>JABFEA020000036.1:10558201-10571336 GCA_019775915.2 Cyphomyrus plagiostoma | reverse complement strand
TCCGGAGCCGCTAACGCTGCATCAATAAAACTTTCACTCTCCTGAATATCCCGTAACGTCCGGATACGTCCCTCTAACTCTGCGATCTTCTCCGTCAGCCTAGCAACTAACTGACACTTATCGCAGGTAAACGTACCGCTAATGATGGGAGAAGAATAACTAAACATACTGCACTCGGAGCAAACGACAGGAGCCATGGTGATCTACTTACGTTTTTTAAACATGTAATTCGAAGCACATGTATGTTATATTAACATCACAACTTAATTTTTAAAATCAAATTACTTTACATTGATTACACCTCCATCCCATTAAAATTATTTACACAGGGTATTGCTTTCTGAAGTCATGCAACAAACGTCCAAGTGGTCCATCCTTGTCTTTTTGGCCCAGCCAGCAGGTTCACTCAATCGGTCTTTGTCCGGCTCACGTCACACTCGCTATAGCCATTTTGGTTGTATATAACGCAAGAGCTAGCGTTTCCGTCTGGTTTTATCTTTGGTAAGATGGGATACTCACTCGTGCAGTGTGAAAGGCTGTCATAGGCTACCTCGTGACACAGGGACTATTGACCCTCCTTTTTGAGGGACTTCTTGGCCATGCAGTAATGTGCAGCTTCTTGAAAAAGGAAGAAATGAAGAGCTCAGATACAGTTCAGTGATATGTCACAAGCCCCACCTTAATTTAAAATTATATTAAGATTTTATATACACTCCACTGTACCAGTGAGGCAGTTTTTTGCCAGATAACTTCCAGCTTGTGTATACAGTCAAAAACAAATTAGGTAGCAGTAACACAATTGGGTCTGTATGTCTATGTATGATATTCGTTATTTAGTTATACCATTGGTGTGGCTATTACAATTCTGACTGTTATGTCACAGAACGTGTTGCGCATTGTGCAAATGAGAAATAAATGGAATAGAAATATTTAGACACATAAAGAATATAAATAATATAAATGACACTTTAATACATGAACATTAAGACATATAAAAAAATATTGTTAACCCCCTAATTGGTGGGAAAGATTGTGTAAATTTGCATGCATATTAAGTGCAATTGTGCACTAAATGAATAGGTGTAGTTTCATAGTTTCGTGTCACAGCTAGGTCTCAGAGAATTCATGTTTATTGGCTTTTACATTTCCAGATCTAGTAATTCTACAATTTGGTGTTGGCGAGGGTAGGGATTAGATGGGGAAGGGGGTAACAGGGTTATTGGGGTAATACATTATTGTTGTTCTGACAGCATCTTTTCTAATTATTATTATTATTATTATTATTATTATTATTATTATTATTATTGTTGTTGTTGTTGTTGTTAAAATATCATTATGGCTTCATGCTATATATTTACCTACATCAGCAATATCGTATATTATCCATACTAAGATCCTTCAGTTGAGGGTCATGCTGAGCCTTTAGCCCATGTTACTCAGGGACCCTTGGAATTGTCCTGTCTTTCCCCCAATTTCCCATCTTCCTTGTCAGCAAGTCCTACAAAACGCTTGTTTCTTGTCATGAAATGTCACCATACAAGGAGAACATCTCTCTTGGCCATTCAGTACCCATAATGTCCTATAATACTCGCGGCCAGCTGTGGCTTTGCATGAGTAAGGGGCTTCAGCCAAGGGTGAAAAAGAAAACGGGTCCAACATGTGGCTGGTACTTCACTATCTGCTGTCAACTCAAGTCATCGGCTTTCTGTCTCCACTTTGACCTAAATCACTCTTGTCAAGGCGTGAATCAAGAAACCAAATGATCCATTGCAAAAGTCAAAAGAAAGGGACAAGCCCTGTAGCTTCATGGTAATGTGACTTTCTCCCACGGTACCACAATTAGCAGGGCAGAGCGGGGATATGAGCTCATGAATATTAGGTAAGCCAAAATAAGTTGTTACACTCCCCTTTTATACTGCCTATGATTTATCAAATTCCATCAATTTTTGTGATTTAATAATCTTTACATTTCAGCTACTTATTTAATTTTATTGTTACTGTAGGTCCATCATCGATGGTGTGATTGTCTGTGTCTAATGAATCCATGCTCTCTTCTGTTTCATCATGTTCCTCTCCTTATCAAACCTACTATAGATTTATAGTACTACTAATGAGGAGAAGTCATGTAATAGAAAAGAATAGACATATGAGGTATGTCTGATGACTGATATGGTTGTCTGTCCAATCCCAGTTTAGGGACACATATCCAGGCTGGAATTCTTTGCTGTTTGTGATCGTTGTCTAGAATGGAATGGACTTTGTCAGACAAGAGTGCATGCTGACATGAAGAGTACCCAGAAAACACTGGTATGTATTAGATGCACAGTTATTGCATTGCATGTGCTCAAGTATGCAAGAAATCACACCCTCAATAACATTCTCCTAATTAGACATATGCATATGCAATTTGAACAAGTTAATAAATAATTCAGAATGGCTATTGATTGCTTGTCAATAATGTACTAAATGCATATTCTAATTTGGTTATTATTGTTTGTGTCGAAGGATAGATTTATATGGTCCATTGATGTAATGAATATGTTAATATTGTATAAGTGTTGATCAGAATAATTTTGCAATTACTTTTGTCATTCCTATTTAGGTAATACATGAATGTAGAACTGTACTCTGAAATTACTTTTTAAATAAATTTATTATTGCAAATACAGTGGTTCTGGAACTTAATCTGTTCCTGACTAAGGATCGAATCCTAAAAAGTTCGAGTTCTGATCGAAATAATGGAAAACCAATTAATTGGTTCCCGGCCCCCCAAAATTACACCTAAATATGTTTTTTTAAGCATTTAAAGAAAAAATTAACAGGATAAAACAAGAACAATTTTTTCTTAATGGTTTCCAAAATGATTAAGGTCTTATCCCAACATTACCGCTGTCCTGCCCCAATTGTCCACTCCTTCCGTGTGCCACGCCCCCTCGTTAACCCCGTGTTGAATCCCCATGTGATCAGCTGTTTCTGATTTGTTGTCATTAGTCCTCTGTATTAAGTCCGCATTTCAGTTTGTTTCCCATGTCCGGTCAATGGGTGCGTTCAACATGCTTACAGCACTAGCTTAAAGCAAAGCATCCTGATGTTGATGCAATGGATTACGGTTAGATGCATTGCGACCTCTCACTCGGCTGCACAAACTGGAACCGCCTCCATGACGACCCACCTTTGTCGAAACACCTTTGACGTTTGTATCCCAGGAAGTTCCAATGTGTAATCTGCTATTTCTCCTGAATATCACGTAAAGCAGTGAAAACTGGTTTTCAGTTAATTTACCTGGTAAAATAAAGTTGAAATAAATAATGCTCTAATAGTACACATAAGTTAGTGGTTTATTTATTGTTAGTTACTGTAATGTTGCACTGCCTTATTTGGTTAATCGTCCAGTCTGCGAAGAAGGCATTCAAGAATTGCATTGTAGTATGACCTGGCACGTACAATTTATATTAGGTCAGCGTTCACGGTTCGACAATTCAGATCAAGTTCTAGGTCAAGCTGGTTCATTCGACTTTCAAGAAAAAGTTGAAACAAACCAGTTCTAGTGAGTTTGAGAACCGAGGTACCACTGTATATTACTTTGTTGTCCAAATTAACATTGCTTTCTTTTTTGGAATTAAATAAAATTGCTCAGCTACCAGCAAAGTATGTAAGCAATCATTCATCCCACCTTCATTCTGCTGCCCACTCACACACTCCTCAACAACATCAGCTAAACATAAGGTGTTAACAAACCTACATCTAAAATATCCTTCAGACATAATCGGCTTCAGCTAAGAGACCTCCAGCTAAAATGACCTTTTTAGTCATTCCATTTGCTGATTTCAGATGTCTGATTCTGAACGACACTATATTCTCTGTGTGAATATGATTAAATACATTTTGATGAATATTGATTATAAATGCTGCGTCCATGCCAGTATTAAAAATGATAGGTACCTTTACTTTGTTGTTTGTCTGGGTTTTTCTTTGACCCAAACCAGATTCTCATATATTGAGGCTGGATATGGGCCAGATATATTTTACTGTTGTGCAAATGCAGCAGAAATCCCAAGGCAGAAAGTCTGAAACAAAAGTCCAAAAACCAGCACTGATCTGAGGGTGGCCCTGATTGTTTTTTTTTTACCATGCAGGGCGCTGAAATGTAGGCTCAATATTTCTCTTTCTGAGAAGAATGTACTGCCCGGTCATGAGTGACCGCAATTCGGCAAGCAATTTGGGAGATTCAGCTTGGGACAGCAGGCAGGTGGGTGGCTTGATAGGGATGGCAGGTGGGGGCCGGGGATGCCACAACCAGAGGAGCTTGTGATGGGGGGGAGCGGTGCAGAGTTGTGACGTCATTACCAGGTCCCCAGATCACCTTTCATCTCCATTGATAGACATTTCATGGAATTAGCAATGTGAGTCATTTTGGCCCAGCTCCTGTCATTATTATTACAGTAAAATCCAGTCCTTCAGAAACTTTTCAACTAAGTGCATGTATAATACAAAAGCGATTCAAGATCCTTCGAGACATCACTTTTAACATCCTTCAGTTAGATCATAACCATATCTGAGTTTAATTTGATTTAATATGTTACTCAAAAAGCAAAGATTCAGATCATTTAAACTATGCTCTGTTATCAAATGCATGAGTGGCAGAAAATGTTAAGGTTAAAAGTGCCTGCTATTTTTAAATGAAATCATACTTTCAGATATACAGCAATCCCTGCATTTAATGTAAAGGGATCATATTCTTTTTCTAGGCTCATAACACAAGCTTACTTTTTAAAGTTAATTGAACATATTCAAAATGGTTCTTAGGATTGTGTGTTTTAAAATAAGAGCAGCAGACTTACAGCTAGAAGCAGCTCTTGTTCCCTTCACAACTGAGGGGTCTATCCTTAAAAATAAGTTGCCCCAAACTTGACTGACTTTACTTAACTGACCGATTTCAAGGAACTACCATTAAGAAAAGGAAAGGATTCATCATTTGTCATGTTCCTGCACTCATTGGCCAATCAGAGTTTCCATATGTTAGGAATAAAAACTTCCTTTTCAAAAATCCCCAAACCAGTCACAATCACATCCTCTGCTGTCATACCAGAAATTTCAAGTTCATACATGGCAACCTAAGAAATGAAAAACGTCTTACAGTAACTAGAGGAGAGGATTAATGATCATCTGCATGTGATGACACAATGTATTTAGCAATATTTTTAAAACAATTTTTACTTAATAAGAGATCGCTTTGCCCTGATACACTACTCTGTCTCATATAAAGCATAATTTCTGATTAAGTGCATTATACACCTAGCAGCTTGTCAGTTTCTAAATGTATCTTTAATCTCTGATGTTGTATACCCCCATATACATAATAATGTGAAACAAAAGGACATTGTGTGTTAAATGAGATTAAATTTTTTTTACCTTAAAATCAATCAATCCATCCACTGTCTTTCCAATAAATGCTAATTGAGTACATGGCCACACTGTGTTTATAATGGATATGACATTCCATCCATCCATCCATCCATCCACTATATTTCCAATAAGTGCTAATTGAGTGGAAGACCGCATTGTTTATAATAAACACATTAATAAACACAAATTGTGGCATCAGTTTAATACATTTGGGCCCAGTACCATCAGTCCTGAGAAACCTTCGTGCCTTAATTTGTATGACTCTGTATGTTTCTATTAGAAATGAACATGAATGATCTGTGGAGTCAGATTTTTGATAAAATTTTATTTGCAATACATATGTCTTTAAATGTAAAATTTAAAATATCATTATTGACAAGCTGGAGCAGGGAGCTAAAGAACAATTTGGAATGTGTAACCTCACACCCATACGGCTGTGGCTTTCTACCCCTGGCTCTCTGTGTATATGAGCTTATATGTTCTCTCTGTGTTCGCTGCAGAAAAGTAGAATCACTCCTGTATTTTCTTAAAAACTTAATATGCATTTACATGTGTGCTTGAAAGCACAATATTATAATAAATAAAAGCGAAAAAAAAAACTGTTTAAATACAATGCATGCACAAATCAAGTAAACCCATCCAGCATCCACAGAAAAAAATCTGAAACTGTATGACTCACAAAAAAAAACATAAACGAGGAAATGGGGAATCGAGTGTGGTTCTTGCTAGAGCTGTGAAACTTGGACAGACGTGAAAAAATCTATTCTGCAAAGAGGCCTGTCTTCTTGCATCATTAACCGAAGCCTCTGTTCAATGACACATCCGCTACACTACATGCCTGACAGCACATGGATTAGGAAGGTGGAAACAAATCCTAACATTACTCCGAATGTTTAAATGGTCTGCATTTATATAGCGCTTTTCTACTCTTCTTAATATTCAAAACGCTTTACAATTTATGCCTCACATTCACCCATCCACACACCGGTGGCGAAGGCTGCCATGCAAGGCGCCAACCTGCACACCGGGAGCAATTTGGGGTTCAGCATCTTGTTTAAGGACACTTTAATGGGGTCAGGAGAAGGCAGGGCTCGAACCGCCAACCCTCTGGTTGCTGAACAGCACTGCCCACTGCACCACCATCTTCCCCACTAAATTGCTTACATTGTTGTAATTATAGCAGCTATATGAGCAACACTGATGAGTCAAATTGAGTCAGCTGGTGGCAGGAATAAACTCATTGAAAAGAAAAGAATTTCCTGTCTGGACACGTTGAGGCTTTGAAATGTCCTTTTATTTCGCCAATAAAAAGTAATGTTTCAATTTACGAATCAGGATGAATCGTAACCATGTGTAGTCATGAATGCCTTTAGATTAGAAATATTTACGGCAATGTCCTTCTGGTATAACAGCTGGAATAACAGGCTTGGTATCATTATGGATCCAGCCCCGCCCGCTGAGTTTAGGATTAGGGAATTACGGTGATTATGCTGTGAATATGCGGTGGGAGCCCTGCAAACAGGCAGCGCTGCTTTTAGCCATTTCACTCGGAGCATCATTACTCCCAGGGCCAGGCCTGTCCCAGAAATTTGGGTCATAGCTATTTCATTTCTGGCCACAACAAGGAAACTCACGCGAAGATGGGCGTGTCCATTAGCAATGAGATTTTAATAAGCTCAGTAAACACAAAACATTTTGAGGTTTCCCTGCCTGCCATCCACGTCACAACCTGCTCACCGACACAGACGATACACTAATGACCTAAGAGCAAGTTATAAATACATCACTGGGAGGAAACCGTAATCTAGGAAGCGCATATAACAAAATGCTATTTTAGCATTATTCCTAACTCTTCCACTAAATATTTAGGCAAAACAGCAAGATGTTTAAGGACCTCTTGTACATTCATAAATGTACCACAAGATGGTATTTTTGAAAAAAAAAATGTTGCCTCACTCTGATATTAGATTATGCATATTTTTTGGTTATTTATATACCACTGCCTGTGTCTAGCTATAAGTATTCTCATTAGCACACTTTTTAGTATGCTCATGATCCTGTCAGCAAAAGCATTATATTTTGTTATATTGCTGAGGGCGGGTATGCTGTTGTGAACATTTTGGAGCTGGGATAATCTGAGGGATGGGATTAGGAGTTAATGAGGGGACAGTATTTTGGACTGGATCTGTTTGCGCTTATATCCATCCCACAGAACTTCTGCACTATATTACTGTATTAACAGGATGAGGCTGTATGTCACAGAACAGGGCTGAGGGAGGGATTGTTATAACGACAGGAAGTGGATTCACACAGAGAGGCGAGTATTTGTAGCTCTGTGTGACATGAGAAGCTCTGCCAGAATACACAATACATCAAATCAAGGGTTGTATTATTGTTTGAAAAAATCATTTTTTTTGTTATTCCTTTAATGTAAAGAGATCATTTGGTTTAGTTTAAACATTTTTCATTCATAAACTATATGTAGGTGGATGCATGATTGCTCTGGACCCCTGACTATCCATTCAGGGATGAAATTTGGGGGCGGGGACCCCAGGTTAAAGTCATTATGGGGCCATACCTGCAGGATAAAATGCTGCAGTAACAACCAGAAAACAATATGGAGACCCTACCGCTCAGGACCCTGGCTACAGCCCTCGTTAGCCGTAGATAATTCCATAGTTGCATTCATTGAATATTCATTTCATACTGAAAAGTAGATTGGTATCATCTCCCATTGATGACTCGGCAGTGACTGCTCTCTGTTTTCCATTCCAATAAATCCAGCCTTTGTGCAAGGGGACAAAGAAGATCCAAGCTGTTGCTCTTCACTGAGGAAGAAGCAGCAGTTCTCCAGCCGAACATATTTCAGCCCACTAGTCAGGAGTCTCCAGCTGCACACCTGGGACAGAAAGTGCACGATTGAGGAAGTGAGCATTTGCCAACCCAAGCAAGAGATATTTACACTTAATTCAGACGCCTGCCTAAATTCCCTTGCTTTTATTTTTGTTCTTTTTTTTACCATGCTCTAATTGGGGCCTGTCATGTCACCCCAAAATAGATTTCAACTCTCCTGCTATAGACACTTACCAGAAGAAACTTCCTGAATGGGGAGGCCACCAGTGTTTATTTATTTACATATAGGGAGGGGGCTTGACAATATTGTTAGCTAAGGGTGTTGAGCAGCTATGTTCCCACAGCCCCCAGGTGACAAGATGGGCTTTAGCAGTGGAAAATTTTAAAGATAGGAAACAGGAAGAGAGAAAAAAAGGGAAAATCATTAATGGATTTAATATGGAGTACGATTTGAAATCATACCCTACCTTACATGTAGATTTCAGGGAGTCTGATAAGGGACAACTGGGGAACGGGTTGCTGGCTTGGCTTGGGCAGTATAACAGTAAGACCCTGCACAGTGACACCCTCATCTGTAAGTATGCAGAACAAGATGGGACAGGAGAAAACACAGTTTCCCACACAGAGATGAATGGAGCGCATCTTACTGTTTTAAACATTTCTACTGCTCCCTTTTCCAGCTACTTATCCAGTCGAGGACCGAGGCAAGAAGAGCATGGAGCCTCAGCTAGCAGCAGGGGCTGCAATGACAGTTCCTCATGAAGTAAGCACGCACTCAGAGCTGTTTAGAGAAACAAAATCTGTCCCAGCTGACTGTCAGAAAAAAGTAGAGGAGATCAACAAACATCAGAGGAAGATAACACAACCTAGAGTACACTGCCATTCTATTATTAAATAATTTATTTGATATTCGTAGCACGGTAATAATAACTTTGTCATTTATTGTCACATTATTCACACAAAATACATTATGCATGGCTTAGGCGATATAATAAAAATGAAATTATCCTGTAAAAATGAAATAATCCCATAAAAACCAACTGAGCACTTTAAGGCAAAGGCCTGAATAAAACACCTAAATTCAATGACTAAGAGGGGTGTCCCAGGCTTTTTGTATGATATTATAGCATTTTATTTATTCTTTGCAACCACCTTACATTTGTACATGATTTCTTATAGTAAAAAGCTACAGTTGTTGTCCCAGAATGATACATATCTCACGAGTATCTCTGCTTTGATAACCTTGTCTTGTCTTTAAACTCAGCTGATCACAAATATGATATGAAAGAGCCTCTAGATCTGAACCTTGCTTCATGGTTATTGTCAGGGTTTCTCTCTCTCTCTCTGTCTTGTTCTCTCCCAACTCCTCTTCATTTCCTAAAAACTCCCGTTAGCAATATACCTACCTGGACCCATTCAAGTGCATGGGTATTACCTATGCTATTGAGAAACACACTCCTGATGCCCTCCCCCAAGCCCTTGCTGACTAGTTCCCCTGTGTTGGTCCCACCTGCTGATCCTGTCCAAGAAAATGACTAAGGTCTTCATCACCTTAAGTACAGTGGTACCTCAGTTTTCAACCTCATTAGTACTCAAACTTCTTAAAAGTCGAACCAACCAGTTCGAAAAAAAAAAAGACCTAGAACTCGATCTGAATCTCAGAAGTCAAACCATGAACGCCGACCTAAGATAAATTGTACGTGCGGGGAAACACGTCTCTCAGCAGAAATGAAGGGTAATGCTTCAGTCTCAGCCTCGCATTTGCTGTGATAGCATCATGCATGTTTACGTTAGCTGAATACATATAGGTAGACAGTAAAAATACACTTAGACAATGATAGACAGTAACAGTAATTATTATGTAATAAGATGAATTTAAAAATAAAGATTTCTTATTAATTATTTTAACATCATTACGGAACAGAGACATAGGGGCAGATATCAGGGTATCGAGGAATATGGGGTTTAATTACATGTAAAGCAGGTAAAACGCAGACAGACAATACAATGACTGGATTGGGTAAACAAACTGAAACATGGACAAAATACAGAGGACTAATGACAACAACCAGAAACAGCTGATCACACAGGGATTCCACATGATGTTAACAAGGAAGCACACAGAAGGAGCAGATGATCGGGCAGGATACATTGTTTTTTTTTTTTAACATTACACATTATTTGGATACATTTATTTTTTTATTACTGTTTTGATAAATCTGCTTAGGTGTGTTTAGTACAGTATATGCTCTTCTTGCTTTATCCTGTTCATTTTGTGTTTAAATGCTTAAAAAAACATGTTTAGGTGTAATTTTGGGGGGCTGGGAACCAATTAATAGGTTTTCCATTATTTCTTATGGGAAAAATTCGATCAGAACTGGAACTTTTTATGATTTGAACCTGAGTTCTGAACGGATTAAATTCGAGTTCTGAGGTACCACTGTATTACTTTTGGGAAATGTTAAATGTCCATTAGACTACAAGGGAGATCGTTATATCTCATGAGCTGTCACAGATCATAACCCAGTTACATGTATCTACCCATAACATGTATCTACAGTCAAAGGTTCATGACCTTGTCCATGAGGTTGTTGATCACCTACCAGCTATCAAAATAGCACTTCTGCATAACAAACACTCAAGTTTTGGCATATAGGTAGGTTATTTTATTATTTCACTTATCCCCATTTTTTGTACCTTGTTTAGTGCTGTGATGTGTTATGTCCCCACATTGTGATAAACCTGTCATTTTGACATTGTGGAGACCAGTTTTTTGGTTGCAATCAAAGAACTAATTCCAATCAAAAAACAAAAAATGCCAAATGTTTTGTTTTTAATTTGATTAATTATGGTTAAGGATAGGGCTCTGTTCCAGTCTTACAGATCCCTGGTCATCCTCTTGCTCCAGTCTTGCAGTCCACTTGTTGACCTCTTGTCTTGTAGTCCCCTCATCACCCTCCAGCTCTGCTGGGCCTTCACTGCCCACTGACCCCTTTCCACCCTCCGGTCCCATTGGCCCTCTGAAGCCCAGGAAGATCCACATCCCTGGGTCAGCACCCAACATCCTGGGGTCCAGAAAACCCCCCTGTGTGTCTGATCCTGTGCCCCTGGTCCTGTCTGTCTAGTGTCTTCTGGCCTTGTGTGTTTACCCAGGGGTTTTGTTCTATTGTCCTGGCCCTGGTGTGGTTTATTCTATCCTGACCTGTCCAGTCCTGGGGCTCTGTCCCTCTGCTTACACCCAGGTGTTCTGGTGGTCCTGCCTTCCCCTGTTTGGTCTGGTATCCAAGCCCCATATGTCCACCCTGTTTTCAAGGTCCTTTGTTCCCCTCCTCTGTCTATCCTTCATGATTGCAGGACATGCTTTGGGGAGGGGGGGGGGGAGTACTGTCTTTCCCTGCCTATCTGACCATACTGTTTCTTCCGTAGTGTGGCCCTAATGAGCCAAGTCTGTTGATTGTTTGTTCCTGCCCCAGAGTTACTCACTCCAGCTAACTCTCATTTGCTCTCTTGTTAGCCTTGTATTCAAGTGCTTCCCAGTCTTGTGGCTCCCAGTTCCATCGTGCCTTCTTTGTGCCCATTTCCTCGCCTCCTATTTGATCCCCTGTGATCCAATATATTTCCTATTTGGTTCAGTCTGTTTAATAAATCTCCTTTTGTTGCTCTTTCAGTCTTTCATCCTGGCATTCATGAAAAGACCTCAGTCTCATTACTATTTAACTACAAATACTTCTTGACATGAACTAAGAACTCATACAAAACAGCTATTTTCACTGGTAAGTTCACTGGTAGTGAAAGATACAGTTCAGTATCATCTGCATAAAAATAGTATGAAATAAGGTTACAATTCATAATAATCTCACCAAGTGGAAATATGTCCATACAAAACATAGTGGACCTAAAACTGATCCTTGAGGGACCTCACAGGGAAAAGAGACTAATCACTACACATAAAAACCATAGCAAAAGAAAAATATCTACAGTATCAGAAAGGAAGAAATCCACTGAGATGCTATTCCACTTAACGTAGTGTTTATGCTTCTTTATCAGAATGTTCTGATCAACTGTATCACCGTATTACCAGAAAATCTAGCCTTAAGTGGCATAGTGAGTTCATTGAACTAGCTATTAAATCACAGCTGGTCTTAGTTCTTCTGTATGTCCCTTATGCTCAGAAGTAGTAACTTGGAACTTACATTATCTTATTTAGCAGATGCTTTTATCCAAAGCATTCTACAACTGAGAAAAGAAGGTCACCCACTCTTGGAAAAAACTGAGGTTAAGGGCCCTGCTCAAGGGTTCTAGTTGCAGTTGGTTTCCCTGAAGTTTGCTTTAAGGTCTATTGTTTCCTGCCTTAGTCTAAAATTAAGCACATCGTTCTTGGACAATACTAGCTACTTATGTTCTATGTGTCACATAAAATTTCAATATCTCTTCTAATACATAGTTCATTGAATCTATTTAAGTATTTGATCATATAGGAAATATTAGCCCATATAATGGAAAAATGTTTGTTTCTATGCTGACATACGGCCTCTTTCTGAAAGACCCAACTACAGCAGTGACCCTGAGGCTTTCTGACACCATGGTGGAGACTAAGCGGGTTTTAACGAGTCTTCACACATGGTGACACACCCATGAGTCACACGGACAAAATTAGGAAAAGTAGTTTTTAGCTCCCAGTTTGAAGCAGTAGGATAGTGTCGCAACATACAGCAGCAGCTATTTCTATATAAAGTGCATGCTAAATGGAGAAATACAGTCAAATGGAAGCAAACATGAAGTAAGGCCTGGGTAAGGAACGTGTATGCTTTTTCAATTTATCTGAATAGATTACAGCCTGACCTCGAAGCCAAGAAAGATATTGAAAACTAAATAA
>JABFEA020000036.1:10545651-10558057 GCA_019775915.2 Cyphomyrus plagiostoma | reverse complement strand
ATATATATGCATGTTTGCATGTATTTACAGATGTACTGTATTGCAGTTTTTTGCAGACCAGTAAAAGTCAATATATTGTAAAGTACTGCTACTGTTTCGAGTTTTGAAGAAAGGAAACGTTATCCAATAAAAATGCATATTGGTCCAGTGTCTGAAACTGATATTTTTCATGTGAACCAGGAGTAACAGATGTGACAGTCCCTGAGTGTGAGTTATGGTTGGTTTTTCTAAGTTGTCTTGAAGAATAGCTAGACTGTTGTGTTTGATATTTGAGTGACATCATTTATTTCAATTCAAGCAATTAAGTAAAATTTTGGATATTTCCTTTAATGCCACAAAGGTCAATCTGACAACTATTCTGGCACAATGCAATATGTTGCTTTCAAATATTTTTTCCTGGGTCCTTGGCCATTCTATTATTTTCAGATAAAAATATAAGATTAAGATATCATGGTAAGACAAATTGAGCCGAGGGTTACAATTATATGAAAGGTCTATCTTTGAATTTTGGTAAGATAAAATGGCTGTGGACACAATCAATGTGGTGATTTTATTTCATGGTCAAGAAAGCCAATATAGAGAAGTAAGTCAAGAGAAGAAAAATAAAAGATATTAATTTCTGATTAACTCCCCAGAGAAGTTTTTAATGGAATTGACATCATTGAGCATTTTTCCATTAGGTAGCATTTAAAAGGTCTGGATATTTATAAAGTGAAGGTGCTCTTGTTTCAATAAAAGTGTGTGATATTTGTATATATTTTGCTTAAAAACTTTTTCATATTTTGTTTGCTACAAAAGTGGGTGATAGTTTATTATAGGGCAACTTTAAAAAAAGTTTTTTTTTCCAAGCATAGGAGGTCAAGTGAGTTTACAGATGGTACATTTAACTGAGACCTCATCCCATGGTAATTATCTGAAAGAGGAAAACAAGGACATGGGTAATTTACTGAGGTTGGCTGTGGGTCTGCATGGTGCGATAATATTCTCGTCTCTGACTTTTTGGTTATGTTGTCTTTCTTTTTAGTCATTAATGAAAGTGCTTCAGCAGACTTTACAAAATTGTACAGTAACTTGTATAGATAATTCTGGAACAAAGTGTAAGTGGAAAAGAACAATGTTTAACAACATTTCAAATAATTTATATCCATATTACTATCGAATAAGTTTTCTGGGTAATGCAAGCTTCTGTCAAGAATATTCATTGAATTGATTGAATGAGAAGTTGAATAAAGTGTAATACTGAGCACACTGTTCACTGCAAACTATTAATTATTTTTTGAGTTGAATTTGTGGAGCTTATCAAAACGCGATGGGAATTATTATTTGCAGAATGTACTGTATATTTTTTTACTCTTTGTAAGAAGTTTAAATAACATTGGATATGAGGGTTTACTGGAATAGCAATTTTATAGAAAATTGAATAACACTTTGAGGCACAAATAATGTAGTGGTATGCTATTACTTAATGTATTAGTTAACCATTACTTAAGTGCTAGTTCCTTACTGATCCCATGTTCGTACACTGTTAGTCATAATGGTTTGTGTATTTCATGTAGTTATTTTTTCATGATTTGTACTTGAGTAGTAACTGAGTTACTAAGTTGTGCCCTCCACGCAAAGTGTCACTGAAATTTTATAGTATTTGACTTCCAAATCACTGCAGTGTATTTTAATTTTAAGTATTACTTAGATGTTAGTACATTCACGATAATTGTATTACAGGTAACATTTCTATATACATATTGCAGCATTACATGAGGAAAATCGGTTGTCCTATATAATGGCATATATGCACATCCAAGGTGTTCCCTGTGTTTCTGGGAGCTCCCTGATTCCTGGATCATTAGATGCATTAAAGGGAAGTGTGGCAGATGGATGGACATACACAATTTTTGTTTATGGTGCATTTTTCAGTTTCGTGGGTCAGAGGCCCAGTGACGGAGGAGACCTTCATCGTGAATGAGCCCACTACTCTGCTCCTGATAAGCCCCTTCAAAGGCACTCTGCTACGCATCATGCTGTTCAAAGGAGCAGTAATTACTTCCAGAGTCTCCCACTGTGGCTGCACTGCCGGCATGGGGAAGCATGCCTTCTCTGCTTAAAGCAGACCTAAGTAGATGAAAGAAAAAAACATTCTATCAGGTCTTTTCCTCTCACTTTATCATAACAAGACCTCCTTTCTCCAGGCAGGTCCAGTTTTTGTTCCCCTGAGATTAAAAATAATTTTGAACAAAATGGCCTGCTTGGGATGATTAGCTAAAGCCTCTGTACTGTTTGCTCTGGGTCGAGCATTGATAACTTGGCACCAGTGGTGACTTTCTGCTTTATCTCCCCTCAAATGTCCTTGTCTTTAAGCTACTGATTGTCCTTGTATAGTGGATTTAGAGCACAACAGAAGGTAATAAACAGTGGGGATGATTATAAAGTTCGTGAAGCAATTGTGGGGAAATGACACAAGGATTCCCTTTTCGCTGTCGATATGAGAGTGATATGGTGGTGGCCTCTGAAATCTCTCTTTACCTACCGGCCTCTGCTGTGTTACCTCATTGTAAGCTTTTTTTGAGTCGGCAACATGCTCCTTTTCTGGTAAACTGCAGGTTTGGCTCTGAGATCTTCACTACGTTACGTTATCTTGTTCCCAACATGTCACTGATTGAAGGCATATCGTTTTCCTGCTGTTCATGCTTAATTGATGTGAAGGGCACCAGTCTGCTCCTTCAACAGCAGTGTTTAATATTTTGCATATGAGGGTGATTTGTTTTTCTTCAGAATTGATACACACATGTGGGGGGTTTGTGGCTCAGTGGGTTAGGACTGTATGCCTGTGATCTGAAAATTGTTGGTTCAAGTCCTGTGGATTGTGGAATTAAATCATTGTTAAACCCTTAAATTAAACTCTTAATCCCAGCTGCATTAGGGACATTGGTTCACCCTGCTCGCAGGTTCTCTTGTGTATATGGTTTGGCTAAATATGTAATGTAAATCTGTAAAAAGAGAATATCCTATAAACACGTGGTTTCTTATTCATATTTGCTTCCCTGTGTGGAGAAGGTAGACTCAACTCTCATACCCCAGCATATTGTTTAGTAATGTAACAAATGATTGCTAAGTATAATGCAGTGGGTTATGGCATCTCAGCACAGGTTGAAGTTAGTGATTAAAAACATGTCCTGATTCCAGAGCCAACATGTTGTAGTACTTTCTAAGGTCTAATGCCCATGCTTATGCTAAAATGGCTGTCTTTTACTTTGGGATCACCCTACCTATAACCCCCACCAAACACAGCCCCTGCTCCTGCCCCTCTTACCCTGTCAGAAAGCTCTTCTCACTATGTAAACTTTGTGTTAAATGACTAAAACTTTGTGTGTACAGTCTGTGTTTTATTGAATGATCACTTGGAACAAAATTGTAGGATAAGAATTATAGTTCATGTAATGCACTCAAAGAAAAGGGCGATTCTAAAAGAGAGCTCTTCCTTGCCTGGCCTATTTCTCCTAGACATAACTGAGCTGAATTTAGCATCAAATATAAGTTTTTTTTAATTATTTTCTCATACTTCTTAAATTCAGCTCCTGAGAAATAGCCTTCCTCTCATCTCGGCCTGATTGCAATTTAATATCTTAAAATGCTCCTTTTCTTTTCTCATTGGACTGATCTTTCTTTGTCTGAAATAATCAAATCTTGAGATTACAGTAAGATCCAAAAGAAAACTCAGTTGGCTTATAAATGAGCCTGCATAACATTAGAAATTAGTCCCAGAGATTAAATTCAAGTCTCAACTCTGTGTCTTTTATCTGTTCTCAAACTCTGAGAAGCATCTGAGCACAAAGGAACTCCTGCTTTTCTTCTATCTCTCCTGTTATTCTCAAACAGGATAATTTGTCTTAGATCAATTTATTCTTTTACTCCTTATTTTTCCTACAGGAGGGTTTAGGAGAATCAGGTCAGACATCAGTAATCAGCAAATAAGAAGATGATTTACTGCTAATGCGACAAAAAAAATATTGTTCTGAGTAGCAAAATTTTCCCCTGTGGTAGTATAACACGGCAGATGAAAAAAACTATTTGCGGCCAAATGGTTCACCTGTTCCTATATCAGGATATGCATCACCCTTCTAGTCATAATAAAATATCTAACTGCATGGGAGAACTAAGCAAAACATCTATGCAATTTAAGTCACTGAACAAAAGACAAAATTGACACAATTCATGGTTGGCATAAATTAGTAAATGTGTAGTAATCAGCACCACACAGCACATGCGCATAGGAAAGCCATTCCCAGATGTTTGTTTCTGTACTGCCTACCACAGTGCATGGAGGCACTATCCCTGCATGGAGCATTGAGCAGATGACAGCTCTCAGATAACATCAAGGGCCCATCAACCTACTGAACATGAGGGAGTCATTGCCTTGAACACCAGGGTCCTCCACTCCTGCCCCAGATGACATGGGGACACCATGGCAGCATGTTACAGCGTTCAGCCAATGCCTGAATGCAAGAGTTCTGACATGCAAAGTGCACATGCTCAGAATGGAGATATGCTTCAGGCAGTCTGAGGTGATACTGCTACCAACCGAGCCACTAGGCAGCTTTCATAGGCTACACTTAATTTCCTTTAACGTTATGGAACTATATATTTACATATATATTTATTTATTTACTTTTAATCAAATTCAACATGCATTTCAGATAGCAAGCTCAGACAGTGGCTATAGTAGCTGGGGTTAAGGGCCTTGCTCTAGGCCCAAAGGTGTCATCACTCAGCCCTGCGATGTAATACTGTATAAACATAATCCACACACACACATACACACATAAACGCTGGTAAGGTTCCTCATTAATGTTTGTCTTTAAAAAATGGAGTATGTATATATACGCACACAACTCAGGAAAAAGTTTCTAAGACAGCAGCACACAAGAACAGGGAGAAGCAGGAGACACTGGCAATAACCAACAAACCAGCTACTGTATGTAGACCAGCGCTCCCCGACCTTTTTTGCGCCACGGACAGGTTACATGTCAGACAATATTTTCACAGACTGGCTTTTAAAGTGTGGGGGGTAAATACGACGAAATAAAATGACGAAAATACGATGAAATAAAATATTTTTTTCTATGCTGCCCGGTACCAAATGACCCGCGGTCCAGTACCGGTCTGTGGCCCGGTGGTTGGGGACCTCTGAAGTAGAGGGCAGAAGCAACTTTCTAATGCCAGAGATGACCATTAACTTACCCAGCAGTGCCTCATAAATCGGAGGATGACCTCAAGTGACCTTCAGAAAGAATTGGAAACATTTAATGGTGTGAAGTGCACTGCTAGGACAGTTCCTAACAGGCTCCTAGAAGCAGGACTGAAGAACCATAAAGCAAGGAAGAAGCCCTTCATCAATGACAAGCTGGGAAGAGCCAGGCTGGAGTTTGCAAAGAACTTTACAATGTATATTTACATATACACACACACACACACACACACACACACACACTCACACACATATATATGTCTATATAAATTATATGCATTATTGTACATTATCATTATGTACATATAACTGTAACTAGGTACCACTAAGAAACGCTCTTACAATACCTGGCAGAGGCTAATTTTATTTTTTAATAAAGGCATTTTTCCAAAAGCCGATCTTCTCCAGGGGCATGGCTATAGATCATCTGCTTACCCATGGCTTCACCACACCCCACCTATCAACAACTTTTACAGTGAAATAGGACTTGACAGTATATCCGATTTTCATGGTATATCAATATATTTCCAAAACAAGATATAGGATGACACAATATGCTTTTTAATACGTTAATTACTATTTTTATAAATGCCCTCATTTTTAGAGAGTGGGAGCAAAAGTTGCTCCCCAAATATTTTTGAATTCCAGGCACTGACTAATAGGCACAGCAAACCAACGCACTGGAGCACACACCACGCCTGTACGTCATGATCATTGGCACCTGCCTACAAATAAGAGATTATTAGTCATATTAGGAGCTTCATATATATGCTAGGAAACTGCATACAGAAATCAGGTTCCCTTCTCACAGTCCAAAGCCACACATTTCAGATGAACGGTGACTCTGAATTGTGCTTCAGATATGTATGTGTGTCCGTGCATGTCCTACAGTCAAAATGTCCAGAGTCTACCGTAGCATATTATGCTTCCTTCATGTCATACGGTCTGGAGCAGCTCAACCCTGAATAAATGCTCCTTAGAAGTGGAAGGATAGATGGAACAGTTAGTTCTGAAGTAGGTAAAACAAGGAAGGATGGAAGGACTCCAAGGGTTCCACTGAAACATTAGTCTCTACCAGACTTGTCAATCACGACTGTGACAGCTAATTCAACTAGATTCCACATTTAGCAAATGATTCACATTAAAATGCGTTCAGCAGTGTGCTTTATTCTTACCGGCCTTTTGAAGTGTTGCAATCGTCCTCCTTTGAATGTGGACTGCTTGCAAGGCTGCTTCTGGCTAGGAAGATCGCTGCTTCTAAGTGTGGAAATATAAACCTGCATTTGATTTCTGTAAGGATGTGACCTAAGAGACAAACCTATGAAAGTGCATGTGTGCATGTTGATACACTTACCCAGAAAGCATCAACAACAGGACATTGTTGGTGAGGAACTTGGAAGTAACCCTGATAGGACAATTACCACTGATTCATAAAGATTTCCCTATGTACCAAGCGTGAAAGATGAATCATTTGAAATGCTCTCCCAATCTGAAAGGGCGTAATGTACTCTAAGAGAAATACTGACAATGGGGCAGTGGGGTGGGGGGGGGTGTAAGGGGGTTGGTCAGTCCGTCATGCTTGTCTGGTTAGAAAACTGTTTGATCCAAGAACCTCATCAAGCAAAGTCTTGGAATATCTTGTGGATCTGCAACCATTACATGGCCCAGTAATTTGTTCCATACTACCTCCAACCTTGGAAATCTCGGCTCAGTCTACAATGTGCCTGCATTTAATTCCCAGGTAGGAGCTCTTTGCCTTGAAATGATAGAGAGATGGGCCCTTGTGGACTGGGGATGAAATATCTGATGAGAAAGGAGACATTAATATGTTTAAAAGATCAACCGAAATGCTCAAGTGACTCAGCATTGATCCAAGAGTAGTAACTATCTAGCATAAACATACGGTTAGTTTTAGGTAGTTTAGCTGTTTCACCTTTTCTTATTGTTTTGGCCAGTATAATAAAAACACAATGTCATTGGATTGCTTCTCTTGGAGGTACACAGACAAGATGTAATTGTTCAATTTGGTTGGTTACTTTAAGATTTTTTTTAATCCGTAGCAAGACAAAATAGATTTGATGATGAATGAAGGTCAGGAGAAGAGCATTTCGGCTCCTTACTAAACACATTTTAAGATATTTTAAGCTAGAGCATTTCTCTGCATATTTATATCATATTTTCAGTTTGATCCAAATAAGCCTTCTGTAAGTTTTTCTGTCTCTGGGTGAAGTCAACTTGTAATACACACAATTATAAATTTGATAATTTCATAAACATCATTAGGATTAAAAATGTTTTTGTTGAATGTCAGCCATTGAAACTGGTAAGTTTAACATCACATTTTTATTAATCCTTTGAATATTTCTGATAAAGTTTTGGTGGATTTGGTTGGTACCTGTAAGCCATGTATATGAGAGTGTTTGCCAGGTGCACCGCTGGTTCAGGATAGATGAGACCTACATGCAATAGAAGGGCCTTTTGTTACTTTGCTGAATGGCAGATGTACTGTGTTTCTGGGGTTAAAGAGTCCCCTTTTAACTGCATGAGATTTATCGGCACTATACTCTTCACGCTTGCTTCTGTTTTAATGAGTCCAAAAAAGCACCGTTCTTCAACGCTACCGTCAACTCCTTTAGAGCACAGTCAACTCATTGTCTTATCGGCAGAGATCTATCTTCATTATCGTTTAAGTCTCTGTTTTCCCACCCTTAAAGGGACAGAATTGTCTTTGCACACCTTTGAAAAATAAGACTCGGCTTATGGGCTGGGGGGTAGAGATTGCCGTTAGTGTAATAGAGGGTAAGGGATGATTTCTGTGGTTTGATCTGATGGTTCCAGTAGCTCAGCTGCCATAACAAGCTTCATCTTCTTGGACTGTCTCTGTTCCTCAAGTCTATGTGTATGTTACTTTTTCCCAAAATTGTACTTTGTGGTTATTTACAACACCATTGTTAACTACTGTAGCCAAGAAAGACAATGAAACATTGTTGTTTTTTTATACTGTTTTCTTGTGATAATGGAATCTTTTTCTTGAGATCTCAAGACATCACATTGTGTTCTCATGATAACTAAATAATTTTCTTGAGAAAATGAACATAATTTTCTCATAAAAAATTAAAATAATTAAAAGTATGAACATATAGCTAATGTTTAGGATATTACAGCCACAGCTTGTCATTGGAGCTGTCCTGTTTGAAATGGCCACAGACCAGAAATATATTAATCAGCACATTAATTGTTTGTCATTTAATAATAAGGTTAGCAAGGCTTCAGCTTTATAGACATCGTACTCTAACTGAGTTTGGTGATTTTGCCCACCTGTGTTGCGCACAAGCTCAGGAACTGAGCAGGTCGAGGAATTATTGGGGAGAAACAAATTCAGAAATACAGTGGTACCTCGGTGCACGAACTTAATCCATTCTCATCGAATTTTTTCCATAGGAAATAATGGAAAACCAATTAATTGGTTCCCAGCCCCCCCAATTACATTTAAATATGTTTTTTTTAGCATTTAAACACAAAATGAACAGGATAAAACAAGAAGAGCATTTTTTTCTTAATGGCTTCCAAAACGATAGAAATTTGAGTTCTAGTGAGCTCTTTGTACTCTAGTGAGTACAAAGAACACGTAACGAGGTCCATGACCGGACTGGGGAAACATACTTTAACATGGACCTAAATACACATGGGAGGATTAGATGAGCACGGCATGACAGAACCCACCCGCAAAGAGACCGGAGGGAAAAAAAACAGGGACCGCACAGGAAAGGACAGCACCTGGGGAAACAAAAGCAACAACAGTGGGAACAGGACTGACAGACACAAAGAATACAACCAGGACAACAACTGCCAAATTACAGGGAATCCAGACAGACACAGGGGCATGAAAGACAGAAACACAGAACCTAACCTAAACATTGCCAGCTCGAGGATCGGGAGGGGCTTCTCCCGATTCGCCACCAGGGAGTAGGCAGAAACTGCAGTGGACCTTAGAAGGACTTTTGGTATGTCCTCCCATCTATGGTCTCTCTGCTTCTTTTTCCTCCTGTGTGCTGAACATTAAATTTTTTGAAGTTTTGAAAATGGGCAAGTGTAAGGATCTGAGGGACTTTAACAAGGGCCAAACTGTAATGGCTAGACGACTGGGTCAGAGCATCTCCATAACAACATATCTTGTGGGGTGTTCCTGGTATGAAATGGGCAGTAGCTACCAAAAATGGTATAAGAAAAGACAATGGTGGAACCTGGTGATGGGGTCATGGGCGCCCAAGGCCCATTGATACACATGGGCAGCAAAGACTAGCCCTTCTGGCTATGATAGAAAGGTGCCAGAACACACAGCGCATCACAGGTTGCTGAGCATGGGGCGGCATAGCCACTGACCAGTCAGAGTGCCCATGCTGGCCCCTGCCCAGTGCCGAAAGCACCAACAATGGGCATATGAGCATCAGATCTGCACCCTGGAACAATGAAAGAAGGTGGTCTGGTCGGATGAGTCACATTTCCTGTTACATCACATGGATGGCGTGGTGTATGTATGTTGTTTACCTGTGGAGGAAATGACAGCAAGATGCACTATGAGAAGAAGGCAAATCAGTGGAGGCAATGTGATGCTCTGGGTAGTGTTCTGCTGAGAAACCTTGAGTCCTGGCATTCATGTGGATGTTACTTTTACATGTATCACCTACATAAACATTGTTGCAAACCGAGTACATCCCTTCACAGCAATGGTATTCCCTGATGGCAGTGGCCTTTTTAAGCAGAACAATGCATCCTGCTACACTGCAGAAATTGTTCAGGACTGGATTGAGGAACATGACAAAGAGCTAACATCTTGGTGCCAGATACCACAGGACACCTTCAGAGGTCTTGTGGAGTCAATGCCTCGATGAGTCAGAGCTGTTGTGGCAGCACAAGTGGTACCTACACGATATTAGCTGGTTTTAATGTTATAGCTGATTCACAAGCTGGCCATGAAAAATTAAATGGGAATATTTTTGTGACGCATATGACAAAAATATATGTACAATACTGAAAATGATATGGAACACATAAACTCATATATATTGTTTCTATGACCGTGGAATCTTGCATTTCTTGCAATTGACTTTTCAGTGATAGTAATTTTGCATTTTTAATAATGAGTGTAAAACGCAGAGCTCCCAGTGCATTCAGGAGTAACTTTGTACATACAGGGGCATAATTTAAATGGTTTGCTTATTATATTAAA
Source organism: Cyphomyrus plagiostoma (assembly GCA_019775915.2). NCBI lineage: Eukaryota > Metazoa > Chordata > Actinopteri > Osteoglossiformes > Mormyridae > Cyphomyrus > Cyphomyrus plagiostoma. The sequence continues at coordinate 10,547,585 of JABFEA020000036.1, read as the reverse complement.
AGGTCTTGACATGAAATGACATAGCAGTTTGACATGCAAATTTTATAGTACTATTTGTTTAGAGATCTCTGGGTTTATACAAGTATGTAATTCAAATAAAGACAATCTTCTGGAATTCTGAAGGCAAAGTAACATTCAGTTCATGATTTTTTAATTTTAACTTTCCTCTATAACTCTGATCAAAATTGACTACAAAAAACATCTTCACAGTAGTTTTGAAGAAATAATGAATCACATTTGATTATTCGGAAAACTTGGATAATGTATTTCCTGAAATCTGTTTTGCTCTTATTTTGAATGCCAAACATGCGACACACAATATAGAAGGTTATACCATTTCTGTATCAATGTCCTGTACAGGGCATTTTTTATTACTTATTAATAAAACGTGTTTATTCTGGTGTATACAGCAGTTATAAAATGGCATGTTTTTTTCCTTGTCGAATATCTGTTTCAGTTTTAATTGAAATGTTATTTTTGCGGGGGTGAAATTACGCACCAATGAAGGCTGCAGCCTTTGTTGGAACTGACCAGCAGCTTCCAGTGGATTTGGTTTTTGGAGACAAATCTGTTTTTAATGCAAGAAGACAAATAGTTTGGTCATAAAGGGCAACAATAAACTGTAGGAAATCTGAGTAATAGATGCGGAAAAAGCAGATCGCTATGGAGTGGAGAGAGAGCATGCTGAAACAGAGAAGCCTACAATGAGGACAATATGCATAAATAAGCCAGGCATCATCTGCTAGGAAATTCCTCTCTTGAGTGTAATATTTTAATAACAAAATGAAAATTACTTTTGAACTCCCTCACAAATGAATACATTTTAGATTTGAATTAAAACTGCTAATTCAGAGCATCATTTCAGATACTAATACATCATAAAATTATAAATCATAAAAGTTTGAAAAGCAAACAATTAATGATGGTTAAAAACTTACATGAGGCATCTGATAGCTGACATTTGACATCTGTTGAACAACAGGACATATTTCTCACTTACAGTGGGCACTGACATATAACTACATAGGCATATATAGAGGTACCTTGGTTCTCAAACTTAATCTGTTCCGGACTCCGGATCAAATCCTAAGAAGTTCGAGTTTTGATCGAATTTTTCCCATAAGAAATAATGGAAAACCAATTAATTGGTTCCCGGCCCCCCAAAATTATACTTAAATATGTTTTTTTTTTTTTAGCATTTAAACACAAAATGAACAGGATAAAACAAGAAGAGCATTTTTTTTCTTAATGGCTTCCAAAACGATTAAGATCTTATCCCAACATTACCCGTGTCCTGCCCCGATTGTCCTTCCGTGTGCCACGCCCCCTCGTTAACCTTGTGTGGGATCCCCATGTGATCAGCTGTTTCTGGTTGTTGTCATTAGTCCTCTGTGTTAAGTCTGTGTGTGAGTTTGTTTCCCCAGTCTGGTCATTGGGTGCGTTTGACTTGCTTACAGCGCTGGCTTAAAGCAACGCATAATGATCCTGATGCAATGCATTACAGTTAGATGCATTGTGACCTCTCGCCCGGCTGCACAAACTGGAACCGCCTCCATGACGACACATCTTTTCCCTTATTGGCTGAAGTGTTTAGTTACACACATGACGTTTGTATCCACACGATATGCTATTTCTCTCGAATATCATGTAAAGCAATGAAAACTGGTTTTCAGTTAATTTACCTGGTAAAATAAAGTTTAAATAAATTACTTAAATGTTCTAATAGTACACGTAAGTTAGTGATTTATTTATTGCTAGTTACTGTAATGTTGCACTGTTTTATGTGGTTAATCGTCCAGTCTGTAAAGAAGATATTCAAGTAAGAATTGCATTGTAGTCTGTACATGACAATAAAAACTTTGAATCTGGACCATTGTCTATTTTTATTATTAATCTGTATTCTTTAATTTGTTTGTAAATAGCAAGCTTTATAT
>JABFEA020000036.1:10534418-10545551 GCA_019775915.2 Cyphomyrus plagiostoma | reverse complement strand
TATAATATTAGGGCTGTCAAAATTAGTGGGCTAACGCAGATTAATCCATCATCATGATTAATCTGATTAGAATTTTTAACGCAATTATCCCATACTATATGCAGCGCAGAATGACTCAGGATCCCTGAAATGTCTCTGTCAACCGGTTTTGGGCAGAAATAGTATGTTCCATTTGCCCATGGAACTCGTATTCCGAATCGGATTCCAAGTTTCGAAGCCGGAAGTGATGGCATACGTGCTCCCGTTTCTCGGAGATCTTGGACCAGCACAGAGGATGCCATGTTCAGAATTCAAGTTGGCTGCGCCTTTTATCAACAGAAGGGAAAGTTTCAGTTTTATACTCTTTAAGCACTACTTCTTATTTGTGGCTCATTAAATCGGCCGAACACACTATACCGTCCAACTTATCTGTGGATGTGTTGCAGAGTTTTATACGTAAAGCACCGCACGTAATGCGCCATGAAGTGATATTGCTAACAAGAGAATTAGGCTAGAATTGAATTTCATGATTAGTTGGATTGTCAGATTTACAGTAGTTCAGGCTAATTGTAAGTGAAGGAAGATAAAGACCATTTAAACTGAGGCACCTTAAAATTTTTTATCGTTTGACAGCACTAATATATATATATATATGTTATGATGCGTGTGTGGGCGAGCGGCGAAGGAGGGAAGTCCAGCCAGGCAATATGGGCAAACGGGGTTTATTGAGGACAACACACCAACACATGGACACTTCAATGCCACGTCTGCCGGAATAGATGCAGACTTAAATGCACAAGACAGGTACAAGACAGGTGAGAACAATCGGAGAAAACAAGAGGTAATGAGGTGGGCATGGCACACATGAGGATCGGACGGAGCGGGACGTAACAATATATATAGCACGTACTTTTCAAAATGCACGTACTTTTCAAAAATGAAAATGAGCTGATACAGCAGAGCAAAGATATCATTAGATTTCGGTGTGATGTGGCACAGATTCATCATTAAATTGTGTGTAATGTAAACCCTTCTAATTATTTTTTTCTGGATGGTAGTTGAACAAGATGCACATCAGTGACATGATGGTTTTGCTTTTCTCTGTGTCACGTTCTTGCTTTTCCCTCACTGAAGAGCAATGGATCTTGTCCTTTTCTGCGTGCTTTGCACTGTTAAACACAATCAACTTGCACGTCAAGGTGGCTGAAATCCGCTCCATAGTGCAAACACGAACACCTGCACGTTCTATTGCGTCTAAAGGAGTAGAATTTGCCATGTTGTCCTTCATCACCGGCAGCAACAAACCTGTTATTTTGACATTGTGGGGACCACCCTTTCGGTCCCCCCAAAGGGAAACTCCTTTTTATAAAAATTTGTGACTGTAATGAAAAATCTTGCATTTTGTTTAGTTACTTAGGGATAGGGGTTAAGGTTGTCTGTCCATCCATCCATTTTCTGTAACCACTGATTCAGGATCGGGGGGAGTCTGGAGTCCACAGGCACAAGGCAAGGAACAACTCAGATTGGAGCACCAACTCATCACAGGGCACACTCACACACACCTACAGGCAATTTGGTAACTTCAATCAACCTCAGCACATTTTTGGACTGCAGGGGGATATCAAAGAATCCAGAGGAAACCCCAGAATGACACAAGGAGAACATGCAAACTCCACACACAGGGAACCATGGTGGAGACTCAAACGCTGATCCCATGGGTGTGAGGTAACAGTGCACCACCGTTCCACTTCAGGCTAAGGCTGTCATATATGAAGAATTAGCATCAAAAAAGATACAAATACAAATGTATGTAAATGTCTGTGTGTGCGATCAGGTATACCTATCCTTATGGGGACACAATGTCTCCATAACGTGATAAATATCCGTTTTGTTCCCTTGTGGGGTTTCCTGGTCCCCATAAGGGAAAACTGTAATAAAAATCCGTGACTTCTATGAAAAAACTAAAAATGCAAAAACTCTTGTATTTTGCTTGGTTTCTTATAGTTATGGTTAGGGCAGGGTGGGGGTTAAGGGGTTAGCGTTAGCATTTTTCCCATAGAAGTGAATGAGCAGGCCCCATAAGGATAGGTATACCCGACGTGTGTGTGTGTGTGTGTGTGTGCGTGTACTGCCCCTGTGGCCATGGTATGCACCACGCCAAAAGGGGGAGGATCTAGGCACCCCTATGACCATAACCAAGATAAGTGCTTAGATGATGGACAGATAGATGATTTCTTTCATAAAATATATGCACAGTCATGTCAGTTAAAATTCATGTTCAGAGCTTATTAATTTTGTATTTAATTTCAACACATTCTGCTCATATTTAAGTATAAATCTCTCTAGCCTTTTATACAGTTATACATTCTTGCTCTGTTTTGCATGACTTCCTTTAAAAACAGGTACACAAACGGTCCACCTAAAACCATCGTTCAAAGCTCAGATGTATGCATTCTGCGTGTATTATCGAAGGGACCTATTTTATGTTCGTTTTGCCTCATACACTAATTCTTAGCCAATGCAGCGGATCTGTATTTGGCACGAAAGCAAGAACATTGGCACTCAGCTGTTGAAATTAATTTAGCAAAATATTTGAACTTGACTATGCTTAATTTCTCTAAGGAGTTTCCCCCTCTGCAGTGGTAATTGCCTAACCAAAAACAGTGTACCTGTAAAACTGTATGTTCTTGGGGAGAGTTGGCACGGACCATTAGTGCACATGAAAGGGGAGTCCTCCGTGCAGTTCCAGCCATGACGGAGGAACTTTCCATTGGAATCCCTTCGGTCATTTGTTTACCACGGTGTCTCCTTGTGAACCTGTAGTAATGCCCAGAGCCTCTTTGCTTTTGATTTTTGTTTGGCTTGCTGGAAAGAATGTGTGCTTACAACTTACAACTGACTAGCTCCAGAATCACGGGTGATTCCTTGCTTCTCAAACCACTCCCAGATGGTGTGCAGTTTTTATGAATATGCCCTCCTCATTATTTCAGACTTTACATGTTTGGCATGCAGTTGCCTTCTTAAATTGTCCTCTGTTGTTCTTAAAAGCAAATTGCTTACGGTCAAAATGTGGGAAAATTCACAGTGTAAAACCTTTTCTTTAGTAATATACTCACTTTGGGAAGCATGCATGTAGATATTTGCCTGTTGCGTACAGACAGGTGTGTGTTTACCTTTTTAATATTGTTTGTTGCAGCTTACCCCCCCACATCAGAAGCAGTCGGCTGGCTCAGTGAGTGGTACTGTTCACTTGCAGTTTTGGAATTTGGGGTTTGAATCCCACAGGCATTTGTTTGTTTAACCAGTCTTGTGCAGCTTTTTTCCCAAAGACATTTAGTGTCCTGGTGTCTCTAAATGCCCCCCTAAAGTACACTCTTGTGTATGTGCCTGATGCTGGACTGGGGTCCCACCAAGGGTGTACCAATTTTGGTGCCCTGTGCTGCCTGGGATAGGCTCCAGATCCCCATGCAATCCTGACCAGGAAATGTGGTTAGAACCTGGGTGATCTTCAAATTAAACGACATTAAACCAACTTTTATTAAAATTCCCTAAATTAATTTCCCTGCTGTATGAAAACATGTGTACATTGTATCACGTTATCAGAAAACAATGTACTGTATTTGACTGAATCACACCTGCCTGATTATTCCATCAAATCAGACATAAACAACTGAAGACACATTACATTGACTTAATGTTATATAGCCATTTTATCTGTCTATTGTACTTTCCTCAAAGTGTAAACACGCAGGCCAGTCACTGGATCATTATTGTGCTTAATTAAGGAATTCTATTTTTCGAGGTGTTGTTGAACACGTAGCGGGGAGTGGAAGGCTCATGAAAACAGGTGATTAGCATCAGTGGGCGCAAATGGAGATAAATTTGATCCGATGGAAAGGGTCAGAAGATTGCAGGCAGGTGGAGCTCTTTGGTGAACAATAGAATCAGCTGGCCCGGGTACAGATGATTGCAATCAGATGGGCCCAGCTGAAGAGAAAAGGTACAGGGACGGCATTGGGCGAGATGGTTGCGATCAAGTGAATGCAAAATGCCATGATGTCAGAATGAGTCAGTTGCCCCCAAGTCAGGCTGATGTCATGGCCCCCCACAATGGGGATGCCTCGTGTTTCTTAGGTACAAAGGCCTCTTAGCATGCTAACTGGTGACAGGTGTTGTCACCTCATCTGAGAGATGGTCTGGTCATCTTTGAGAAGTCTTCTCCAAAATATTATGATTTAGTTAAAATATCTGGCTTTTGTAATAATTAGATGTTTCATTTTGCATAATGGGGCAGCATGGTGGTGCAGTGGTTAGCACTGTTACCTCACACCTCTGGGACCTGGGTTTATGTCTCCGCCTGGGTTATATGTGTGTGGAGTTTACATGTTCTCCCCGCATCGTTGTGGGGTTTCCTCTGGGTACTCCGGTTTCCCCTCACAGTCCAAAAACATGCTGAGGCTGATTGGAGTTTCTAAATTGCCCATAAGTGTGCATGTGTGAGTGGTTGGTGTGTGACTGTGCCCTGCGATGGGCTGGCTCCTTCTGGGATAGGCTCCGGACCCCCCGCGACCCAGTAGGATAAGCAGGTTGGAAAATGGATGGATGGATGTATGGATTTTGCATAATCTTAGGCGTTTACAAAACTGCCATTGCAGCCCAATAGCTGTTTGGGTAGATATGCAGTATTGTGTACTGTCAGGGTCAGTGCTGGTCTGTTCCTATCCCATATGTTTTGTTCCCATTTAGCCAGCAGGTGTCACTGGCCATCCTGTTCCCTTTGTCCTGTAGTACTTAGTGCCTAGTATATTTCCCTGTCCTGGAAAGTAGATCAGTGGGCTGATTGAGTGGCTGTGATGATATCATTCTTCCAGGCATGTGTTCAAGGCTGGTGTGACTACTTATAGCCGCTAATTGAATAATTGGATAGAAATTGAAGCAAATTGGCACCTAATGGACAAACCTCAAATGGGGGCTTGTCCAGGATGACCACTGCAGGCCAAAAACAGGAACACACATCTCCACAAACCAATCCACCACAGGCTCGTAACACCTTTCTTTTGGCGTATGTTATGATTTTCTTGTGTCCCTGTTTTGGTTTACTCTGCTTAGTCTTGTCTTATTTTATGCTTCTCTTCATTTGTTCCTAACCTTTCCTAGTGTAGCCAGCCCTTAATGCTTATGTTCCCTAGTTTCTAGTGCTGTGTAACAATCCACCCTAGGTTAATTGTGTTATGGGCTTCACCTGCCCAGCATAATTTTCTGTTAGTGGTATATATAAGTACCTGCTTTATTTTGTTACTTTTTGGTTCATTGAGGCTGTTTCCGTGTATGGTTGTTCCCTGTGTTATTTTATGGTTTCTAAGTAATGTTTTGTAGTTTATTCCCTGTTAAGTGTTGTAGTGTTCCTGGTGTTGTTCCATGCCTTCATTTCTGTTTCATCGGTTTTGTTTTGACTACATGTGCTTCCTTTATTTTCCTGGTCCCCCCTCTTTTTAATAAACTCCAAACCTTACTTTGGAGCTGCTATGTGGATCGTCTCTCCTGCCACCATGCCAAACCTTAACAGTGTACTATGAATACAGATATGAACTGAGCCTTTTGTTATTCATCCATTCATTCAATCATTAGTTACTCAATCATTGCCAATCAAGAGCCCATACTGGAGTGTCTGGAGAGGGCTATTGGTAGTGAGGTTTACGAGTGGGGGTGGGGGGCTGTTTGCTAAGTTGACCCCTGTGATGGTGCCCTAGGTGACCAGCATTGCTTGTGACTCTGTACTAGGTAAGAGGATGGATCCATATTTATCCACTTTTTATAAGATTTTTCATCTTATTGCAATGTTTTTGGGGTTGAACCAGCAAAATTGTTTATTATTATTTAATAATAATAATAATAATAATAATAATAATAATTATTATTATTATTATTATTATTATTATTATTATTATTATTATAGTAGTAGTAGTAGTAGTAGTAACATTATTTAATAAATATCACAATTAGCTTATTAAAACAACCTATGACATGATATTGTTGCTATGGCTGCTAATTTGTTTTTTAAAAATCCTCTTTTGTCTCAAATACTAAAACATTCCTGCATAGTCTGTGGTTATAGTGGCGAGATTAATTAATGTAACTAATTAAAATGTCCTTTGAAAAAAATACACAGAAAAACGTAAGTATGTTGGTCATAATGAATTTAGCTAAATGCTCAGTGTCCTGAACAATTTGTTCTATTCATTAAAATTAAAAAATTAAAATGTTTTTATAAAATGTTTTTCCTCTGACATTAAATCCAAGCAATCGGGGATGTCTAAACTCTTAAAAAATCTGAAACTAATACAATTGATTAGACTGCTATGTAGGAAAATTCCCTCATCAAGTTGAAAATACCTGTTGGACAGCATCTATGTGCCCCTGAAATCCCCAGATTATCTGTGTATGCCAGGTACGGTATCTGGGGACCTACAAAACTTCAGACATGAGACATGAAATGAGCCAGATGGTGGCGCCGCATCAGATAAAAGAAAAGTGACGTCTCTTTAGTTCTATAACTCATAAACAATGTGATCTAGAGAAAATCCTTTGACATTCAAATCTCTTGCCAGACAAAAATGATCCCGCTACAATTGCATGGATTTACTGCCATTGTGGTTTGGTGCCACTCTAAATTTTGTATACTAGTACCTTGAACCAAGGCCCTTAAAAGTTTTGTAACTCTAAAATACAGCCTGAACCTTATGATCACGAGATTTTACGCTATTTCAGCACACATGGCTTTTCTGAAGATGAAAAGCCTGAAATATTCTACATACAGCCTCACTGAAATGACCAGGTAGTCTTTCCACCCTACTGTATATTAATAGACTGAATGTTTGCAAATCATTGCTTCCTTTAGCACCTAACAAATCTCTTGAAATGCCAATAGTGAATACTGATTTCTTAACGTAGTGCTATAATTTAAAATCTGGTATTTTTTGTTATGGATCTTGAATGAATGTTTTCATGTTCAGTTGACTTTGAATGAACTTATCTCATTTTGTGTAGGCTTTCTGAGGTTACTCTGACTAACCTAGGTGAACAACAGCTGATTAATTTAAGTGTAAGGTTAAAACTTTCAATCAAACTGGACTGGTAATGGACATAATCTTTAGTAGTATTACCATACTATTGATTTACCATTAAATTTAGCTGACATTTTCAACATGGGACAAGTACAATAGCCAGTATGCTTGCTTCATACCTCAGGGACTTGGGTTGAAATCTATGCCCCAACTCAATGTGTGTGGAGATTGTATATTCTCACTGCATCATTGTGGGGTTTTCCTCTGGGTACTTAGGTTTCTCTCCATGGTCTGAAAACATCCATATTCTGCAACTGCAAGGTGGTGGGAGTCTGGAGCCAATTGGGGAGGTTATGGTGCAAGACAAGACACAGTCAGGCCAATGACTAATTTGGTAACTCCAATTAAACTTTGCATGTTTTTATGGAGGGTAATCAGAGCACATAAAGGAAGCCCCACAACAACATTGAGAGAACATGCAAACTCCACACATGGAACCATAGCATAGACTCCAACCCTGGTATCAGACGTGTGAGACAAGACTGCTAACCACTGTGCCACCATGCTGCCCCCAGTCCAAAAGCATGCTAAGGTTTATTGCTAAGGTAAATCAGAATTACCAAACTGTCCGTGTGTGAACGGTGTGTGTGCCCTGTGGTAGGTTGGTGCCCCATCCTAGGATGATCCCTGCCTTTTGCCTGGAGTTTCCAAGATAGGCTTCAGATCCTTGTGACCCTGCATAGGACAAGCAGGTATAGGAAATGAATAGATCTTCAAAATGAGATGATTAATTTGGCAAACCTTGGCCCATTATTTCACATGTATTATAGATCACATTGAAAAAGCCTATATTTCCAGAGCAATTTGTCTAGTTATTCTAAAACTTTTATTCCTCTGTTAAGTTAGCATGTAATTAATGCCTGATTTTAAAATGGCTTTTATTCCGTATGCCAATGTTTGTTACAAAAATGCTTGCTGTTTTGACTGTATAATTGTTTGTTACAGAAATGTGATTTCTTAAAATATTTGCTGGCTTTCTCATGCAAAAAAAAACATGACATATTGAACTATTTCCGACTAACCTTATAAGATGTTGTGCTTTGTAATCGGTCTGTAACTGAGCAACATGCAAACATTTACTCATTAGTAAAGCAGACCCTGGGCAATATGATATTTTATGTTTAACTCATTGTCTGAGATTTATTTAAAGTAGGAAAATAGTTTTATTTTTGTCTTTTCATAGCTATCGTACAAATGTTCCTCCAAGGTAAACTTGGTCTGGAAGGTGTTACGGACTGTTTTAATTCTTCTGTCCCATCATACATCTCAGTGACATTGATTTTATTTTTATTGTTGATCTTAAGATATTAGATGTGTGGCACCAAAGAATACATCACTGTAGAAGAAAGCAGTATCACATGAGTCAGTAAAGAGTTGTGTTAAGCAGCACATCACTCAACAAGTTTTAATGGCTCAGAAACGACCCCCATGTGTGGGAATAAGGTCTGCAAAGCCATTGACAAGATGGGCTTACAGAAGCCAAGCAGGGGAACTATAGTACTGCTTCGTTTTTTTTGGGTGAATTACCAAAGCATGACCTCAATAGACCTTTTGACGTAGACCAAATAAGTTGCGGTGAGAAGACAGGTCACTCCCCATAGTGTGATTTTTTACCGTGTTAAGTTGGGCTGTGGGTTACATCTTGATCATTAAATTTATTTCAAGTGTTCCCTTGGTGTACTTAATGTCATATGCACCACATATTTATTTGGGTCTTTGATGTTCAACGGAAGGAAATGTTACCCCAGTCATTCACGAAGGAAAAAATACAGACCCAGTTCAGTGTTTACATTTTATTTTTCATTGAGAAAAAAGGAAACCCTTCAGATGAATATTTCAGTGAATGTGAAATCAGCTGGGTTTATTTTAAAGTACTCCTCTATTTTTGTAGTAATTTGTGCTGTTCATTTCACAATGTTAGTTTTGGAACTTTCTTTGTGAGAGCAGAGTGCCCTGCTAGATTAACCATCTGTGCAGTATAAACACCAAAGTTTTCAATGCTAAGAAAAGAACTTTGTGGCAAGCACCAACTATATCTCGCATAGGTCACACCGCATCTATCAGAGCTGTTTTGCACCATATCCTGGGTGTCAGGCATGTCTAAGCTATCTGTGCTCCAAGAGGATGCTGCTTTCTATGGCCTGTTTTCAAGGTCATTGACGGAGTTTGAGATGTGCGACACATCAATGGCTTTTTCTGATAAAAGTAATGAAATATCACCTGGGATCAAATTTTTTTGTCTGAGATCTGCTTGTTCGTCTTCTTTGGCATGTATGTTACTTGGCAGTATGGTAGATTTGGAGACTTATCTGAAGTGTACCATTTAAACCTGGGCTGCTTTAGGTAGGTGTAAACCCAGAGCTGCTCCAGGAAAATATTTAAATATCTAAACTCTAAATCATGGCTAGAATTGTAAGTCACTTCGGATAAAAGCATCTATTAACAATGGATGTCTTTAGCATAGAATAAAATACCTTAATTGTCATTGCACTGGTACAAATATCACAGGGTTCAGATTGACACTTGTAGTACAGCCATCTTCGTTATTGGACAGAAATGCAGTGCAGACTGGCTGATAAGTTAGTTGACAGGTTAGTAGGAAAGTATTGGTTTCACTACAGCAGGGGTGTCAAGCTCCAGTCCTGGAGAGCCAGAGCTCTATGCATTTTTGGGTTTCCCCTCATTTAACACACCTGATTCAACCCCTTGCATCTCCTTGTGCTAATTACCACACAGCTCTTGAGCTGAATGATTTGTGGTGGAACAGGGAGAGAACTAAGCTACACAGGGTTCTACCCCCCCAGGACTGGAGTTTGCCACCCCAGAACTAGAGTGACTGCTACTCAAAGTTGTTGACCGTTCATCTCTCACACCTGACCATTAGCCAAAATACTGATAAATATCAAGACCCACAGTACAAAACTGTCCCATTGTCAAATATTGTCAAATAATTAAACAAGTGTAGGGCATATTATGCAGTGATATACCCTATGTCCAGAGTTTTGGTCATTAAAAACAAAGACAAAAAGAGACCAACAACAACAGCAGTGGCAGGAACTGTATGGTATTCTCATGGAACCTGATACAGGCGTTCTGCCCATGAAATCTTTTAATTTCCGCCCCTTCTTATTCTCAGTCAGGAAACTTTGAAGTAAGACATCGCTGACGTGAGTTATTTTGTGGAAAAGAGGAAAGCACTAGACGTTTCCTAAGCCAAGTTTAGAAGGTTGCTTTTGTACTTAACCTTGTACAGCTATAATACTGGCTTTTGTGTTTCGTCTTCATTTTATTTCCAAATTGCATTGTAAAAGGCATCTCCAGTTGTGCAGTGGTTAGTGCTGTGGCCCATGCCTTCTTGTGTATGTGTGTGTTTTGTGTCTTTCCAGTTTTTGTACTCCTCATTTGGGGCTGTTTTATCCCAAAAGACTACTTGACTCAAAAAATGGATGGATGGATATATATATATAGGTACCTTGGTTCTCAAACTTAATCCGTTCCGGACTCCAGATCGAATCCTAAAAAGTTCGAGTTCTGATCAATTTTTTCCTATAAGAAATAATGGAAAACCAATTAATTGGTTCTTGGCCCCCCAAAATTACACCTAAATATGCATTTTTAGCATTTAAACACAAAATGAACAGGATAAAACAAGAAGAACATTTTTTCTTAATGGCTTCCTGCCCTGATCGTCCGCTCCTTCCGTGTGCCACACGCCCTTGTTAACTTCGTCTGGGATCGAAATGTGATCAGCTGTTTCTGGTTTTTGTCATTAGTCCTCTGTATTAAGTCCGCCTTTCAGTTTGTTTCACCAGTCCGGTCATTGACTGCGTTCAACTTGCTTACAGCACTGGCTTAAAGCAACGCATTCTAATCCTGACCCAATGCATTACGGTTATATGCATTGCGACCTCTCACCCGGCTGCACAAACTGGAACCGCCTCCATGATGACAGACCTGCTATTTCTCCCGAATATCACGTAAAGCAGTGAGAACTGGTTTTCAGTTAATTTACCTGGTAAAATAAAGTTTA
>JABFEA020000036.1:10509978-10520320 GCA_019775915.2 Cyphomyrus plagiostoma | reverse complement strand
CACCCCCCCACACCCACCCCACCCCCCCCCCCCCCCCCCCCCCCTCCGCCCGCGCCGGGGGGGGGGGCGGCGCCCCCGGGCCGGCCGGGGGGGGGGGGGCGGGGTGATTCACTCAGAGGCCCTATAAAATATGGAACATAATTGTACTGGTTTGAGTTGGAAGCCCAGTATGATGATATGTTTCATGGGATCCAAAATCTCTAGAGATGCCTCTGCGCCTGGGGATGCCATCTGGTCCCGCTGTCTTTCTGGAGTGTCCTTCTCACTTCATTTCCCAAGAATGTGGTGATCGTCCGTCTATCTGATCCGCTAATCTGCTGGATAGTGATATATTATGGTTTGCTTCAAAGCACAGTTTGTTTGCTAATGCCGTGGTATTGTCATCTGTACCTGGAGGGCTCACTTTGAAATCTGGGATTGTCCAAAGACTCTGCCTCATGCATGACTCTTGTAGCTGGTGATGTCTTGCAGACCTCTCCACACTGACGCAAAGTTGTTGGCTGAAAACATCATGTTTGTAATATGCTATTTGTCCCTCTTCTATGGTGCTTTAGATGAAAGAGGTACACTAAATATTTTAATTGTGTTGTCGATGTAACTTATTTTTCAGCTTTTGAAAAGACCTCTTCTTAACATGTCTGATTTCCTATGCCTGACCCTGCCTGAAGAAGGATTCCAAATTTCCTGCCTACAGTAAAATTTTGTAATTTTGTAATATATGCTTTTTGTATTACTTAATCAATAACGTAGCAGTACTTCTAGGGGGAGCAAGGACCCCAGAGCATTTTAAAAGTATATTTAAGTTACAACAACATAATGTCAGCGCATATCAAGAAAAAAGGCAGACAGAACAGACTGGGGGCAGGTTGACACACTGACTTTGAGGATGGATGCCATATATGAGTTCATTGAACATTGATTGCATCAATTAGCCTATTTTAACTGTTCATTAATGCATAATAAGACATGTTTATCAATTGTCATTTTTAAGTTACTCTTGATTGGAAACAAGTTAACAGTATGCACTTTTTCAGCAAAAACACACTGAGGCAAATTTCACTCATTTCTCAGTTTATGGGTATATGCCTGTGGGGAAAAAATAAGGTCTTCCCTACTTTCTCATTGATGAAAAGCTTCTTCCTTGCATTATGGGTCTTCAGTCCTGCTTCTAGGAGACTGTTATGAACTGTCCTAGCAGTGCAATTCACACCATTTAATGTTTCCCATTCTTTTTGAATGTCACTTGAGGTCATGCTTCAATTAATGGGTCACTGCCAAATAATTCGACAATCATCTCTGGCATTAGAAAGTTGCTTTTCCCCTCTGTCTAGCTGGTTTTTGGTTATTCCCAGTGTCTCCTGCTTCACCTTGTTCTTGGGTACTGCTGTCTTAGAAACTTTGAGTCTGGAAGCAGCCTGCCTCACAGTGTAGCCTTCTACCAGCAGAACCATGATTTAACCAGCAATTTAAAAAATAGTTTTTTAAAAAATATAAAATTATTTTAAAATATAGAGTGGTTTCCTAATTATTTCCAGAGCTGTCATGACAACCAAGCTCATAATTGACTTATCACATGCTGTCAAAGAGTGTTGATCCTTTATTATTTAGTAAAGACAAAAGATTTACAAAGACAAAAACAACACCCAGTTATAGCCAAGATTTCAAACTTGTAACAGTATTGAACTGACACATAAGTATTTTATTATTATTTTAATAGTTATTATTTTTGCCTCATTGTGCATGTGAAGAGACATCGTAAGCATTCTGTACTGTATGAAAAATATGGGGAAGGTGCCTTCATCCCTTTTCCATCTCTGAGGCTTTGTGATGGGTGTGGTGGCCATTACAGACCATAGAGTAAAGTACAACACTGCTGATGACTATCTTGAGGTGAACACTGGGGCAGCAAAACAAAGAGGAACTTCAGATCCTTGCATCACACTGCCTGCTCATATGCAGAGGCGAATCCCCCTATCTGACAGCACGCTGACGTACTCTGAAGACCGCCCATGGTCATCAGATGGTCGACGGATCCCATCCTCTCCTTTAATACACCCTGTTGTTACCTGGGCTCCTACAAAAATATTTCCCCCCATCACTCTTGCAGTGTGAAGGTTCCAGCTGTGCTCATCTCAATAGCTTTAGTGTGTTGGTGTTTCTATAGGCTCTGGGGATCTTATACAGCAGGATGTGAACCTTTCATAGCCCAAGTTTATTAAATGTTATGCTTGACTGTCGTGGCTTTTATTGTTGCAGTGAAACGTGAGTAATGTTTACATTTATGAAAGCACATGCGTTTTCTCTTTCAGCGATTTCGCATCATTGGAGTCTTAGGTAGTTGGCTACCTATCCTGGTTATTCAACACTGTGAATGTAAGAATAATATATCAAGTAAGAACAACTCTGGCAGAACTAATGGAATCCAGATTTTTAATGGGCCTCATCAACTGGTTCCTTCAATCCCAGCTGAATGAAAAATAAGTAAATCACATCATAAAGGATTTTTATTTGCCTGTACACAAAGTGCCATTTCTTTAATAAATGATACATTAAACCCTCCCCACCACACACATCTCCCCCAGATATTCTCGGGATCGTTGCGCTTTTTCCCATCAGAGCTGCATTAATGTGGAATAGGTGATCTGATGACATCGCTGATATGCTTGCCAGTATACGCAAAAGCTGTAGGTGTGCTACAGAGTATACGTTACATGCCACCCACACAAGCCAGTTGCACAAACACAACACCCGTAATCTTATCCACTTTGTTTCTGAGTGTTTCATAAGTGTAAACATAATTTATTTGTTCTTGTATTTAAATTTAAAGGAAAAATTGGGATTTCTATATCTCTGACATCCTGTTTCTGTAGCCTGAGAAAATGCTGATTTTCATTTCCATTGGTTTGTAGGCAAAATATTTTTTAAATCTTGGTACATGATTATTTTTTGCCCTGACCCGGAAACCTTTGAAATATCACTAAGATATAGTTACTGTTGGATTTTTAAAAGATTACATCTTTGAAAAATTTCAATATGCTGACTTTTGTAATGGTCTGTAGATGTGAACCTGCATTTCTGTATAAACAGGTCCTTCTCTGAAGTCATATAGGTTTTTTTTTTCAAGACAAATGCATTATTAAGTATATTTTTAAGGTCAGATGAGAGTCGCCATAAAACCACATATTTAAATTGTGGTATGAAATCCATACAGACAAGTGGGAAACAGACAGAGATGGATTCAAACCTGTTTTAAGTCTTTTCCTTGACTTTAACATTTCATCTTGTGATATTTTATAATGATAAAATATCAAACAAGCACCCAGACTGTCACATAGAGAAAACAATAAAACTCCCAGTACAAAAAAAATGCTCAAACACCCTTTAGATTTTAAAGAAGGCAATTTAAGCCTTTACTTTGGGAAAAGGGAAAGAAATGTTTCAGGAAAACAGTGCAGCGAATACAAACGTGTGGAACCAATGTTCTCGTTACCTCAGTTCACCTCAACACAGCATATCTCACAACGGTAATGAAAGGCTCAGCAACCAGAAACACAATATACACTCTGTTGTCCATATTTAATCATTTGCAGAAAGTTAATGTCATTGGTTTGGTGTGTCACAAAGGTCCTGATTGGTTTCTGTGGACTGGAAAACTTCCATCTAACTTCAAACTGTCTAACCTGCACTGGGTCTGGAGGGCTGGGGATACCCTAGGTGGGATGTCAAGCCATACAGTGTAGCTAGTAGTAACAGCCTGTAATAGCAAATACACCATCCATTAATTCATTTTTCATTTATACTCTTTGCCATAGTATTGTATTTTCAGGAATGTGGATTGTGTACTCTGTACTTTCCCAGCTAACAGAGTGCATTCCCAGAAATTTTGCTCTTATGTGAAGGTCATCTCAAGAACGTTCTCATTGTGCCATTAACAGAACATTTCCACATTTTACACTTAAACAAAGGTTTTAGTACCTGAAAATCCTCTTAATGCAATTAAAGTTGAAAAATATTGTTTTATAAAAGTGCTATATGTGTATACTGCGGACTTTGATATGTAATGCAACAGAGTTATCTGCTGCCTTACCATGCCCTTCGTTTGTTTTGAAATTGTTAGTCTTAATAATAATAATAATAATAATAATAATAATAATAATGCATTTTATTTGTGGGAGCCTTTCTAAAACCCAAGGTCACCTTACATAGTCCATAAAAGACAAACAATAAAAACAAATAATTAAAAGTTATTTACATAATCAGACAACAATAGGTCTAAAGCGAGTAAGCCAACTTAAACAGATGGGGTTTGAGTTTTGACTTGAACAAGTGAAGAGAATCGATATTTCTGATATCCGGCGGAAGTGAGTTCCAAAGACTGGGAGCAGAGCGACTAAAAGCTCTGTGTCCCATGGTGATGAGGCAGGCAGAGGGAACAATAAGATGGGTGGAAGATGAAGATCTGAGAGATCGGGATGGGGTGGCAATGTGAAGCAGGCCAGATGGATAGGGAGGGGCAAGCTTGTAAATGCATTTCAAAGTGAGAACTAGAATTTTGAATACTATTCTAGTTTCTATGGGCAACCAATGAAGCTGTTGAAGGACTGGGGTGATATGTTTTCCTGGAGGGGGTACGAGTTACTACCCGAGCTGCAGCGTTCTGAAGGAGTTGGAGTTTACGGAGGGATTTGTTAGGGAGACCAAAGAGAAGAGAGTTAGAATAATCAATCCTAGATGTGACGAGGCTATGAACAAGGATGGCAGCAGCATGGGGAGTGAAGAAGGGACGGAGTCAGCTTATGTTGCGCAGATGGAGGTATGCATATCGGGTGATATGATTAATGTGTGACTGAAATGAAAGAGCACTATCCAGGATGACACCCTAACTTAGTTGTAGTAGTGGGCTAACGTTATGAAAACATCAGGAGCACTGGACACTAAACATTTCCATACCTTAATCGTAACATTCAATAAACGTTCATAGAGTGAAAAATTGTTTGTCGGGTTTTATTTTTGTTTGCGCGTTTATGTGTCTGCATGTACTATCTTTGCACTTAGTTTTGCACTGTATGTTTGTTTCTGCACACTTTATGAACCTCACTGCTGCATGCAAAAGAATTTCCTCCTGTGAACAGTAAAGAATGTTGTCTTATATGGATTCCATGTCAAAATTCACAAACTCACGTCATGTCTCTTGACAATGGGAAGAAACCACTCACACACATAATGAAAAGAGAACTCTGACCTTCAGCCCTGGGGGTGCGAGATAACCACCAATTACTTAATTTAGCTATTCTTCAGAATGACTCCTGAGTCAGCATAAACAATATACGCATCTCTTAAACACTCTGTTAAGTGGTTACATGTGTCTATTAACTACCATGGATGCTGCTGCATAATGGGAGATTTTATAGCTTAGGGTAGCAGACATATCTGGAAGACATGGACCAAATCTCAGAAAAAATATGAGTGTTGAGTCAGAAAGAGGTGTAGTACTACATATTTTCAGCATGCCCTTCGTGAAAGGGGTTGGCAGATCGCACAGCACTAATGCAGGCAATACAGAATCCAGCACAATACCTTGCTGAATATCCAAATGGATGTGTTAGAAGTAGCAAAGTAATAAAGAACTGTTAAAATAATATTTAAATTTTTGCATTGTATATTTGCATTTTCAATTGATGGTGCAAGTCAACATTTATACGATGTTAATGTTTAGTTCAGTCTGTGTCAATCAAAGATTATTATAATATTCAGAAAGTTAAAAGCTCCATTTTAGTGCTTTTATTTAAATATTCCACCTTGTCGTGTCCTTTTTTCAATGCAATTTAGAGACATTTCATTTTGAATAAAGAATTCAATTACACAACAGTGAAAATAATCATTTTTACCACTGTAATACTAGTTGGTTCTTTTTATTTTATCTTCTCTTCTCAGCAGCAAGGTAGATCATCGTGTGGCATTTTGAAGGTTTATGAAGCCATTTTATTAGTGGTGGTCAGTGCAATGTCAGAGGCCGGTCTTTAGAAGTGGATATAAGAAATGATTCTAATGTAAAATCTGTCCAGTAGTCGCCAAAGGAATTGTTTTATATTAATGACATGCTTCATTAATGATGTCATGTTGAGCATAAATATGGAAAAAGATTAGCATTCAACATGCAGCAATCAGTGTCCAACTCAGCTCCGCTGTTGAAGCTGGTCTGGGAGGGGGCACAACTTAATCATTTAAATACAAAGGTCTGTTTATTGGCAGGAATTAATGAAGCCAAATTACACAGGAGGCACATCCCCCCATCACCTAGGTCCTACACCCCTGGTTTCTTTGGCATTCAGTGGCCTTTCTGAAGTTTTATGCCATCACTTAAAAAGCTTAAAAGGTTTGTCGTTCTTATGTATGACGTGTTCCTGCAGGCTGACGTAACTTAGAGAGGGGCAGCGATTAGCAAGCACAATTAATTTTTAAAAGGTGACCAGTCTTCAGTCTCATTTACCGCTCTCACAGAAAATAATGAAAGAAATGGTCACAGGGACATCACTGAACACTATCCACGGTAACAGATGGGACATCTGAGTTCTGGGTTCTCCGTCCATGGATGCCATTCCTATCCTTTTGCAGTTTAGCATTTAAATTTGGTGGCCGTTTAAGCTGTGCAGCACATATTTGTAGAAATACAGATATAGCATAAAAATTATATGGAAAATAATCTTCCTTTCAAGTTCCTTTCAAAAGATATTTGGATGTACTTCACTGTCATTAAAAACAACAGGAAGACTAATGAAAGTGCTGGCAAGGACGGACGCTCTGCTCGCTATCCTTCATGTTAAGGGACAGGGGGCAGCATTAATCAGTGCCCAGTGCTGACGTCAGTGTCACTGGGAGAGCGGAGCAGCAGCACCGCAGCGTCTCGGACCTGTGACAGGTGTCCTCCTATGTGCTCACACTGCTAATGGCTGTATGCCCCTGGTGGCTTTGTCACCCTCCCCCTGTCTTCATTAATCAGCTGACACCTGAAGACGCATTTGGGGCTCCAAGGCTCCCAACAGCAGTGCCAGTGAAATGAGAAGCCAAGCTATGCGTTTCGCTTCCGTTTATCAAGGCTGTACTGCTCTTTATGATAATGAGCTAATTGTATGATAGACTGGAGCAGCTGCCAACAGGTTTTAGATTAACCTGATACGTTTGTGTGGACAGGAGAAAGGGACAAAGCCAGGGCCACACACAAATTTCATGTGTCATTGCAAGGATTCTTGATTTAGCAGCTTTGCTGTGTTTTAATATTACAGCATCTCAGTGCCACACAATTACTGGGGGGAAAAAAAGAACTCAATTGGATTTTAATTGCATTCACCCACACGTTGGCCTGGCAACTATTTCTCTGAACGTGACTGCAAAAATATTTAAATATCTCGCTCTTGAGAGTTCTCATCCTTAATATTGGCGCAAATACATAAACATGTAAACCTTTTCTCTTTTTTGTCTGTTTTGACTGTAACTGTAACTACAACTGTGCCCTATGAAGTGTATGAAGAGTATGAATGTAGGTTATGATAGACTGTGGAGTGTACTTGTGTATTTACATTAGTATAGTGTTTTTAGTACCCACACAGTGCTCTGAAGCATTTTGAAAATGTGCCAAACTCAAATAGTGAAATTAAATAGTGATACAGAACTTAGTGTAGTGTAATGTTAGATTTCACAGTAAAGAGGTCAACAATTCTCTGTTTTATTTTGTGAAGTTTGTTGTCTGAATGTTTACAAAGTATTCAATAGGCACCATAACTCTACTGACAGTTGCCTTTACTTCCTGTGATATTGTCCATCTACAGTAGCAATTCGACTGATCTATTACAGGCAAAGCAGATTTTATAGGAAGACGGACAGCAGCTCCCACTCCTGTACAGGCACTGCTTCGGCCACACCATAGGAGGTAACCAGGGCCACCGTGAGTTTTGTCTGGGGGGGTGGCCCAGAAGATGCCTGATAAAGCACGTACCACAGTTTCAAAACATTAAGGTACTTATCCCCTCTGCGGTGTTAGATCGACAATCAGTTGATTGGTATCAGCAAATACAGTGTGTGTTTGTTTTCATGCCAATTAGTATGAAATCATTGTTGAAATGATTCCAGCCACTTCAGTCCAAAAGCCACGTACCCAGGTTAAGAGACAGACCTCCCCATGGAGCAGCTCCCACACATACAAGTGGTCACAAAAGTCCAAACTGAACAGCCTGAAATATGCATATCAGGGACACTCTCCAAGTTTAATTCCACAGGTCATTTCAATAATCAGCATGAAATACGTGCAGAAATCAAGCACTTCTGCCCATCATATTTGTATCACTTTGGCCTCACACAGATGCTAGTGATTATGGACACATTGTATGCTGATTGCCCCCAGAGCCCCCAAACTATTTTGTGTTTATGAAAAGACCATATCGGATACGGGTGACTTTCATGCAGTCCAAACACATTACACAGCTCCAGGAAGAAAAGCCCATTTTTAAACAGATCACAGACCTGGTCAGGTGACTTTGGATTTCTTAAAAAAAGATATTGCTTTTAAGTACTTCCTTTACAGCAACTGGCAAAGACAATGGGACATAAGGACAATGTTAATGCTTATACTCCTATTGTATTAAAAAAGCCACATCATTATGAGCAAATAATATGACATAAAAGAAGAGTTATAAATAACTGGTAAATACTTGATTATCAGATTTTAATTGTAACACAGTATTTACATGCATTTTAATGTTTGTCTTATATAACCTCAGCACTCTGGGCACAACAACATGCTCTGAATACTAACTGCATATTCTGTCACTGACCTCCCCAACTTCTCAAAGCTTCTCAAAGATGTGTCGCCTAGTCACTCTGCCAAACTCCGGAACACCGCGGAACTGGCAGAGGTCTTAATAACTTGAGTCTTTCGCTATTGTCATGTCCTGAGTGTTCAAAGCCATTTGTGCCAAATTAAACATTTAGCTCAGTTTCATGTCACCACCAGTCCAATGGATTGGCTGAGAGGACCAACCAGGAAGTATCTAAAGCTGAATGGGCAATACACCTGTTCTGGGAAGAGTATGTGCTGAACGCTCGTGTGAACCTAATAACTCACATGTCCCCTTTTCAGTGTGTTTTGGGATATTCTCCACCACTTTTCCTGTGGGATGCAGAGGCCAGCAAAAAACCCCAGGTGGAAGAATGTACCGTGGGGCCAACAGAGTTTGGTAATGAGCCCGGCGAGCCCTCTCAGACAAGACCCCCAAGCAGAAGGCCCATGACGATAAACATTGGAGGCCGGCTCCCCTGTACAAGGTGGGTCAACAGTTATCCACACGCAACCTTAAACTGCCCTACTGTTGCAAGTTGTCGGTTCAGTGCATTGGACCCTTCCGGATTGTGGGGAGGAGTGGCTCTGACTCCTACCGGCTAGCCCTGCCTAGAGTGTCCTGCATCTACCCTACTTTTCACTCTTCTCTCCTCAAACCTGTCCGATATAGCCCAGCTCACCCGCCGACGGCAGTGGCGATTCACCGCCCCCCCTCCATGCAGGAGGGCTCCCGGATCTATCAGGTTCGGGCTCTGCAGGACTCCTGTCAAAGAGCTGGTGTATTGCAATACCTGGTGGACTGGGAGAGCTTCGTCCCTGAGGAAAGGTCATGGGTACGGAAAGCAGATGTCCTGGATCCCGTGATGGCAGTAGAGACCCATCGGTTGAACCATTCCAATCCAGCTCTGAGGCCCGGGGCCGTCCGCGGCGCCCTCTTCGGTCTCCAGGAGGCGGCTCTCGGGGGGGGGGGGGATCTGCGGGCCAGCATGGTGACTAGCAATAGCCACATTACCACACCATTACTTTAAGCGAAAGCAAACTACTTGACGTTGCAAAGTATTGTTGCCATGCTAATGACTTTTATTGAACATTGTCTCATGTCTTCCCCGATTACCATGTCTGCCTTGCCGTGCCCTGCTGTCTCGCCTGCCCTGCTTCCCTGATCGTCCCTGTCTGCCCTGCCTGAGTTCCCTTCCCAGTCTGTCTCCATCCTCTGTTCCATCCCATCGTCTCCTCGTCCCATCTTTGCCCGTAGGATTGATCTCTCTGGCTTTGGACCTCCTGCGATGGACTCGACCACCCTTTTGGATTTCCCCTTTGGCTTTGGTTGCATCCGGCTTTACCTTCAATAAATCCTTTGCCTCTTCTCTGGTTCTGCGGCACTACACATCCTATATACTTGTATACTTATATACCTGTATACATATGGAAAGTTTCAGAGACCCACTCGCAACAGAATAAGGCAGTGCCATACTGCAACTGTAATGCACATGCAGTTAAAGGAAATAA
>JABFEA020000036.1:10494350-10509878 GCA_019775915.2 Cyphomyrus plagiostoma | reverse complement strand
TATACATTTACCAAATATGTCATGAATGCTATTTTTGACTCGATTAAAAAATTTTATTTGTCACAAAAATAACAAAATAACTACTAAAAATAAAGAAATACACTCAGTGTCAAAAGAAGTTAGGCACCCAGACGGAGTAGTGGAAATGAAATGACTGTATTAATTATATGACTGTAATAATTATAATATCAGATCAAACGGACAACAGAGTTAGCAGCATGGGCACACTGCTGATCTCATGTCAGTAGGGTGCAGCACACCCCTGGACCTGGACACATGCAGCGATACGGTGCAGAAGGGAGTTGTGGTAAGTCGGCCCACAGCTGTTGTAACTGGCCCTCGAGATCCTGCAGATTGCCATTTGGTCTGAGTTGATGTCCGAGCTGATCCCACACATGTTTGATTGGGGCAAGATAGGGGGACCTGGCTGGCCAGGGGAGGACTGCAACATGACACAGGCAGTCCATAGACATATATGCCATGTGTGGACGGGCGTTGTCTTGTTGACAGACTGTACCAGGGTGCAGTCTCAGAAGGGGTAATTCATCCATGAACATGGTACAATGCCATTCATCATAAGTCTATGCCTCCCGGTTAGGGCACCACTCCTAACATTGCCGTCTCTGTGCTGGTGTTAACAGCAGCCTAAGCATGGGATGGTGAACCCATAGTCCAGCTAATGCCAGTCATCGAGACATGGTTCGGGATGACATGGGGCGTTGTAGAAAGTCCAATAACTGTGTCCAAATGGTAGGTGCAGATGTCATGGGGTTCTATAATGCTTGGCGCACAATATGACGATCCTCCGTTGATCTAGTCTGTCTTGGGGAACCAGAACCTTCACAATATGTGTGGGTGCCCTCACTTGCCCATTGGTTCCAACATCGGGCGACTATAACATCTGTGTGCCACCCGATGTCATGCTGACCCACAATGTGACCCCTATCAAACTCTGTCAAGTGCTGGTAATGCTGTCTAACGCATCCTCTGTGTCTGTTGACTAGACTTGCCAGTTCCTTGCAAATTGAATCATTTACACACCCATCGCTGGTCTGTATGCACACCAAATTACATCCAAACTGGATCATTATTTCTGGGTGCGTAACTTTTTTTGTCCCTGAGTATATATTTTATTTATTTTCTGTCATTTTACAAGCCTTCATCACCAGGCTTACAGACTTTTAAATATATCCTACTACCTTTGGCTAGATGCAAAAAAATCATGTGACACCTTGTTGGGCCCAGCTTGCTCATTGTGAACTTCATTTTCCCATGACTAAGTAATCCAATAATAGAATGTGCTTTGGTGCTTGGTGCAAATTTCTTTAAGGTAAAGAATGTAGTAAGGTATACTCACAGGTATTGCTTACTGAATGTCATTATAGGACAGAAAAATAGAGCAATTAGCAAACAGCAGTGCTGTGCCATAGAACTAATTAACTTGCTAGCTTCCTAGTGATATTCTAGTTAGTTTCAACAAGCATTCTCAGGTAGTGGCATCTTGTGGTTTGTCATATAAGGCTACAGTGACTGCATTAGAGATAAGTCAAGCAAACTGCTTTTGTTCCTAAGGACAAAATTAATTTCTATGAGTTAAACATCAGTGTTTTTATTGCCAGTGAGTGTCACATAATGGAAATGAAGCACTCAAGGGCAGGTGTTTTGGCATAACAAAAGGGGGGTTTATTGAAATCAGTACGTAGGCCACGGAACATACACCACAAAAGGTCATAAGGACAGAACCATTGGACAGGACAGGACAAGGCAGGACAAATGGCATGACAAAGGGCACGGAACAGGCAGGGGTCAGACCCAGGTCTAACAGGACAACAAAAGAGTTGGGCAGACATGAATGGTACCTCATTTATCAAACTCATTAGAACTCAAATTTCTTAAAAGTTGAACCAACCAGTTAAATAAAAAGTTACCTGGAGCTCGATCTAAATCTAAGAAGTCAAACCGTGAAAGCTGACCTAAGATAACTTGTATACGTGCGGGAAAATGAGTCACGCGGCACGTCTCTCAGCAGAAACAAAGGGTAAAGCTTCAGTCTCAACCTTGCATTCACTGTGATAGCACAGTGTATGTTTACACTAACTGAATGCATATATTTACACAGTAAAAATACATTTAGACAACGATAGTGTCATGCCCCGATCGTCCGCTCCTCCCATGTGCCACGCCCCCTCGTTAACCCGGTGTGGATTCCCGGTGTTTACCAGCTGTCCTTCATTGTTGCCATTAGTTCATTGTATTTAGTCCGCGTTTCCGTTCGTTTCCCCAGTCCGGTCATTGACGTTATGTGTTTGGAGTATATGTTTCTGCCTGCCTTCACCCTGGAATAAACCCCATGTTCCCCACTTCCTGGCTCCTCGTGCTTTTGTTGGTGCTCCGGGCACCAGATATAACAGATAGACAGTAACAGTAATTAATATATATAACAAAATATATATATAACAAAATACATTTTAAAATAAAGATTTCTTATTCATTATTTTAATATTAATAATAAATCATTAATATGTTTAATTATAATGATATTGTTGTGCCAACCAGCACAAAGACACAGATGTCATGATATCGGGGAATATGGAGTTTAATTACAGGTAAGGCAGGCAAAACCCCAATGGACAATACAATGACCGGACTAGGGAAACAAACTGAAATGCGGACGAAATACAGAGGACTAATGACAATAACTAGAAACAACTGATCATACTATCACATTACTGTTTTGATAACTGAGCTTAGATGTGTTTAGTACAGTATATGCTGTTCTTGTTTTATTCGGTTCATTTTGTGTTTAAATGCTAAAAAAAAAAAAAAAAACATTTAGGTGTCATTTTTTGGGGCCAGGAACAATTAATTTTCCATTATTTCTTATGGGGAAAATTCGATCACAACTCTAACTTTTTAGGATTCAATCCAGAGGTCTGAACGGATTAAATTCAAGTTCTGAGGTACCACGGTATGTCTTCATCTCCTTCTCCAAGGCATGGAGATTTGGCAGGAATGGGTTGGCATAACCCCTGGACTACAGTGGATTGGGGCTCAGGGCAAGGTCCAGGGAGTACAATTTCAAGTTGTCTGGAATGGCGCCCTCTGAATCAAGGAGGGTGTTGGTGGCCTTCAGGAAGCAAGGCAGGTGTTGGTGAGACATCAGAAGAAAGGGCTGGGGCCACTGGGAGGTGAACCTGGCGAGGCCGAGACACCTAAAAGTGAGTGAGACATAGCCAAATCACCTGGAGGTGAGCAAGCAGACCTGGGAAACCTGAAGGCAAGCAAGGTAAAGCCAGGACCCCTGGATGTGAGCAAGGTAAAGACAGGACACCTGGATGTGAGCAAGGTAAAGCCAGGACCCCTGGATGTGAGCAAGGTAAAGACAGGACACCTAGAGCTGAGCAAGGTAAAGCTGGGACACCAAGGTAAGATTCAGGCAGCATGGCTGCCGTGGGGCCAGGCATGTGTGAAGTGACCCTACTTTGGTTGGGAGGTTGGGCTGTGAGCCTGGAACACGGACGGAGCAACCTTCTCAGGACCGGGACCCTAGAATGTGGGCCCTATGGGTCTCTGGAGGAGGCAGCCACAGATACAGCTTGTTTCTTCCATGTCTTCTTCCTGTGACTAGAAGTGGCTGGTGAGGCTGTAGTAAACTCTGGCAAGCCAGTGAGCAGATCTGTGGCAGTGAGCTGCGGAGAGCCAGCAGGTTGAACAACTTGACCCTAGAGGAGTCGCTACATCTCCCTCTTACAGTGTTGGATCTTCTCTGCCTCCTGGGGATCTTTGCCTGTAGTGATCTCTGCTAGCATCTCCCCTGCCCACACTAAGAGCTCTCTGGCCTTTTGCACCTCCCATAGAGCAGGTTTGAGCCTACACTCCTGGTGGATGACCAGGAAGGAGAAGAATTCCCCAGCTCGCAGACAAGGTGGCTCATCAAATTTATCAGGCTCGTTGGACTCCAGAGGCTCAGGCTGAGGGTGGAGACCAAGTACAGGCAAAGGCAAGGAAATGGGAATGCGAATCATAAGAGTCTCCCAGGGATAGGTGCTAGGCAGTTTGTAGAGTCCAATCATCTTATCGCATAACTGGAGACAAAGCACTCGATGGCAGGTGTTTTGACATAACAAAAGTTGGGTTTATTGAACTCAAAAGTACAGTGACTATTATGAACTCAGGGCATGGTGCAGGCAGAATGAAGTGATGATCCACTAGCGGCTCCAAGAAAAAGGGATTGATTCATAACAGAGCTAAGCAAATGCACAGGGAACAAATACCAAAAAAAAGACCACGGGGAGTCAGAAATAAAGGGAAAACACTACAAACTGGACCATAAATAAACCTACACAGGGAAACAGGTAATACAGAAAATAGAACTAGGGAGATGTAACAGGTAGAGTAACATTTATGGAACAAATCACTGTAAGCTATGAGATGCTCCAGGACATAGAGAAAACACACTAGGGGTCAAAAGGAAGGGCCAGAGAAGGGGGGGAAGGCAGAATGGCCTACAATGACTGCTGGCCAAACAGGGAAAGGTCAGGGGGCGGGGTCAGGCAGACAATGACCCTGACAATGACCGGAAATAAACAAGATCATGAGGGAACAAAAAAACAGATGGAGTTAAACAAGTAAGGACACACAGAAGGATGGAGGTGAAGGCAGGGGGCTTTATTAAATGAATGTACAGGCAGGGCAAAAGAAACAGACCAGAAGGTGTCAAAACAGGGAGGAAGGATCAGGTGAGAGCACAGGATACAAGGCACACAGGGGAGCACATGCAGGCAGCAACATCCATGACTGGACTAGGGAGCTTGAGACAAGGAGACACTATATACATTACTGATGAAGGAGCAGATTAGAGGCACCAGGGGTGATCCACACGAGAGCTGTAACAAGAAGGAAGATTAAACAAGCAACTGGTGCAGACAAGCTGTGATTAGGGCCAGGTAGAGAACACAAGCAGGGCAAGGAACTATAGACAGCAGACCCAACAGGACAAGACCACAAAGGACTTCAGAAATGGATCACGGTTGGGTAAGGGAGAACCTGGAAGGACCTGGACAAAAACACAACTGAACACCCTACACAAACACTGGGCAAACACCAGGGCAAACATGACACTCAGAGAGGAACACTGTACTAACAGGAACCAAACACAGGCAAGAAACCAGACAGGACGGTGAACACGGGGCACAACTGACACACAACACAACACAGGGTGGACAAGTGAAGGGTCACCAAGGCCAGGGAAAGATAGACCGGGGGAACCATGGGCTTGGGAGGAGACAAGGTAGGATATGGTACTGCGGCAGGAACTGAAGCAGGATAGGGCGAGAGAACCAATACGAGGGAGTTACAAAGTGAACTAACAATGTTAAAGGTGGGACAAGACCTTCAGGCAAAATCTTAATAGAAGCAGGAGGGGACAGAACTGAGCTAGGGGTCCAAGGGGCCCACAACGCAGGGCATTAACCCTGGGAAATGACCCCCCCCCCCGGTCTCAGGATGCCACTATAGCCAGGTCAAGCCAAAGGGATGGCAGGGTTAGGGTCTGGAGGCACTATGGGCACCGACGGGACCGCTGGGCAGGGACACAAGGGAGAAAGGGAACCTGTAGGGCATAAACTGGGACGGGGGTAGGAACCAGAGGGACCGCAGCAGAGGCCACGGTTGGTGTGCCCCCATCTCCCTCTCTGGGAGACAGAGACATGGCCAGCTATCACTGGAGGTCGCTGGAGACCAGTGGAGCTCAGGGCTGGAGACCAGTGAAGCTTGGGGCTAAGGTCTTAGTCTGCAAAAACAGCACAGCCAGGGCATAAGGTAGCCAGCAGAGCAGAACCAGAGCTTCTGGATACCTGGGCCTTCGGGATCCAACACAGCAGGGCACTTGCAGTAAGGTGGTGGCCTTACCAGGGTCAGGAATCCATAGAGGCCTCACCAGGGCTGGGCGCTTGTAGAATGACCTCTCCAGGCCTGGCAGAGCTCAGACAGGGCCTCAGGGGAAAGACAGGGCTTGCCGCGGATCTGGAGAGGCAGGCGGAGCTCTGTCATGTCTGGGCAGAGGCAGGGATCTTTGGGGAACTGACAGGGAATCTCTGGACACGGGTGGAGCTCCAATCGTTAGGGGCAGGCAGAGCTCAGACACCTCTGGACACTGCTCTTTTTCTATTTGTATTATTTTTGAATTTTCCAGTTACATTTTATGTATTTTATTTTGTTACATTTCATGAGTAAGTATTTCAGAGTCCTGCATGGGTCCACTTTTGGAGACCTACACCCACCCACTCAGTACAGCACCACACCCGCCTGTGCACCCGTGATTATTTCAAGGTTAAATCCGCACCCACCTGGGCCCGTTAACATTCCGCCCATTACCCACCTGTACCCGTAATAAATGACACACAATAATTTTTTCTATGCACCTCTCAACGTGATAAGCGCTAGGCCTACGTGAACTTTGAATTTAAACAAATAAGTAAGTTTAACACAAAATCAAATCAGACAGATCTAAGCTATCCATACTGTGACGAGCGTGAAAGAGAGAACACGACAACATGCTTCAGCAAGGATTCAGACGTGTATGTGAATGTTTGTCGAGGCAGTTCTCTAACAGTCCGTTAGTTTTTCTCTCAGAACTCGGAAATTGCGAGTTGAGTGACATCATGTTCGACAATCTGCCTTTCGAGCTACCACATCTCAGAGCAAACATGGCTGCCTCCATGAACATGCTGCTGTGTGTTGTTGCGTTATATTTTAGCAGATTTGGAGTGAGATTATCTTTTCTGAGAATATAAAAAACGAACTAGTCAAACCACATTAAAAGCTTTATAAAATATTTTAGCACATTCATAGCAATATTCTTTTTTCCAGAGGCAAACTAAAAGCAAACCAGAGACACTAACAAGTCTGGTAAAAATCTGATATCGCATGATAGGATACTGTTTACGGTCATGATATGGTATTCTCTGAATCGAACACGCACAGTTACATTTATAACTATTAATACATTTAACAAAATAAACATTTTTAAAGATTTAAAAAATGGAATTATTGTTGAGTGTGTAAACCACCAGGTTGAAATTACATCACTGGGGCAACTCGGATGACAAAATCTTGTCCAACATCAATGTCATAAAAGAAGCGTGTTTCCGATGGGAAGTGACATTTTTCATGATGCTTTGTGATGTTTTCATCCAAGCACCCTCAGGTACCCCCGACATACTGAACACACTGTGATGATGAGAACTTGTGCATGATAGTCTAATACATATATATTTTCGGTTATATGTTATTTTTGCAGGCTACAATACTGTTTTTATTGACCTCCTACCCACCTGTGTGTAATGAATTACCCGCCCGCATACCCGCCTGTAAAATTCCAGAACAATAAAATCCACCCATTTCAGCAACTATCTGCCCATGCCCGTGCAGGACTCTGGAGCATTTGTAATATGTAAGAAAATACTTTGTTGTATTTGTGCCCATCACTACATATTACAAAGTTTCATTTTGTTATGTGTCTGGCCTTCTGAAACCTGCAATATTGTGTTTGGACATTTAGACCAAATTAAATGCACATAGTGGAAAAACACCGGTGCCGGTCTGTGAGAGGGTTACTGCTGGACCATGTAGCCAATAATACTTCAGTCAGATCAGGTCTGATCTCAGCGCTACTGTCACTCCATGCCTCTCCCCGCCCCCCTGACACGTCCCGCCCCTTGTTTCAGCATTATAGAATATTCAGTGTTCCCGCCCTTTGTCTCATTCACTCTGTTATGATCCCCAGTCTAGGGTTGGGGATCACCAGAATGGTACGGGAAAGGGAGAGGGGAAGATGAGACAATCTGGGAACAGAAAGGGGAACACAGGAAACAATCTTTTTTTGTAGTTTTTTATATTTATTCACAGACACGTTAACAAACACGAGGTGCAACCAGTTTCGGGAGTGACCCAGGCCAAAACAACAACCAAAACAGCTACTGCACACGTCCTTAACTGAGCTAACTCTAAAGGTAACAAAAAAAAGAGGAAACAAAAAGACAAATACCAAGTCTAACTCCCTAGCCAAAACAACAGTAAACACCACGTTCACGGAAACAAAAATGGCAGTCACTCCTTACGCAACTAACACACATGTACAGAAAACACACAGTCCAAAAGCACGGTATCCAAAGGGGCGAACAAAGATAGTAGTCAGGAGCTAAGCAAGAGTTCAAACCAGAAGACAAACAAACCGAAGGCAAAGGTACAAAAGGAGCGAAGCAGAAAGTCAGAAACCAGGAAACCAAAACAGTCGTACACAGAAGTCAATCAGAAAACAGCAAACCAACACAGCGAGAGCAAAAGACAAAGCTTGAGCCAGAGCTCGAGCTAGCTGTGACCAGCAGGCTTTATCCAGAACACAGGGTCAGGGTCAGAGGGCAGAAGGGGCGCAGCTGGAATCTGGGAGGCGGGCTGTTGCAGCAACTGGCGAGTGGAACTTGGGGCAGAAGACTGAGACGTCCGGTATACATATCCGAAACACTCACGGCACATAACAACTCCAAACTTTTCACCGACACACATGCGTTACAAGAGCTGTCAATAAATCATGGCGTGTTCAAAGCAAGCGAGTCTGGATTCTTTCTTTCGGAAGCGTCCGTCAACTGATGCCGACTTACAGGATGAGCCAGAGGTAAAAAAGCATCGCCCATTTACTCAAAATTATGACATCTCTTGCATTAAATTTGGGTTTATTTCTAGCGATAGTTCCCCTCCAAAACCAATCTGTGTCATCTGCCAAGTTATGCTAAGTCACGAGGCTATGAAACCACCGAAATTACGCCGGCATTTGGAAACAAAACATGCACATCTAAAAGATAAATCAGATGACTTCTTCAAAAGAAAACACGATGAATTGGCCACCCAAACCAAAGTACTAAAAAGTAATTTAACAGACAATGAAAAACTTACAAAGGTGTCATACATTCTGTCCCATCACATAGCCAAATGTCAGGAGCCATTCACGGCTGGGGAGAAGCTAGTTTTGCCCTCCATTGTCAGTGCTTGTTCAGAGGTGTTGGGTCTGGCTGCTGCAGCAAAGGTAAAGGAGATCCCGCTGTCAAAGGACACCGTCTGTCGCAAACTTGGAGACGTGGCAATAGACATTGAAATGCAAATCATACAGAGGGCCATGTTCATGAGGGCCAGTTGCATGAGGATTTCTTGGTCTGTAAGGAGCTGCCAGGGCCCTCAACTGCTGGAGAAGTATTTTAAGTGCTGGATGGGTATATCACTGAGCATGGGTTGCTGTGGAGTCGTTGTCTCTGTGTCTGTACAGATGGGGCAGTGGCTATGACCAGTAAGCACAACAGAGTTGTATCTCGGGTGAAAGTTTCTCCGTCAGTCCAGGAAACACACTGCATTATCCATCAAGAGGTGCTTGCCTTTAAACGCTTGTCCACAGAACTGCACGAAGTTCTAAATCAAGTGATCTGGATCGTGAACTTCATTAATGCCAACCCGACAAATCCATATCTATTTACTGCTTTGTTTGAGGAGATGGGTGCAGATATTGTTCATCTACTTTTGCACTCTGAGGTTTGTTGGCTGTCACGGGGTAAAGTGGTGAGCAGAGTATATGAGTTAAGACGTGAGATTGAGCTATTTTTGACAAATAAACAATCCAGTCTTGCCTATCACCTGCAAAATCAATCCTAGATTATTAAGGTAGCCTATCTCTATGATATCCTGGACAATTTCAACACGATGAACCTGTCAATCCTGGGCAAAGCGTGTGACATTTTTCAGGCCAACGATAAAATCATGGCCTTCAAAAAGAAGGTCTCGGTCTGGGCCAACAGAGTCAACAGAGGTGTGTTTAACATGTTCCGCTGTCTGTCATCTCTGCTGATGAGGGGGGGGGGATCTGGGGGAGGTGCCCGCAGTGATCGCGCAACACCTTACACAAATACTGCATCATTTCAATCTGTACTTCCCTTCAAAATCTCATGGAAAACCAATGGGTACAAGACCCGTTCTCCAATCCAGTGATGAGCGATCTGCCACCTGTGGTCCAGGATAAACTTTTGGAGCTGTGGTGCGATGCTGGGTTACAGTCAAGATTTGGCTGGCTGTCCCTGTCTGAGTTCTGGCTGTCGTACTATGATGAAAATCCCAAGCTGA
Source organism: Cyphomyrus plagiostoma (assembly GCA_019775915.2). Lineage (NCBI taxonomy): Eukaryota > Metazoa > Chordata > Actinopteri > Osteoglossiformes > Mormyridae > Cyphomyrus > Cyphomyrus plagiostoma. The sequence goes on along the minus strand of JABFEA020000036.1, from coordinate 10,499,714 downwards.
CTGAGATGGCAGTTAAAACGATTTTGCCCTTCCACTCCACGTATCTGTGCGAGACCATCCACGAAAACAAAGGACAGAAACAGGCTGCACTCAGAAAAAACGTTCCAAGTGGCTGTGTCAGCGTGCCTTCCTCATCTCGACCAGTTAGTGGTGAGAAAGCAGGTCGTTTATGCAGGGCCATGCAGCCTCAAAGCCTGACATGACAGGACAAATAAGTATGAGAAATGCTGCCATAGTGTTTCATTTGTTTGAGTTGTCTTGTTCCTGTGTCTTGTTCCTGTTCTGTGATTTGTATTGGGTTTTGGTTTCATGTTTTGTGCCCTGTGCTTGTGTCTCACTCCTGTTGTGTCATTACCTGGTTTAATTTTGTATATAAGTTCCTGATCCAGTTCTGTTCTTCCTTGAGTCATTGATATTTGTTTTTTGATGGTTTGTGTTTGTTGTCTACTGTTCTGACCTGCACTATGCCTTGTCCCCACTCCAAACCCGCCTGGATACATGACGCTTAATGTACAGTACATGTCTCTAATATAAGATTGTCCAAGAACTATACCAAAAAATGCACCTGAAAGTTACACAATGCTTGTCTATTAGTCATGCTAATACCATTCACCAAACTCTACATGCAGGGATACAGGAAACAGGGGAAATGATGTCAATTAATACTTACTAATAATATTTAGTATCATCATAAAGAACAAGGGAGAATTTCAGAGTATTAAAAATGTGTGTCACTCTTCAGCTTTACCTTGAATTTTAAATGTTTATTTGTTTATCTGATTAACTCATAAAAGCGATTACATTTCCATCAGATGACATTTGATTATCAGCATCAGCAAAACATTAATATGTTATATTTAGGGACAATTAGCTCATTATAGATGATAAAATGCTACTGAACTGCAGGTGAGTACCCGCAGAGCATTCTGGGGTATTAAAAAAATGCAAGTAGCATATATCTATTACTTTTATGTATCAAGTTTCCTGATTTCATGTCGTCCTTTATACTTTAACATAATATTCTTAAGATTGTCTTCCATTTAGTAATGTATGTCTGGAGAATCTAGCCATAGCTTGATCTAATAGTTCTTAAAACCCAGCCTCATCCATTACTTAAATGCCTAATGAATGGATGCAAGTTTCACACAGGTAGTCAGGTTTTATTCATTTTTTGACATGTGGAAATTTATACCTCAGCACAGTTTGTATGAATAACTATATTCCTGGGGTCATTATGCTGGGAGATATCCTGGGACCTTAAGTAACTGCAGTCTCTGTAAACTTTCTTGTCGGCTGTGCTGATTTTTAACAATGCACTAAATCGTAATCACAAGAAAATTAGACCACACTACAGAGAGTGACTGGAGTTCAAGAGTCATAACCTGCTCCAAACCACAAAGAATAGGATGTCGAGCATGGATTATGTTGCCGCAAGGGAGCTTCTTACAGGAAACTCCTCTGCAAACTCCAGCTCACACATCAGATCACATGTTCTTTGCTCCTGGTGCTGTTCTTCTTTACCATTAAATGAAAAGTGATTTGGTAGGTTATTCTTCATGTCAGAACCTTCATGTCTGAACCTTCAATATGCATAATTAACATTATTTGTATTGTATGCACAATACCCTCAAGAACATGGGTTCCAAAATGTATTGGTGTATTATGTGGATTTGATTTATATACAAGTTGGTAACATTTTAAATAGCAATGATATCAGTTGCACATGGATAACTCTTTAATTAACAATGTCTCACTGGAAATGCATTGTAAATCATACACATGGGACATACAAAATACCTCTCAAATTACTCTGCTAATTAGCAATTAAGAGAGCCATACTACACCTTTAGCTGAGATATTTCGGATTTTGATCTCGCTTCTGGTGAAAAAGTAAACACCACACATATCATACAGCTTTTCAGTGTTTACACAAATCTGAAGGTTTTTTAACAATTACTTTCCTATTAATCATGCATACTTGAATCGGGTGATTGTATTACGAAAGCAATGTTTTTAAGTATATGAATTTATCCACAATTAATCATATTCAGATCCTTCAGTTCCAAAGAGCTTCATGCCAGGTAATACAAATGTCTACATAAACTACGCTTTGATACCTCAATCAACATTTCAATCTTTCCCGCTTATGTGGTGGACCTCCACCACGCAGTTTCCCACAGTTACTCGGGAATGCGGGAAACAGTTCTCTCAGCTTTCCCAGGTTTCATTTTTTTGTGATTTTTTTTTTATATATAATTTTGGTTTTTTCGTTGTTGAAAAAAAATGAGCCACAGTGGCACAGTGTTTAACACTGTTGCCTCACACCTCTGGGATCTGGGTTTGAGTCTCTGCCAGGATTCTCTGTGTATGGAGTTTGCATGTTCTCCCTGTGTTGTTCTGAGACTGTTTCCAGGTACTCTAGTTTCACTCCACAGTACAAAAAACACGCTGAAGCTAATAGGAGCCTGTCGGAGTGAATGGGGTGTGAGTGTGCCCTGTGATAGGTTGGTGGCCCATCTGGAGTTGTTCCCTGCCTTTCGCCCGTAGCCTCTGGGATTAACTCCAGACCCCCTGTGACCCTTAACAGAATAAGTGGTTACAGCAAATGGATGGATGGATGGATGGATGGATAAAAATGATGAAGGTGACGTGAGGGGCACAAGTTGCACAGCAAGAGAGCCATAACTCCAGATGAGGAGAGAGAAAGGGACAGGTGGGCTATGGACTGAACCGAACCTCTGAAGGTCCATGAACTCTGAACCTGCCTGCTGGAGCCATTGGAAACTGGAATAACTAGCTCTAGCCATCCAAGATAGTATAGAGGTACCAACCTCAACAGGAGCATTTGTGTTTGAATAATGCTCATGTTACAAAGAGCATTGGGACCTGTAAAGCTGCTGTGCAGTGCTGGTGGATCTGGTAACTAGAACAAGAATTTAAAAACATACTTTATCTGATCAATGGTACCTTTGTCTCCTGAGGAATTCTAGGAAGTGTTACTGATTAGGTAGCGAGGGGACCTGGAAGTGTAGACCAGGCAGCAGGGCCCTAGTTCATGTGCGATTTAAGTGATGCTGCTGGCTGTAATCTCTGAGGAGGAGGGCCTCAATGTATAAAGGCTTTGATATGTAAGGAAATGAATGAAAGAACACTTCTGTTCCCAGTTCCAGGGAATGCCCTTGCTGCTACCCTGAAGTAAAGACACAAAATATCCTATAATTTTCTTCTCTACAAATACTATTCAAGTCCCAAGAGTAAAAAGGTGGGACAATGTTAATCTCCTGCACAATCCACCACAGTAAACAAAAGATGGCATGAGCAGGCTATGGTTTGGCCTACCTCTGTATATAGAGACCTGAACTGACTAATATTAATGATTGAAGCCAGATGATCAGAAAGACCTATAAGAGGTTATGTCCAAATGTGGAGGATGCACATCTCTATCCCTGCAGATCGACATTTTCAACCAGAGAAGGTTAGCTTTGCCAATTCCAGTGCCAGGGATTTAAGACCCCCACTCTCTCGCTGTCTCACGTCAGAATAAGGTTTACTGGCTAATTATGTGTGTGACACACACAAGGAGTTTGTTTCTGGCAGTTGATGTCTCTCCAGTATATTACAATACAATAGAAGAAACTAGTCCACAAACAGAATCCCTTCATAAGTCACTGGGCGGTCGAGGTGTTGCAAGATGTAATGCAGTCCCATGTTCACTCCATCATCCACTGACCAGTAGGCAAACTGCAGGGGGTCCAGCAGGTGTCCTGTGACATTCTTTAGATGGGCCAACCAACACCAGTTGTTCGAAGGACTTCATGGCCACCGATGTCAAGGAAACAGGTCTGTAGTCATTCAGTGCAGCGATGGAGTGTTTTTTTGGGGACCAGGATTATGGTAGAGTGTTTGAAGCAGGTGGGAACTTCACACAGCTCCAGGGATCTGTTGAAGATCTGAGTGAAGACTGGAGCCAGCTGGTCAGCACAGGTTTTGAGGCAGGAAAGAGAGATGCCGTCTGGGCCAGGTGCCTACCTGATTTTCTATCTCTGGAAGAGCTGGCTCACATCCTCTTCGAGTACTCTGTGTGGGACCTGAGGTCCTTGGACCTGAGTTCCTGGGGGGTGGTAGGGGGTGTGAAGTGTGATGGTTGCCATTGTCGTTGGGCTGGATTGGATGAGGGGTGTGAATATGTCTCTCTCAAACCTGCAATAGAAGTTGTTGAGGTTGTCAGCCAGGTCTTTGTTTGCCCCAGCAGGGGAGGATAGTCTTCTGTAATTGGTGATGTCTTGCAGGCCTCTCCACACTGATGCAGGGTCATTTCCTGAAAATATGTTTTTCAGCTTTTGGGCGTAGCTTCTTTTAGCCACTCTGATCTCCTTAGTCAGTGTGTATCTGGCCTGCCTGTACAGAGCCCTGTCCATACTTCTGTAGGCATCTTATTTAGCCAGACAAAGCTGTCTGAATCTGGCTGAAAACCACACCTTGTTGTTGTTGTGTGTTCACAAGGAATGGGTTGGCACATGCACATCTTCACAGAAGCTGATGTACAGTGTTACAGCTCCTGTCAGTTCCTCCAAGTTATCAGAGACAGCTTCAAAAACACTCCAATCAGTGCAGTGAAGAGAGTCCTGCAGTTCCTGCTTTGCCTTGCTGGTCCATTTCCTCACAGTTTTAATTACAGGCTGAGCAAATTTTAATTTTTGGTTTTAGACTGTAATAAGATGAACTAGGCAATGATCAGGGTGTTCTAAAGTTGCCGGAGGAACAGAGCGATAAGCATCTTTAAGAGTGGTGTAACGGTGGTCCAGTATGTTATTATGCATGGTGGGACAGATGATGTGCGATCTATATTTTGGAAGTTCATAATTTAATTTTGGTCTGATAAAATCCCAAATGATGATGAGCAGTGTGTCTGGATGTTTCCGTTCCAGATCAGTTATCTGGTCGGCAGCGCGTCACTCGTGTTAGCCTGCAGTGCAATGTCAATTCCAAGCAGGACGAAAGATGAAAACTCCCACGGTGAGTAAAACGGTTTGCAGGAGTTGCAGGAGTTACGAAAAGAAATGGAACTTAGTTCCATTATCGAAGAGTACATCATGAAGGTATAGACAGCATCAGAGATGACTAGAATAAAAAAATAAAAACTGAGAAAAACCATGAGCAGCAAAATATCATAAGTGGAATTTGCAGTATTCTTCTGGTTTTCAGTATCAGTACGCCCATGTAAACAATGAATCATCCAAGGCCACTAAAGTAAAATATGGTGTCCCACAGAGATCAGTACTGGGCTCGCTACTGTTTACCCTATACATGCTACCTCTTGGTAACATTATTAGAAATCATGGTGTTGGGTTTCACTGTTATGCA
>JABFEA020000036.1:10465387-10490122 GCA_019775915.2 Cyphomyrus plagiostoma | reverse complement strand
CCAATCGCATCAGGGAAGCAATGCAAACTGTTGCAATTTATACTGTGAATATCATGATGGCATTGTTCACTGAAAAAACTCAATAAAAAAGATACATTAAAAATTAGAGTTCCTGCACTTATTTTTTCCCACTTCAAGCACTGCATATATCAATATACATACATGACTATGAAACACAACTGTAAAACAACTGTAACTTTTAGATCCAAAGTTTCTCTACAGTGAACATTCTGGTGGAAGTTTTTTGTCATGCTATGAGTCACCTTTACTGGATAGATACAACTGTAAAAAAAGACAGAAATGCCCTTTTTGTCCCCTGTGTGTGTGTGTGTGTGTGTGTGTGTGTGTGTGTGTGTGTGTGTGTGCGTGCGTGCGTGTGTGTTATGAAAAGTGAGAATCCTTACAAGTACATGCTGTAGGGCTTGAAAGCCTATGGCAGTATGAAGAATCCCTCATGGAGACACCTGGAGATCAGCACCATGGGGGTACCCTTAGTGGTCTGGTGAGTGGGGGAGGAAATGATGTCAGTGGGTCTCATTTTCCACATGAAACTCGTCTCATCTTTGCCGGTGGTGTACAGGACGCAATTTGGCCATCCTATCAATACTGGAATGCAAAGATAGACTTTTTGGTTTTCTTGCTTGAGTTTATCTTTCAAAAGAAAATATTTTTTAAGCAGCAGTAACATTTAAGTAATATTTCAGATCAGCACTGGTTGGTCATGTGACGGCCTTGACCCCAAAGTGTTTTTCCCATTCCTGAGGAGTTTGTACTTCCTCTCATCCAATTTCTTTTCCTCTTTACTTTTCCCCCAGTATCATTTAGTGGTTATATGTACTGTCACACATTTCTTGGGGCAACTGTGTTGTGAAAGGCACTATATAATGACAAACTAAATTGAATAAACGGTGCTCCGTTGCTTAATATCTGAGCTCAAAGTGATTTCATCCAGATTCAACAGACCATGCTGCCTCAAAGCTGTTATATCTACCAAGACAGGAACAGCAACAAGTAGGACTTGTATGCATATTTAAAAATGGCAAATTTCATCTTGAAAACATGTGAGAGTCATATTTCTATTTGCCTCTCCAGTGGTAGGGTTTGTGTGATGGGCATGAAGCAAAAATACTGCAAAGCTTGGAATGTAGGAAGCATAACTAACACATAAACCTCATTTTATGTCACTTGAACCCCTATTAGATGTTTTCATTCATGCGACGGTTTAAGCTTTCGTTGCAGTGGAGAAAATTGCACATCCTGACCTCAGTTTGGCTGCGCATGGGTGACCATAAATTTGCAGGTATCCAAACTACAGAATAGCTACTAGAGCTGATGCGGTCAATGAGTTATCTGTGATTTTCCAAGACATCCGTTCTTAGAGCACAATGTTTGTTCCCAATACATGAAAAATGGTTTTCTTCACAAGATGTTGTGGTAGAGTAAATGTGCAGAAAACTCTTTTAGTGAAGGACCTGCAACCACAGAGATATAATTGCTGTAGCTGCCCACCCTCTTTCTTATTTTCAATAACGCTGTCCTTGGCCTGTCTTTAAAATGTCAAGTAAGATCAACAGAGCCGAGTGAAATATATCAGACATGGATCTGGATGTTGAATCAGAAAAGCAGGTGTGTCATATTACCACAAGCCGTTTGCTAATATAGCTATCTGCTCTGTTTTTAATGTCATATAGTTCTCATTTATAGCTTAAGATATTAGTAAAACAAGTAGTTTAAAACAGGGTTTATAATTGCTGTCTTAGTACTGTGGTTTAGTAGCTTTCATGTGAATTTGCAGTCATTGAACATTGATTAGCTACTAACACATTAGCACATTAGAACTTGCACCATGCCAACCCCCCCCCCCCTCCCCCTCCCCAAGGCACCATGGTTGGGTTCAATTTCGGTCTCCAGTTCTATGTATTGTGTTTGCATGTGTTTCCATCCACAGTCCAAACTGTTCTTCTGTCTTGATAGAAATAAAGTACATTTGTACAGCTGATTTAATGAGGATGAATTGCTGACTCAGCTTGTTCTACAAGTCAAACTAGTGTCTCAGAGCTTAACAGCTGTAATCTGCAAGCTCCATATTGTCCAGGGACTGTATGCTCCAGTTGTCCGAATTTAATTTGTTAGTTGGGCTAGTAAAGCTATACCACTATAAAGCTGGTGCGCAAAAATGCGAATAGTGGCTACTCTTTTTTGAGTAGCTACTCACTGTGGAAAGCGGTGCAAGACTACTTGTTTAGATCATTAGCCTTCTAGCAATGCTAATGATGATGTTTAATGTGGGGTAACTGATTCATATGATAGCTAAAGGTTTAAGTTCTTATCCAAGTAGCAATGGTGCTTCATGCAAAATGTGTTTGTGTATTTCTGTTTTGTCAAGCCACATTAAGCAAGTTTATTTGGAGCAAGCTTTCTTTAATCTAAACATTGATCATTTTAGGAATCTCAGAAACTTATTTTATGCCTAGTCTACCCACTAATTATACTGTTAATTACCTACTTGAAAAAGCAGCTCATAAAGTAATAATTTTCAGTTGCAATACATCTCTGGTTATCTCTGTTGCTGCTCTTTCACACAATAAAGTTTTATTCTAATTAATTTATGTATATTTAAGTCGATTTCTTGGTGAAAAAAAAAAACATGCAATGATTTAATGAGGTACAGATCTCTCTCAAAAAGTGTTCCAGTCCCTTTCTGCTCCATATTTAGAGGTGGTTCATACAGTATGATTTGATTTCAGAGAATTCTTTACAGTATGTTGCAGTACTACAGTATAATGCTTCGTAATTATCATTAGGCATGTCTCACATTTAATTAGCTGATTTTCAATTTCAGTTTCATCATGGTTCAGTTTTTCACTATCAATATCACCAATTACTGGCCCGAATGGGCTGCGTCAGCTACAGGATCAGCCACAGGTCGGAACAGAGATGATTCACAGCGGTCCCAAAGTAAGTCACACGGCAATGAGTCAGTAATAAAGTAATCAGAGGAGTAGCATGAGCAGGATTCCATCCCCCCTCCTCATGTGTGATTTTGTATTCATATTTCCACCATTCAGTTCCTATGTTGGCTGGTGATATGCATTTCCTGGCCTGGATTGAAACTGAAAGACACTGAAAATTGTATGTCTTGACAGATTTGGAACTCAGCTCTGAGCGCTTAATACTCTTCTCAAATAATCAGTGCCACTTGCTAAAAATTATTGTGAAAATGTACTGTACTGTTTTTCCTCTGAATGATTAAATAAGTGGCACTAACTTTAGGCAAAAAAAAAAGTTAAAGATTTTATCATTGGCAGCAACTGTACTGGTATATCACTGATATTTTCACATATGACTTAAGAGTCAAGAGAAAATGTAAAGCATAAATGCAGTACCTTTGTTTGACTTTCCATTATTCATGTTAAGCTCTGATTGAATTTTATGTCCCACTTGCTGCCTAATTTGCATAAACACTGTCTCATGTGCAGGCTAAGTAAGGCCTCAGCAAGAGCTGACAGTGACCCTCCTGGTCTCTTCATGGTGTGAGGGATAGCTCAGGGTCTTGTGAAGGTGAGTGAGTACTTGTCATCAGTGGTGGGGTTCTCCTGGGAGTCTCTGGAAATGACTGAGGAGAAGGATTTGCCCTCAAGAGGCGTGGGGAACTCTAAACCCATTGCTATGGAAATAATTTCCAGTGTTTGAGTGGAAAATTAGGCTTTTATTGAAACAGAGACCACACAAGAGCCCTATACGTATTAAAGTTTCCCTGTTAACATTTATTGAGTTATTTTTGTTGCAGGTCCTGATGCTGAGCGCTATTTGGCCCTAAAAATAGAGATGTGCAGTTAGCTTGCATGAGAAATGATATTAGCACTCATGGTAAAATCTCAGCGGGAAGCATGAAGGTTGGGATGCTGGGCAGGTAATGACGGGGATCCCCAGGATACGAGGGTACATGTGGGTGCCACTAAGTTACATAGAGGGGATAGGAGTATTTCAGGGTCAATCATACTTTAGATATGTGAGATTTCTGCCTGGAGGAGTATTTTAAAAGTTTGCCCTTAAAATGTATACAGTGTGCATTTAAAGGAGAAGGCAGGGAATTTTATTGGCGAGACCACAGCTTGAAGGCAGGTGATAAAAGGCTGAGAATTTGGGATGGGTGGGGGAATCCAGTAATCGCGGCACTGCTGTCTAGGGAAATTAGCTTGGATCTGCTCTTGTTGAGTTTTGCTCCACATAGGGAAATTTATGTCCCGCTGTGGGCTCTTCCCAGCTGTTAACGATCAGAAATCTGCCCAGCCCTGACTCATGATAGGCACTTTGGTAATAGAGGGCTATCATTAGACCGTGAACCCTTTAATGGCTTTAGTATGGCAACACGGGACATCATCTTTGTCACTCTGCATCCAAAGCGATCGCCATCCTCTAGAGTTGGTCACTTCTATGTACATCACATCAGATTCGCCCCGAGAGTGTAAATCGCACATGCACACATACTCCCGGGCACATTTTGTGAAGTCTCCTGCTCTCATCCGGCAAGATCCCTCTCGTCCTTCCCTGGAAAGTGCTCGAGGCTGAAAAGCTACACGTCAAAACGACCGCATGCCCACCTAAATCCAGCCTCTTTGAACCGAAGCCCAGCTAAGAGTTAGTGTTGAGGTAAACGTCAAAGCTTGGATTCCGCCGTGTTCCAAACCCTTGTGTCTAACCTCAAGGCTGACTGCAAAGGTTTTCGGCTTCTCCAAGTTATCCAGGGTCAATTGGCTGTTTGTCTACTCCAGGACTTCAAGCAAGAGACCACTAGAGCTGTTTTTGTTGATCTAGGCCTTGGGGGGAAGACCACTGGACTCCTATTCATTTTATATTGCAGAAGACCAGTATCATTTATTTTACAGTGCTTACTAAATTAGCTTAACTGCAGCACTAATATAATTAAAATAGTATATTCATGGCATAAATATAAAGGTTTGTAAGGGCATTCCCTTTCACACAAAGAGCTGAAAACATAAAGTGAATAAAAGGTTTCCAAAACCACAGACATTTAGAAAATTGTTCAAGTGCTCATATCACTAATGCCGAAATAATGATTTAGTTTCCCAGGGTGGCAGTGGAAATCCTTTGTTGTTGGCAGTAAACATGGAAATGTGAAATGCGCAACTGTTTCGTTGAACAGTACGGTCCCGTCGAAATGGTGAAAGACACGTGCTTTTTATGGTCGTACCTGCTGTGATACGAGTACTTTGGGGGGGGGGGGGTTCCTGGAATGTGTACATGCCCAGGCCCCCTAAATTAACTGCCTCCCTAATGGCCCCTCTTCATGCCTGTTGATGGATCCTTTCAATGAAGGGGTGAATAGTCATTAAGGCACTGGATTTGATATAGTTCACAGTATATTGTTTTTTGGGGTATAAATGTTGCTCAGGTTGAAGAATGGGCTCATTTACATCTGGCCCCTACAGAACTCATTATTTTCTCTCTTATAGTATCTCGTACAGAAGTTGACAAACAGTTTAAAATGCCAGACGCCTTGAATGAGTGGACTTTCATATGTTTATATGTAAACATTTTTTCAAACAACTTCTCCCAAATTGGGTTGAAGGTGAAACATATGACGGACAGAGTATCTGAAAAACCTCAAAATCTAAATATAAATATAACGAATTAAGTTCATAAATTGACATATGAAAATCAAACTGTGGGTTCCAAGTTTTCAATTTTTATCCTGTAAATTTAGGAAGCTGCTGTTTTTTTTTTTGTTGGCAGGCTTGTGTCATATAAAAATGTAAAATGATGCAAGGTTCGAGTGCTTAAACTTTCCACAAGCTTTGCGTTATTTAGCTCCAGGATGGGGCCTCCTTACAATTCCACTTGTGTCACCAATCTTAAAATTAATTTGAAACAGTACTGTTGGCGAACTCAATCAACAGATATTGAATACAGTGATGCTGGTAAACCCAACAATCTGCTGGTGCCGACAGCTGCTTAGTCCATAGGTTTTCGCATATTGATTCAGTTCAGGTTTGTGAAGTCCTGAAATTGAATTGAATATTTTCATTGTCATAGTGTTGCGTGCGTCGGTGGGCGAGCAGTCAAGCAGGGGAGAGGAGCCAGGAAATCAGGCAAAACGTAGATTTATTGGAGACTGACAGGGCAAAAGAACCGACACGAGGTAAAATCAATGACAAGTCTGGGGAAGACTGACTCAGACAAGGACTAAATACACAGGACTAGCAGACACTAACAAGGAACAGGTGAGAACAATCCAGAATAAACGCAAAATAACGAGGTGGGCGTGGCACACATGAGGATCGTACGGAGCGGGACGTAACACATAGCAGATGTGGAACAAAATTGAATGGCAACCAATTAGTGCAAAATAGCAAGAATAAAACTATAAAGAATATAAATGCAAAAGGTTATAGAAACATGTAAATAAGACTTATAAAAGGAATGGGTTCATTTGCATCTGGTCCTCTACAGAACTCATTAGTTTCTTACGTATAGTTTCTCATGCTCTCATGGGACAGGATCTGGAAAGAACATTTTCTTGGGGGGGGGGGCGGGTGTGACTGGTATAAACTAGTGTTAGTAAACTCCAGAGTGCTGTGAAATCTACCTAGAATCTACAGAACTACCTAGGTTGAGTAAATAGTCTCTTTACAATGATTGTGGATTCCTAAGAGGAATTTCCCCACATATTTGTGTACCAACCCACACAGTGTTTATGACAATCAGCGTTTTACACACGCCTGTTTGTGTCCCTCTGCTCTCAGTAGTTACAGGTGCTGTCCTTCAGCACTACTCAGGTCTCCACTTGAGTCCAAAGACATTTTACCAAACATAAAAGACAGTAAACTTGACATTCAACAGATGTTCAGCAATTACTTGTTAAAGCTTTGCTGACAGTCACAGCAATTTAAAAGGAAATAAAAGAGGTTTACTTCAACAGAAATGTGTTCATTAAAAGTTTCTCACCTAGTTTTGTATGTGTGTGGGCTTGCAGTTTATGTTTGTCTGGTTTCAACTTGTAATCTCGAAATAATCACACAGTTTGCCGATGGGAAACTGAAGAAGCAACTCAGCACCAGATACCTTTTGGTTTTATGTATAAACATGACACATGTGATGACTGAAGGATTTCTCCCCATCAGAGTTGTTTTCAGAGGGCAGTAGATTACCATGCAACCATGAATTTTAAGATCAAAAGTTCTAAAGAATTTAACTGGATGAAATGTTACTTGCACACACAGAACTGGCAAGACAATCTCAAAGCTTTAAAAGTGTTAAAACTATGCAGGTTCCAAATGCCAATGTTTCTGCAGTGCAGCCTTAATAACACAGTTTAACACTACCTAGTGTAAATGTATCATGAAGCCTTAAAACTACAAGTAAAAAGATCCAAAGACACACAATACTGAAAGGTACATTCCAATTGGTTTGTAGATTCCCCTGCCAACACCCGCAGGGTGTTCTTGTAGACAGGTGTTCATTCTGTGAGTAAAAATGTTCTCCCCTTCATCTTTCCTAGGATATAGTTGTGTGTCACATGGGTAACAATAATTAAAGCCGCCTGTGTATCCTTCAACCAGCCACCCACACTACCATCAAAACCAGCCACCACTCCCCCCCAAAAAGAGGTTCCTACCAGCCACCATCTCCCTCAGAGGTTCTTACCAGCCACAACCCCCTCCCCCGAACAGAGATTCCTATCAGCCATACTCCCCCAAAATAGGGGTTTGAACCAGTCACACCGTCCCACCACAAACAGAGGTTGCTACCAGCCACACCCCCCTCCACAAAAAGAGGTTGCTACCAGAGACCATTCCCCTCAAAAAAAGGTTCCTACCAGAGACCACTCCCCCAAAAAAGAGATTCCTACCAGAGACCACTCCCTCCAAAAAGAGGTTCATACCAGAGACTGCTCCCCCCAAAAAGAGGTTGCATGGGCCATTTGTTCTGTGCAAACACAAAATAAAGACCTCAGCGACTCATTCCTTACACTGTCAGCCTACAAACATTTAAGATAGCTGACAACAATGAACTGATTCCCTTAAGATCAAGGGAAGGGTGTCGTGGGAAATACCTGCCCCAATACTAACCCTTGCTTCCACTGTCCTGCCTCTGTATGCCATCTCCCTTAATGCTCAGCCAAGCTTATGGGATTGTCCCAGAATGCATATCCATCCATCCATTTTCCAAACCGCTTATCCTACTGGGTCGCAGGGGGTCCGGAGACTATCCCGGAAGCAACGGGCCATCGCAGGGCACACTCACACACCAATCACTCACACATGCAATTTGGCAACTCCAATCAGCCTCAGCAAGTTTTTTGACTGTGGGGGGAAACCGGAGTAACCCCCACAACGACACAGGGAGAACATGCAAACTCCACACACATGAAACCCAGGCGGAGACCAGAACCCGGGTCCCAGAGGTGTGAGGCAACAGTGCTAACCACTGCACCACCATGCTGCCCCTCAAAATGCATATGGGAAGTACAATTCCTACAGTACCAGCACTCATAGTCCAGCCACACTGCTCCTCAACCCTTTACAAATACTCTCAGTCACCCCGCTACTCTGACAGTTATCAGGGCAGATGAGCAGACATCCTGGCTATACTGACCGATGGCTTGTCCCCATCTTTCTCCTGTACCTTATCTGTCATATACCACATGCACTCATTATATTGCAATATATATATACATTATATTTCAATGCTTTGCCAAAAACCAATGACAAGAGGCACATTTTCATTTACAAAAGGTGTTTTACAAAATCTTGTACTGTTGCAAGGCAAATATGAATCTTGCTTTAAGTAGAACATTTATTTATGTACTTGCAATGTGCAAGATAACAGAAATTGGAGCTAGGAGAAGCTGAAAAGGACATTCCATGTTATGCTACAGTATATTTTGCTGTTGAGTTTGTTGTGGCAGTAAGTTGTGGCAGATGATTTAATTGAATATGACATCCATTTTATTCACTGAAGCTCGGTATTGGGCCCTGATGCGGAGTTTAGATAAAGAGTTTCTGTCATTCCTTCCCTGAGGAGGGTTTAGATTTGAATCAGTGGGCAGATCCGGTCATTGATTATGTTGCTGTATGGAATAAGCTGTCAGTTGCTGTGTAATGTCATGAAACCCCACTGTGTCAGTTACATCTGCTGTAATCTGTTTATTGATTTCATCTTAATGGCAAATGCAGCAGGCTGGCCTGGGAGTCCAGTGGGTACCGCATTGGAAAACTGTTGTATTCTTCCTGGATTGGAAATAAACACGGGTTTTTTTACTTTGCAGTTACCTGGAAAGTGACCTTTTAAAAGGAAAAGCATCACTTTACATGAGATGTCATGGAAAAAAAGCACTCTGTCACAGCTCTTTCTTTTTAAACAAACCCAAAGGGCAAACGTCACGCAGAGTGGGAGCGGAACGCTGATACATGGGGCAGTGTGACAACGCAGGGGCCCTCCAAGGCTGGCTCGGGGGCACTGATGAGCACGACACTGTGGGGAAAGCACGGCGCTGACTCTGCTGGCTAAAGGTTAGCGCCTTGCTACCAGCAACGTGAGGAGAGAGCAGCTGGACATACAACTTGTCATATATTATACAGCTCATAATAAAAGCTTCTCGTGAGCAAGGAAATCATGTATAAAAATAAACTTCAGAAACGGTGAACCTAAAATACTCCAAGCTTCCTGATTTTCAGACCCTCCGTACAAGCGATTATGAAGGTTTTGAACTAATTGACATATCATCCTATTAAATGGGTGTAGTCTCAGTCAGAGATACAGTTTTGCCAAGTTGGCAGCCAAACAAGACATAGACTTCATCATTGAATTCTTGCGGCGCAGTGTTCTGTTGCAGCCGTGTTAAACCAATAAAGCTAACGTTTAGTACGAAATCTGCCCCGTATTGTTGATCCTTCCTTAACTTTCCCAGGGAAAGAAGGCAGACAATCTCCGTCACCCCACCACCCCCCCCAACTATACTTGTGTAATTTGGAAAGCATGGCAATAGACCCATTGAAACCCCCAAAAGCCCCACACCCATGACCAATCTCCTACACAAATCAATCACCTGAACACAAAACATTAGCTGTGGGTGGGTCCACATATCACTGACCAATCAGCCCACTAAATGTTTGATGGCGTCTAACACAGCCATTCACATTTATTTCTCCAGGTCCTGTTTGCTTGCTTTATCTGCCTACTAAATAGTCATACACGCACACACACACACACACACACATTGCTTTATCTGCCTACTAAATAGTCATACACACACGCACACACACACACACACACACACACACACACACAGCAAGCTAATTTAGTTTGTCCTACACAAGCATTGCTTTTTCTTTCCAAACAATAAACACTTCCTAAATATTCAGTTTTAACTCCCACAAGGAATTCAGTTTATTATTTTGAACAAATCAGTA
Organism: Cyphomyrus plagiostoma; assembly: GCA_019775915.2. Lineage (NCBI taxonomy): Eukaryota > Metazoa > Chordata > Actinopteri > Osteoglossiformes > Mormyridae > Cyphomyrus > Cyphomyrus plagiostoma. Next base: position 10,479,686 of record JABFEA020000036.1, on the reverse strand, counting down.
GCTAAATTAGTATTTTTGTTCAAATTATTTCATTGGCTCATTCTGCAGTTCTTTTTTGTTCTTTATGTTACTCCACAGCCGACGGTGTCTTTTAGCGAGTTCTTGGTTTCCGTTTAGTTCACACCAAATTTGATTAAAAAATCCTTGAGAAAAACTGCAGCCTTTGGCAGGCTAGAAAGGATATTATAAGTTAAGTAGACTGGGGTAAAATGCTGTCATATTTTCCAACTACAAGTTTTTGAACCAAGCAACAATTTCAATTCACACCAAACCAAATTCCCACCAAAAATGATCCCAGCCTATTGAATGACTATTAAATGCTTATAATCTATACAGGACATACATAGTTCAAGCGGTTAATAGCCCAGGCATTTATGTGGTTTCAAATTTAGCCATGGGTTAGGGACACAGACACCCATTGCTGTCACAGCCCAGCCCATCGTAATGGATTTTACACCTCATTTCCATTCAAAGCCCTTCATGGGCCTGTAGAGCCTTTGTATAGCATCATTGTACGGTAATATTGTACGTAAAAATGACCAAATTCATCGTTTATATTTGTGATGTTTGGGTTCGGCTCACTTTGGTTGCTAATGTCATTTGCATTGGCATATTTTTTTGTCATGTTCTGAGGTGGTTGTGAGCGTAGAAAGCACTGAGTAACTGTTAACTTAAATTGACCAGCATAGATTCACCTATTATCTACATAATGCCATAACATTTAATACAATAAAGTGTTACTTACATACTTTTGTATGTAATCACATGATGCTTTCTTGACTACTCTACTACTAAGAGAAGGAACCATGGCAATATCCCACCCAAGATTCCTAATGTTATGCAGCACCAATGACTGTATTTGTTATTGAGAAAAATTTGTTATCCCCATGGTTAACTGGAATTATAATGAGACTACAGTCAATTATCTCCACAGTCCTCCCAGAACAAAACAACACCTGTACAATAAATTCTTTAGATACTGAATTGCTAGTAGAAGTTAAAATTGTTTCATTAAAAAATCACTTGTGATATTGGAAATATTATTTAGCACATGGAGAGATGATACAATGTGGATAATGTCTTATAACTCATAGAAGATTTTGAACATGCATGTTGCATCTATCATAAAGATCTATGCAGTTCCAACAGCATGCGGAATAGGAACATTCCCAACTTATGAAATGCAGCATTACAGCATGATTCAAAGTACGTTTTTTTAAATTTCTTGTTCCTTTCAGAACAATTGTGTAATTTAAAAGGCCTTTAAAACATTTTTATATAGAATTAAAAGACAAGCACACCTTGGTATATAAAAAATAGGACATTTTGTTCTTACAAAGCTCATATTAAATAAAATGTGCTGTAGAAACATTGTACAATATTTAAGTCAGTCCTCTTAGTGATAAAAAAGAACAGGACAGAATGAAAGTACTAAAAGGCCAGTAATAGAATAGGAACTCAGTGCTTCTGCAAGGAAATTAACTTCTCCATCCTCTACTGATTGGAAGAATCAGATATGACCCAGTTCAGTAGTCATGCGCATACCCATCCAGGACTGTCAATCATATATAAAGAACAAAAAAATTAATGCTTAAGCCAACATTAGCAGAATTCCCCAAGACTAAATAATGTAATTCACAGGCTTCTTTCGTAGGTTGCTGTTTGGGATTAAACCATTACATTAGCATTTGGTCGTTTTCAAGTGCTATGTTTCCATCAAGAATAGCCTTGATTTTTTGAATCTCACTGTGCTTTTCCATGCAAGCATTTCAGAGATCCACAGTGGTACCAGAAACTTTGGGGAAATGCTGTGAGAATTTGCTGAGTAATGTCTTTGCAGTTATGTTTCAAACTGATTTTACGACTGAAGCGTTTGAAGTTGTGAATGAAAAATGACAACGCACTATACATTAACCAAAAGTGTAGTTAAGGAATTTACTTGCAATTGCAAACCACAGGAGGATATGAAAACAGCAGACTCCCAAGTGGGACTATAATTGAGAAAATAATTCACTATTTCAGTATTTCTTTGGTTAAGTACAGAATGGACCATTTTTTTCTGCCTTTTGGGTTAATAAAATGAATCATATTTTTTTTCTTCCAGGAATATGAATGTATAACCATGCATTTACAAGATATATCCAGGTATTTATTTGGTTTAAAAGAGTCTGCTTTGTCTGTATTGTCTGCTAAAAATTAAATTTCACAAACCCAAAGGGTTTAGACTCAAAATTTCCAGAAGCTCACATTCTGGTAGCTGGTGATAAACACTTCACACTTTCCCAAGAGGCCTATTTAAGCCCTCAGGTGATTAGGCATTAAATGTCCAATATTTATACTGCAGAAAAAAAACTATTAGCAGAATTCAGAAGCTTTTGACAAATTACATTTTTCATTTCATATTCTTTTTTTTACAGCATTAGTTTGGATTTGAAAGAATCATTACTACTTAAAATGTGGGTGGAACATTTTTGAAAGCTTCCAAGTGTCCAGAACAGCATTTGTGGCATCTTAGCTATCCTGACTGGCGAAAGGCACCTTCATCCCACTAGGTAACAGGGGTATACCTCTAATTTAGAAGTGATGCAGCTTTGGAATGGCGGCCCATTAATTATGCCAAAAAACAGTCAGGCTTTGACAGTGCATAGAGGGCAACAATAAAATGGCAGCATGCCCACCCTGCGTTTCCCAGGGCAGTCACCTTTAACATTTGTATAATACGCATACAGTTTGCAGTCTCAGTAATAGTGTTTGCATTTTTTTCATTATTCTTGGTATCTTCATTTCTTCAAATCTTTTTCAAATGAAAGTTGTAATAATAAAGCCTTGGAATTGGTCTTTACTCTCACCTGGATGACGACGTCGTAATTGGAACCATTTCCTGATGCCATAAAAACCTTGGGACCGTAAATAATAGCCCTGTGGTGCTATGAATGCGATAAGAGCTCTTATCCAGTGTTAAGCATCGGACCCTTGAAAGCAGCTTCTCCCTCATCAAGAGTTCGCTGTGTTGAAGGCCATTCCCTGGCGATTACCCCTAGCTGGGGAAAAGCAAAGGGAAATTGGAATGGATTAAGACAGAGCTCAGTGTTGTGGCTCCGACCGCGAACGCGTGAAAATGAGAGCCCCACCTGGCATTGTGGCATCTTTTCTAATGGCACTTGTCTAGATGTGTTCAGCATCCGCATCAAGGCAAATGAGTGTGAGAGCACCCATTTGATTCTCCAGCACACATGCTGTTAGGCTCACTACATTTTTCAGCTGTGAACAGAGATTTTCTCATAATTGGATGCAAGTGGCACTTTACAAAAACAATTCAAGCAGTTTTAATAATGAACCAAAAAGTTCTTAACGTCCTTAGCGCAATATTTCACATAAAGATGTCTTAGTACACAACAATTTATCATTAATCTGAAATTCAAAACGGAATATTCCAGATGTTTGTGCTTCTCTTCAGCTAAAGGAATAAATCATGATTTTGTACTCATCTGACTTTAAGACATCATTGTGTGCGACAACATGAAAAATATTAACAAATATTTGGGGAATTGTCTATAGGCTAATATGTCTGTAAAAAAATTACATTGGGAAAATATACCGAGATGGCAGGGAAATGACACAATGCTACCAATTTTGGCTTCCCCTCTCACCTTTGCCTGCCATAAGTAGACAATTTGTGGATGTTTATTGCCATATTAAGGGCATTTGACACGAAACAGCTGTCATGTTGCGGCGTGACGCACCCACCTCGGGTGTTAAATGTTTTTCCACTGCTGTCTGAGGCAATGCCGCTCCTGCCATCTTCTGGAGCTCTTGTGCAAGGCCTCAGAAAAACCCTGGGTGAGCATCCTGACTAACAATGTGTGTTCATTCATGCCGACTCGGCTAGAGCGAACAAGGCACCGAGGATGCGAGTGCAAACGACCAGGTTTAAATAGCATGGTTATGCTGGGAGAAAATATGCAAAGTTCCCAAATTTCTTTCACACAGTCACAGCAAAAAAAACAGTGAGACCAAGAATGACATCACCAATTATACTGCGGCTTGACAGACCACAGCAAAAAGGCAACATGGGCACTACAGACATTCATGTGGAGAGACCAAAGTTAGGCAAACTGACACATTCCAGAACAAGCAGGTCTGTTTTGTTGTGCAACCAGTGTGAGGGTAAATGTCTCATTTATTTTTAAATCTTTGACTGCAGTGCAACAGGCTTAGTTTAATGTGCTGGCTTAAGCTGTGTGTGATAAAAGTGTGACAGTTGCCCAGCATAATAGATAATGAAGGTGATAGGCACTAAAATAAAATTGATGGGTGGAAAACCCAAAATTATCTCACCAATATGCCCAAAATCACCTCCTCATTTAGAAGAGGCTGCTGTATCTTTCCTTTAATTCAACAGGTGTCTCAAAGTTGGATTTGAGGTAGTAGTGTAACAAGAACAGTTGAAACCTTGGCTCCTCAATCCATTGTATGTGTTTTAATATGTAAGGTCTTTTGTAATTCCACAGATTCAACACATACGTGTCTGTAAGCATCAGAAACATTGGCTAGGCATAAAAATTTAGCCAAAGTATTTCCACAGTCACTAATAATATAAAAATACATGAGAGCATTATAATGAAATAGAATTGAGTCATTTCAGTGATGGAAGAATCTGAAAGAGATGTGCAGGTTATTGACTGAAGTAATTTGGGTTTGAAGGTATAACAGAGGACTTTCCCTGAATTCTTTTGGGCCCAGAATACCCTCTTAAACCCTAAATCTGTGCAATTGCATTTACAAATAAACACAATTTTTTTCAGAGGTATGTTTTTTTCAGTGCAAGAGAAATCCATATCTTTATGTTCTCGATTTCTAAAATCGAATGTAAAGATGAGCACGTTTTTCCTTCAGAGTATCACTCTGGCCACTGACCTGTACTCAATGCCAGGAAATATGTCCTCACTGACATGCGCTCCAGGCCAATGCAGGTTAGAAAGTGGCTACTGGTCTCTCTCCAGCATGTCCCTCACTGGTTCCCCCACGAAAGCCACCCAGTCAGTCGAGCAAAATCCTGAAACCTCAAAGTTTGTATGAACAAGCTCTATTTTAATGGAAATCCAGAAAAACAGCTTGATAATGATAGGCTTCTCTAAAAAGTCTAGCAGAGCGACGCAGAGTTCAAAGAATGGTTGGAGAAACCTCCTCCTTCCAAGATCTCCTTCAGGTTTCGTGTATCTTTAAACATCATGCCGACTTTGTATTTATTTACTACCTCCAGTATTCAAATCATCAGGGTCAAGTGTCTCAATAAGTGTCTGTCCTGGAGATCACACCCCTTACAGCCAATTCATTTTAGGACAGAGAATAATGAGCTGAAAGTCCAGATGTTGGACTAAAATTGGTAGCAAATGTATAGCCTTTAGCTGGACTATTAGCCTTGTGCACTGGAAGCAAGTGGCGTGCTCCAAGATGCCCGGGCTTTTTCTGAAATAATATTTGAATAGTGGTTATGGATGTGAGCGATCCTTTTCTCATCTCCTTCCATTTCCTAGAAAATGCAGAGCCGTGTTTTTGGTTCCATTTCTTGGAAGGTGGCGTTGCCCGCTGGCGGTTTACAGAATGCAGAAGGGTCCACTTCCTGCTTCCCAGAGGGTTTCATATGTTACCCTGAGAAGACATAAGGTGTTTATTTTCCCATACAGAAGCAAAGTAACGATAGTAACGGTGGCATCACCCCGTGCCGAGTTAGCTGCCAGCTTTGTGCTGCGGTAACTTTGTCATGAACAGTGAGGGCCTTGTACCTGGAAGATGACTAGACACGGCTCACAGCGTTAGCATGCAAACGGTAAAGCCGACTCAGCACTCTGCAGCCATTAATTGTTCTCTAAAGGCTTTAATAGTCTAGTTTTCTTTTAAAGAGGTGTATTTGCTCGGCATTTGCCTGCAGACCAAATGTGCAAATAAAACCAATTAGCTAAACAAAGAACAAACTTTGTCACCATATATGAGCTGCCTACATATGTGCAACCTTCCTGACAGTCTGCATTGCCTCAAAAAAAAAACAACAGAAATGAGCTTTAATGTTTAATGTCTTATTTTTAAAAGTGCCAAAATAGACACCTATTTAGATAGAATTCAGAAACATTTCCATAATATTCATGGCTGCAGAATTAATATGCTTTGTCTGAAATTGCCTTTAGACTCGCACGCCTTGCCGCAGAGTTTTCTTGCTTTAAAATGTAAAGTCTAGTAGCTGATTTAGTTTCCTTGAAGGACTCAGAGGATAGTCTTTGTCTATTATCTGGAACACTGGATTGTCGCAAAGCTCTTAGGAGTCATACAGTGCTTCCGAGAGAAACACCCTGTATTGTATTTCAGAGGCTCACCACGAGTGTAACTGTGCAAAAGAGTACAGAGATTTATTTACTTCCCCTATCCCCCCCAGGTCTTAAAAAATTAACAGCTTACTATAAACATCTGCTCCACAGCCTAGTTTTGATGAAGCGGCTGGCTTTTTGGAGCAAAGTTCCTGTCCTTAAAAGTTTTGTTGCAGTGTTCCTGAAGGAGTTTGGCATGGGAGTTGGGCACCAGCTTCTGTAGCAATGCAGTGAGTCTGGGGTGTGGAGGATAATTAAGTTCAAGCCTCTCTTGATCTTCCCTGAGCTTGTTGGCCTGCCACCACTTGCCTGGGCCACGTTTTTCCTCAAACCCTGGGGGACATAGTCAACTGAGCCACTGGGGGGGGTGGTGGAGGGGTGGGAGTTGGAAGGGTCCGGTGAAACTGTGCCCCCATTCACTGATTGACATTTTGCGTCACCACTGACAGTTTCCTGCATGGTACTTTGATGTGTTGGGCCGGTTAGCCTGTTCACCTGTGATGTACCCCGCAGAAGGAACAGACTGTTTGTTTGTAGGGACCTGGTGTATCTACATTTTAGTTATTTCACTTCATGAAATAAATTCTAACAGAATAATGCTTCACATAGATAAATATGTTTCTGATGACACTGGCCCGGCACCATTGATAATATCATTAAGTTTAACACGTTGATTATATTTCATTGTTTACGTCATGTCTTGCTGAAAAAAAGTTGAGTTTTCACCCCAAAGATCTAGGATTACATGTTCAAGTGATTATTAATATATGTCCTGGTGTCCTGAAATGAAGGTCTTTGTTCTGTTTTTCTTAACTTTGACATTTTGGTTTATTTCTCTTTTTTGACGCCGAACTCATGTGCTGTATCACATTTTAGACAATGGTACTAGAGTGCTGACACCTTGCTGTATTCTGTCACCGCCGCTGTCTCATTTCTTGTAGGCAGAGGTACTTAGGATGATGAGAAATGCTGCATGCAGTCAGTGTGAGAGGCATGGCACCTGAAATTGTGAGGATGGGTCTGTGTCACTATAAGTCCAGGAAGAATGCTTGAAAGTGAGAAGATGAATGTCACCTTGCAGTTAAATGTGAGATGAGCATCAGCAGCTCAAGCCAGAAAACCCACGATGCGATAAGAACAAAAGCAAAGATCCTTAGCCGGTGTCTCACACCCCCAGTGTCTCTGTTAAGCCTCCTTATAGGTTTCTACTGTCCAGTAGTCCATTGGCGAAGGTATAAGAGCCCGTGTATCACAACCTGACACTGATATTGTCCTCACCCACAGAGCAGATGCATCAGTTGTGAATTTCAAGTGAGCTGGCTTTGAGTTATTCAGCTGTTTTAGCTGGCAGTGAGTACATGTCATGCTGCTGGAGTATATGACCCCACCCCCTGCTGCTCTGCACTGACGGTGCCTTTTATTCCAAAACCACTTACCAGAGACAGGGGTGGGAATCAACCCACAAACCTGGGGGTGTGAGGCCACACCCTCTGAAAACCAGCTGGTCATACACAGGGAAAGCCAGGTATACCCACAATTTACAATCAGGAATAACAATATATTCAATTACTTCATGATTTTTTGTTGTAGCAAAAAGTGTGGTGGTTGTAGGGATGTGTTGTTGAAGGGTCCTTAAAGAGTCACACCTGCTGCTTCACTGTGTGTCCACAAGGGGGTATTAGCACTGTATGGGTGGATTTAGTCATTCAGAAGGAGATTGTTTTGCTAAGCAAGATAGACGCTCTGTAACACAAGCCTAGGCATTTCAATTGATGTATGAGAGGAGGAACTGTGATGTTGATGTTTTACCCTTTGAAAAGTATGCAGCCCTAACTACATCACTATCATCAGAATAACATTTTTCCCACCTCCATTATCTGTTTAGGGTTCTAGTAAACTAGGAGCCTGGTTATTAATTAAATTAATTAATGTTATAAATTCAAATTAAGTAATAGATAATTATTGTGTACTGTTATTGTTATAATGTAATAATGCAGTAGTAATAAAAGTACAAGGTATTACCAGAAGTTGGTTTCTGCTTAAAACCACTTTTATTTTATTTATTTCAATAAAATACAAAGAAGAATTGAAGAAATTAAAGAAAATTAATTTGGCACTCATTCATATATGAGCCCTCTGGTTTCTGGAATAGGTACCAGGCTAATTATGATCCAGGAGTGGTCAAGGATAGATGGATGGATGGATGGATGAGGCAATACACTTTTATTATATAAGGGTCTAATAACTGCTGTTTTATTGCCCTGCAGGGGCCGCTGTTGCATAAAGTAGAGAATAATAATATAGTTATTCTGACTTCCTGCATGGTCACATGACCAGAAAAGTCAGAGAGAAACCAGGCATTATAATCTGCTGCTTTGCAACACCAGAGGGGGGTATTGGCATACACTACCTGAATACATTTTGTCAGGAACATAAAGACCAAATCTGCAGGACATGGATGAGTATCCAATGAGCAGCAGATGAACACATTCATGTGGAAAGTTACAGATGCGGTGTGGCTTCTACACCAAAGAGTTTAGCACTGCTTGCGTGCGAATCCATTGCTACAATAATCATCTGTCAGTCAGTTCAATCTCTTATAAGTGAACTCTTGTGAAGCCTGTGTTTCCTGTCAAAGGCTTAATAAGGATCTGCTGGGCCCTGAGCAAAGGTCAGGCGAATGAGCATGTGGTTTAACATGCAGCTTGTCTGCTTATCTTATCCCTTTACTGTGGACTGTGGTTTTTATGATGATATCACAAAATAAAATACAGTATTAAAATTCAGTATTTTTATATGTATTTTAATGTGATTTATTGAATATATTACAGTGAATTCTTGCATTCATACTTTGGTCTGTCCAAAATTCCCATTGATTGGCACTTTATTCTTAAGTGTTCACAGTGAACACAAGCAAGTCCCCAGAGAGGCTCCAATCCAACAAAGCACAAGAATTCAGTGGGAGGGAAATGCCACTTGACAAGTGTGGCTCAGTGTAGGAAGCATTCATGCAGACACCCGAGTAAAGATTGTCAGCTGTTTAATTTTGAACGAAGGACCCCAGATCTGTATAAAAACATTGTTTTTGTGAGGGGAGCCCAAAGGTATGGGGTTTGTAATTCATTAACGTTGGACAGCCATAGCTGTGTTTCTGATTCTTTAATTCCAAAGGATGGCATTCCGTTAATTTTGTGCATTCGGGGGATTTCTCCATGCTGTTTGAGTACTCCATCCCACAAGCCATTGATACTATGGTGAACTTGTATTAAACTGCCAGCTACAAGCAGGTCATAATCTGGTGTTCATTGCATATAATTATTGGGTACAAATATGAAATGGTGCAGAACACACATTTCGTATAAAATAATGTCTTGGTCTACAAATCTCATATTTTGCTTTAAATAAGGTGAGCAACCACTACCCAAGGCTTTGCCAGCGTATACGTTTTCTAAAAGTAACTGGTTTTGCACGCAGTAACTTGGCCTAAGCTATTGACCCACAGTGAAATCTCCCTCACTTTTGATATCTGCTTTTGATATCTGATCTGAGTTTCATTATCCACAGGCATGTAAAGTGCCTGCTATATTTTGATGTCATCTTCTTTGGATTTTAACCAGATTAAATTTTTTATTATTTATTTATTTATTTATTTATTTAAATTTCTTCTTTCTTATCATACCATAAATATTTGGACAGATAAAGTTTTTAAATTTTTAAGTTCTGTACATTACTACAATAAATTTTAAAAGAAACAAGTCTGATGCCGTTGAAGTGCAGAGTTTCAGCTTTAATTCAGTGGGTAGAACAAAAACATTGCATAAAAATGTGGGGAACTAAAGTAATTTTTCTACACAATTCCCTCCATTCAGGGGCTCATAAGTTATTGGACAAATTAATATAACTGCAAATAAAATGTTCAATTTTCATACAGTGGCACCTCAGAACTCGAATTTAATCCATTCAGAACTCAGGTTCAAATCCTAAAAAGTTTGAGTTCTGATCGAATTTTCCCCATAAAAAAAAATGGAAAATCAATTAATTGGTTCCCAGCCCCCAAAAATTACACCTAAATATGTTTTTTTAAGCATGTAATAAACATGATAAAACATTGTGATAAAAAAAAAGAGCATATGCTGTCCTAAACACATCTAAGCATATTTATCAAAACAGTAATTTAGTAAGAAAATAAATACATCCAAATAATGTGTAAAGTTTAAAACAAAATGTGCCACGCCCCCTCGTTAGCCTTGTGTGGAATCCCCTTGTGATCAGCTGTTTCTGGTTGTTGTCATGAGTCCTCTGCATTTAGTCTGTGTTTCAGTTTGTTTCCCCAGTCCGGTCATTGTATTGTCCATCTGCGTTTTGCCTGCTTTACATGTAATTAAACCCCGATACCCTGATGTCTGCGCCTTTGTCTCCATTCCGTAATGATGTTAAAATAATTAGTAAGAAATCTTTATTTTTAAATGTATTTTATTACATAATAAATACTGTTACTGTCTATCATTGTCTAAGTGTATTTTTACTGTCTACAGTATATGTATTCAGCTAGTGTAAACATGCATGATGCTCTCACAGCTAGAGTGACCAGATAATCCATGTCAGAGAGGACACTCTGAGCTAGGACAGGAATTGTAAATTACCATTTCAATTAAAGGGACATGGATTTCACTTTAGCACTGAGTTCTTGCTGTGTGCTGATTGGTCAGCCTCCTATAATCATGCATGTGTCACTAATGCTAATGTGAAATAACTGGATGAGTCTTTCAGTCAAGAAAACAAACCAGTCAAAGTACAAAAAGAGCTGAACTATTTGGCCAAGCACAGGAGCCTTTCGATTTGAAAGTAGTTTGTAAAACCCGAAGTAGCTCAAAGTGTCCTCCCTGACATGGATTATCTGGTCACCCTACTCACAGCGAATTTGAGGCTGAGACTGAAGCGTTACACTTTGTTTCCGCTGAAATGTGCCACATGACTTATTTCCCAGCGTGTGGAAATTATCTTAGGTCAGCGTTCACGATTCAGCTTCTGACATTCAGATCGAGTTCTAGGTCTTTTTTTTTTCAAAACTGGTTGGTTCGACTTTTAAGAAATTTGAGTTCTAATGAAGTCAAGAACTGAGGTACCACTGTACTTAGCTGAAAACCCTTTACAGGCAATGACTGCCTGAAACACATGGACATGACCAGACGCTTCGTTTCCTCCTTTTAAATGCTCTGCCAGGCCTTTACTGCAGCAGCTTTCTGTTGCTGTTTGTTTGAGGGTCTTTCTGTCTGTAGTTTAGACTTTAGCAAGTGAAATGCATGCTCAATGGGGTTGAGATCAGGTGACTGACTTAGTCATTTGAGAATATTCCACTTCTTTGTTTTAATAAAGCCCTGGGTTGCTTTTTCTGTGTGTTTTGAGTCATTGTCCATCTGTATTACGAAACATCGGCCAATCAATTTGGCTGGATTTGAGCAGACATGATGTCTCTGAACACCTCAGTATTGATTCAGCTGCTTCCATCCTGTCTTACATCATCAAGAAACACTAAAGACCCAGTGCCACTGGCAGCCATGCACGCCCAAGCCATCACACTGCCTCCACCATGTTTTACAGATGATGCAGAGTTTTTTGGATCATAAGTTATTCCAACCCTACTCCATACTTTTTTTCTTTCCATCATTCTGATACAGGTTGATCTTGGTTTCATCTGTCTAAAGAATGTTGTTTCAGAACTGTGTTGGCTTTTATAGATGTTTAATCTAGCCTTTCTATTCTTGATGCTTATGAGTTGCTTGCATGTTGCAGTGAACCCTCCGTATTTGCTTTCATGCAGTCTTCCCTTTATGGTAGACTTGGATATTGATACGCCTACTTCCTGGAGAGTGTTATTCACTTGGTTGGCTCTTAAGAAGGGGTTTCTCTTCACCATGGAAATGATTCTGCAATCATCCACCACTGTTGTCTTTCATGGACGTCCAGGCCTATTTGTGTTGCTAAGTTCACCAATGCTTTCTGTCTCTCTCAGGATATACCAAGTTATGGATTTTGATATTCCTAATGTTGTGGCAATTTCTCAAATTGTTTTTTCTGTTTTTGCACCCTAAGGATGGCCTGTTTCACTGACATACTGAGTTCCTTTGACCGCATATTGTCGTGTAGTACAGCGGGGGGTGTGGCACACAGAAGGAGCGGACCATCCGGGCAGGACACATGTTGTATGTTCACACCTCAACCTTCCAAATGCAAACAAGACACCTCAATTCTACTCCAGGCCTTTTATTTACTTAATTGATAATGAAAGAATGAAGGAATTGCCCAGGCCTGTCCATTAAACAGCTTTTGAGTGAATTGTCCAATTACTTTTGGCCCCTTTAAAGAGAGGGTGGCATGTTAATGAACTGAAACTCCTAAACCCTTCATCCAGTTTGAATGTTGATACCCTACAATGGAATCTGAGAGTCTGCAGTGTATGATCATGCCCATTGTATAAGTTCAACTGGAATATATTTCAGTAAACAGGTAAAACAGTAAAACTTGTATCAGTGTCAAAATAAATACGGACCTAACTGTAGGTCATTGTTTTTATCAGCTTTCTCCTGGGCATCCCAGTTTTGTATGGAAGTGAAAAAAGATCATTTAAAAAACTTACATGTCTTACAGAATTTTTCTTACTTGCAGTGAAAGACACACCATGTAATGTTAGTTTGAACAGTTACAGAACTACCATGAAGATCAGGATCCATAAGATCGGGATTCATTTTCAGTGCAGCTTAAAACTCTTCCACTAACATCTGTCCCCAGGTGTTTTATCCAACACTGATTTCTAACTGTTCCCAATGGGATCTTCTCTAAACCTGTGACCAGCCTTTGCTCCGGTGTAGCACACACCTCCTCTGGTAACCTCCCTGTGGTCTCTCGGCACACAGTGTGTGTCATGCTTGGATGAGCATGTAAGCTCCGGTTCATATTTACATCACAAAGAGCGCTTGTTTCTCACTGTGCGGTTTACATGCCTGAGCACTTACTACATCGTGCGGATGCCTGGGGTAAGATAATACATAGCAGCATGATCTGCCATTCATACGGCACATGGCTGCGGATAAGACTGGAATGTGAATAGCTCCATATCGCTTTGTTTCTGCCCAGTATCCTCCAGCCATTTTTCTTTTTAAAATTTTGCCACGTTAATTTGAACTTTAATATGGTTCCTTTGTCAGTAGTTCTTTTCGTCATCAAAGAAAATGCCAAAACAATTTATGTGTTATAATTTATGTAGGACACTAAACGTAAAAAGCAATAGAATATAAGCAAAATAGAAACAAGGTGAGAGAACTTTCTGGAGACATGCTGTCCATAAGGGCACAAGATACCAATGTTTATTTGGCACTGTTAATTCTAACAATAATAACAGAATGAATGCATTGAAAATTTATGTGCTATGCATGCACTTTATACCATATTTATTAAAAAAATATTTACTTAAACAGAGCTGCAATGATTACACTTTATTGCAAACTTTGTCCAACATATAACAGCAGTTAAAATTCAAGACTTTCTCTCTGTGCAAATTCAGTGAACAGCCCGTCTGTGTCTCACTTAGTAAAACTTCACAAAAAATTAAATCTGAAGATAAATGGAAAGGAGAACAACCATTTTCTTCCTCCTATTTGAGTAGCAATACTTGTCTGACAAGAATAAGCATGTTTATAGAGAACATTGCCAATGTATTTTGTGGGACATGGAATGTATGATGATTTTTGTTGCATGACAGTCAGAATACAAACATTAAACCCAGCTTTTGTCTCTGATACCAGGCAGGTTTTTTTCATAACGGCATTTTCTGGCATGCATGATTAGCTATGGGCGGCATGATGGTGCAGTGGTTAGCACTGTTGCCTCACACCTCTGGGACCTGGGTTCTGGTCTCCGCCTGGGTCACATGTGTGTGG
>JABFEA020000036.1:10428014-10457602 GCA_019775915.2 Cyphomyrus plagiostoma | reverse complement strand
CCCCCCCCCCCCCCCCCCCCCCCCCCCCCCCCCCCCCCCCCCCCCCCCCCCCCCCCCCCCCCCCCCCCCCAACCTTCTTTTCAGAAAAACCATCTCAGAAAAACCATCTCTGAAAACTTCCTGCACAGCTCCCATTGGCCAGGTCTTTGCCGTCCCTGTTTCCAGGTAAGTGATTGTCCCACCCTGAGACGCTGAGGCTCCTTTCTAACGTGAGCTGCCATGACAGTGGCCCCAGACACCCGTATGCAAAAAAACACACATCTCTAACCTTCAGAATGGAAAGAAAACAGCTTCAGTGGCTAGTCACGCACATTGAAGCTACAGGGTGAGTTTTGACACAGATGTGGGGAATGTCATGGGCGAGAGTTTTTAGTTCCTGCTCCCTTCTCATTCCCAAGGACAAACGAGAAAGCAAAAAGCAGCTTTGCATTTGTCATTAATTTCTTTTGTAATCCCCAGAAGTAAAAGACATTGGCAGCTATCATAGTGACGTATTTAAAAACAGACAGAACCAGCATTCAAACAAGGGGTTTAGGAGACGCAAGACTGGCACATCTAAGACTCAGTAATAAGGAAAAGATGAGGATGAACGTTGGACTAAGACTTTTTCTCATTGTGGTTGCTGAGATCAGTCCTGGCACAGTAGCTTTAGGTAAGTCATCCTGATCTGTGAACTAATCTTATAAATACCAACACGCTGCATCTCACAAAACAACAATCTGCGTGTCACTTATTCAGGGAATTCTGCTTCTTATATTAGCAGGAATCCACTTCAAACAGCAATGATGTTGTTTTCTAAGTAATAAAACTTGGATTTTTTTGTGTTTTGTTTCTTGGCATGTGGTTTAGAATCTGCTTTTGGAAATTTCCTGTAATTTGCAGCGAGCATTTTGGCATAATCTGCACTAATCCTAACTTTTTCAAAGCAGCAAGTTCAAACGGGGACTGAAGTATTAGGTTACTAAAGATTGATGTCCATTCCACAGACTCTCTGTAGGCATTAAATATAAACTGAAAGATAATCGATTCTGCTGTTCCATGTAGTCAGTACATGAACTGTCTACAGGTAATGAACAAAATTGAACTTGTCGGCTGAGCAGAGGTCTACATTAATGTCACCACACACAGTTGTCTACCGTCTAGCAAACCTTCTTGTCCTACAGCAGTATGTAGATGAAAAGGACACACAGTGAAGGTCACGCTTCCTCCGTTTTGTGCCATTTGCCCCGAGTCCGTGAGGCAAATCACCTGCAAGAGCGACAGTGGGACGCGTCTGCTGAGCAGTTGCTCTGGCATCTGGCCACTTCTGTCAGATGTGAGCAAGTGCACAGCACACAAAATGCTTTAAATTTAATGCCAGTCCCTCTTTGTATTAAGTTATATCTGGATTCTTCACAACTTGCTGCTTGATGTTTTATGCTAGAGAGCCATAAAATTATAGACATCTGTGTGTATTTGTTTTTAGCTCCTCTCCATTTGACTTCTCACAAGGTCTTGCTCTTAACTGAGCTGCATCTCTTGGACTACATGTTTTTTATGCCTCTTCAGTACAGGTAGACCTAGCCTGGACCTTGAATAATGTACACAAGTTATTATTGTGGCTGAAGGGAACAGTTTTAGACTAAATTTTTCCACTTATACCCAGTACTGAACTTTCATATGAAATGCGGTTATAGTAATACACACGGGTAGTATTCTCCATATTTTGAATTTCACACATGAGATGAACATTTTTCATATGTTCTGAAGAGAGCCTACAACAGGGGTCTCCAACTCCGGCCCTGGAGAGCTACTATCCAGTAAGTTTTCTATCCTGCTTGGCTTCTGATGAGCCTCACCTGCTCCTGGTATTTACCTGAGAACAGGTGTGGCTCATTAGAAGCCAAGTAGGATTGAAAACCGACTGGATAGTAGCTCACCCGGAGTGGAGTTGGAGACCCCTGGCCTACAATCTTTCATTCAGCATTGAACTTTGCATCAAAAACAAAGTTATTAAATCAAGGTACCTCTTTACAATAAGGATACCCTTTGCTACTTATAAATGGTACTAACTCATTATTAAGAAAATGGTATAACTTGTTTATAATTGTCTAGTAATGGTTTACAAAGTGTTACAACATAATTAATAACCTGCTTATACACCATTCATAATCCCTTTATAAGGGTAGCCTTATTGTAAAGTGGAACAAAATCTATTATATGTATATGTTCTTGATGGGATTTCCCAAGTGGTACATTAATTCACACGGTAAGCTAGGATCCCTTATGTTTAATGCCACATATTTTTTATGCCTTAAAGTTGCTCCACGTTTTTGTAAACATGTCAAGTAATGTTTGTAATTCATAGACTAAATGGGGTCCTTTATTCTCTGTGTGTCTCACTGAAGCTACCTCCTATTAAATTTATCCTACGAAAAAACAGCAGGCCGGTGTGGTAGTTTGCTGGGTGTTAAGTTTCCCTTCTTTGTGTTTGGATTCGTGCAGGGAGGCCACATCATGTGCGGCCTTTCCCCCCTGCGGGGGACTTCCTTTCTAGCCCTAACAGCATGATTGACCACACATGCCTCCAAATGACTCGTGGGCCACGGTTCAGCTTTCTGACTCACAGGCAGTGGCGCTGACATCCTCCCCAGGAGAGACGCAGAGCTACCATCTCCGCTCATGTACAAGTCTCATTCCCGGCTCCAGCTAGGACCCGCTGGCCCCAGCCCACTACTTTCACACATAAAAGGGTGTTTTTGCGTAAATTAGTTTAATAGCCACTCGGTCTGTATTATCTCAAGAGAAAAGAATGCAAAACGATGAGCTTCCCAGCAAACAAATGTGAGTTTACTGCATGAAATACACAGGGGTGATCTGAAATATATTTCTGACAAAATACAGAGAAGTTAGAACATTTCAGTAATGTTGATTCAGTCTTAAAAATACAGAGATAAAATAATTGCCTTTACTGACATGTAATACTGTTTTTCTTAGGAAAAAGTAATAAAAGAGACTTGTGCCAAAGTTTAGGCACATGCCAATACAAACCAGTCTGTTTTTTTTCACTGAAATTAACTGAAGCATGGAAATGCATGTTAGAGTATTAACCACATCAAAGCCTCATGTAAATTTCAACAATATTCACGCCGAGAATGGAAAGCGTCACTAAACAACAAAAGGCCTCCAAGTATGTAAAGTCTCAGTGCTGTGTGGTCCCGGTCCGCTTCCCCTTCTCCTGTCCTGAGCCTATGAGCTGGCTGGGGGCCTCTCTTTCAACACACCCCGGGCTTTAAAAGGGCCAGGCTGGAGGTCTGCGGAGGCACTCGTGTCCTGCGCAGCTGTAGGAGTGCTCAGAAGCGATGCAGTCGGTGCAGCGCTGCCGTCCCCATCGGCTGCTTCTGCTTTGCGTCCTGCTCGTCGTCCCCAGCGACGTGCAGCTCACAGGTGAGGAGAGCATCAGGTGGTGTGTAGGAGTAGGGCGTGTTTTGGCTGGGCACGTGCTGGACTCCCAGGTATCTCTGTGACGATGTCCTGCTGCAGGCTTGGTGTCTGTTTCTCATCCTGCTTCCGTGAAATGTTAGGATATAATCAGGTAGCTAAGCTGCCTTTTTTGGAGTTTTTTGTCACTTTCTAGGTTAATCTCTGTAGCATGTTATTCACTTTAGTATGGGCACCTCGCAGAATCTGCTGCTGGGCTCTGGTGCGGCAGCAGGGGCAGTGCTTCACTAGTGCTTCCAATGCTGCTGTGTTGCTGCTTTTAGGGGACGACGGGTTTGTCAGGGCTGCTTCCTGTCCTCTTGTGTCAGATACCCAGGAGAGAGAGCCAGCTTACTGGAATGCCCAGGCCAGGGAGACCCTACAGGCTGCACTGAAGTTGCGTCCACTGGACCATCGCGCAAAAAACATCATCTTATTCTTGGGGGATGGTAACCATGCACCAGCGACCATATACATAGAAATACTAAACCAGTCTAAAGTTCTATTTGATATCCTTTCCAACACTGATGAAAGTACTCAAGCTATCTATCTAACCGAAAAACAGCTAGCTACCTGATATTCTGGAACAACAGGGGCTTCCACTGTTAACAGATAACTAAATTTGAATCAGAACAAAGATTCTGATTCACTTCCTTTCAATGGGGTGATCAGACCCTTAAGTCACACAACCTTTACGAAACCGTAGAGCTATTCTCTAAACCCAACTCAACCTAGACCATCAGCCACACACAGATAGGATTGCTGTGCCACTGGGCCTGAATGTAGCATCCAGTCTCATGGCACTATCATACTATCCATGCTGTTGTCCATCAGTTCTTAGACTATGCTGTAAAGGCACTCCTTAATGGGTTCTTTACTTTTGTTGAGAATTATCTAGAAGGAATTTCTGTTGAGTCTATAATTAGAAATGATGTATTGAACTAAAAATGCTTACAGACCTGGAACTTCTTAGTCCTTATTCCTGTGTTTATGTTTCGTTTGCTTTGAGCAGTTTTGATTGAACTCATTTCAACGCCAGAGTTTGAACCTAGAAGTCTGGTAATGCATCTTTCCGTAGAAGGGCAGAGTGCCACTCCATTGCATATGAGCTGGAGCCTCAGGCCACTAGCATAGCCCTTGGCTGAGCCCCTGATACCCCTCTCTGCTACAGGGATGGGGGTGTCGACCGTGTCAGCAGCGCGCATCCTGCGGGGGCAGATGGAGGGCCACACAGGGGAGGAGACGGTGCTGGCCATGGACACCTTTCCATACCTCGCCCTGTCCAAGGTCAGCCGACTGGGCCAATCCTCAGTGTTTCTCCATGTGCCTGTACATGTATGTTTATCTTGCTTTCACAGTAACCTGATTCATGTGTCTTCTCACTTTAACACAGTCTCTTTGTTATGAAAACACTACAATTGTATTATTCAATAAGAAATTAAAGAGATGTAAGTTTAAGAAATGAAACCTTGGCCTTTATAAATTACAACTTGGATAATATATAAATTGCACTGATTTATAAGTCCTGGGACCTCATCCAGGATGCTTCCAAGCCTTGTGCCCTGTGCTTCCTGGGACTGGCTCCAAGCTAACCATGACCTTGTACTGGATAAGTGGCTTGAAGATGATGGATGGATGAACGGACGGATAATTTATATGCAGTTAAAGGAGAGTGACTCAGCTACGGCGCCACAGCGAATTTGTATGATTTTATATATTGCGTTGTCAATGCTGCCGGCAGACGTACAGTGTGGACAAGCAGGTGGCGGACAGCGCGAGCACGGGCACAGCCTACCACTGCGGCATCAAGGCCAATGCCAAGACGGTGGGTCTCAGTGCTGCCGCCGTGCCCTACCAATGCAACTCGACCTTCGGCAATGAGGTGCAGTCTGTGCTGCACCGCGCCAAAGCGCAAGGTACTGCCACACGGGCACACGCTCTACATCCGCTTACCCTACTCTCTATGTACTGCTCTGCAGTGATACATTCTCACAGGTCTATACATGTATGCACATATGCATGCAACATCACTGTGTCTATGTAGTGATCTCCAAGCATCCAAAGTCAAACTTATTGAAGATCATATGATTTCTGAAAATCATACTACATATGGTACCTCTATGAGGAGAGATAATTGCCCTAATTCTCCTGTCCTTTTGTTTATATTACCTACTTGCATAAACGCAAACCGTAAATCAGCACATAAACTTTAACCATTTTTAGTTAGGTCACAGCCCTGTGCTGGATAAACAGGTGGTAGATGCATGGTTAGATTTTAGCTATTTTAAACCAGTTATATATTTAGCGTAGCAATTAGTTGAGTTTTGGTGCTTTGCATCTGCAGAAAGAGCTTCACCAGCTTCTCAGAGCTGCTTTGAATAAGCTTTCAGCTGATGGCATTGAGTGTATTACGTCATGCGCTGCTGTAGCTATCATATGGCCACAGTCAGGAAGTATCTGAGATGCCTGTTTGTCTTCACATGGCTGCTGCCTCCACGCTCCAGGCAAATCGGTGGGCATTGTGACCACCACGCGCGTCCAGCACGCCTCGCCGGCGGCTGCCTACGCCCACTCAGTGAGCCGCAGCTGGTACAGTGACTCCGACATGCCCTCCAGTGCTCGGAGGCAAGGTTGCACGGACATAGCCATGCAGCTGGTCACCAATACCGACATTGATGTAGGAACATGCCTCATGCTGTGGTTCGCTAACCCTGAACTCTATTTGACACAGTCGCTGAGTGCAGGAGGGCAAACCCAGAGCTCACTTCCCGTCCCCCTTAGGTGATTCTGGGTGGGGGTCGCATGTACATGACCCCAAAAGGGACACCAGATCCTGAGTACCCCACCTCCACCTCCCGCCAAGGGGACCGAAAGGACAAAAAGGACCTGATAGATGTTTGGCTGAAGGCGAGACAGGTAACTCAGCAACAAGCTTGAATTAATTCATTTCAATGGTGTGTTTAGAGACAACAGAAACCTGTACTTAATCAGAACATATGAATGAATTAATGAATGAATGAGTTATTTACTGAGGTCAAAGTGATTTACAACTTGATGTTCAGTTGACTCTGTTCTAATAATATTTTGTTCTGGATTTCAGTCAAGGAATGCACAGTATGTTTGGCACAAGGAGCAGTTTGATGCTGTGGATGTGAAATCCACAGACAGCCTCATGGGTAAAGTCATGCATTCTGAAATGAAATGATGTCACATGTGTTCAGGGAACACAATGAAATTCTTGTGCCACAGATCTGGTGGGGGGTGGGGGGGTACATATGGGCATAGGACAAACTGCAGTAAAGGAAAATACAATACAATTTAGAATTTTAAAAAAACATGACATTACGTAATACATAAGTATCTTGATATCTTTCTGCAAATTGACAATAATACAGTAAATGATGATAGGCATAGGAATTCATTAATTTTCACAAATCTCCTCTTGCTTTTTTAAGACAAATACAGTATATAGAAGTGTGAGTAAAGCTTGGGGGCAAAGTGCAGGCTCTGAACATTCTCTGAACATCCCCTGAACACTTTGCTGTGGCAAATGAGAAGTAATGGACATCACCTAAATGTACCAAAAACACTCTGGAGGTCATCTAATCATCTTATCTGAACCCTGTCAGTTTGTTTGTTTTGTGTATATTAAAGTTATGCCCTCATTGGCCACCATATTAGGTGCATCTAGCTAGTACTGGGTAGGATCTTCCAGAACCACTTCAAGAGCAGATCATCCTCTCTATACACCACTATGGTACAGAGCTATTATTTTTACATTTGTGTTTGCTGTAACAAATCTGGCCATTCTTTTCAACCACAGAAATGCCAGTGACTGGATGTTTTTTACACATTACATGATTCTTTGCAAACTCTAGACGCTGAAAATCGCAGGATGGTGACTGTTTCTTAGATGCTGGAAGTACCACGTCTGGCAACACCAATCATATCATGTTTAAAAATGCTTATATCAGGTATCTAAGTCATTCTAATGCTCAGCCAAACAGTATCTCAACTTAATGACGCTGTCTGTGTGCTGTATGTATTTAACTGCAGTCACATGATTACCATTTGGAGAAGCAGTCTGTTTGCATGTGCAAGCATTGTGCAAGCATATATATATTTATGGCCCTCCATATATCCTAATCCAAATAATATTTTTGGATTGTGCAAATATTTTAGGTTCCATACCCATAATCCAAATTCAGGTGATACATGAAATAGTATATGTTATATTACTGTTATATATCACAGTTCACAAGGCAGTCTTTGTACAGAAAGGAAACGTAAATGCTTTTTTTCCTTCATCTTTTTTTAAAAAAATAGCTGCTCCCACATTTTCAGATACTTCACCAAAAGTACACCTCTATTGCAGTCACACAACAGACTCCACAAATTGTTTAAAGTGAACACTGATCAGCAGCCATGTTAGGTGAAGTTAATTAATCTGAAAGGTATCTAGTTAAATAGCATGTGTACTAAGTCCTGTTACACATGCAATACAAAGATACACACTCTTGACACACTCATGACAGTATTAATTTGGTAAATGAGCCGTAGTATATTTTTCATATCTGGGCAACATGGGTTGCATGTTATGTATTGATAATTACAGCTTATAGAATTCCTGGGGGCTTTGTCGACGGTCAGTTAATTTGTTCTCTAGTTTGCACACTACCAGTGGTGCGTGAATCGGGTGACACGCCAGTGCCAGGCCGCAATGGTCCTCTTTACACAGTGATCATGTTTCTGCTTCAGGCTTGTTTGAGCCTAAGGACATGAAGTTTGAGCTGTTCCGAAACAGCACACGAGATCCGTCCATTGTCGATATGACAGAGAAAGCCATTCACATCCTCCGCAAGAACCCGAAAGGCTTCTTCCTCTTTGTGGAAGATAAGTATCTTACAGT
Organism: Cyphomyrus plagiostoma; assembly: GCA_019775915.2. Classification (NCBI taxonomy): domain Eukaryota; kingdom Metazoa; phylum Chordata; class Actinopteri; order Osteoglossiformes; family Mormyridae; genus Cyphomyrus; species Cyphomyrus plagiostoma. The sequence continues at coordinate 10,449,234 of JABFEA020000036.1, read as the reverse complement.
AGGAACCAGTACAAATGGCTGTTCGGCTAGGCAAGGTGTCATGTGATATAGCTGTTAAAATTGTTCAAAAAGACACAGGAAATATTAGAAGCAAAGATAAAAATTAATTAATAAAAATTAATTTTAATTGTGATTAATGAATCGAAAGGGGAAAATCATAAGTGGGCAAATGTAAAAGGTTTTGTTTTCTGTTAATTAAGAGGGAGAATCGACCATGGGCATCATGACGGTATCGCTAAGCTAGCCTTGACTGAGGTGGTGATGTTCGACCGTGCAGTGAAGATCGCCTCCCAGCTGACGGACGAGTCCAACACCCTGACCATCATCACTGCTGACCACTCTCATGTCTTCACATTTGGAGGAAATACCCCCCGTGGAAATCCAATATTTGGTAGTGCTCCTAGTTTTAAGCATACTGAGTTGTATCTGTTTTGCTTTCCTTAAACTTAATTTGTATTACTTATGTAAATCAGGTCTTGCGCCCAAGAACGCAGATGATATGATGCCCTTCACCAGCATACTGTATGCTAATGGACCAGGGTACACACACATCAATGGGACACGGGCAAACATCACAGCAGTGGATTACTGTGAGTTTGAGCTTGATTCTGCACACGGATCTGTGAAGGTTTTAGCTGTTAGCTTTTCATATGCAGGTATTAGCTGTTAGCTTTTCATGTACAGGTATTACCTATTAGCATTTCATGTGCAAGTATCATCCAATATCTTTTCATGTACAGGTATTAGCTTTTAATGTGCATGTATTAGCCATTAGCGTTATATATGCAGGTATTAGTTATTAGCTTAATTTCATGTGCAGGTATTACCTATTAGCTTTATATGTGCAGGCATTAGCCTTTAACTTTTCGTGTGCATATATTTGTTGCTAGCCTTTCTTTCCCACAACACACTTATCCTCTTTATGTATGTCTATTTGTCTACCAGTGGACGAGGAGTACATGCAGCAGTCTGCGGTCCCCCTGGACTCTGAGACACATGGCGGTGAGGATGTGGCTATTTACGCCAAGGGCCCCATGGCCCATCTCATCCATGGGGTGAAGGAGCAGAACTACATTGCCCATGTGCTGGCCTATGCAGCTTGCCTGGAGCCCTATGCTGACTGCCCCTCTGACTCGGTGAGCCCCAGCAGGACTGAACCTTTACGCTCCAAGTTGCTCCTGTGCTTAGCTGCCATAATGTGGTTTGTGCCTACATGACATAGGCTACCATCGTCCCCTTCCCAGAGACAGTATCTTCAGCGCACCTTCCAAAAACTCCTGAAGGTAATCGACATACTTGATGTAGAGTATTACTCAGGAAAGTCTGACTTGATCCATTGTGTTTCCTCATAACTCCTGAGTTCTGATTTCTGTGAGACATCTTTTTGTATCTGTTATGGTAACTTGCTTTTTAAATAATTCCTAAACATGAATACAAAAATGGATATATCATAATGAGCTGCAGGAAATATTAGCCATATCATCATAATTTGATGTACAATACTGTTTTGAATAATAAAAGGTTCTTATGATTTTTGTGTCTCTTGGTATTATTTCTTTTTTTACAGTAGTTCTTTATTGTAAAGCTTGTAAGGATGTGTTTGTATTTGAAATGACTTACACTGGATATCCTTCCATCCATTTTCTGGAACCATTTTCAGGGTTGGGGGGGCTGTAATCAATCCTGCAGCCTATGAGTGCAAGGCAGGGAACATCCCAGGATGGGGAACTAACCAATCACAGGGCACACTTACATACCATGCATACGCATATACAGGCAATGTTGCAACTCCGACTAGCTTCAGTATGTTTGTAGATAAATGGTGGGGAGTACCCAGATGATACCCCACAACAACATGGGGAGAACATGCAAACTCCACACACATGGAATCCTAGCAGAGACTTAAAGCCTGGTTGCAGAGGTGCGATGCAACAATGCTAACCACTGCACCACCATGCCTCCCCTGCACTAAATACAGCTTGCATAATATTGTAATTGAATATTATCAGCAACAGTGGTAGTACTCAGTTCTATTGTACAAATTAATTACCAAATTAATTTTGACATGTGATATCTTTGTGATGTATTTGAGTTTAATTTTGTGATATTCTGCAGAGAGTTCCATATTATGCTGCTTTTCCAGATTGTTTTTTGATGTTTATATTCAATGGAGTCTCTTTGACAAAATTCTGCTTGAGTAGTACAGGTTGTTGTGCCATTGTGTCAAAAGAATAACTTACATATAGTTGCTGGCTTAAATTTATTCTGAGTACAACTTGATGGTACACAGGCTTTATGGAATCTTGCAAATATGGTTCTGATCATGGATTTTCTGGAGCCTTTAACTGCCTGTAATAGAGCTGTAAACCCCATTATAACTCAATGATTCTTCTACCTCCACATACTAGTTAATTATAAACCTTATTATAAAGCTGCAATTCCTTAAACAGATGTAAGGTTTGAACTTGAATGAGTAAGCACCAACATCAATGGTGTGGTTGGATTTTTTTTAGGAAAAGTTGTCAGGCAGAATGTGGTCTTACAACAAGAAAAAATTATATAATTTTGTATCAAGATCCAATGTTTTGCTCCATTATATGACATAAGATTTAATTTTCTTGTAATTAAGATAAAGATTAGTCATTTCATTTTATTAATTAACCCATCTGTTTTCCATACCTGCTTATCTAGCACAGTGTCACAGTGATCCTGAAGGCAGTGTAGAGCACCAGGCAAGAAAACACCTTGGAGAGGATACCACTCCATCGCAGGGCACACACACACACACACACACACAGGTTTGTAATTATATTTTTGTGGGGACTCTCCATTAATTTCTATAGGGAAATCTCTAATTCCGGGGTGAAACATGGGCAGCCAGTACTAAGGTATACATTTGGGAATAATCGGTAGCGACATGTCCCTACCAAGATTGGGGGAGGATCTGTGTTTTTTGTGGGGGGGGGGGGTCCCTGCTAATGTTAAAATCAAACTTCCAGCCATGCTGTAGTAGGTCACTCGTTACTCCGTCCATGACGTACACAGGTCACATGCAGAAAGGAAGGTACAGTGCCCAGGGTCCAGTGTAAGTATGACCAGGTTTCCACAGCTGCTCAGCTCTCTTTCTGTGTCTTTAACAAGTAACAGTGAGAAAGGTAGTTGATTTGTTACCAGACCTGGTCATGTAGCCAACGGTATGACAGGTCTAAAAAGCATTGAAATTAGGGGTCATGGTCATCATGAGCTGCAACTGCTCTAAGCTTTCAGTCACAGTGCCGATAGCTTGGGGCTACAGGACCAATAAGCTCAACACCTCTGACTCTGGAGCTAGGATGTTTATATAGCCCACAGAGCTTGCAGCAGGACCTGGTCTGCTCACAGGTCACAGAGGGCATCTATGTTGAGTAGAACTATGTAAAACTTAGCCCCCTGCTGAAATGAAGCAGTCATGACAGATAAAACCTGCACCCTGAAGAATATTGGTGATATAGCATATAGAAATTACATTATCATTACATGTCTGTGAACAATGGAATTTCATTACAATGTGTTCACCAAATGGCTTAATTAAAAAAACGAGTTCTCCTACAACACATGCTGAGTGTTAGATCACAGAGCAGAGTCACAGTGAGTTGTCACATTTGCTGGTTGTTAACAGAGACTTGATTCACTCTATGAATGAGCTGCAGGAAATATTAGCCATATGTAAGCTAACAGTCGAAGAAGCCCCTAAATTGGCTAATGTCAGGGCAATAATACTAAATCTATGCCAGTTTGATTGTAATTAATTGTTTGCTTACTCACCTTTCTATACCTCCAAGATGCAAAGTCCCTCATTTTAATTGGTCATTTTGAGATGCAGTGGCAGATACAAAATTAGTGAAGGTTTCTAAAACCCTAACCCTAACCCTAACCCCGAAAACCTAACCCTAACCCTAACCCCTAAAACCTAACCCTAATCCCACTTACTCATGCCACACCCCAGCAGACACACCTGTGGTATAGATTATTATATTGTACATGTAGTAATCCAACATTACCTGACCAGATGCATGACTATTAATAATCCTGCCTATGTATCTCTGCTGGATATCACCGGCACGCCACATGCCTATAGCGCACTAAAGCTAAAAGCGGCCCTGGGGCCCGAATTGTTTGTCCATTATAAGCGAAATTCTGTTATTTGCAAGTCCACTATATCCAATGCTTTTTCTACATGTTCTTAAAGGCGCACAGTTGGGACCAGTGGACCTCATCCATTATAGATGATATTCCATTATAAGCGAGTCCACTATAACGGGATTTTACTGTAATAGTTTTTCTGGATGGCAGATTATAAAACGAATCTGAAATTACTTCTTTCAGCCCTTCGTCTTTTACTGTGTTAAAAGGGCAACAGTTTCTAGCTAACCATTTAGCTAAAGCACCAAGTGCGTTGCCTTATCGTCACCTATGACCCACAGATAGAAGTGTTTTCAAAAATAAAACAGCCTCTGTTATCCGTTCGCCGTGGCCCAGCACAAAATGCTCCACGGCCCGGTACTGGTCTGCAGCTCGGTGGTTGGGTCCCCTGCTATATGGTACACAAAACAGGGACAAAATGCGGCCCAAAACACCACATTATACATGCACCAGCTCTTCACAATCCTTTTTAAAACAAAACAACTAACAATTGTTTGGAAAAACAAACTTTTTCAGTTTACATGTAAAAAGCCTCAGGATTTCATTTTACTGCAATACATATAAATATGGAAACATCCATCCAACATTATCCAGTGCAGTTCAGTAGCAATACAATAAAATAATACCCCAATATTTCCATTAGAATATATAAGATTTAACTTAAAAATAAGCAAAATTATTATTATTAATGATCTATTATACCATCAGTTTTCCATAATTGTTTATCCAGTACAGAGTCACAATGAGCCAATTTAGAGATCTTAATTCACCTAACTGCACGTCTTCGGATTTGGACCATGGAGCTGATTTATAAATGGTTTGTATGAACAAAAAAGAAACATTTGTAAGCACATTTGTACAAAGATTTTTGGACTTACAAAGAAAAACGTTTAGGCCTACTAATGTTTCAGAGAAGCACAAATGTTTTTGGAGGAAATGGAAAAAAGCGACATCTAGAGTTCAGATAAAAATGTGCGTCTAATTGTCATTAATGGTTAGTTTTAGCACTTGGTGAAATACGTTTTAATATAGAGATATTTTTATTATATATGATAAACAACTAACATTCAACATTTGGGTTGAGTAAACGACATATTGTTTTAAATGAATTAATTTATATTTATCCAGGATGGTATCCAAGGTTTTTTTTTTAAATACTGAGGTCAACAATGTTAGCCCTTCCTAGGCATGCCCCGCAATGCATCGTGGTTATTGGAGTTTCCACAAAAATACCATGGACTTGACCCCAGTGTCTTCACTGATAGGTATGGGCATGTATATAGCAATCTATTTATTGCAGATATTCAAAGTGAGAGGTGTGTATACTGAAGTGGTTTTTTAATTAAGGCTGGAGTGGTCGCTCTGTCTCGCTTCAATTTCGCTCCGATACCGCTCACACTACGATTCTGAGGATTCTACCTAGAATTCATCTGTACAATTATTTTCCCAAAAAATATTTATTCTTTTCCCTCCTCCTCTCTGAAAGTAAGCCATAAGCTGTCTGAGAAATTGAAAAATGAAATTTTATTTTTATTTTTATTTCGCCCTCCACTCCATCTTATTTATCTAAAAAGCCCGAGGACCAAGGTATAAAAAAATGATGGCCTAAGTAGGCACCAACACATGGGGCACCTACATGTAATAGGTATAAAAATGCCCATGTGCAAGTATATCACACACAGCATCATCATAGCGTATTTATCCAGTGCAGAAATAAAAAGGGAGCAAGTATTTAGAGATCACAATGATTGTTTTTGCAATGATGATTTGTGGCTTGGCAGCCGTTGAACAAACTACACCATGAACTCATACTGTTTCTGTCTATCTCCGAGTACTAACAACAACTGGATTTGAACAATGGAAATGGCTAATAGATCAGGTGGTGGATTTGCCTTGTGGGACTGGAACAGACTGTTCTGTAGGGCTGGATGTAGGCCTGCTGGGCCCAGCTTCAACTCACGCATCTTGGTCACTGCATATAATAATAAAAGGCCACGATGAGACATCCATCTATCTTCTATAACTGCTTATCGTATTCAGGGTCACAGGGGGTCTAGAGCCTATGGGCACAAGACAAGGAATAACCCAGGAAAGGGCACACTCACACGCCATTCATACCTATGGGGAATTTGGCAACTCAGTTAACCTCAGAATGTTTTTGGACTGTGAAACCAGCACCAGCACCAGTACCTGGAGGAAAACCCATGATGACATGGGAAGAACATGCAAGCACCACACACATAGAATATTGGTGGAGTGGCAGTCCATTTTAAAATATTTCTGTCATTGTCAAATTTTGCCATTCAGCTTTTTTTGTCATACTGGTAGATGTACTACCAAATAAAACGGTTTGGTGTTCCTCTACCTCAGACACTATAAAGTCTGCACTTGTCATTCTGAGAAATTCTTTTGTTTCGTCACGGTGGTGGCTCCATTGTCTCTGAAATGGTGTAACAAAAACAGTATAGACACATTATAGATGGAGCTAATTTCGTAATAAGTAGGACTTCCAAAATTGTAGGATGCATTTAAGCAAGGTTTTATAAATCTGAATTTTACTGTTCACATAAACATTTCAGTTTTCTTACCTATGTAATTTTTTCCACAAGAATGCACACACATTTTTATAAAAGTCACATAAGACTTAGGCTCATAATGCTGCAGTTTTCCTCTAGGTGTCTCTGCAGGAAAATCCTTTGTTAAAGAGCAAGGACACAAGCATATTTATATAATCAAGACTGGTCAATCCTACTGGCAACATGGGCAGTGGCCTTCGGCACCAGTTTCTGAGGGGGGGGGGGGTGGCAACTTGCCAACCAATCTCACTTTGCCCCAGACATGGGGCACCGGCAGTGATTACATCATTATTAATCCGTTTCATACAGATTCTGTGGATGGAGTGGTGGCTCTGAGGCTAGGGATCTGTGCCAGCATCTGGAATGTTGCTGGTTCCAATCCCATGAATGTACCGAGTGATTCTACCCTGTTGGGTCCTTAACCATCCTGGGTATGATGCTAATCTACATCCAGCCCAATAAGGAGGTCCTCCAACTTACAGGGAAACTTGGGGGTTGGTGCAGGACTGGCAGTCCAGCCACCGGAAAAAAACCTCACACTGGTCCATTTGAACTGGTGTGGTGCTGAGATCACCTGCCATATGGCTGCACTCAGGTTCTCATGCCTGATGGGGATTGTCATGTGGTTGGTGTAGCAACACACTGTAATCAGTGCATGTTCCTTACCTTTCTTCATGCTGAAAAGCACACAGGGCATTGATGATTTGCCTCCATCTGTACATGTTCTGCTTTAACCCATGTTAGGTCCATCTTCTTCACGTCTTTTATGACCACCAGGTTGTTTTAGGCTGGAGTTGTTTGCACTTCCCAGGTGGTGCCATCTCAGAGTGACCTTTGGTATACGGTTCTGGTCCAGTCTGAGAACATGGCCAAGTCCTCTTAAGCGTCAGTGCTTGATCTCCAGCACCACACTCTGGCTCTTTGTTTTCTTGTAACGGTCAGTCAGGCCAGGAGATACAACAGATCTTCTTTGGGCATCCATTGTGGAAGGCGTCGATCTTGTTCATGCCCCCCTTTACAATGTTTGACATTGCAGTTTATTCTCAAATTTACCTCTTTAGCTATTTTGGCAGAAAACACATCAAAATAATGCACATTTTGTACTCATATTACAATAGATTGATGGTTAGAATTACAAAAACAAAGAAAAAACTTAAACTGATAAATCCAAAGGAATGTCAGTTCAAAGGCATACAGATTGTGACAGCAGAGAGAAATGGAATTCTTATTTTACTTAATTTACTATTTACTTCAGACAATAATAAACAAAGGTTTTCCTCTTGAAAAATGGACCACCAAATCCCATGCCTTTTGAATGTCATAAATGTTGGGGCAATTCTGTCAGCATCGCAAGAAATATGTGCCCTGTGACTGCTGACATAAATAAAAAGAAAAGGACAAAACAGAACATCTGGCATCTGATAGAAGAGACACTTATGCTCTGCACATGTTCTTTCTTTTGCAAGGGCAATCATCCCTCACTGTCACTGAAACAGACACAGTATCTGTGTTCAATAGAATACTCAGGATCAGAAAATGCTGGAAAAGACTGAATGTGCTTGTCTAGTCTGATCAGCTTGGTTTGAATAGTGTGGGTCAGTCTGTCTGAGACATTTTCGCCTATGTGGACAAGGACTATCAGAACATATGTCGCACTGACATAGATGTCACCATAAAGTTTTCAAACATGGTTCTAAGAGAAAAGCGATATATATATTGAAGTACCTCAGAGGACCTGCAGTGGCTACAGTCGTGGTAATATTCACAATATTTTATTTTCATGTTTATGGACAAGGAGATTCACAATACACAAAAAACCATTGTGTTACAGGAAGTGGGACTACTGTTGATACAAAAACATAACAGTTAAAGAAAAGGTCCTTCAAAGTTTCAAAGTTAGAAAGCACAAAACCTACAATAAACTCCACCATCTTATTAACAATATCAAGTATGGAAAATAAAGGTATTAAATAAAAGAAGGTATTACCTGTAATAACATTTTACAACCTGCACAAAAATTCAGTCAACAGCATGAAAGTTCTAGAAAACTACATATTTTTTTTTGTTCACAAACAAATAGGCTTTTCATCGTAATGTGTCCCTTGTCAATTATGTTATTACATAGAAACGTTTCCCTTGGGTGAGTTTTCGCAAGCTGATGTGCATCAATAAAAAAGAAACAGCCAAACTGGCAACTATTAAATTTAGCTATAAAATTTACTGAACTGAACTCTTTCTTTCCTTCCTTCCTTTATTCACCAGACCCCATGGCTGGGAGCTTTTTTCATCATACAATATTTTTGTAAAGCGTTTTATTTTGTGTGCAACACTTATTAATTCACTTACATTTAGCGCAAATAACCTTAAATCCAACAACATATCCACCAAAGCAAGAAATTATACTTTGTGATACAGGTCAACTGCACTGTTGTAAAAACAGTGTGCAGTGGAGCTGATGAGGAAAAATTACTTCCAAAGAAAAAAAATGTCTCTACTTCAGTTGTGTCTAAATGTTTTAGATTTGTGAAATCCGACAGGGACTAGCCTACAGTAATTAGCAAACTTTGTACAACATAATGAATTTAATATATTATTATTTGTTCATATTTACTGTGAACTGAGCTCAGAAGTGCAGTTATTGACAAGCAAAGAGGTCCGAATACCATGGACAAGTAAAACTAGGAAAAGAAACAGAGAACGGGGACCAAAAAAACTGTAACTGAAATACCTAAACAAGTTCAACAAAAGAAACCCAAAAAATCAGACATTAACAATCAAAAGGGGAGTCCAGACAGTGACTCACTGCTTAGCCCAGTATGACACGGGGCAGCCCTGGGAGCAGGCAAACATACTAGGGTAACAATGGGATGGCCAGAGAGCCAGAGAGAACTGCTGACCAAACAGATAGGAGAAACAAAGGACAGCTCCAGACAGGCACCAGCACTGACAATATTATTATTCATTATCATAAATTTTATAATGCCACAAGCAGTGTTTTTTGTAAGGTTAGTATTACTTGTTAATTGGTTAAATGGTCTATTAACCCTACTACATGCATTTTAGTTTGGTTGGTTTGTAATAAAAAAATTGTGATCTATATCATGTGATTCTAAAAAAAAATATTGTGATATGGTATTTTGGCCATGTCGCCCACCCCTATGCTGAATATAACAGAAATTCATATTCAGCTGTTTTAACTTCATTTCATTCTAAGAGTTTACAAGTTACAAGTTTACTTATAGCTACCCATAAGATTATACTAAAATAATCTTGTTTTCTGCAAAGCTTTCTGGGGGAATCAATCAGTTAATAAAGTAAAATTGGTTTTATTCATAAATGGATTGCATTTATATAGCCCAATTTTTACTACTCTTTCAAGCACTCAAAGCACTTTACAGTTATACCTCACATTCACCCATCCATACACGCATTCACAAACCGGTGGCGGAGGCTGCCATGCAAGGCGCCAAACAACTTACCGGGAGCAATTTTGGGTTCAGTGTCTTGCTCAAGGACACTTCGATGGGGTCAGGAAGACCCAGGGCTTGAACCTGCAACCCTCCGATTGTCGAATGGTAGCACCACCATCGCCACCATAAGCATAAAAACCCTACAGATGCACTGAGTCCAAGCAAAGCAGTTTACAGATTTTACCCTCTGCCCTTTTCCACCTGTATTTCCTGATAGAAATGTTTGAAGTGTCAGTCATTAACCTTGTCCTGCAGATCAGGCGTGAAACCACAAGACAAATGTAATCACATTCACATCAAGAGATTTCTCCAAAGCATTCAAGAAACAAATCAGCATTTCCTGGAAACTCTCTACTGAGCAGGAATCCAAGCATGGATTGCAGAGATTACAACCTGAGACACTCATCTGTTTACTTTGGACTTGCGGACTGACAGAAAGGGCAAATTTACCCCGAAAGAGGTAGTGAACTACACTGTCAGCAGTTACTATTTAACATTCAAACACTTTCTCCAACCGACCCCCCTCTGCCAGAGGAAATCTTGTTACACTGAGGCATATTATGTAATGATTAGAGACTGTCTCTGGGGAAAACTGTAAGTCAAGCTGTAAAATGAAACACATTCATTATTTTTGTGCAAGATGGGGGGTGTGTTTCAATAACTCAAAACACTTCTACTCTGCATGGAAACATAATCAGATGCAAAGTGAGTAGTACAAGCTTCAAGGTGAATGTTACTCTTTATCATCAGCCCAGATATTTTAGGGGCTAAATATACAAGGCTAAAGCAGATTTTGGAAACATGTATTTCTGAATTTGTAGCATGAATGTGTACCTTATAAACATACTATAATTTGTAAAAACAAACAACATTTAACACAAGAAATGTCTGTGTATTCTATTAAGTTCCATTTCAGCAAATGTACTACTCAAAATGCAGTCTTTCTGTTAGCTAGATAAATAGCTCTACGCAATTACCTGATTGCAAAAGTTTGTTAATGGGAAAATGGTTTGAGAAAATAAGTATTGCGATAGCGCCACCGTGTGGTACGTTTCTCTTGCATGAATTAGCCTCGGGTTTTTTTTGCTTTGAAAAATGGAAAATAAACAGCGAAACAGAAATTATTATTCATACTTATTGATATAATCATCATTAATAATTCACAAATTAATATCTCTACAGGCATTTCATATAACGCCTAGAAAAGAATGACGCCGCTGCTCAGTACAGGGACCCCCTCTATAATCAAGTTTACGTAAAAGAAAACTTACAGGCAAGGGAGCTCACCGATAAAAAATAAAAGTACAGAAGCTGTATGGGTAAAACTAGATGTTAAAAACTCAAATGGCCTAATTGTCTGGGATTGTTATAGAGCACCTAATGTAGCTGCTGAGGAAAGCAGAATGTTATCAGGAGTAATAAAAATGATGTGGTGGTTATGGGTGATATATTTTTTTTTAACCCCTGTCGTGTCTGGCAGTTTAGCAAGCAGGATGTTAGTCTGGGTGCTGTATTGTGCCAACACTTTTATTTTGCCAAGTGGATCTTCGGATTAAGCTCTTCTTGTTACTTGACATATACTCTTTATTCACCATTTTAGATTATTGCGCCATTAATCCGGAGCTGACAGGGAAAGTTAACTGAAATAGGAGTGATAAAGAGAGGAAGAGAGGAGGGAGAGAAAGAGGAGAGGGAGAAAGAGAGAAAGAGAACAGCGAAAGAAGAAAGAAGAAGAAGAAAAAAGGGGGGGTCAGATAGAAAGAGAAAAACAGGGAAAGAAAAATGATAAATGACAACTTAAGAACAAGTAGAGCAAAAGGAACGAGTAACAAAAGGACAGCTTCTGCATCTTACTGCTGGACATTGTATCTTCACACCAGCTGCTGCATCTGAATGATAAAATCCAGGTGCACACACAAAAAGAATACATACAAATAAACCATTATGACAGGGGATGTGCTTCGGTCAGCATCTGCTTCTGGAATTAAACACATTAATACCAAAGAAAAAAATACATACAGTAAGCAGACCAACAGGAACACCGTCTGGATATCGCTGCACAAGTATCTGTATCAGAGAAGAAAAGATGGAAGCCACACACACACACACATACACACCCAGACAAGAAGGAGAGAGAGGGATAAAATAGAGCAAGAAGGCCCTAAGCTGTCTTGTATGTGCGTGTGTGTGTGCATGTCTATGTGTGTGCGCGTTCAATATGTATGTGGGTGGATGTGAATGTGTGTGTATGTGCATATATACATGTGTGTACATACTGTATATACTTGTGTGCGCATGTGTGTATGTTTGTGTACTGTGAGTGCATATATGAGTGTGCAGAATAACATGGAATGATTCCCAATGAGTGTGTGAGACCACAACAACACCGCCACCCCGGGGCCCCCCAGACGGCCAGGAGAGCCCCAGGCGATCATGGACCCTGCCGGCCCACAGGTACCTGGGCCTCCCATCACCAGAGGGCTGTGCTTCTGCCTAAGGAGGCAGAGGGGGGAGGCACCAGGTGCCCCCCACAGGCGAGCACGAGCCAGGAGTTGTCAGTCGGCGGCAGCATGCTGATTCCTCCCTGGGGGCTAGCCGCACAGGCACAGATAGAGCCCGGAGCCCAGTCCACCCATGCACCCCATGGGAGCCCTGCCAGCCTGAGGGAGACCTGCACCCAGCCCAAGAACCCCCACCTACAGGACCAGGGGGACACCCTGAGAGTCACCAGGCACCCCCACCCCTATAGTTGCTATAGTTTTAAAAGAGATGAGGAATATTATTAGCCAACCTTTAACTTTAATATTCCAGAAATTGTTATCTGCAGGTGTGGTACCTTCTGATTGGAAGCATGCTAATATAACACCCATATTAAAAAAAGGGGATAGAAGTAAACCGGCAAACTATAGGCCAATTGAATTAACTAGCATTACTGAAAAAATAATGGAAACTATAATCCAAGTAAAAATGGTACATTACCTGGATTCAAATAACATTCTGAGGGATAGCCAACATGGATCTAGGAGAGGTAGATCCTGTTTAACGAATTTACTTGAGTTCTTTGAGGAAGTTACAAGAGAAATTGATCTGAAAAAGGCTTACGATGTGATCTACTTAGATTTCCAGAAGGCCTTTAATGTTGTCCCCCACAAATGGGTCGTGTTTAAGCTCAAAGCTGCAGGGATTTTAGGAACTGTGGCAGCTTGGATCGAAAACTGGTTAACTGACAGGAAGCAGCGAGTAGTTATTAGACACACAATGTCACAGTGGGCCGGTGTTCATAGTGGGTACCGCAGGGTTCAATTTTAGGACCATTATTGTTCCTAATTTACATTAATGATTTTGATGCCAATACATACAGTAAACTGGTTAAATTTGCAGACGACACCAAGGTGGGTGGTGTAGCAGATACTGATCTAGCAGAGGAGAGGCTACAACGGGATCTGGATTTAATTAGCGACTGGGCTGATATCTGGCATATGAAACTTAACAGAGGGTAATTGATTCAGGGAGCAGAAATATAAAGTACAGATATTTTATGGGTTCCACTGAAATATAGGTAGCTGATTACAAGAAAGATCTTGGTGTGTATGTTAATACTTCCATGTCCCACTCTCGGCAGTCTGGGGAAGCAATAAAAAAGCCAATAGGACGTTGGGTTACATCTCTAGATGTGTGGAGTTTAAGTCAAGGGAAGTAATGCTGCGATTATACAATTCGTTGGTAAGACCCCACCTAGTATATTGTTTGCAGGTTTGGTCACCATACCTTAAGAAGGACATTGCTGCTTTAGAAAAGGTTTCAACATAGGACTGCAAGAATGATTCCTGGTCTTAGAGGAGTGTCTTATGAGGAGAGGTTAGCTGAGATGAATCTGTTCAACCTCGAGCAAAGGAGACAAAAGGGTGGACATGATCCAGGTATATAAGATTCTAACAGGTCTGGATGCTATTCAGCCAAATGGCTATTTCAATATTAGTTTAAATACGAGAACTCGTGGCCATAAGTGGAAATTAGTGGCAGAACATTTTAAAACAAATTTGAGGAAGCACTTCTTTACACAGCATGTAGTTAGAGAATGGAATAGTCTTTCTACTAGTGTAGCGCAAGCTAAAAACCTGGGTTCCTTTAATTAACAGCTATATAAGATTTTAACAACTCTGAATTATTAGTTAAGTTCTCCCCAAATGAGCTTGATGGGTGGAATGACCCCCTGTCGTTTGTAAATTTCTAATGTTCTTAAAAAAAAAAATACATTGTAACAACAGGCGGTCACAGGCTTCAAAACACATCAACTAATCTTTTTTTAATGTTAAACCATTATTTAGATTTATAGGTAAATCTACATAGATTAATAATGGATCGTCCCATGTTATTCCAAGTAATTTCCAGAAATTCTTGCATCACCGCTGTTATGTTTTGATGAATTTTGCCCAGTGAATTACATTTACCTGTGAATTTACATTCTTTTTTTACTATTACAGCTACATGGCTCACCTATAGTTCGTTGGAAAGCTCAGAAGAATTAGACTTGCATATATAAGTTTCTTTTTCTGATGTCAAACAGCAGTGCTTGGAGTAAAAAGTTCTTTTTTTGTAATGAAACATGAACAGAGTTCTTCAACAGAGTACAGTACTTGAACAGTATTCTGAAAAGTCCCCCAAAACACTTTAAATACTTTAAGCTACAGTTTAGGTATACTTCAAGTATACTTTAGATCAGTGTTTCTCAAACCAGTCCTCGGGGCACACTGAATGGATCCACGATTTTGTTGTATTCCATTTCCCAGCTCACCTGTAAGGTAACACCTGAAAGTGTTTTACTGTAAAGAACTTTTGAAATTATCTATCACAATACCGTATGGAGTCTTACTGGCTTGTTATAATTCATGTTTTCCCTGTCTGGCCCTGTGTAAAGCTAGAAATTAGCTGAAATTGTTTGTGTGTTCGTTGCACCCCTTCTTTTAACCGTTGGCAACTTCTGGCAACACTAATCTTCCCCAACTGATAGAAACTTCTACAGCCTCAATTTTCATTTCACCCGTCTATCTATCGGTTAATTTTCACTAATCACTTATACTGTTACGATCAGCGCCGTCCGTCCCGTTCCAGCCCCTCGTGTGACACGCCCTCCTCGTTACCTCTTGTGATTTCCTATTGTTTCCACCCGTGTGGCGCCGCCGCACGCCGGTCCCGTGATTTGTCTTGTCTGTATTTAGGTCTGCGTCTGCGTCTCCCCGACAGACGCGGCATTGAAGTTGTTTTATGTCGGAGTCTTGCGCCAGTAAAACCCCGTATTTCTGTTTGCCTGCCTGGACTTCCCTTTGTCCGCCCCGCACACTTCCGCCGTCACAACATATACAGTGCAAGGTTGTCCTGAGCATATGTGAAAGATGCACAGCACACACAGAAGGGGGAATCCCACATAGGGTATCGTCCATCTCAAAGAACACTCACACATGTATAATAAGCAATTTATTGACACCAATCCAGATACAACTGTATGTTTTACACTGAAGATATGAATCTGCTTCGATGGCTCAAATTCAGAGCTGGCAATTTCGGATCCATAAAGTAAAAATCCAGACCATGATTTACTTTCAAATGATTTACTTTAAACAGGAACTTTGATCCAATGCATTTTAGCGGTGAAATATATCTTAGATTATTGTCACATCAGACATATGTAAATGTAAAACAAATAAAATCACAACGCACAAATGCACACAAAATTAAGAAATTTAATTAAGAATAATATAAATTAACCTGTTATTTCAAATATAAGGTAGCAACACTTCTTCAAAGGAGCATTAAAACAAGAGGAGGTGGCCAGAAATACAAGCATCATGTCTACTCCCAGCATCATTCAGAAGAAGATATTAGCCCCCGAGGACTTGCAGGTATCTCCTCTTGCACGTGCCCAGAGCACGCTCTACAGCTCTACAGCAATATGTGTTGTTACATCTGTCCTCAGCCATGGTTTGGGGATACCACACTGGAATCAGCAGGAAGTCACTAAGAAGATACCAGATGTCTCCCAATAACCAGCCACCAGCAAACACACTATCCTTTATCATCTGAACCACATACAAGCATCATGTATACTCTCACAATGCCTTATAGTTGCAGATCACTTGGATATTTAGGCATAGTGCTGAGAACCTCTTTCAACATGAGCAGATGGGATTCAAGAGACTGGGAGTATGAATGCAATGCCAGGTATGCCTATAAAGGTATGAAAACCCATTGTCAAGCAAGACATCCCATCCTTCTGGAAACTGTAGGTACTTATGCACATGCCAGAGTATTAATGTGATCAATGCATACAGATATTTGGACACAGCAGCCTTGCTGAGAGCATGTGCATCACTAATGCTCTGCAGGAATCTACCAGTGACAATAAGCATGGGCGTTCCTGGAAAAGACCTCGTCTTGAAGGCAGCATTTGTTCCTCCAAAACTGAGATAGACTTCTCAGCATTGATGGTGCCATCGCAGAAGTGCAAGTTACCTTTGCCGAAGGCACTGACACTACCCCATACCATGACAGACCCTGGCTTTTGGACTTGTATCTGGTAACAGTCTGGATGGTCCTTTTCCTCTTTGGTCCGCAGCACATGGCATCCATTTCTTCCAAAAAAGATGTGAAAAACCGATTCGTCCGACCACAATACACGTTTCCACTGCACAATGGACCATCTCAGACACCTCTGGGCCCAGAGAAATCGACGGCGCTTCTGGACACTATTTATGTAGGGCTTCCTTTTGGCACAGTACACTTTTATCTGGCATTTCCTAATGTAACTATGTACTGTAGTGCTTGTGTTCATACTGTCTGCAATGAAATAAAAATTAAGGGAAATTTGTAAATTACTGCTTTATTTTTTTATCCACATTTTCCACCCTGTCCCAACTTTTTGTGATTTGGGGTTGTATTATCTTTGCCTACAACATTTTACTGTCCAAGCTTGGGGGTCACAGTGCTGGGTCATAGTGACATTACGTTTGCAAACAAACCACTTCTTTTCAGTGGCTCGTGAATATTGCGTGAATATTGAGGACAAGCCAGTCACATGAGGTACACTTCGCATTAGGTTTCTTAACTGCAGAATGGTGCCATGGTTCTTGTGCCAAAAAATAATTTTCTAATACTGAGAGCTGAATGAATTGCACTGAAGGCAACTTTATTTACATAACACATTTCATATGGAAGGTAAATTCAAAGTAGCAAATTCACTGACAAAGCAGGAGTATATGGCATCACCTTGTATAATGTTTACAATGCAGGTCATTGACATTAGGCCTGGCAATACCAGTAATATAGTGCCGGCAAACCTAGTCCATACATGTAAACAAAATTATATTGGTAGGATGTCTAACTCTGAATCTGATGCAGTTCTTACTCTATCATTATGTTAGTGATTACTTCACAGATAACCCTAGTAAACTTTGCCCCCAAAGAAAAAAGAACGATGACCCGATGAAAGGAATCAGAACAAGTTGAATCAGGTGTGTTAAATGAGGGGAAACCCAAAAATGTGCAGAGCTCTGGCCCTCCAGGCCTGGAGTTGGGCACCCCTGTTTTAATCACAGGCACATAGATGTAGTCTGCTGAACCAACCACGGGCTACCTCAAGCACTGCTGTCACATGGTTATAAACAATGAAAAATATTTAAATTGTTAAAATGAATGAACCTTCAGTATTTGAAGTTTTGCTTTAATGCCTGCACTTCACTAACAATTTTTTTTGTTCTCTGAATGGAACCACAATAACATTCTTGCAATGTAGCTTAATAAATTAGCTGATTGTTATCCTTGCATGCATCACTTTAAAAAAGAGCATTGTGATGGAGGCACAATAAGGGTTTCATTATTACACCAGTACGTAATTACTTTAATAAAATAAAATAAAAAACAAACACATGGCATAACATTTGAGAGTTTTTGAAAAAAAAAACCCTGCAAATTCGAGATTACAGATAAAACATCGATCCATAAATGCGCCCTGGCTTAATTAAAATATGCCCTGCCTGTTATTTGGTCAATTTTGACAAAACGTAATGACGCCCATATAAGTGTGCTGTGACGTTTTTGCCAATTAAGTAACAGTACAGAAAAAAGCGTAGTGGTTTTGTCACACTTTTCCCCAAGCACTTTCCATTTAAGCCACAACCAACATGGCTGCAAATTCTTGTTATCTACAGCATGGCGCGTCGTCATAGCAACACTACAACTTTCGTTCGTACTCTCGCGTTGTTAGGTACGCGGGGTGTAGCCTCAAACGGGCGCCGTTCATACGGCTGGGTAACCGGGATGTGTCAGACAGCCTAAACCATCAACGCGGCTTGTAAACTTAGGACAGGACGCCTTCAGAGACGGAATGGCAGCTCCGCGACCAATTAAAGGTATTTTGAAAAACAAAAACAGCGCTACGAACGTCAAAACGGGACCCGAAGTGCCGCCACTGGATAGCCCGGAGCGGGCGGCACTCGGTCCACTCGAAGATGAGCAGCAGTGAGTATCCTTACACAGGTTTAAGTAGTCGATCGGCTATTTAAGAAAATAACAACAAAATTATACACTTTTAGCCAGAATATGACTATTTGTTGTATCGGTAACTTGACCAGTTAGCTCCCCAGCTACGTAGCCGGCAGTAGTGATAAGCTTCCTGTATATGGTCATTAAAACCTGCACGGTGGCCCATGGTATGGGAGGGTGGAGAGTCATTTACTACTCACGTTTGCAAGCTATTGAAACACGGGCTTGTCGTTTTCATTTCTCGCCATATATATAGCCGTAAATATAACAAGGTCGAGGGCTACCAAGCAACGCAGGGAACTTTAGCACCATTGGTACTGTGATTTGTTTTTTTCAGCAACCAGACCCATAAACCATAGCTGCAGTTATAAAATATGCTTGTTTAATTTTTGTCTATTTGTGCTTAATTCTTATAATCCGCCGCGGTATTTTCAATTGGGTGTGTGCAGTAAAGGTAGTTTCCAGCAGCCTTCCTGACTTCTGTCGACCTGTCGCTGCGCATTTGTGCTGTAGCGATCTTTGGATCCTATCTGCGATTAAGTTCAAGATCCCAGCCTGCACTGGTGTCACTCACAGCTGACAAAATTCGTCTACATCGTCTTTGTACAAACTCTTGCGGTTGGTTTTGTTCCGACAGCTTTTCGCATTTTTTAGAGACAATACTATTCAGCCATGACGATCTTTAATGAGTGGGCAATATGGAGAAGTAATAAATACTTAATTTATTTGCCATTTGCACAAGTACCAGTACATTAGAATTGTTCTCTTTGCCTGCCACATCTTGCAGAGTCAGCCAATGTGTGGCACCCTTCTTGTTGGGGGTTAAGGGCCTTGATGAAGGGTCCATGGAAATGTGACTGTTCTGCTGGGGCCATGGGTCAAACCAGAGATCTTCCGATTATAGTCACAGAGACTTAGCCTGCTGAGGCACTCATCACCCTGGGCAGTGGAGGTGCACCGCTCCTAGAGGCACTGCTAAACTGGGTTGTTGTGTGGACTGCAAGCCCCTCTTCTGGCTTCCACCACAACTATTACAACAAAAATGTTTTGGCGAGATGCCTGCCTTAATAGAGATCTGTGGTGACACTTTTTCCCCAACTGTTCCATCTGATATTAAAATAGACAGTGTGTGTGTGGAGGGGGGGTCTCTGAGGATTCTCTAAACAGTTAGACATGGGAATGAAATGGCTATCAAAGTACCACTGGGCTTTAATTTTTGGCTCAGTTCAGGTTGTTTGGGGAGTTGGGAACAGAGTGTAACTGGGTGCCTCATATATTACAGTATCTCAAAATACATTGTATAACCTTTAGGAGTTTTTGTATAGGATTTGCACCTGCATCCCTTTGGTTGTGTTAGGCCGCTTGATAAATCATAAACCACATTACTGCAGCATAACCAAGAAGGAAAAGCAAGGATACACAATGGTACAGTAATGTCAGCCTCAAGGGCCGATTGATCTGTTTAGCTGTTTTTCCTTCGGGGTGGGGGGGGGGGGGTTGCTTGGTATGTGGAGTTTACTGTAATGTTATTTTTTCTTCTGAGCACCTCCTGACATGACCACTGGAGTGAGATTTACTGTTTACTCTTGGAATTTAGCAATGGCAGGTGCAATATAACTATACTCTTTAACCCGCAAGGTGATTTTTGGCTTGTTGTGTCCTCAGTGTTTATGATGAGCACTAAAGGGTGCTGAGTCCCTACTGTCTGCCATTCTAGCCGGACACACTGGAATCACTTCAATGGCAGCCTCTCTAGTTTCAAGTTCAAATTCATGACCTCCCAAGACCCTATTTGCATGCATCTGGGTTAAGATGCTGACTTCTCTGAATATTAGTTATATTTTTACAGCCTTTCTCTTTGCAGAGAATTTCTTGGTTGTTCTTGCTCTGCTTGTTTTGTTTTTTTTACCTGTTTCTAGGGCATTCTACAGACACCTTGTTTATTGTGCAAATGATTTCCTGAATCTGTATTTCCCAGAATTCCTGACTGCAAGAGTATGATTTCTTATTAGGATGCTCCAGCACTTTGATTGCTGGGATTGTCTGTGACCTGGCAGCATGCCAAAGAAACTTTGAGACACTATTGCTGTACACATAAGCCTTCAGTCTGGCTGGGGCATTCAGAAGTGGCAGTCAGGCATTTGCTTCATAAATGATGCCTACCTCCTCTCCATTGAAACATTACCATCACATTGTTGAGGCCTACGGTTGCATTAACTGGTATACATTGCTTTTGTTGACTTTCAGCTTTCGTTTATGTTTTCAGTGTTAAAGCCCCTGAGTCAAAATGATCTCTGTGGTTCAACCCTGAAATTCAGTAATTCATCTTATAATGTTTAATATATATACACCCAGGTCCATAAATATTGGGACATTAACACAATTCTAACATTTTTGGCTCTATACACCACCACAATGGATTTCAAATTAAACAAACAAGATGTGCTTTAACTG
>JABFEA020000036.1:10405144-10424579 GCA_019775915.2 Cyphomyrus plagiostoma | reverse complement strand
TAGTTTTGATGCCTTCAGTGAGAATCTACCAATGGTCATGAAAATAAAGAAAACACATTGAATGAGGTGTGTCCAAAGTTTTGGCCTGTACTGTATACCTCAGTACAGAAGTCGCGGTGAAGAAGAGCAGCCACAACAGATCCTGTGGATAAACAACATTAAAAAAAATGTCAGCGATGCGGTTTTGCAGTTCAAAGTCTGACACATTTATTAGATGTAAGGATATGCCGTATTTATACTAATAATGACTTTTGGACGTCATACAAAACCTCATTAAAATTTTAGCCACACTACTAAACAGCTTAAATTGTGGGCGTAAATAAATGTCCATATAGCACCGAAAAGCTGGCGAATGGTCAAATGTTGCGGCTGTCATCTGAAGCCCTGGTGATTATTGCGTGATATGACATCACCCAGCCCTTCTTCTCACTATTAGTTTAGATAGTCGTTTTAACTCGTAGCTTCAAATATGGCCATCCTAGATGTTTGAGGTTTTGGACTGTCCCTTTTTTTTGTTTTTTTTCTTGCCAAACATAGCACAGCAATCTAGCTCTGTCTTAAACTGTGCGTCAGGAAGACGCACTGCTTTCTTCTCAGCCAGTTAAACAGGCTGAGTTGACTATTGGCAACTGTAAGACATTGTCGGCATCCGTGTAGTGTCTGTACCTCAGCAAAAGCTTCCTGTTAACTTGCCCAACCTGTGCCCAATCGTTTAGGGCCTCATTCTCCTTTCCTCCCCCTTCCTGCTCTGCTTCTCTGATAAGTGGGTGCTTCTACTGGGTTCCACTTGGCTTGGACATTTAGAGAAATTAAAAGACCTGGCCTGGGGGGTGGGGGTGTCAGCTGGTTGGCTTGTCCAAGAGCTGCTCTGGTTCAAGATTTTCGATCCTTCAGGGAATTCGGAATTTTTTTTTTCCTTCTTTCCCCTGTCTTTTTAGGAGCCCTGACAGCTGCAGACATCACGCCGAATGGCGCACAGAACCACTCTCCCTCTATGGAGCAGAAGCGCCTGCGTGGTGTACACTTTACCCAGCAGCAGGGAGCAAACGGGCCAAGGGTCGCGCAGAAATATCTGACCTGCTTTTATTCCGAATCGGGATCCTATCTGGCGGGTCGCACGTAACTCAGAGCTTTGTGTGTCTGCTTTACATTTCTCCCAGGTTGGCAGCGGCAGAAGGATCGGAACCGCGCTTCCTGAGAGAGAAGGAGGAGGAGAGCAGTGAGGAGGAGGAGGATGAGCTTACCCCGGAGGAGCAAGGTAGCATATGAGATCACGACCCCTTATGGTCACACAGATAGAGCAGACTCTGACCTTGTGCCCTGAGCTTGTGATCTCACACCACAGATAAGAGGGAGCAGGCTAGTGGCACCCGGTACAGAGCACGTGTGGTGTGAACCTTGGCTTAACGGGGAAGTTACCATGTTTCTCAGTGCACACTTTTATTGTAGGTTGAGATTTTACGCATTGGACTCTTTAGTATCTATGTTATTGCGACTTTTGCATTGACCATTCTGTAGAGATTGCTGGTGTTCTTCTTTTTATTGCGCTGTCAAAACTTATTTTGACACATTATCTCATCCGGTGTTTCATTCATAAATTAGATGCTGATTAAAATGTTTTCTATAACCTGTACAATCCTAGGTTCTCCCAGAAGAGAGTAGGGCACCTCTTGTTTCCCAAACTATGTCTGTTAAATAAATCCCTTTCTGCAGAATATTTGTCTGGACCCTCAGGTCTTCTCACAAAACACTGACTTTCTTTTTAAGTCTTTTGCATGGATATACACAAATTGATCAGTAGTAAAGTTACCCAACCCAGCTTTAGTAAAAACAAATGCTTGATTGGTGTTGATAAATTCAGTTACATATGTCTGAATATTAGAGATTTAAATAACTACTACTAATAGTTCATGCTGGATTCTATCTGCTTATGGTTATTAGGAATCGGTAAAGACTGTCGACAGAACTGTCAGGCAAATAGTAATCAGGATTGTTTCTGGATCATTCAACTTTAAATTTCCTGAATAGTTTTTTTCAAAGGCCATTTGTTAATTAAAATGGAATGGCCCTTCTGTCATTATCTTTCTGCTACTTGTCAGCCATTAGCATTGCAGGCTGGGCTGTCTTTTTTGCAATTTGTTCCACTGATTCTGTCGTAAGTGTTAAATTATTATGCTCAATAAATTGCTCTTTTCTGGTGTTAATAGGGCATATCCTAAGTGGCAGATATGCTGTCTGCTCTTGCTTGTTAAAATCACATTTTAGTCACTCTTACCTGCTTTGTTTTGTAACCCTGCTAATTCATTTTCGAAGCCTTACAGCCACAAGGGCTACCATGTTTAGGAAACAGATAGCAGCCTCTCACATTGGAGTCATTGGTCATAGAATTTACCATAAGCAGCCTAGACTAAAAAGGTTGATTAACTTATAACTATAGCTAATCAGTTGATCACTGAATTGAGAATTTCGTATAAGGTTGGAATCTTGAGTGTTGACTAATGGGTGCCATTGTATACCTGGGTCTTCTTGGAGACATAATGAGGCTAATGTCAGTTAGTATTAAATTTGTTCACTTTGTGTGAATAAAAATCCTCCACAAGACGGAAAAGTTGTTGTTCCAGTGCAGTGTTTCCCCTGGGTTTGCAGCTGTTGTCACTGCAGTGTATCTTTCTGGGCTTCTGGAAGAACATTTCTAGAACCTCTTAATATGGGAAGTCAGACACATCCGGCCCATTTATTGACATCCGCGTGCAGGCTGCTAGATGGTCTCCTTGCAGCCTATTTCAGATGTTTGTCTGGACCTGCAAATACATTAACTGCTAGGCTTTACAGGTGATGGCTGATAGCTTGAAATAGTGATAGTGAAAATCCCATTGTGAAACATATTTATTACCCTCTTCATTTTTGTCTGCTTTTCAGGTGGTTGATGCGACATATTTTCTGATGTACGCTCTCTGTCCGCTGGTGGGAGTGTGCTCACCTGTGTGTGCCCGCAGGTGTCTATGCGTGCACATGGGGGCAGAACTCCGCCCTGCGCGATACAGAGAGCAGAGGAGAATTATAAACGCCCATGAACGACCATGTAGAGACAAACATGACAAGTTGTTGTGTAAATAAGATAACATAAGGCTATTTAGTTTGTTTAATGAAAGGACAATGTATAGACCTGTTCTATAGGAGAGGTAACCTTAAATGACTTCTGTTGTGATCTTGCGCTGTATAGAAAATAAAATAAAATTAGCTTGATCTTCAAGGGGGGGTGGGAGGTGCTGTTGAGGGTGGCCCCCTAATATAATATGGTAGGAGAAACACTGCAGTGAATTTGTCAGACTGGTGTGGTGTGTGGGCTTTTCTTCTTTTGAATCTGCTTCAGAACTTACCAACTAAATCAGTGTTTGTTCTTCAGAAAAGAAGAAACAATTTCGGATGATGAGGAAAATGCACTACAATGAAGGCCTGAACATTAAACTGGCCAGGCAACTTATCGCCAGCGAGTTAGAAGAGGAGGAGGATGAAGATGAGGAAATGAAAGATGACACAGAGCCTGAAGACATCAATGTAGACCCCCCACAAGATGGTAAGTTGAACCCCAATATGTGCTGAGAAACTATACCTGGCTTTTCTATATAGTGTCTTTAAGTTTCAGATAAGACCAGTTGACTGTTCTGTGTGGCATGCTTTCTGAATCGTACAAGCCCTGAATCGTATAACCCAGATGTAAATGACTGTACACCTGTCTGTACTTTATACTGGTAATGAAGTAGGTATTCCAGTACACTTGAGTATTGGAGCTAAAGGATCAGGTATTAGATTTTGTTATATTAACAGAAGACGGGACTGATATGTATAATTGAGAGAGATGTTCTTGTTGTATAAACATAGTTTAAATTGTTTGACTCACTCTTCCCCCGATGTGTTACAGCTGACAGTTTAGAGTCCTAGAAGATGGCTTGCTCTGCCGTGTCCTGAACTCAGCTTTGTGAAATATTAAGACACCAGTAGTTGCTTCAGAGCTGGTCGAAGAACACACCGCCTCACAGCCCTGCCATCTGCGTTTTGTTTTCATGAATAACCGTCAAGTGAATCCATATCGACCTGACTGGTATTTCTTCCATTGCCAAGAGTGATCCCCATATTGTCAGGAAATGTGAAACCTGATGACCTATAGTGGACTTCATCAGCAATTGTTTCTCCTTGCCTTCTGAAGACCTCGTCCGAGAGCTGCTCGGCAAGGCCAAGCAAACCAACAAACTGGGGGGTTGGGTGTTCATTATTTTTCATTTTTTTTTTCTTTTCTTGATGCCTACTCTAAAACCATCAGAATCACCATTTGTGACTTTTTTCCAACTGAAATCTTTTTTGTGTATTTCTTCATTACTCTTTCTTTAATGAGATTCATTTTATTCTTTATTTTCATTGTAAACAGGCCACTTAAATTTTGCAGGCCATAACCTCTTGGAAAAATAATAAATCATAATTTTATTTCTCCATTTAATGCTCTTTTTTTTACATCTAGCTTGATGTACTGAAGTACAAAGAACCGCTAATTCTGCAGTTTTTCATAAATTATGTAGGCTTGATCTACTTTTGAATATTTACGTTTTCGTAAATGTACTTTAAATACAAATTGGCCATTGCTACAAAAAAGCTATGTTCCATTTAAAAATGTCCCGTAGAAACCCTGAGACTTGCATCATCCCCCCCAAAGGGTGGCCATAATTTCCAGTGTTTTACACTGAATCAATGCTATTTTAGCTTTCCAAATTTGAGAAGGCATTAGGGACTTGCACCCCGAAATTGCTTGAACTACTGATGAGACTGAATTTTGTGAAATGTTGAAATGCTACTAGTATTGTTTTTCTGTAAATTGTTTACTTTGAAAATAATTATTTTAAATGAAACACTGTATTTGCTTAAGGGGAATTTGCATACGTTTGCCATTCACCTTGTTCAGGATACATTTGTTTTATAAATGCTCTCCTTTCGGAGTCTTCATGTCCTTTCTTATGTAGCCAAAGTTCAGTTTTTTTTCCCACAGATCAACAGAAATGATGAAGGTGCAGTCGGCCCTAGGTATCCACAGGGGATTAGTTCCAAGGTCTCCTCCAGATAATTAAATCTCTGGAAGTTCAAGTCTCTTATATAAAATAGTGTAGTATTTGCATATAACCTACACACATCTTCCCATGTACTTTGAATCATCCCTAGATTACTTGTAATGCTTAACACAATGTAAACAGTTGTTATACCACCATAATACGTATAGAAAATATAAAGAGGAAATATAAATTCATTCTCTCTCACACACACACACAAATGTCATCACTCACTAACAACAAAAAACTACACACCACCTCATTTGCGTGGATTTAACGTAGTGCTCTGCACATAGCAAATTCAAGTTTTGCATTGAAACCTCCTGGAACTTTTTTTTTTTCCTAAATATTTTCGGTTTGCAGCTAGTTGAATCCATGGGTGCAGATCCTGTGAATGTGGAGGGCCAACTGTATACTTAGAAGATAAAACATGCAGGAATTTTAAGTTCTCATCTTTCAAAGTCAGTGACTGATTTCTTTAATGTACACATAAACCAGGAGAGGGACCTCACAGAATGTGGAGTTTAGAATCCTGCAATGGTTGTGTGCAGATGGAAGGAATTTTGAATTAATTTGTTAAGACTAGAGATTTTAAGACAAGAGGATATCTTTAGGTTAAAATCCTAAATAATGTTACCTAGATGGAACATAAAAATGCTTGCAATCATTGTGTAGTTACATGTATCCTTATACCTGTATACATGTATCCTTATACCTGACGTTACGTCTGGAGTGGTGCAGCCATTGCATGTTAGCAAAGTCGTACCTGTAACAGCAACCTCAGGACAATGATGAGTCCATAAGTTCTGAAAAATTAAATTTAATATCCCTGACCAAGTGCAATAGACATAATTATCAAAAAATTAACAAAGGAATATTTAATCCCCCCGGCATTCAGTAGACATAAATTTGCCTTGCTTGTTTGACCCCAGGATGTATTTTTTTTTTTTCTCTAGAAGAAAGTTTAATGATTACCTTGTGGTCCTGTTTTCTAAAATGATTGAGATATTTATCGCTATTTTTGCTTGTTAATTTGGCATGTTCCTAAACTATAGGATGTGTGTTTTTTTGTCTCCATTAATAAAAGTGTCATAAAATGACTTCCTCCTGTTTGGGAGGGGGATTTGATGCAGTGAATCCTTTATTCACTAATATACAAGCACATAGGCATTCTTGAATTTTCATATATCACACCTTGTTCTACTATCAGGCACATACATATATACAGAGAGAGTAAAGCTTCCAGTCAGAACTCAAGATCAGCAATTAGAATGGTGTCACAGGGCAGTTTTTCTGGCTAAGGACATAGGTTAATCAGCAAACTGTCAGCCATGGGATTCAATCCAGCAACATTCCAGACATCTACATAGACTCCTAACCTGCAGTGCCACACACCTACTTGTCTACCTCAATGGGAAAATGATTGATGGATGAATGAAGGTCAGATGTTTCTTAGGACTCTTCCTGTAAAGGTATTGGTTACTAGGGGAACAACTTCTGTGAAGCTATTGGCACCAGACTCCTCTTGTGAAAGTACTGATTACTATAGGAATGACTCCCCCTGTGAACATACTGGTTACTAGGTAGTTGGATGTCTCCAGACCACTTTTACGTGGTCTTGGTCTTGTCATAGTCTCAACGGTATTTGGTCTTCGTCTTGTCTTGGTCTTGCTGTCTCAGAGCAACATAGTGGTCGGGAGATTTGGAGAGAAAAGTATCCAAGACACACAATGCAATGTTCAATAATGCAACATTATTATTATTTCACCTTTCTCACCCTTCAAATGCAATCAATCAATGACATGCATGCATTTTGTTGTGATTCAGACATTGGCGTGCATCCAATCAAAATACATGTTATTCTTGCAAAATAATATAGCGTTAGTTAAATGTTAGTTGAATGTGTAATCACATGCCACTGCAGACATCAAGATGTCAAAATCTTTTAAGCACTTGTCCTTATTCTTATTAGTGCACAATTTGATGTGCAGTTTGTATTGGTATATAGTATTTGTAGTTTGCATTTGATGCATGTGACGTGTCTTTATATTGCCTGATTACAGTATTTTACTTAAAATGGTGTTTGACTAAATAAATAACATCTGCATATCACCTCGTGTTGACTTAACAGGCATAATCCAGTTCAGGGAAGTTGATGTCATAGTGTCATTTGGCTAGTACTACTACAATGGGACATTATGCATGTATGTATTTTGTATTCATGTATGTATTTTAAGTTTATAATTGTGTATCTTTGTGTATAAATCAAGTATAATTCAAATCAGTTACATATTTCCTATTCTTTAGACAATTGTTGGAGGTGTTAGCTGTTTTGTCAGATTACTTTGGGACCAGTCAGTACCCGTCATGTCAGTCCTCAACAGCACACAAAAGTTAAAGGAGTCTTTTTTCGGTCTTGGTCTTGACTCCGTCTGTCTTGGTTTTAGTCTTGGTTTTGTCTTGGTCTCGATACCCTCTGGTCTTGGTAGTGTGTTGGTCTAGGTTTAGGTGGTCTTGACTACAAGTCTATTACTAGGAGAATGTCTCTGTTAAGTTACTGGTTACGACTGGGGAGAGAAATCCACCTGTGCAGATTTCGCGAACCAGGGTGGGGGTTCCTCTCGGTAGAGGAACGGCTCTTGAAAATGCACCGGTTACGATTGCTAGCAGAGTAGTCAATCGCCCAGTAGGTGGTGGTGTTTTAACGGGCATGTGAATCCCTGACTACAAGCTGGAAAGAATGCAAAATAAAAAGCTGAATGACAAAGCTTAAAACCACTTCCCAATTAAAATAATAAAGGATCTGGCAAAAGTGACACTTCTAAGCGCTTTCTGGGTGTTAACACGGCGATTTGCCGTGTTTCTATGTGAAAGTGACTGGGCTATTTGGCACTGGGGGGGCGGGGGATCCAGAGCCCGGCCCTGGCGTGGACGAGACCGCCCGCAGCTCTGCAGACTAGCTAGCTGCTTCTGTCAGCGACGGCTGTTTCTCCGCATGGACCGTGGTGTCTAGCTGATACTCGGGGTAAATGGAGAGCGTTAGCCCTCCGTAAAGGAACAAGCGGTTTTATTTGATGAAATATCCACATACCGGTTTTCCCTAAGGATGACTGAGTCGCGGTGCCACTAGCGGCCGATAACCCTGCAGCTCCCCTCAGAATCTCCGCCTCATACGCTCACATTCGGCGGCGCAGGGCGTCCCGCCTTCCTCTGCTTCATTTAACATTTCTCTTAAAAGATGGTGACGGTGGATTTTGAGGAGTGCCTTAAGGATTCCCCTCGGTTCAGGTAGGCCGCTGCTCTCCATGTTCTCGGGGGCGGATTTACGTGGTGGTGTCGGTCGTGGCTAATCGGGCCGCTGCTAAATGGCCGGTGCTTCCCTGGGGAAGGATTGGGTGTCCAGCTGGGTGCTGTGACAACCCGGGATAGGAGGAGGGAGAGGCGGGGTATTGCTGCGGGTTCATGTCCGTGTGTGACACAGTGTGTTTGGTACTATGTGTAACTCCGTGTGTGACTGTGTGTGCTGCTATGTATGACTCTGGGTGTTGTAATATGTGTGACACTGGGTGTGACACCATGTGTGGTCTTATGTGCGATTCAGTGTATGACACTACGTGTAACTCTTTGTGGTACTATGTATGGCTCCATGTATGACACCATGTGTGACTCATTGTGGTACTATGTGTGAATCTGTGTGATTCAGTGTGTGATTCCTTGTTTGACTCCATGTGCGACACTGTGTGTGGTACTATGTATGGCTCCATGTATGACACCGTATGTGATTTTGGGTAGTACTTTGTGTGACTCCATGTTTGACATTCTGTGTGCTGTGTACGACACTGTATGCAAGTCTGTGATTGTCTGTGTGATGCTGTGTGACACTATATAATACTGTGTAACTGTGCAGCTCTGTGTGTGGTGCTGTGTGTCACAGTGTTTTCTGTATATGACTACCACAGGCAAGACAGCACATCAGAATAGGCAAGTGCAGCTCTAAGGTTGTTCGCTAGCTAGTTTGTCTTCAAACTGGTACATAAGTAATGGGTGATATATCTGGGAAACCAGTATGCATTTCCTGCATGTCTAGTCTTATTAAATAATGTCTGATAAGCAGTGGTGGAATGTAACAAAGTATTTATACTTCGTTACTGTACTTAACTGAAATACAGATAGGTAAAAATGTAGTTAAGTAAAAATAATAATGCATACTTTTTATTTTACTCCATTACATTTTGTGGCATTTATCTGTACTTTCTACTCCAGTACATTTTTACAATTTATGCCGTTTAGTCTTTACATTTTATGAACACTATTTCCTCAAAATCTTGCATGAAAAAATAGTTAGCCTATTGCATTCTGGCGTTGTTTGCCCTTTCCTACCAATCAGGAGGCTTTATTAGCTCCAATGATGGCAGAGCGTGCGTCCATTAGCAGCACGAGCTGGTCTGATTTCAAGAAGACGAGACATTCAACATGGCGCCACACCACCACTAGTGTTTGGTTACTGTTGTGTTTTCCTTTTACTGCAATTAACAGATGTGTTGAATAGTTTTGCAAGTACATAAATGATTTAACGATATATCATGTCCTGACTGGGTTATCTTAATGGTATATTAGTGGGTAATACCTAGTACATAACTTCAAAGCTGTATCCACATAATTCTAAGTTAGGGTACACACAGTATTGCAGAGTGCATGTACAATAAGCACACCAAACTTTCCAATACACATATACTGTATAGTTGCTTGTAATTATTATGAGCAATGACATCGGTAGAGGTGTGTCAGTATATCTACTACTCTTTAACAAAATGGCACACCCCAGACGTTGAGACAAACCATTGTGTGAGTACTTTTACTTAAAAAAATACTTTAAAGTAAATTTAAAAGTTTAAGTACTTAGTACTTTCACTTAAGTAAGATTGTTGATGTAGTACTTCTACTTTTACTTCAGTACATATTTTGCAGGATATTTGTACTTTTACTTAAGTACTAAGCTTCAGTACTTCCTCCACCACTGCTGATAAGTCACAAACTAGCTTGACAATGCCTGCCTTGTGTCAGTTCTAGTTAGATGTTCTTAAATATTTCTTTAATATATGATTTTTTTTTTTGTAGTCTAAACAGAGCCCCTAAAGGGGCAGGGTTAGAAAATATTATTATGCACAGTTTCACGTTCCTTCTCAATCGTTTTGCAGACTTGAATTATTAAACTGCCCCCCCTCCTGCCCCAATATCAACACAAACATGCTGTCTTTCTGTGCATCTCATGTGTTATCCAGCATCTTGAAAGTGCACAACTTATAAATGGAATAAAAACAATTGCAAGGGAATTATGAGGGAACACAAGAATGATTGAGAATATCCATGTGCATAACATGTAATGTCGATATTAACATCACCCGTCGTGCCGGCTTAGTTGGGAGTCATTTCAAGGTTCCGACATCTGATGAAATGTAGTGGTGGGTGAGTTTTATGTGCCTCATCTTCAGGCACATTCAGAGTTTCTGCCTCATAGTGCATGACTAAGTACTGGCTCTCCAGGGCCCAAAACTCCAGTACCTTATCCAACTGCAACATTTTGTCTCAGAAAAGCAGGAATAAATGTTAGAAACCCAGAAGGAGCAGGAATCATGGAGGAAGGGCTGTTAGTCAAACATCCATTGTATAATGAAGTATTTATATGAAATACATAACATCTACCTGTTTTTATGGATCCCTTTATTTGTTTGACAATCCAGGTTTAGGGTAACTTGTCATTAATGAAATTCTTGAAGGTGCAGTTATTCCTGTGATGTTTAAATGTATGCAGCATTTTATGAGATGTTGCATGGGATTCCTAGAAAGATTATAAATCATCAATCCAAATGCTGTAATAGTTGGGTTAGCCAATGGCTAATTGAAATGACTAGTATCTGGAGTTTACATCTCTATCAGGAAAAATGTGTTCAGGACCAGTCCTGGAAGGCTTTCACGCCAGTCAGTTAAATTGTCTTGATAGAATAAATTTTGCCTTCTTTCTGAGCTCATAATACAGTAGTGATAGCTGGAAAACATTCTGCATCATGAAACCATGAGTGAAGACAAACCTAAGTAATGTGAAATGTATTACATGCTTTAAAGTGACAGAGTGACCACACACAGTGCTCTTCCATTATGTGGAGGGCTGCCACTGACACAGGTCTGAGACAGACAGATGTGGTTCCTACAGAGTCAGCTACAATTCTGTGGTAGGTTGTATATTCTTGGACATTTTCACCTGTGCAGGTTTTCTCAGTCTCAATCAGCTATCTGGATGAAATAGGCTACCATCTCTGAATTGCCCAAGGTGTGTAATTGCATATTTTAGAGTGTGTGTATGTGTCCTAATATCCCCTGCCTCCTGTCCTGTGCTTCTTAGGATAGGCTCTAGGCTTATTGTTAACCGGCGCTGAATAAGTCCCTAATGTAGATGAATGGATTCATATAGCCAGAGTTTCAGATGAATATTCAGTAATCAAATCATTTTTATGACAAATTGAATATTCCTTACGGATCTCGGATCTACTACAATCCCTTACCACACTATTTTTTAATCATGAGATGTTGGAAAAATGTTTGTAAAATAAAATGCTCTCCTATACATCTGCTGGTATTAAATGGTAATTCCATAAATAATTCAGTGCAAAGGTTCAAAGTATTGACGAAAAATTGTGACAAAAAGAATTGTGGTGTAGCAATTAATTGTAAATTGCATTATTGATACAGCTCTAGTAATTTAGAGATGTAAAATACTCTAATATCATGGGCCAAGAAAAATGAAATGTATGCAAACTCCACAGATGCAGCTCAGGGGTGTGAGGTTGCAGTGTCACCCACCTCGTTAATCGTATGAATTGTATTATGTTTCATTATGTTCCCGTAGTGATAGAATCCTGTCTATGGCATTTTCTCCATGCTGTTTTCATGTGTCTGAAGCTGCATATAGGGAAAAAATATCTAGCTTAGCTGACTCATGTTTTTGTTCCCTGAATGGGAAATAGGGAAGGGAAGGGTGAAAGCAGGTAACATTGTCAATGTGATAAGAAGTGTTTGAGAGATGTAATCCCTGCTTCACTATTATTATTGATTAAGATATTCACCTGATCTCATTTTTTTCTCCAAAAATAAAGCAGCAGCACTTTGTGGCAGCATAGGACGGAAACGGCAGCTGTAGAAGCAGGGTGTCCGCGCGGTAGTAAAAGATAGTAAATGAAATCAGACAAAATTACCCTTGAAAGGTATTAAAAGGTAGTAAATGGAATTTGACTTGGTAGTAAATTTTTCATCATCCACTTAAATATATTATGAGTTTCCCATTTGTCTACGTTAAGTTCATTTGATTAAAAAATATATAACATACGCGCTAACAGGACCTGAGTCGGAATTAGTAGCCTTTCAGAGTGACGCTGACGCCATCTCTCCGCCTTTTACCTCAGTTGCGCCAGGGTGATCTAGCGCGTTGATATTAGGAGAGCCTTTTAAATGAGCTAGTTAGCCACTTGGTAGTGAAATGGGAAAATGTAAGTTTTCTGAAAGTTGGCTTGATAACCCGTCATTTATAGACTGGCTTAAGCCGGTCATTGGGGAATGATCGGAAAGTATTCTGCAGTATATGCAAAAAAAAAAAAAAAACTCTAAATCAAACCCGGAGCGGCGTTACCGCGATCAAATCTCACCGAGAAGCCGCCAGTCATCAGCAGCGGATTCGCGTGCAGGGGGAGCAATTCCCTATTTTGTTGTTTGGTGATGCTACACGGACCGGGGCAAATGCAAATATAAGGTCAGCTACGAGCTAGGGTCCTCGCGCTCATGGAAAACCTGGAAAAGTTTTGGAATTTTTAAATATTTTTTCCAGGCCCTGGATAGGTTTTGGAATTCTTGGATAGAGAGGAAAAGTTTTGGAAACTAGCCTTGTTCATTTTTGCTTCCCACTTCGTTTCACAACGCGCTAACAGAAATGTACACATGGTGAACATCCGTTTCCGTGCAGATTTCGCGTATTTGATCGTTTTTTTTTTTTTGCTCGCCATTACAGTTTTTATGGTTTTACTTTTTTGTACGTATTTGAATTTTATTGAATATTAACTTTTAATATTGGGGTTCATTTTCTTAATAACTGAACGCTATTTGCACATTGGCGAAAGTTGTCCACCGTCTGTGTTTATTTGGTAAGCAGATTCAGATTGGCTATTATCGTACCGAAAGTTGTAGCATCACTGTTGTGCCGTATGCGGGGAACCCTGACGAGCACCACCTCAGCACTAAACTAGTGCGACGCACCACAGCGGCTGCAGCAGACAGACTGAGACAGCAGACCTTACTGTCACCAACGTCGGCACTGAGAGCTGAAGTTCTCTGGTGCCAGAATACCGCAGCTAGCCATCAGTCGTACAATTCGAATGAGGGTATTTGGGGACTATTTGGAAGCATGTTCACAGACTCTGATATAGCTAAAAGTTTCGCATGTGGCATGGATAAGACTGCATACATGTTTCGATTCAGCATTGCGCCACACTTTAAGAAATTACTTATGAACAATACAGGTATTGTATTCAGGTAAAATTGTTAAACTTTTAAGATTTATTTTGGGACATTTTCAAACTTTTATGTCACATTGCACCAACCAATAAATGCCAATGGTTACCACCCATTACCATTCCATGGACTCTTTGGACAGTGTTTTAATCCACATTGTGAGTTATTGTTACAAGTTACCTCGTGATGAAATAATTCACTACTTTGTGTATGACTACTGTGTGTATGAGAATGTGTGTCTGTCTTAGTGTGTGTCATATGACACACATAACATTTTTATGTTAGGGTTATGGTTAGGATAACCCAAGGGCTAGAGTTAAGGTAAGGACAAACGAAACTCAGCTTGACACTACAAAAAACAAATAATATTTTATGACAATATTTAATAAAAACAGTTAAACATTAATTTACCTAATATTTATGATGGGTGTGAAGATTTACACCCCCCACCCAAAAAAATATGACCGCTGCCCGATTGTTGGTAGTAAAAAATATTGTGGAAGTAGTAAATTCAATTCTTGGATTCCTGCATAAACCCTGAGAAGACACTTGGTCTTGTGAACACAATAACTCAAAGTATTTCACATATCTTTTACAAACACATCATATGAGTGAAAATCTGGACTTGATAATGATAGCAAAAAAGCAAAGAAGGGGTAGTTTCAGACATTTGACCTTGCTAGCATGATTAAAAAATTAAAAGCTCTTTTTCAAACTTTGCAGACATGTACCTGTTCAAATCTTGAGTAAAGTACACCAAATTTAACACAGTTCTGCATAGCGATACAGAGAGAAGGGCAGCCTCAGACACTTGATTTTGTTGCTGCAATGACTCAAAAAGTATTTGACAGGTCAGTGTTTCACAAACTGTGGGGCATGAGATGATTTTCTGAATATTCTAAAAAAAAAAAAAAAATCAATTTTATCGATAGTAGTCATGGGGAAATCGTGAAATTTATCATGGGGGGATTTAATTAAAATGAGGCATTTAAAAGTATGTAGAGTGGGGTATATTGGCATTTGGTTAATTTTATTATGAGAGAATGTAATTGAATAGACACAGATCTGGTGAACCTGATTACATTAAGGCTAGTCACAAAATTTGGATGGTGGGATTGCATGAAAAATTAGGTTTCGTTCAGAAGCCAACCAAGTGTCTTCTATAGCTGCTGTTTCTTTCCTATACTGCCACAGAGCACTGCTGCTTCATTTTTGGGCAATTTTTCTGAAAATTAAATTATTTTTATAGATCTTCATTCATATAATGTTTTTAAGCAGTGATAAGATCCATCAAATACCTTATAACTTATGACATTCAAATGGTCAAATGTCAGTGACAGACTGCCCAGCTTGCAAAAAACAAAAAGTGCAAACTCCTCATACACTGCTGTGATTGGTGCAGTGTGCCAAGAAAAACAGGTGAGAAGCTGACTGAGAATGTTAACCTGGGGCAGTTTTGGGTGCTCTTGGGTTAACCTCCTTCTAAAACTGCATTTCTGTGTGTGAAGTACTGCTAAGAGCTCAGGCAAGTGGAAAAATGTCATATGGTCAGATGATTCACGCTGTTATGAAGCTGCAGGCAAGTGCATGGAGGCTCGGGCCAAAGGTACCGTGCAGGCTGGAGTGCTCCTCTCCCATGGGGAAGGCTTCTGGCAGCTCACAGGGCTTTGGGTGCATCTTCTGGCAAGCTTTACTTAGCACGTCTAAATGAGTGCAGTGGATGGACATCACTGAATAGCGAGTAAACCTGATCTAGCATGGTGAAGCTTTTTTCCCTTCATAGGGAAGGAGCCTTTCAGGATGACAGTGCCTCCATCTACAGGGCATGGGTGGGGACATGAATGTGAAGATAGTCTAATTCTGCTCACTGGTTAATTCAGCTATTGGTGTCAGTGATATTAGACAAAAATGCAGTATATCATTATCGGCCAAAATCTTCAGCAGCACAGCTTCTAGTGGTGTTTTTTGCTGCTTATCCATTGGAGAACCTATGCTGTGAAACATTGAGGGTGTCATACCTGTTAGTGGTGACTCAGTGATTTATGATGTCATGCTTGCATTTGGAAGTTACCTGTGGGTCATGAGGTGCAATGTCAGGATTTCTTCTAAGAGTGATCATATTCAACAGGCTTCAGTATTGTGTCATTTGTACTTTGTCTACTAGACAATGCTTACCTCGCTTAACAATTGCCACGCCTGGTAGGGGCAGGTGAACAGCTGTTTTAATTACCAGTTGTTGACGCAGGGAGATCAGCTATAAACGTAACTTTAATTTAGGATTTTTTTTTTAATTCCTGCCAATAAAATTCTTTGAGAACATGGAATTCATTATGGAGTGAACTGGAGTATCCAGTTCACCGTGAATTTCACATTTCTGGCTGTGTGCTGATGCTGAATGAGCCTTACAGAATGTTGCTCCAGTCTGTGAGCAGTAAATGGTCCATGGTGATGGGCATGAATCTAGAGGACATGCTTGAGTACACGGGGGAGTGCGATGACCATTCATAGGGGACTCCCTTTACAAATAATTAAATTAATGTGATTCTGTGGAATTAGAATCAAATTTCACCCCACCCACCTTTTTGTGTGTACTCCATCATATTTGATTTACATGTGAATGGGAAGTGACAGGTTATTGTGCTAGTTTTAATGAGTAAAGATATTTATGGAAGCCGAGAAGCTGACATTCAGTGAGTAAAGGCTTTTGTGGAAGCAGTGCACACTAAACTGGAGGTTCCTGTAAGGCTGTTCTTCAGAGAACATGTTTTGTTCTTTCATAAAACCAAAGTGTCGATTGTATTCACAGCCCCAGCATGTACATGAAATTAGGAAAGAATCTGTTTTGTTTCTGACAAATGATCAGACCTGGCTGAGAAATTCATAAGGATTTGCAGGGTCTTCAGTTTGACTGTTTGTATTTTTTTTTTATTCTCACAATAGGCTAATTCTTTTTATTCATTCAGGACCTTAGTTGAAGGTCAAGCTTTACATCAGCCATCTTGAGTTATCTGTTTGCAGCCAGACTTGATGAATACTGGCTCAGACATACATAGAAAAGGTCTTACAACACATTTTTAAATGTTTGACTTTATCTAATAGCAAGTGCATCCTTGCAAGAAATTTATGTAACAGCAAAGGTGTTCTTGGAGTGTTTCCCATAATAGCATAGAGCAAAGCTGGACAGTAGAATTATACTGAACTGTAGAGAAAAATGGGGGGTTGTCGGCACATATTAGCCAAATGATGCTATATCGTTATTTATTCTGTGGAAAATGAAAGATTGATTGCAGGCCAGGAGTTTAGTAATGAATTATAAACATGTCACGGGCCAGTATTTTGAGACCTCTTATAAGTGGTAAATGGCAAAACCCCTCACCCTCCTCTACGGAAAATGGCTGATCAATCAATGGAGTCATTGCCAGTTGCTGCTAACTTTGTATTTTGATCAAGTTTAAATATCGGTTTTATCCCCTTTGACATATTAGTTAAAAGATATGGGATTAACAGAATAGATTTTTAGAATATCAACAAGTTAAATCTATAGTAAAAAGGGAGTTCAAGTCTAATCAAATGAAATGAAAAATACCACCAAGTGTGGCAGAATTCCTTAATCTCAAAACCCCCAAATTACTGCCTAAAATATACAGGACACTTTCGAAAATGGATGAATCAATATCCCTTCCTATTGCAAAATGGCAGGCAGATTAATCAATCAGTTAGGACTATAATTTCTGGTCTAAAATATGTTTAAAAACCTTTAAACTGATTAGAAGTCCCAGTTTACAATTAATACAATACAAAATCCTGCATAGGGTGTTCAGGATGGGTTTTACATCTTCTAACAACTGCTTACACTGTCAAGGGGATACACCTGACAATTACATCCATGGTTCTGTCCATCTGCTCAGATGTTCTGGCGCAGGCTTTGTGAGGATTTATCAAAGCGTCTGAAATGTACCATTCCAACCTCTCCTTCAGTATGCTGGTTGGGTGACCTAGATGGTGTCACTACAGAGATTAACACAATCCACATGGCTTTCACCGCTTTATGCATTGCTAAGAAGACTGTCCTCATGAACTGGAAAAATAAAAATAACCTTAATATCAACCAATATAGAGACAGTTTGCTGGACCATATTAGTCTGGATACAGCTTCTGCAGCCACATTAGACCAATCACTCTGGGCTCCTTTGATCAGCTCCATCACCTAATGAGGGTGGGGGTCACAGGTTTGTCTTGCTTTGGTCTTTGTTGTTGGCGTGGGGGGGCATATGGGCTTGGGGCATCTGGGGGTTCCCTGGAGGTGGGTTTCTGGGGGGGTTCGGTGCTGGGACTGCGGTCCTGGCCTGGATGGGGCTTTGGAGGCTCTTGGGTGGCATCTTTCTGGCGGCTGCATGTAGCGCTGCTGGGGGAGCCTGTGCTGGCAGATGTAGGTTACTGGCCATGCTGCTTCTGGGTGGTTCCGGGGCGGGCTTGGGGTTCTGGGGGTGCTCTGCCTCCGGGCTTGGGTCCTGGTGGGTGTGTCACCGGGGTGTGGGTTGGCGCGTGCACCAGGTCCTGGCCCCGCAGGTGGTCCCTGCCTTGAGGGTATCCAATCTGCGGGGGAGGGGAGGGGGGACAATAGAGGAGGAGAATGAACTCAACCTGGATGTCTATTGTTGTTCTCTCTCCTCAGCAGACAGTGAAGTGGATTATCTTTTTTGTTCTTTTTCTTTCTCTCTCTCTCTCTATTCATAGATAAATAAGTATTTAAATAGAAATAAAGCAGTCCTTCGTGGTGGTGGAGGGAATATTAAAAAAGAAAAAAAAAAGATAAAATATCGGCTCATGGTATTGGCTAAGATCAAAACATCAATATGATGCTTTGATTTTTAACAAGTATCAGCCAGTAGGGCTGTGCAATATATATCTGATGATGAAATCTCTCTCATTTATTTTTTGGTGTCACAAAATACATTGTTTACGGCAACATTTTTTCATCCTTTGGTGGATGGGGGGATGAGGCACTTGTGTGGAAGTTTTTAATGGACTTTATTATTTGTAACCCTCAGAAGACAATCCGCAAATATGTACCATGATCCACAAATATCTAACTATCCACAAATATATATTTTTGAATTTGTGTTTTGTGGATCCACAAAAACGCGCAACAATTTGTACACATGAAGGGGGTTTTCTATATTTGTGGATCACTTCCTATGTTTTTGTAGATGGCATTACATTTGTGACCTTGATACTTATTTGCGGATTTTTTGTCCAGTTCATACTGCAGCTGATCTGTAGAAAGAATTTGCAAATATGAGGTGCAGTCATGATACATTTCATTGTTTGGATATGAGATTTTGGTCATATTAAACAATATGTTGTGCATCTCTAAGGCTAACATTACCTTTTACTCAGTTAGCTACCTTAGGGTCTTGGCCAATATTATCTTAGATTGCAACAAGAACAACATTTTTGTGTTAATAGCTTTTCCTAAATGCATCAGAGATTATTGTAGTTCTAAAGAGTTCTGCACTACAATATATGGACGATTTTCCCAAAAATTATCCCTGCCATCCTATGTTTTGAAAATTTGGGTGCAGACTTTGGTACTTTTCGTGTCTACTTGTAAAAGGTGAATGTGAGAGTGCATAACCTGGAAGGTGGTGTATCTTTATGTTACCCAAAATGCATGTTGGCACCAACGATATAGGCAAGGGTAGGAGGATAAATTTATAGAAGTCGGCAATAAGCTTAGAAGCAGAACGTCCACGGTGGTATTCTCTGAAATACTCCCCGTG
>JABFEA020000036.1:10383765-10396727 GCA_019775915.2 Cyphomyrus plagiostoma | reverse complement strand
GCTAGATGGGTGCCTCTAGCACTGGCTAGATGGGTGCCTCTAGCACTGGCTAGATGGGTGCCTCTAGCACTGGCTAGATGGGTGCCTCTAGCACTGGCTAGGGTGAGTTTTACTCACTCTAAATCTTGCTGCAGTGGGCATGTTCATCAGAAAGTATGAGGTCTGCAGATCATGACACTCAATAATCCTCAAAGATCATCACACCCCTTATCTACACTAGCTGGCCAGGACATGTGCTCATGCTACTTAGTGATGGACAGCAGGTTCCCTGGTTCTTGCCAGCAGCCCTGTTTTGTTTCTTAACCAAAAATCCTCTTTCAGCTGGACCAGCTGGTGATCAGCATAGCCAAGGAGAAGCTTGACATGGAGCTGAAACATTCCACCATCCAGCAGAAGGTACTGTCCTGCCGCTGGCTGGGGATCACACTGCCGTTATACTGGAGAAGGAGCAGGGCTGCGGGGGCTGGGGGGGAAACGCCGGCTTAGCCTTGGGCCTAAAAATAGCCCTCGTTGGAGTGACTCTTCTGCGCCTTGCTACCCATTAATCACAGACTGGGCACTGGAATAACACAGACACAGCCCAGCTCTGCTTCCTCACATGCTCTGCAGTACTTTCCAGAAAGCATGATGGCGTGCCTGGGCTTTATGTGGCTGCTGGACCATGTGACCTTCGCCTCAGTATCATCTGGAGATCACCTGACCTCCTTTCAAAGCCCACCCAATAACCACAGATCAAATTATCAGTCTTAAGCAATGATTAAGTGAAAACTGCAGTCTGCAGTACGACACTTCTGTTGATGTATTGCATGGAAGCACAGACTACAGCTTTGGGGTGTTGAATGATTTTGATATCAGATGCAGGAATTGGCTTGGGGAGTTTCTCCTTCAGATGTGAGCTATTTACCCTGCTTTACTCTCACATATGAGTCAGACTTTACCTGTAGTAACTGATACACAGAGCCAGAGAGATCCATTTAAAGCAGGAGGGTCAAGTTGCGGACTTGACCTTCCAGTGACCTCCAGTGAAAGCAAGCCTGTAGCAGTCAGTGACATGACGAGGTGAAGGAGGTCCGGCTGAAACCCGTGAGCTTTACCCAACGCTTAAGGGGGAGGGATGTCCCATGGGGGCGGCGCTGAGTTAGGACCTGGGCACAGATTGGCCGATTGCGTGCTGCCTGCTCCTCCTCATTGGCTGACTGCCCCCCGCTGCCCTTCACCGCACATGCAGTCTCTCTCCTACCCTCCCCTTCCTGTAAGATGCTATTCTGGTGTTGTCCCCCCCCACCTTCTGTCTCTCTTTCCCCATATCTGCAGTCTTTAATGTGATCTTCCTTCTCTCCTCTCCACTTTTGCCAGGCTGCTCTGCAGGTAAGACTTTCCTTCCTCCTTTTATCTCCTCTCTTTCTCCCTCTCTCTCTCCCTCTCTCGATTTCTGCTTCCTGGTCGGGCTTGGCAGTGGCATGGGGGGGACGATGGTGTTCCTGTTCTTCTCCTCACGCTTGTACTATAATGCCCCACACTCGTCCTTATATCCTGTGCACTGTGAGAGGCCTACTGTACATAGAGGGCTGTATTAAAAGCCTGCTGCCTATGTTTTGTGCTATAACTGGGCCCTGCACTGCTGGTCATGTCCTCGTCATTCATCTGCTATTTGAACAGTTTAACCAGTTAATGTATTATGTGTTTTATTAATTTAGCTTTAACTGGGTTCCTGTTTAAATAGTCAGTGTATTAAGGCAGGTTTAGCTTAAAATAAGACAAGTTGGCTTACCTGTGATTTTATTGAAAATTCCCCAAGGGTGGAACTTAGTGCTGTGTAAATAGAGCAGAAATAATTCCTTTATTGAGTAAACTGGATCATTTGGGTAACGCTGCAGGGATGCGTGCACTATAGAGGAAGGCAGGATTGCTTACTGCTCACCAAGCAGTGAAGGTGCCCAGCTGGTAGTAAGCAGCCATTGAGGCAGCCTGCTGCTGTCAGGCACCTTCACCGGTGACCTTCACATGTCTTCGGTCGGCTGCAAAAGAGTGTCTCCGGGGTTCCGCCTGCACGTCCGCGCCGCGCTCAGGGGTTCCGCCTGCACACCGCGCTCAGGGGTTCAGGGGTTGCTGTGTGGTGTGGCTTAATCAGTAGGGAGAGGTTGCAGGTGGCACGTTGAGGGCATGAACTCATCCGTGTTTTGGCCCAACCTGTGGTGTGATCTGTTAGATAGAAGTTAGTCACTGTCTTCTTGGAGACAACAGGCACCTACTATGTATGTAGCTTGTATGTAGCTTTTGTTACTCATTTGAATACATTCTGACCACAATCTCTCTGGCGCCCAGGACTTTTCGAATGACGACACCAAACTGGAGTACAATGTGGATGCAGACAATGGAATTGCCATGGAGGGCTACCTCTTCAAGAGGGCCAGCAACGCGTTCAAAACCTGGAATAGGTAGGAGGACACTGCAGTCCGCCCTGGGCCATAACACATAATCACATTTCTACCCCGGAGAGAGGCAATGTCACATGGACTACTGAATGCCACAGGTAGACCTCCTCCTAATGTCTTCCAAGCAACACTTAATTAATGGTGCCGATATGGTGGCTGAGTCAAAATGGTTGTGTGTCCAGCTTGATGGTCAGACCACAGCCGTGATGGGCCACACTAACACAGTAAAACTCTGCTCTGTTGCTGTTGACAGCCCAACATGTTCCTGTATCATTGTTCCAACATGTATCATGACGTGTTGGATTACAAGCTTGCAGCTGTAGCTTTTTTGTCACATGTTCTTCATGTTTGCATGGGTTTCCTTTAGGTACATTACAAAGATATACACTTTAGCATATGTCTGCTTGCGTGTGGGCGTATGTGTGGTTGGTGATGTATATACTGTGGGGGAAATAATTATTTAACACACAAACATTTTTTTGAGTACAACCCCAATTCCAATGAAGTTGGGACATTGTGCAAATTAATAAAAACAGACTACAATGATATGGAAATCTCATAAACCAAATCTCATATTTTATTCATAACAAAACATAGAAAACACATCAACTGTTTAATCGGCGAAAATGTATCATTTTAAGGAAAAGATAATGTGATTTTGAATGTCATGGCAGCAACACATCTCAAAAAAGTTGGGACAAGGCCATGTTTACCACTAGGTGTCATCCCCTCTTTTAACAACAGTCTGTAAACATCTGGAGACTGAGGAGATCAGTTGCTCGAGTTTTGGGAGTGGAATGTTGTCCCACTCTTGTCAGATACAGGATTCTAGTTACTCAACTGTCCTAGGTCCGCTGTGTCCTAATTTTTGTTTTATCATGCGCCAAATGTTCTCAGTGAGTATAAGATCTGGGCCGCTGGCTGGCTAATTCAGTATCTGGACCCTTCTTCTACGAATCCATTAAGTTGTAATTCATGCAGTGTGTGGTTTTGCATTGTCATGTTGGAAAATGGAAGGTCTTCCCTGAAAGAGATCATCTGGATGGCACCATATGTTTCTCGAGAACCTGGATATATCTTTCAGCATTGATGGTTCCTTTCCAGATATGCAAGCTGCCGTATGTACTAATACACCCCCAAACATCAGTGATGCTGGCTTTTGAACTGAGCGCCGATAACACACTGGGTGGTCCTATTCCTCTTTAGTCTGGATGATACGGCATCCCTAGTTTCCAAAAAGAATTTCAAATTTAGATTCATCTGTCCACAGAACAGTTTTGTACGTAGCCACAGTACATTTTAAATGAGCTTTGGCCCAGAGAAGACATCAGCGCTTCTGGATCATGTTCAAATACAGTTTCTTCTTTGAATGATAGAGTTTTAACTGGTATCTTTGAATGTCACGGCGAACTGTGTTCACTGATAATGTTTTCTGGAAATATTCCTGAGCCCAGTTAATGATTTCCATTGCAGAATCATGCCTATTTGTGAAGCAGTGCTGCCTAATGGCCTGAAGATCATAGGCATCCAGAATACTTGTCCCTCACACACACAGATTTCTCCAGATTCTCTGAATCTTTTCATTGTATTATGTACTGTAGATGATGATAATTTTGACCTCTTTGCAATTTTACTGGAACTTTTTTCCTGAAATTGCTCCACTGTTTGTCGAAGCGGTATTAGGGGTATTGGTGATCCTCTGTCCATCTTTACTTCTGAAAGACACTGAAACTCTAAG
Organism: Cyphomyrus plagiostoma; assembly: GCA_019775915.2. Lineage (NCBI taxonomy): Eukaryota > Metazoa > Chordata > Actinopteri > Osteoglossiformes > Mormyridae > Cyphomyrus > Cyphomyrus plagiostoma. The sequence continues at coordinate 10,392,554 of JABFEA020000036.1, read as the reverse complement.
ATGCTCGTTTTATACCCAGTCATGTTACTGACCTGTCGCCAGTTGACATAATTGTTTGCAAATTGTTCCTCCGGCTGTTGGATTTTTGTACCACTAACTTTTCCAGCCTCCTATTGCCCCCGTCCCAACTTTTTTGAGACGTGTTGCTGTCATGAAATTCAAAATGAGCCAATATTTTTCACTAAATAGCAAATTGTCTCACTTTAAACATTTTGCATGTTTTATATGTTCTGTTGTGAACAAATCAGTTTATGAGATTTCTATGTCATTGCATTCCGTTATTTACAATTTACCCTACGTCCCAACTTCATTGGAATTGGGGTTGTAAATATATTTCAAATTGAGGCCATTCACATGAAATATTTAGTAGACATTGATATTAACTCAAGAGATCTACAAATATAAAGAATTCTCATCATTAAAGTCTAAATAAATAAAGTTGTATGTAACAATGTGGAATGACAGTATGTGGAATGACAGGAAAACAGTATTGAATGCACTAAGAAAAAGCAGTACACCAAGGCAAGGATAGGCAAGGAGCATGCACTAATTACAGTGCATTGCCTCACCCACCACATGACACACCACCTCACAGCTCTCCCAAGACCTTTACAACCTGATTGTTGCAGAACATATCAATGGAACTGGTTACAGACGTATTTCAAAACTTCAAGTAAGCACCATTATCAATCATCTGCAAGTGGAAGGAACATCACTCCACCATCAACCAACTACACACAGGAGCTCCTCACAAGATTTCTGACTAGAGAGTCATAAGGATAGTCAGAAGAGTAGCCCAAGAGCCAAGGGCCACTCAGAAAGAGCTCCAGAAAGACTTGGCGGCAGCATGTATAACTGTTACAGAGAAAACAAAAGGGCAGTGCACTCCACTGACGAGACCTGGAAGCTCATTTAAAGCTTGCTACACAACATTTGGACAAGCCAAAGACATCCTGGACCAAAATTGAACTTTTTGGCAGTCACACTGCATACCATGTTTGGAGGAGAAATGGCACTGCACCTAACCTGAAAAGCACCTGAAACTGTACATCACCCGAAAAAACACTATCAACAGTTTGGGGGTGGAAGCATCATAGTGTGGGGCTGGTTCACATTTCATGATACTGACAGACATTGTATAATTGAAGGAACAATGAATGGGGCCATGTACCGAGAGACTCTAAATGAATCTGCTGCCATCGACCAGGATGATGAGGATGCGACATGGGTGGACTTTCCAGCAGGATGGTCCAAGACCTGCAGCAAAGGAAACACTCAATTACTTTCCGAGAAAGAAAATCAAGTTGTTAGAATAGCCCAGTCAATCACCTGACTTACATCCAGTTGAACATCCGGAAGGAAATAAAGATCAGGATAAAGAAGAGCAGCACCCCCCCCCCCAGTCTTCAAGATTTAAAGAATCTGTTTAGAAGAATGGGTCAAAATCACACCTAAGCTGTCATTACAAACAAATTACACATAACTTTATTTATGGACTTTAATGCTGTGAATTCTTCATATTTATGAATTTCTGGAGTTAATACCAATGTCTGCTGGAAATTTCATGAGAATAGCCTCATACATTTACTAAAAAAATGTTGACTATTCAGTCACCTGTATTATACGTGATGAAAACCTGTTTTTTTTTTTTACTTTATGCCGATATTTTTTCAGTCCACAAATGGGAAAACTGAGCTGTGGCTGCAATCAAAAATACTAAATATGTGTCATATTTTCTTTGGTTACTTATGGTTATGGTTAGGGCTGGGTAGGACTTACCCTGGGGAACCCACGGGGTCATATATGACCCTTCCTTTTATTTCTGCCTTTCATTCAACCCACTCATCACAATTAATTAATTGCTTTACAGCCCATTGTGCCATATACGACCCAGTAACAGTGACATTTAATGATTACTGACTGAATTAACCAGATTTTTTCCACAATAAATATGGCCCCCAACGCGTTTTGAGTTTGTTTCTGCACATGCTGCAAAGATTCACCTGGCAAGCTGTGAATAGGTAAGTGGCAGAAATTTTGCATCCTCAGTTATAATGTTTAGGTGTTATAGAACATGTACAACTAGGTTTTGGATGCTTTGAAACTTTTCTGGCAACTGTGATGATGATGATCCAGAGGGAATACAGGTGGTGCACCAGACCTTACAACCCACCACAAGTAAACTTTCTGTGTGTAGTGCACCTCTTTGCAGGTTTGTTCACTTGACCTGTATTTTGATGGTTTGGCATGTTTGAAGCATGTGTTTTATTGCCAGCACATGGTGAATGATGAAAAGGAAAATAATATATGCATTTTGAAAATGAGATTGTTTCAAAGATTTGGTTTTTCCTTCTTTTCTGTCCTTATTTCATAGGTAAAAGTTTGAACAGCATGAACAGTCCACCGGGTTGTATATGGCACATTTCGTAACATGGACTGGGAAAGGGTTATTTTTACAAAACACCTGTTTTTGAGTTCACTGGGTCTGTATGATCGTTTTAGCCAATGGACATATTTTTCCTATAATGATAAGATGGTCTGGGTTCCCCAGGGTTAAGGTTATCATGTTGAGGTTAGAGTTTCCCCCATATAAATCAATGGAGAGTCCCCACAAAGATACAATTAGAAATCTATGGAGAGTCCTCACAAAGATACAATCACAAATTGTATGCGTGTGTGTATGTGTGTGTAAGGGAGAGATAGAGAGAAACAGAGAGAGACCCTACTTAGCTACAGCCGCTTAAAATACTGCATGTCAGTGTGGTCTTAACAGCTCTTAAGTAGTTATTGAATGTGAGGACGCTGCATAATCCTGTCATTCAAGGACCACCTGTTTAATTGCTCAAAAGAAAGGTATGTGGTCAAAGATATACATTGAATTGAGACATATATAAAATTGTAGACATTATCTCTCCCTTGCATGTTATCAGTAATTTCTTTTAACCCTGATGTTTGTGTTCTCATTGACTTGGTCTGTTCAGGCTGTTTTCTGAATGTCTGATGCTAGTGGTATGATATTTTTTTTTCATCAGTAATGCTTCTCTTCTTAGGCGCTGGTTCTCCATTCAGAACAATCAGCTAGTTTACCAGAAGAAGTACAAGGTCAGCAAAATGCTTTCTTCCTCATTCTATAATTTTGAAATGCTGTTGCACTGCTAAAACATTTATGAGCATTCACAGATGATCTCGGAAAAACAGCATTTGTCAAGGTCTGGAATATATACGACTGTAAGCAAACAGTCATTATTCTTAGTAGATGTGTCAGATTGACTAGGAGTGACTAAGAAGGGCCAAATAATTTTAGCCAGATGAATCGGTCGGAACATCTCTGAAATGGCATGGCTTGTGCGGTGCTTCTCGTCTGGCACAGTGAGAATCTATTGACAGTAGTGCATAGAGGGGAAAACCATGACACAGGGTGTTGGGTGGCCAAGATTCATCAATGCGAGATGTAAATGAAGTCCATCCTGAGCTGACAGAAGGTCTACTGTGGAGCAAATCATAGGTAATTTATTGATGGTCACAGGAGGAATGTGTTATGACACAGTGCATTGCGCCCTGCTGCAAAAGGGACAGCCTAGCTGCAGGCTGGTTACGATGACCATGCTGACCCCTGTCTGCCATCTCAAGTGCCTACAATGGGCACGTGAGTGTCTGAACTTGACCTTGGATAAATGGAAGAATGGCACCCTAGTCCAATGAATCCTTTTTTACATCATGTGGATGGCTGGGTGCATGTACATTCTTTACCTGTGGAAGCGATGTTACCAAAATGCACCAGCAGTTTGATGTTTGGGAAATGTTCTGCTTGGAAACCCAAGGTCTGGACATTCACGTGAATGTTAATTGTAGTCAGTGTTAATTGTAGTCAGTGTTTATTGAATACATGTGATTTTGGAACCAGTCCACCCTCTCCATGAACACACATCTTGTATTTGATAGAACACATTGTATGTGTAAGGCAAATTGCACCAAAATTGAAGCAATATCACTTACCGATGGCGCATGAAAGGACAACCTCAGACGCAGATCTGATTTGCCTTATTAATTTGAGACAAGTAAGTCGAGCATTTAATAGAGATTTTTGGGGAGAGGTGGGTAGAGTTTGAAGGTATGTGGAGATTGGGGGTGTGGGAGGAGTTGTGATTAAATGGGGGTGGCCAGACCATCTGGGAATATGTTGCTATCGTTCAGTTTGACACGTGTTGCCTATCGAGATGACATTGTATCTCCTTTTGCCAGTGCCCTCTTTCAGTAGAATGATGTACTCTGCAACATTACCTTAATTGTTCAGGAATAGTTTGAGGAATATGACTATTCATCAGGAATATGATGAAGAGCTCAAGGTGTTTTTGTGGCCTCAAAATTCCCCAGATTTCACCCCAATCAAGTGTCTATGGGATGTGCTGGAACTCTTATCTGCAAGAGTTGACCTTGTAATTTACAGGAAGTAAAGTATCTAACATCTTAGTGCCAAATATCACAGGACACCTTCAGAGGTCTTGTGGATTCTGTACCTTGGCGAGTTTAAACTGTTTTAATTTGGCAGCACGCGGAAGATTAAAAGCATATTGGGCAAGGTGTCATAATGTTTTGGCTGAATGGTGTAGTAATAAAGTATAGTAACAGACTGCCCTGAACATAGGTATTATGTACATAGTCTTCATTTTTATTGGCAACTTTTGTACTACTCGTTCAACAGTCGTTGAAATACACACCACCCATGTTTACTGGCTAATTCCAAGATAACAAAAACAGTATTTATTGGAGCTCATATTTGTCCCAGCACTTGTGAAGGTTTGGCTCTCTCCCACAGGATAACCCCACCGTGGTGGTAGAGGACCTGCGACTATGTACTGTCAAGTACTGCGAAGACGTTGAGAGGCGCTTCTGTTTCGAGGTGGTGTCCCCGACAAAGTGAGTGGCATCCGCAATATATGGGACCAGGGAAGTGGCCAGTCTCTGTCCCGTCTCTGTCCTCGTCTGTACTTGGGACCGAGGTTTGAATGAAATGTGAGCAGAGGTCAGTCTGTTATCTTTCTGTCCTGATCTATATATGAGACCAGGATTTGTGTGAAATATGAGCAGTTGCCGGTTTTAGTCCTGTCTCTATCCTGATCTATACATGGATCCAGGGTTTGAGTGAAATGTGAGCAGTGGCTGGTGTCATAGATACCTCAGGTTGGACTAACAGAAATAATTTGGCAGTTGCAAGTAATTAGTCAACATATTATTTGTTATACATATATGACCATTACAGTTTATTTTAAATTATTTACATCATTGTGCAAAAACATTAGCAGGGTTGCCAACTCTCATGCTTTCTGAATCTCATGCACATGCAAGAAATCTAACTGAAAATCTAATATTATTCTATTATAAATCTGAAATTATCTACATCAACAGCATTTGGGGCAGTTTTCAAACCCTACAAGGAAATAAAACTGTTACATACATGTAAATGTGTTTGCAGTAAATGTACACTTATTACACAACTTTAAACATTACCTTTGACTGCCTAAAACTTTTGCACAGTACTGTATTTTAAACATTTAACTGTTCAGTAGTATTTAATTAAAAGCACTTCAGTTAAAATATGAGGTGTTTAGAATTGTGCAGAATAAGATAAAGGTGGAGTGTTATTGAAGGCGATGGTTGGCCACCCAGATGTGAGCTCTGCTGGCGCTCCCCTTCTCCCAGAAGCTGCATGATGCAGGCAGATTCAGAGAAGCTTCGGCAGGCCTGGATCAAAGCCGTGCAGAACAGCATTGCCACAGCATACCGGGAGAAGGGGGACGATGTGGAGGTGAGGAGGCAGGGGCGCCGCACCCATATTTAACCCCATTGCCCTTATGACCTCCCTGCTCACCTGACCCCCAAGGTGCTTTATCTGCACAGAAGCTGGACAGCAGGTCTTCAGCATCAACAGGAAGCCTGGACTCAAGCGGCGAGCCCCGGGAAAGGAACCTGAAGGGGGATGGCGCCCTGCAGAAGGTCCTCATCATTGCCGGCAACAGCCATTGCTGCGACTGTGGCACAGCTGAGCCACGCTGGGCCAGCATCAACCTGGGCATCACTCTGTGCATCCAGTGCTCCGGCATCCACCGGTACGCTGGGCGTGGGGCAGGGAGGGGCAACTCAGGACTGTCTGGTAGGGTGGGGCAGCTGAGGACTGTCCGGTGGGGGCAAGGGAGCAACTCAGAACTGCTTGGGAGGGAAGCAACTAAGGACTTTTCATGGGGGAGTAGATCACATTTAACAAATTTTATGCAGTCCAAAAATCCTATATCCTCATGTGTTGTGTTGTACAGTCAGAATATCATAAATCAACAATTTTTTTTTGATGAGAAAAATTGTTTCAAAAATGTAAATGCAGCATTGCAATGCAGAGGGTGCCATTCTGCAATTAAGCTGATGGATCATTGGCTGGTGCTCAGTAAAGAATAAAAACGGCTGAGGTGCTGTAATCACAGAATCATGATTGGCTAAAGCATTTCTCATCACCCAATAGCTAATTCACATTTTGCAGTATTGGTGAATATTGAATTTCCTTTTCCAGTAATAATGAATGTTAGGTGTGCTGCAGATCCTATCCAGGGACAGCTACACTGTAGTGTAGTGTCACTTGACCAATGGTCTGCTGCCACCGTCCCCTTCACCATAAGCTGTCTGACACACCACCCACCACCTCCCTCCACCCCCATGTCTGCCAGGAGCCTGGGTGTCCATTTCTCCAAGGTGAGGTCCCTGACGCTGGACATGTGGGAGCCCGAGCTGCTGAAGGTGAGCAATTGGGAGAGTAGGGGTGACACCTGGGCCCCTGGTAATGTAGGGGTGGCACATGGGCCCCTGGTAATGTAGGGGTGGCACATGGACCCCTGGTAATGTAGGGTTGGCACATGGGCCCCTGGTAATGTAGGGTTGGCACATGGGCCCCTGGTAATGTAGGGTTGGCACATGGGCCCCTGGTAATGTAGGGGTGACACATGGGCCCCTGGTAATGTAGGGGTGACACATGGGCCCCTGGTAATGTAGGGGTGGCACATGGGCCCTGGTAATGTAGCGGTGGCACATGGGCCCCTGGTAATGTAGCGGTGACACATGGGCCCCTGGTAATGTAAGGGTGACACATGGGCCCCTGGTAATGTAAGGGTGACACATGGGCCCCCGGCAGTGTAGGGGTGACAGATGGGTTCCCGGCAGGGGCAGTTTTGGCCGCACTCCACACTCATGCTGCTGCCCATCTGGACATCGTCCCCAGCAAAGCAGTCATCCTCTATAATGTACTTTTATTGCTCTTACTGTATAGATATATATATATACACACACACACACGCATGCATATATATATATCTGAGAAGTGATGGTTCGATTTGAATGTGGTATATATACTGACCAACAATTGATATGTGAACACCAGACACAGAAGATGCCTTGTACACTCCATAGACAGCTTTACAGCACTTGACAGAGTTTGATAGGGGTGGCATTGTGGGTTTGCATGAGGCCAGGTGGTCGTATCATGCAGTTGCCCAGCATGTGGGGCATAGAGATGTCATAGTCAGCTGATGTTGGAACCATTGAGCACATGAGTGGGTACACATGTCGTGAAGGTTTCTGGTCGCCCAAGACAGGCAGCCATGTGGTTTAAGGGCACTGACGTTTCTGAATTGATCTGTGTATGTATGTGTTTATCTGTGTGTGTAAATATTGCATTGTGGGGACAAACACAATTATAGAAATCAGTAACTGCAATCAAAAAAATTAAAAATGTCAAAAGTCTTGTATCTTCGTTTGGTTACTTGTGGTTAAGGTTAGGGCAGGTTTGAAGATAAGGTTGTCAATGTTAGTGTTAGGGTTATGCCCATAGAAATTAATGGAGATTTAAGTTGCATCTGAAAAATCTGACATCCAAATTGCCGAAACATGGAGAAATAGTCATAAAGTTGGGTGGACAGTTTTTTCTTTAACAAAAACCATAGGCGTGGGCACGCTGTACTGTATTCTGACACTGCATTACCTCAGAGAGGCAATGTTGAAGTACCCTCAGCACACGGGCACAATGCTCTACAGTATTCTGACACTGAGGGAAGGCAGGCTTTAACTAAAACTGTGGGTAGGGGGTCCAGCTGACAGGTGGAGGGCTTAGACTTGTGAATAAAATCTGAAATTTCTGACGTGGAGGGAAGCTGGAAGGAGGAGAAGGAGGAATTAGGTGGACAGAGTTCATACGAAATGGTAGAGGAGTGAGAGCCAAGATTTTGTCAGAGAAGAAAGTCATTAGAGAACTACAGAAATCCTCTGAGTAAAGATGGGCTAGTAGAGAGTCTGGAGGTTGTGTGGCATTGTGGAGCAATGAAAAGAGTGTTTTTGTTGGAAGAGATTATGTCTGAATAATAGTTGGCTTTAGTTTGTGTGATGCGGTGCTTGTAATGTAGTATATGGTCTTTGTGCATCTGTTTATGAATTGTAAGGCCAGTTTTTTATGGAGGCGCTCAAGTTGTCGACCTTTGGCCATAAGAAGCCAAAGTTCAGACGTGAACCAGGGGGCAGATGTAGAAAATGAGACGGATCTGGTTTTTAATGGGGCGGCAGAGTTGAAAATGTCATGGAGCGCAGTGTTGTAATGTGTAACCAGCGCTCAGGGGTAGATAGATTTTCAATGTCTGTGAGGGAGTGAATGCTAGAAGAGAGAGAGTCATAATTAATATCCTTTATATTGCGAAAAGTAATGAGACGGGGTAATTTTGTAGTGGAAAAAGAGAGGTTGACATTAAATGATAGAAGAA
>JABFEA020000036.1:10366904-10383665 GCA_019775915.2 Cyphomyrus plagiostoma | reverse complement strand
AGAATAATCGAGACAGGATAGAAAATCTTTGGTTAAAGGATTATTGGTGTTGTCGATATGGATGTTGAAATCCCCTATTAAAATTATGTTGGGTGGGAGAGTAGTGACATGAGTTTTAAAGCCGGAAAAGTCATTTACAAAATCATTATTACATTTAGGGGGGCGGTAAATAGTTGCAATTACAGTAGGGGAGTGTCCAGACAGTATACAGGCAATGGATTCAAAAGAACTGAATACCGGAGTGAAAATCGGCGAGACTTTCAATGTATCGCGATGAATAATCGCAAGGCCCCCACCTCAGCCAGAATCACGGGATTTACAGATGTAAACATACCCCGGAGGAACAGATTCGTTAAGTTGTGAAAAGGCATTGGTTTGCTGCCATGTCTCAGTTAAGCAGAGAAAGTTGAACTTAAGGTCAATGAGGAGATCCTGAATAAGATGTCCCTTACTCGTAAGTGAGCGGATGTTTAAGAGACCGAAGTTCACGGTGGCATTGTCACAGGAGGCAGCAATGTTGGTCTGACGAACCAACCTGGCTAGTACACTGTGATCAGCGATCCTTTTGGAGTTACGTGGAGGACGACGTTAGTTGGACCAAATGGAGTTTATTGATGCAAAACAGCCAGTGGAGGCTTAGATGGATGAAAACGTAGCCGGAGTAGCTCGGTGGTGGAGTATTGAAATAATCCAGTTGCAAGTTGGAAGACAAGTGAAAAAATAATCCATAGAAAAACGAAACGGGTAATTTTCCTGGTAATCCACATTTTAGGGGGTGATTCGGGTTTGAAAAGTTGTAAAAGACAACACAAACAAACAAACAGGAGAATGCTTAAGCAGCTTCAACACATGGGTATACAGTACAGTATTCTGGCACTGCATTACCACAAACAAACAGGAGAATGCTCAAGCAGCTTCAACACATGGGTATACTGTACAGTATTCAGGCACTGCATTACCACAAACAAACAGGGGGATGCTTAAGTACCCTCACCACCATACTTCCTGCGTTATTGATCAAACCAGCAAGAAGTACAAATATAATACCAAATCAGAAGGTCTCTGCCAATTCCGACTATTAATGCTTATGCTGATTATGACTTTACAAAAATGCTTCCCAGGTCCCCTGAAAGTTCCAGAATTTTTATTGTGCTGGCACAGTATTGAATGCCAGCTCTCATGTGTTACAAATAGTTCTTTGCTTATTATGTTTCTGATGAAAACTAAATCAGTGCTAAAATCCAAATTTATTGTACAAAACATTTCAACTGAAGCAATAAACTCACTATATATATTAGATATGTCCATGTATCTGTACATTTAGTTTTGCATATGATGACCGAGACTCAGACTCGACCCCTCAGACCCATGACATCATGGCTTGACTTGCACTTGGGATAGGGTGACTTAACTTCAGCCCTGCCGTGGATGAGCAGTTCTGGGAAAATGCCACTGTGCTATTGAGTCTCCTATGGTATTGCGCCCCCTAAAGGAGTATATCCATTGCAGCTAATGTGTGAGCTGGGGAACGATGTCATCAATAAGATATACGAGGCCCGGCGGGAAGAGCTGGGGGCCCGCAAGCCCAAGAGCGGCGACTGCAGGTAACATGAGGGGGCTGCAGGCAGTGAGCACCGCCGCCTCTCTGGCTCCCTCTCTCGCTTCACTCCTCCCTTTTCATCGTCGCTCTAAGGCCAGAGGTCGAGGCCTACATCCGAGCAAAGTACGTCGACAAGAAGTTTGTCCTGAAACCATCGGTTGCAGAGCAAAGGTCCAAGATCATGGCTCTGAGCAGGCGGGAGAAGAGTCTGGGCAACAGCTTGGAGCGCCTGCCCCCTCGGCCACCCCCTCCCACGCCAATCCTCCATCCGGCTTCCCACCTTTCAGGTGAACCCCTTTAATTGTTACTAATTAAGGCCCTTCTCTGTGTGTCCTCAAAAAGCCTCTCTCTGTCCTCGATTAGCAGCCTTCTGAGACTGTAGCCGACACCAGTGCTGCCTTTTCTCTGTGTGCCAGTTTCAACCCCCCCCTTAGACTGCTTCTTGCGTCTTTACTAACCCTGCTTTCGCTCCATGCCCTCTGACCTGCGACGACTGCATAGCTGCAGCCAACAGTGAAGAACCCAGCAAAAAGGCTCTCTTCTGTCCTGATGAGCTAGACTCTCTCTTCTCCTACTTTGACACATCCTCCAGGCTGCGCAGTAGTAAGTACAGGAGGGATGTGACCCTCCCCCCCACCCTCTCCATTCAGGACCCTAGCGTGGCTCGTATCAAACAGCCGTGAGGCTGCTGCATCCTCCTGCATCTTGCTTTCATTGCTCATCTCTCATCCTCCTGTAACCAAAACCCTGTTAGCTTGGCGTGCCAGTAAAATGGCCATCCATGTCACATGAACAGCTAGCTAGCCTCGAGGAAAGGGGGCATTTCTGAAATGCAAGGTTTTGAGTGCACAGAGGATGTGTGACATGTCCTGTCCCTCTTGTGTGGAGATTTCCTGGTTTCCCGGGCTGGGAAGCCAAGGTATCGCTCTCATGCAGGCCTCAGCCTGTACAGCCATCTGATGGGACCATCCTGTCTCCTGTGTCACAGTTAAGAGTGCAGACTGCGGCACCCAGAACAGCACGGAGAGGAACAGGGAGATGTGGGCCTGCACTGCGTCCACCACAAGCCTGCCTGATGCAGGTGCCGATTCTGTTCTTCTCAGTGCCCTGTTTTTTAAATATAATCGGGCATCATGAACCACATGGATGTCTGGCGAACACTGCTTACAGAGTTAAAAGCTTCTTATTTGTCAATATACTTTTTTTTAATGGATCTAAAAAGTCTACACGCCCCTGTTAAACCTGCATGCTTTTACAACCCCTGGCAAAAAGTATGGAATCACCCCTCTCAGAAGATGCTCATTCAAATGTTAGTGTAGAAAAAAAACAAGCACATACATGCCACAAATCTATTTTCACTGAACAATACAAACTTCTGGCTCTATAAAACACTTAAAAAAAAAAAAAAAAACAAAGAAAGATAACTATAGTCAATGACAACCGTTTTAAAGATCAGAGGAAAAAAAATATGGAATCACACAAATCTGAGGAAAATTATATGGAATCACCATGCACTTTTCATTTTTAAAACAAACACCTGTATCTGATTACAACTGCTAATTAGACTGCAGTTAAAAAATAGTGCTTGCACACATCAGTGATATGTTGAACCAAGATGATTGACATAACTCATGGCTCCAACACGAGAGATGTCAGTTGAAACAAAGGAGAGGATTATCAAACTTCTTGAAGATGGTAAATCTTCACGGAATGTTGCAAAAGATGTTGGTTGTTCCCAGTCAGCTGGACCAAGTACAAATCAAATGGAAAGGTTGTAAAAGGGAAGCATACTGGTAGACCAAGAAAGACATCAAAGCGCCAAGACGGAAAACTTAAAGCGATATGCCTTGAAAACAGAAAATGCACAACAAAGCAAATGAGGAACAACTGGGCAGAAAGTGGAGTCAATGTCTGTGACCGGACAGTAAGAAATCGCCTAAAAGAAATGGGATTTACATACAGAAAAGCCAAATGAAAACCATCATTAACATCTAAACAGAAAAGAACGAGGTTTCAGTGGGCTAAAGAAAGACAATCTTGGACTGCGGATGACTGGATAAGAGTTATATTCAGTGATGAGTCACGAATCTGCATTGGGCAGGGTGATGATGCTGGAACTTTTGTTTGGTGCTGTTCCAATGAAATTTATAAAGACAGCTGCCTGAAGAAAACATGCAAATTTCCACAATCATTAATGAAATGGGGTTGTATGTCAGATAAAGGTATGGGAGACATGACAGTCAGTACATGTTCTATAAATGCACAAGTTTATGTTGAGATTTTGGACACTTTTGTTATTCCATCAATTGAAAGGATGTTTGGTGATGGTAGCATCATTTTTCAGGATGATAATGCATCGTGCCATAGGGCATAATCTGTGAAAACATTCCTACGGGAAAGACATAAAATGTCAATGGCATGGCCTGCAAATAGTCTGGACCTCAATCCAATTGAAAATCTGTGGTGGAAATTAAAGAAAATGGTCCACGACATGGCTCCAACCTGCAAAGCTGATCTGGCAACCACAATAAGACAAAGCTGGAGACAGATTGATGAAGTATACTGTTTGTCATTAGTTAAATCCATGCCTCAGATAATTCAAGCTGTTATAAAAGCCAGAGGTGATGCAACAAAATACTAGTAGTGTTTTTATTTGGTGATTCCATATAATTTTCCTCAGATTTGTGTGATTCCATTATATTTTCCTCTGTATGATCTGTAAAAGCAGTTGTCATTGACTATAGTTATCTTTGTTTTTTATTTTTTTTTACGTGTTTTATACATCCAGAAGTTTGGATTGTTGAGTGAAAATAGTTTTGTGGCATGTATATGCTTGTTTTTTTTCCTACACAATTAAACATTTGAATGAGCATCTTCTGAGAGGGGTGATTCCATACTTTTTGCCAGGGGTTGGATAATGTAAAAAAATTAAATGAAGATAAATTGTGTCACATCTTATTCCAACCTTATAACATGGTTGTACCACAGCCTGCAGAATTCCAGTGAAAAACACGTTGGGGGGGGGAAACACAAAATAACCCAGTTGTATAAGTGTGCACATTCATTTATAATGGGGCAGGTGGCTCTGTCCAGAATTAACCAATGACATTCAAGCTCATAATGAAAAGTAATTATCATACACGTCACCAATGAGAGTGATCCTGATTAACCCCAAATAAGCATCAGCTGTTCCTGTACCATCCATTTAGTCGCATCAAACTGCTGAAGCCATGGTGCGTAAAGAGCTTGCAGAGCATTTTTGGGATCACTGTAGAACAGTATCGGAGAGGGTTACAAAAGGATTATCAAGCCAGTAGCATGTACCAATACCATGGAACACCATGAAGAGCAACATGAACAAGTGGAGAAAATGGGGCACCACAGTGACATCATCAAGGATAAGATGTCCCTCCGAAAATGATGGAATTACAATATGAAAACTTATCAGGAAGGCTGCTACGAGGCCTAGAATGACATAGAAGGAGCTGCAAGAATATCTGGCAGGTACTGGTCACTCCATGTATGTGACACCCATCTCCCAAACACCAGGCCCACAGTGAAGCATGCTGGTGGCAGCATCATGCCGTGCAGCAACTTCAGGATGGAATGGGGCTCTGGTCACTATTCAGGGAATTATGGGTAACTCCAAATACCTCTTCCTTGTTTAATCTCTTTTGTAAGAAAGCCAGCAGACATCTACCTGAAAGCTGATGATGAATTTCCCCTTCTAGCAAGATAATGACCTCTGGGTAAACAAAGTAATGCCTTCAGAAGAAGAAAATCAGTGCATTGGAGTCAGAGCCCAGATCTAAATCTTACTAAAATCCTGTGGGATGTGCAGGAGATGCCCTTGCAATTTGAGTGGTCTGGAGCTTTTTTGCAAAGATGATTGGAAGAAAATTGTCAAATCAAGATGTGCCAAGCTGATAGACTCTCTTACCCAAAAGACTGAGTGCTGTATTAGAACTAAAAGGTGTTTTTCTATAAAGTATAAGCTAAGGGATGTGTTCAAAGAAACAACCAAAATGTTTGTGTTTGCTTTTCACTTGAATTTTGTTAGTTACAATATCACATTAAATATGGAAAAACATTTGACATGATTTATGTTGGTTTCAGCTTTACAAAACAAAACTGCAATTTTAACAGGGGTGCTAGACGTTTTATATACATTTGATAATGAATACATTTTATTTATATTTGTATAGCAGTATGTGTTGTACACTGAATGATTCCCAGCACTAGTCTTATGCTCTATGTAATGCCTGTCCTCTGTAAGTTAGTCATTGTCATTTAATCATTGCTTTGATAATTTTTTTATTCATCTTCCAATTAGTCAGAACATAAATACTCAAGTTATGGTATAGTCATGGTAAGATCCATATACAGTAAGTGTATAGTTAAAGTACATAAGACTGATCTAGTAATCTTTAACTGCAGAGATGAAATTTGTGTATGGTCCAGTTTAAAAATGTCTCTGGAGTGAACATTCACCTAGTGCACCTTGAGGAAGGGGCAGTTGGTGCAGAGTGGAGCAGACGTCCTGGTCTGTGGTAGGCCGTCTTTCCCTCGGATACTGAAACACAGCCGTTCTGCTGCTCCCTGTGTGTCTGCCAGAACCTGCATGCCCAGTGCAGCCTGGGAGAGGGCCTGCCGTCCCCCAGGAACCCAAGGCATGCTCCCCAGGCCTGCAGCTTTACTGGGCCGCCTACGCCTGCAGCCTGCCAGACATGACTGAGGCTATAGCGCATGGCGCTGAGGTCAACTGGGTCAATGCAGAGGAGGACAGGAAGACGCCGTTAATCATGGCGGTGCAGGGGGTGAGTGTGAGTGCGTGCGTGTGTGTGTGTGAGTGTGAGTGCGTGTGTGAGTGCATGTGAATGAGTGTGTGCGTGCGTGTGTGCGCGTGCGTGTGTGTGTGTGTGAGTGCGTGCCTGGGTGTGTGAGTGTGCGTGCGTGCGCATGTGTGTGTGCGTGTGTGAGTGCGTTTGTGGGTGTGTGTGTGCGCGTGCGTGTGTGCACATGTGAGTATGTGTGTGTGCGCATGTGAGTGTGTGCGTGTGCGCATGTGTGTGTGCGTGTGTGTGCATGTGAGTGTGCGTGTGTGCGCATGTATGTGTCCATACGCAGGGCATAACGTCATATCAGCAGCAATTGGAATTGGAGCACCTGTTCTTGTGAAGGGCTGAATTTGATTTCTGTGAGAGCGCTGTGCTCATGTGCCTTGTCCTACAGCTTATTTCCATGGTCTTGAAATCTGTGAGAGAACGTAAAGCATATTTTGACAGTTTGGCCACCAATCGAACTCCGGCGTCCCCGCTACTGTTTAACATTCTGCCTGCCTGGAAAGACTGTTCTGCTCTCTGGCTAAGCCAGAATTTAGCAGCTGAGCTGATCTGTCTGCATAACGGGGCTTACACAGTGCTGAGTTGCTGGATCATAAATAGTAAGATCCTCTGAGATGCTCTGACTCAAAGTGGCCTTTAGCTGTGTCAGTCTGTTCATAAACCCTGCGCCATGGTGAGCTGTGCGTGTTTATTTATGTGCTCATGCACTGCGTGTATGTACCATGATTCCTCTCTCACTTCACCAGGGCTCCATGGTCACCTGTGAGTTCCTGCTCCAGAACTCAGCTAATGTGAACCAGCCAGACGCCTACAGCAGAGGGCCCCTGCACCACGCCACTATTCTGGGCCATACCGGGTGAGCGGCCAGGTTAATACCACAGTGCTCACTGTCATGGACTTCTCTGCTTATCCAGGGGAATTTATGCTGATGCAGTTGAAGCTAAGGGCGTTTCACCGCAATAAGTACGGTACTTTCGGTACTTTCGCTTTTCCATTGACTTCCGGTCAAAAGACGAGTACTAAAAGTGCCAAACCAGTTGGGGTACTTCTTTGGTACTTTGGGGTGGAACTTGCAAAGATATTTGCTGTCAATTGGTTATGCAAATAGCCTGCCGCTGAAACACAAAATACACACAGCGAACAGCGAGAAACGAAATAAAAAGCAGTAGTAACAAAAATATTAAAAAGTAAAATGGAAGGATGGACAAATGAGGAAACACAGGCTTTAATTGCCATGTGGTTGGATGAACAGATCCAGCGGGATTTAGATGGCACAAAATAAAAAAGTATTTGCCGTAATAGCAAGCCGCTTGGAAGAAATGGGGCACACGCAAAACACCGAAAAATGCCGCTTGAAAATCAAAAAACTTAAGTAGGACTACAGGAAAGTGAAGGATCATAAAATAACATATTTGAATTCAGCGAAAGAAATACCGGAGTCAGGGGCGATCACTGATGATGTCGTTTGGTGCTGGTACCAGTTTTTACGCCAGTGGAAACCCGACACAGAAGAAGTACCAGAAGTACTGAAAATACTGTACCTGGTGCGGTGGAAAAGTATCCGAAGTGTCTTGCTTTAAGGGTTGCATTAGCCCTTCTCCGGGAAGTAACATAAAAAGTCATATTCGAAAGTGTACTTAAAATGCATCTTTGTTATAAACCCCTGTGCGGACAAGGCAGAAGGGTGTCATGGATCGGTGTTTGTGTCCCTCATCTGATCAGTGCCATGTGACATGCTTTTTTTTTAGCCTCATAGTCATAAAGGTAGAAGGACCTGCCTCGGCTGATCACCATGGCAACACTGTAATCAGTTTAACTGTGTCTGGACCAGGCAGGTGTGTTTGTTCCTGAAAAGGGGAGCCAGTCAGAACGCGCTGGATGTTGATAACAGGAGTCCCCTATCCATCGCCGTGGACACAGCCAATGCCGACATAGTGACACTGTAAGTGGACTAAGGTGGTCTAATTTTATTTAGCACGGTGCTTAAGCACGGTTCTTTATCACAGTTTTTAGTGTCACAATCTCATAATATAATTAGAACAAGGTTATCTCATAAATTAAGAAAAAAAATTAAAACATAATTGAATCATTAAATATCAAAAGACCCAGGTCACCCTCTCAGATCCCCCTAAAAAATTCGCAGCTGCTCCTATATCACATTCATGTGACATAAATGTATCAAAACATGGGGTCAGACCCAAAAATACATAATATACAGCTGATCTGATTACATTTTTGAATTCTTAACAAAGTTAGCCCTTGTCAGAGGCTGTTGATGCTCTATCGAAGGAGCTATGAATGTCTGAAGCTGGACAAAAAGTATGGCGAAATATGTAAAATTAATTAAAATTTCACAGCACTATAGATTCAGGACAACTAGAGATACAGACCTGATATTTGGGGATCTTAGAGGGTGACCTGGGACCCTCATGGTGGCTTGATATGGAATTAACTCCGTTACGTCTATAGAAAACCTGAAGTGTATTTTTTTTCATGAAGTACCAGGCACATGCAGAATATTAGTCCTGTATCTCTGACAAGCCTCACACATTGATCTTACATACAGTCATGGCCATAAATATTGGTACCACTGCATTTATCTCAGAAAATGCACCACTCCTCTCAGAAAATTGTTGCAATTACAAATGCTTTGCTATTGTCATGTTTATTTCTTTTGCTGCCACTGGAAGAACAGAAAAAAGCAGAGAAAAATAAATCTGTGACATCCCACACAAAACATCAAAAATGGCCTGGACAAAATTATTGGCACCTTATCAGAATAGTAAGAAATCATTGTATTTCAAGCATGTGCTGCTCCTTTCAACTCACCTGTAGCAATTAACAGGTGCTGGCAATATGGAAATTCCCATTTGCAACCAGTTAAAATGGAGAATTATTAACTCAATCTTGTTTTTGAGTATCTGTGTGTATCCCACTGAGCATGGAGAAAATAAAGAAGACTAAAAAATTGTCTGATGTTTTAAGAACCAAAATTATAGAAAAGCATGAACAATTCCGAGGCTACAAGTCAATCTACAGAGATCTTAATGTTCCTGTGACCACTGCCCGCAACATTGTAAAAGAGGTTTACAGCCCATGGCACTATAGCTAATCTCTCAGGACCAAAAAGATGACTTCAAAGAAAGGAACACGGTCCCTACACTCAAACATGGAGGAGGTTCACTGATGTTTTGGGGTTGCTTTGCTGCTTCAGGCACTGGTAGTCTTGACAGTTTGCATGGTATTATGAAATCTGAAGGCTACCAAAGAATTCTGGGGCACAATGTAGGGCCCAATGTCAAAAATCTGGGTCTCTGGCTCTGTCCAGGACAATGACCCAAACGAAACTTCAAAAAGCACCCAGAAATGGTTTAAGACAAAGCGCTGGAGAGTTCTGAAGTGGCCAGCAATGAGTCCAGATCTAAATCCCATAGAGCACCTGTGGAGAGATCTAAGGACAGCAGCTGGGAGAAGGAACCCTTCAAATCTGAGAGACCTGGGGAAGTTGGCAAAGAAAGAGTAGTCCAAAATTCCAGTAGAGAGATGTAAACGATTCATTGATTGTTGCAGACAGCGATTAAAATCAGTTATTTCTTCCAGAGGTGTGTTGCCAGGTATTAAGTTGATGATACCAATAATTCTGTCTGGGCCTTTTTTGACATTTTGTGTGGAATGTCTCAGATTTCTTTTTATTCCTCTGCTTTTTTTTGTGTTCTTCCAGTGTTCTTCCAGATAAATAAATATGACAATAGCAAAGCATTTGTAATTGCAACAATTTTCTCGGAGAAGTGGTGCCTTTTGTGACATAAATGCAGGGGTGACAGTATTTCTGGCCATGACTGTAATATGTAGTCATGTGCTACATGTAAATACATCATTTGCCCAGGTTTTTTCCACCATGACATGCCAGAGAACAGCTTTTGCTCATCAGTTACTGAATGAGGCCTTTTTCTGTGTGTTTTCGGTGATTTTTAAGTTGTTGTCCTTGTGCATGCTGGCATCACATGGGACTCCATTCTCCCCCCAACAGGCTCCGCCTGGCCAAGATGAATGAGGAGATGCGGGAGGCAGAGGGTCCCTATGGACAGTCAGGTCAATATAACAGTAACAGCCCCACGGAAGTGCAGTACAGGAAGTGCATGCAGGAGTTCATTAGCCTCCAGCTGGAGGACTCCTAGGCCAGGCAGGGATGTGGCAGCTGGCCAGCAGCCTTTGCTCAGGCCCCAAGCCGACATGCCGACTTTCAGTCTGTGTGTGCAGTAGCTGCACTATCAACAAGTCCAGCAGGAATGTGTCCCTCATCCATACCTTGTACTAATGGGTCAGGTCTCTCAGGTCAGCTGGCCACAGCCAGTAAGAATCACCAGACACAAGAACAAATGATTATTCCCTCCTTCATGTTTCTGGGTGTGAAAGTGCAGTTGCATTGCATTGTGAGAATGTACAGTAATCCAGATGTCAGACATTTCTGTGGTTCTTGTATGCAGCATCATAATATCACTAGTCTGAATTATTTTGACTCGTCTTAACCTTTTAAATAATTATAGTTGTACTGTTTAAATTCTCTTCCTTTTAAATACAAATATCTAAAATTTTTGAAGAAGGCCTTAAAAGCTAATTTACTTTTTTATAATAATGCAAACATAAGTCATACATTCATTCTTTCTGAAGAAATATATGGCAGGATTATGGTGGCGTATGAAACTTGTCGTTCACAGTAAATGATTAGTAGTTTATCTAGTTTATGAAGATTAGTACTGTATACTGGTTTATTAATGGTTATTCCTTTAATTCCTATCCTTTATTTTTGATATGAAGTATATTAGAACTTTTTGTTTTAAAATGCAAAGATATTCAAATTGTGACATCAGACATTGTCATCACTGAATGGGGGATGTGTGTGTGTGTATGAATGTGTGTATACGTGCATATGTGCGTTAGCCGAGCAGCATCCCATCCAGCGAGCACCCCTACCTTACGCCCTATACCTCCTGGGATAGGCTCAAGACCCTGACTTGTACACATGGCTAGTGATGGATGATATTGACACATTACATTTTATCTCTACTGACCAGTCCAGATTGCTTGTATTATTGATTATATCTGCTAGTGTGAGTACTGCCAAAATGTGTCTGATTGTTTCTATGATAGTGATAATTAACAAAAAAGGAGAATCCACTTCAAATTCAAACAGAGGGAGAACAGAACATTAGCATGTAATACTAACAATAACCACAAGGTGGCAGGTATGCAATTTGAATGAAGGTCCACAGCAAGCTGGGTACCAGTGAAATAGACCAGTGCAGCAGGACAGATCCCAAGTTTGGGCTTCTTATTGATGTACCAGTGGTGTACAATATAGCATCCTCCTCACAGTGTTCATTGTTTGGAGCTGTTTAAGTATACAGCTTTTCTGAATGGTTACTTTTTATTCTGTCATTAATGAATCGATATGTATAGAGAGAGATACTTATGTCATGTGTATATAGCATACGTAGCATAAATATGCAGTGTTACAAAGAAAAATTATGGGATTCTTGTTTTAGGTCTGTAATATGTTGTACTTCGCTGAGCCATAGAAAAAAAAAAGAGGTGTTACACTTCTGACATGTTTAAAACTCTTGAATGTTGTTCTGAATTACCAAAATGCAAATACATAGAGGCAAATAAATATTTTTTAAATAGATATCGACAAATGAATGCTTTGAGGATGTCAGGTGATGAGTAGGCATTCCTTAGGAGGCGAGGCCCCTCCTGCAGTTAAGCAGGCAGTCAGTCAGTATATGTCGGTCTGTAGTGTCATAATGAGCACTATGTTTATTTTGTCCAAGTGACTGGCAGCAACACAGTCTGGCTCATACTTAGCAAGTGCAGGCAGTACCGTGTAGCCAAACCATTATCGATAGCTTGGTAGCAATCAGGGCTAAGCAGTTAATGTTCTTTGGAAAGAGCAGCAGTACGTTATATACTCATCTTGTCTCTGTGTGTGTTTCTAAGACAATTCATGTTAAAATAGCAGCTTTTAACAGAAGTGTGAACATGTATGACGTCCGTATACAGTGACATGTTTGTTACAAAGGCTTTTATTCTACACCTCTAGAGTGTCGTACCTTGTTTACGGTTCATTTATTGATTCCACTTTCTGTTGCTGAACACCCACCTCCATTTCAACCTTGTTTTTTGATCTGTTATTTGGGATTTTGTGCCTTTTCTGTCCTGTGGTTCTTATGAATGCTTAGGCCACTGCACCTGTATTTTTGTATGTCGAACATGCACTTTAAATACAACTTGATTGATAACAGAAGTGACCTTTTTGTGAGTCGTTCTTTCCCTCTTTTCTCTCTTACTGTGTACTAAGCCATGCCACTGGTTAAACTCGTACAGATACCGTCATGTTCTCACAGCACTATTCTTTGAATAACGCGGGTCTCTCTCAGCTGTCCTGCATCTTTTTCAGCATTTGGTGCATGAACACTGCTGCGCTGTTTTGCTCAGGCTTCACACTGGCTGCCAGGTTTATGTTTTGCATAGTTTAACTCTGCTTTTCTTTCCTGAGCTGCTTTCACCTGCTCAAAGGTACGGGCGGATTTTTCTGTGACTTTTAATGCATTAAATGCATGTCTGTGTGTATCTGCCTGCCTAGGTTTCATTATTATTGTAATGCCTGTGTTTAGTTCTTTGTGTGCATGCCATGACACTGTGAGCTGCTTCAGCATAGGTCCTTCCGCTGATGTTCCTCTCATTCCTTTTTGCAGGGGATGAAACCTATCAGGATATCTTCCGAGACTTTTCACACATCGCGTCCAATGATCCTGGCCGACTGAACCGATTCCAGCCGCATGATTCCCAGAAGCTCTGAGTGGGGCCCAGATATGCCCAGGGCCCCCCTGGGGGAAGAGGGAGTAGCCTGAGGGAATGTGTCTCGCTTCCACAGTTATTAATGTCGTGACAGAAAGCCTGCTCTGCACAAGGCTGAGGACCATCCAGTTTACATGGAGAGTGAACTGATACTGACTTATTGCAGAAAGGCGGATTTCAGTTATATTCTACCAGTTTAAGAAGAAAACTCTTATTCTGTCATTTTGCAGCACAATTATCTGCTGCTTTTGCATTGTCTAAACATTTACGGTCTCATCAAAGTCTGTTACAGTGAGCTATTAACTATGGATCAGTTTCTATTTGCTTGTTATGATCTATAACATTTACAAGAGAAGAGTGAAGGATGTTTTTTTTCCCCCAGACTGGCTATTCAGAGGACTGCAAGTACACGTCATGAAATCCTTGAACCCATTTTCCAAGCACACTTGTATCCACGGCATCTGTGTACGAATGCAAAGTGTGGTGTCACCTACACCTTTGAATCATACTTTCCGGTTCAAATAAGCCATGCAGTGCTTTCCAGGGTATGGGCGTATTCCAGTATTTTGCTTTTTTATGTGGATTAGAGTATTCAGTTGTTTCCATAACTCAAATTAATGGGATTATCTCAATATATTTCATTTTTTGAAGGAAAGGTACAATATTTTATGTGAAAAGGCTCAGTTCCCGAACTGGTCAGCAAGGGCCTAAGATCAGCACTTTTGAATCGCATATGTCAGTAATATTTTGTGTACATATTAATGAGATTTTATTGCCAATCTTCTCTATAGACATTCCTGATTTTTTTCAGGTCTTATGAAGACACACAATCCATCTTGTGTTTTTTATAGTTAGTGTTAGTATTGTTTTGACATTTTCAGTATCTGGTTAAACAGTGAAATGCGTGTACTTTTAAGTAATCACAGTCTTTTTTTTTAAGAATACAGTCCTGAAATGGTAGTACGTGATATTTTAATAATTGGTGGTCTGTATATTAATCATTATTAGAGGCATCTGGTCTCGACGCTTTGTACCTGTAGTAGGACAGAGTTGTGGACGTGGTTTTGAGAGCTTCCAGACCGTTTGGAGTCAGAGGCTTACAGCCCAGTTTCTGTGCTGTAAGAAACGCAGAATGCAGCTCTGGTGAATTCACATGCAGGTTCCTGCCTTCACAGGAACAAGGAACCAAAGCGTGTATGTAAGATGGCCATCCTGAGATGGGCTAAACGAAATGGCTGTGCCTAGGTCAGGCACAGAGCCAAAATGCTTAGTTTACCTGTGTCTTCTTCCCAATCATTACGTATAGTTTTTTTTTCTCTTGCTTCCTGGAGCATGAGCCCAAAACCTACTGTCTGACAGAGTCCTCGCTTGAAGCTTTTTGACAACTTGATGCTTATTTTCCAGCCTGTCCATTTTCCAGTGTCATTTAATGTGTATCTAAAACAACATTTATTCATTATTTTAATACTCTGATATGGGTAAGCTAGCAATGCTAGCTAGAGTGATCAGTCCCTTGCAACCTGTGTTTGTAATAAGATACAGATATGTATGTGTCAAATTGTAATCCACAGTTGACTTTTAGTGTAATGTAGCAATCCTGGTAAGAGTTGAATAAGGTACCATGTTGGAGTTTTGTTGGAAAGTATGGCTTAATCACTAAGTAATTTGTCCCATCGCTGATCTTGAGTGCAAGTCAGGCCTTTATTTTCCTCAAGAAGAGCAGCCGGCTCCTGCAGTGAAGAGTTTGTGACTGACCTAGATCAGTCCCATTCATCTGTTTCCATCGGTGGTTCTGAGTAGTCTTCCAATGCACATGTTCTCTTTAATGTAAATTGTGTAAATAATGTTTGTCTTACTCCATGGTGAAGAAAGAAAACATTCTTTAAATAAATGCTAGAGGTATTGGAGTCATTAAAACTGTTTTTGAAAGTTCTTATTGGTATCTTACGGGTATCTTTTTCATCCCTTTCCAAGTATGTATCATCTATTTATCATGTGTGTCTGTCGTCCAGTGTCACTCCTTAAAAGCAATTTGTCTAATTTATCAGGACAAACACCCCAGCCGTAAATACTCTGAACCTTTTCTTGTGCAACAAAAGATCTTAACATTGTACTAGTCAATTAAACAGTGCAGTGGCTGTAAATTTAAATACAAGTATTTTGTTTTCTTTCAGACATTTAATCTATTGCTCTCGGAACAAAGCTGAAGATGTTTGCTATTCTAGTAACTTTAGGCATGCTCCCTTTGCGGACAGGCTGCAGCAGGCAGAAATGCATTGCATCATCATTTTCAAGTGCAAGGCTGTGCACTGTATAAACAGCTCAACCCTTTATCCAATTTACTGACATTAGGATGGTAGCTCTTGAGGCTCAGGGCATTGTGGGTACTCTGGCGTCACATAACGATTCTAAGTGCATAGTGCTAGCTGTACACTGACTTAAAAACCACAAAGGGGCTCGTACTCAAATGTTGTGAGGAAAAATACCTTGGAGGTGCAGCCAAGTCCCATTAGTACCACTTGTCCATAGAAGTAGCATCAGACTGCTGCCGCAATGCCGGCCTTGGCAGAGGCCAATGCACACAGCTGCAGCTGCACTCCACGAACGTGTCCAGCATGCCATCTCTTTCCCTGCTGCTGTAAACCACATTGTTTCCATGGAGTTCAAGACACTTTTCATCTACTTTCAAAACAGTCAACACATCACAATCTCTTAATATTTAAGGGAGTTCAGTGTTTTTCTTCGTAACCTCAAGAACAAAACAACGTCAAACTGTCCTCCTTTCAAATGGATGCACCATTTCAGCTATATGTGCCTATCATAGCTCATTACTTGAGTGTGGAGCAAGGTTCCTAATAACTACCCCACTAGCCCCCCATCAGAACCAGGCTTGATCATCCATTGGCCTATAGAATATGGGTCTGGCTTAGGTCACCACAAGCTGCACATCAGAACCAGGCTTGAACATCCCATGGAGTATGGATGTATTTGGGGTGCTTTTTCCCCAAAAGCCAGTGTCCATAGGCTAACACATCCTTATTTAGACTTTGTTTACATATCTAAAAAATAATAACAGCATTCCAAGACTAATATTCCTCAAAATGATGATCAAGTAAGATCAGGTCTGGACCAGGATCAAAGTACCAGGTAAATTATGGCTTTAAGCCCATTTGCCCCACTAAGTCCACACTTCCACAATACTTAATTTGGCATGTGCGTTCACACACTCACACAGAACCTCATTTGGCATGTGCGTTCACACACTCGCACAGAACCTCATTTGGCATGTGCGTTCACACCCTTGCACAGAACCTCATTTGGCATGTGCGTTCACACACTTACATAGTACCTCTTTGCATGTGCGTTCACAGACTTACACATTACCTCATTTGGCATGTGCGTTCACACACTTACATAGTACCTCTTTGCATGTGCGTTCACAGACTTACACATTACCTC
>JABFEA020000036.1:10269848-10289842 GCA_019775915.2 Cyphomyrus plagiostoma | reverse complement strand
TTAATCTCCTTATCTCAGCTAACTTAGCCTGACTTGTGCGTGGCACGGGGAGTATTTCAGAGAATACCACCGTGGACATTCTGCTTCTAAGCTTATTGGAGACAACTGGATCTACCCCAGCTGGGGCCAAAAGCTTGTCCACACTATCTGGAAGGTCCCCTACCTGGGCACCAGGCAGGCAAGATACTGTACGGGACCCTCTATCACGATGCACACATAACTGTCTACTCCGCTAATAATTGAATCCCCCACTACCACAACCTCCTTCTTCCTGGGGCGAGGGGGCTCCTCAGTGCCCAAGGGCCCACCTGCCTCCCCAGTCCCTTCCGGCTCTAATGCTGGAAGCACCTGAAACCTGTTTGACAGAGTCACCTCAGGTGATGCCACCTCTGTAATGTGTGTATGCCCTTTCCTGCGTCTACGACCTCTCTGCCCTTCATTCTCCCTCCGCCCCGCTAGTGGTATACACACCATCTCCCTAAATGGCGTATTAACCAGCTCCTCTAACTCACTGTTGCATTGGATGACAGCCAGTTGCTCGTCAAGGTCGCAAACCTTGACCATGAGTGAGTCCACTAGCTTACATCGCTCGCAGATGAAGTCCGACTGGACACTAACGTCCAGAAAGGCAAACATCTTGCAAACGCCCCGAACACACACAAACACACACCCACACACCCCAGAGAAAGAGAGGTCCTATAGCTGAGAGAGACGCTGCTCACATGAAAACCGCTTCAGTGTTCTCAATTATAGTAACGCGCATTTTATTGTCAGTAACGGTAACGGCGTTGTAATGGGGAAACAGTAATTCGTTTGATTACTTGTTACTGAAAAAAGTATTGCATTAGTAACACCATTTATTTATAGCGCCGTTATTCCCATGAGTGCTTACTAGAGGAGTCAGAATGAGGAATCAGGAATCAGGAATGAGGCAGATTACCTGCATTGTGAGGGATCCTCAGTTACAGAACTATGGCCATGTGATACATTTTCCTGAGGGTGATCCAGCTCGCCAGATTCTCATTGCTGGGGACCCAAGTGGCTGGAACAGGCCAAAGGGACGCCGAAGTAACACCTAGTTGCAGCAGATGGATGGCCATTTCCGGAAGGTGGGACTGGACCGTGTCTCTGCCTGGGGGATCGCTGGCCGGGATCCTGAGGAGTTTTGCCATATGGCGGGTGTGGCAACATTCTACATCAGCGCATACTCCCCAACCTGAGCTGACCTGATCCTATCAAATTTGAGGCTCCTTCCCTGTACATTGCTTCATCATTATTGGATCAGCCCTACAATGGTTGTGCATCTGCAGATTTGGCAATGGGGTTTGAACTGTGGATAGAGAGGGTACAGGAGTAGGTAAGCCAAGTCATGGGAAGTCATATATTTTTAATCATATATTCTTACCAATATGTTACTTTACCTTTAAATATTTTGTATCTCACCTTTCTTCCCTTACTTATGTTACAGTGTTCTCCACACTTTGTCACCTTGGACATGGGCTAACTGCTATTTTTTAAAACGATGCCATCAGGATTGCTACTGTAGGTCTGAGCAAAGAGTTTTCTGGAAAAATACTGGAATGTGTCCTTGGCTGCAGAAGCTAAGAACACCTTATCTTTGTAAAAGGTTCCAGATGGGCTGAGACACTGAAATGAACACCTACACCTCTAACAAATCCAAGAGCATGCAACTTCTTATTTTCTTTTGTTTCATACTTGTATTGTTTTATCTATTATACTTTGAAGTTAATTACTACAGAACTCAACTGTCTGCAGAGCAGGTCCTTTTAAGAAAAACTCAGCAATTAGTGTTCTCATTCATTTTCCCAATTTGGCTGTTTTTTTGCATCATCAGTTATAATGTTTAGATGTTATAGAACATGTACAACTAGGTTTTGGATGCTTTGAAGACTTTCTGGCAACTGTGATGATGATGTTCAATGTGCTCAACATCAACCTCTGGCAAAAACAGAGGGAATACAGGTGGTGCACCAGGCCTTACAACCCACCGTTTCTTGATGGGTTGGCATGTTTGAAGCAAGTGTTTTATTGCCAACACATAGTGAATGATGAAAAGAAAAACTCAATAAATGCATTTTGAAAATGAGAATGTTGCAAAGATTTGTTTTTTCATTCTTTTGTGTCCCTATTTCATAGGTGAAATTAACAAGTTGGAAGAGTCCAGCAGGTCGTATATGGCACATTTCATAACGTGGAAAGGTGTTATTTACAATGTTCTCAGCATGTTCAGCGCACTTACTGGGCTTCACTATTTGGAGCCATCTCACCAGTGCGACCGTCCCTGTAACCACCACACCCAGTCCTCTGCCACACCCTCCAACAAGTTGCCATGGACTAGTGGCAGCCCACAGTCCTCACTTTTTTGAGACAGCTTACGCATGGATCAGTTGGGGACTGCTAACAAATCCGGACTGCTAGTGGGCGCTGGGAGGCCAGCAGGCTCTGGCGATACAGATCCCCCCGCGCCCTTCTTCTTCTGCGGCTTGCTGGGGACCTGTTGCTGACCACCAGCAGCATGCCTCCATGATGTTTCCTCTGTTGGTCTGCAACTCCAGTGACCTCGGCAGCTGCTGGTCACACTCACCCTTTGCCCTGCCAGTTCACTGTGCTCCTGGGCCAGCTGTGCCTCCAAATCACAACACACCTCTTCACAGCTGAGCTGCACTGCCTCATGGCCGAGGAACACCGCCTCTGCTGCCTCAGTCAGACCCATCTGGGGGTCGTGCTTGCACTCCCAGCTGGCCAGTTCTTCATTCAGCCGCTCCCGGTCCTGCTGGCTCCACCACCACTTTGAGCTCATGACACTCCTGTGGAAACTGAGCCTTCAGCGTGCAGTGTGCCTCCTCGCATCAAGTGCGCTGACAGCCTTCACTAGCCAGCAAGCAGACAGAGCCTTCAGGAACTCCTGCCTTCCCTGATCACCCATAGTATTGGGATGGCAGGATCGGCATCAGCGCATGCTGCAGCAGGATGTGGGTCCGGCAGGCTGGCAAGGGTGGCATTAGGGCACGCTGCAGGAATCTGGGGCTTTTTCGAAGTAAAGGGCAGCACCTCCCTCTCTCTGTCATCTCCTTCTCGTGGCTCTGGCACAGGCTTCCAAGCAGTAGTGTGCCTGATGCCCTTTCTCCCTGCAGCAGAGTAGCTTCTTGTCCCCAGTCATCCTTGCTGGAAAATTGCTCCTGCTTCTCTAGGTCTGCCAGGCTAGAGTGGTCAACCCGAAGGAGGGTTGAGGAGTGAGAAAAACACTCTCCAGTGTAAGTGTCATATAAATGGTTTTGTATAATTTTTGGTTCTAGTGGTTAAAGGTATTTTTCTTTTTTTTGGTTTTTGTTTTGTTTTTTTTTTTTTGCTAGTAAATTATTTAGTTTTATGTTGCAAAGTTATGTTTATTTTGTGCATAGGGTTTGTTTGTTTGATACGGGAGGTGTTTGTTGAAGTTTGGACATGGTCGTGTGATACTGCGAGACTTAATGCGCATGTCACGTTGTCTTAGCCATTCGCTGCCTTTGCATGAATGCACAGGTTGTAAATTGGAGATACTCGTCCAGGATCTCCGAGGTGGCACGCGGCCACGAGGTAATTTTATATTAAAACAACATGTTCATTTTACGGAATTAAGTGTCTGAAGCTGCTGTTTTTGTGCTTGCAGTTTTCACGGTGTTTAATAAATAAAACGAAGCACCTGTTTGAGGAAGCCGAGCCAGTTTTGTCATTTCGGAGCTACACTCCAGTGTCACCAATCAATGCCAATGGGGCCACTTCAGGCATTCCACTATTGTATTGACACCAGCATAGCGGACAGGTAGATCATATTGTCTAAACAATTGACGAAAGAGGGGACAATTATAATTTTACAACAGGTGGATTTATTGCACTTGTATTTTACTCAATGCCCACCGTGCTATTCACCCAGGCTACTCCTAACACATGAGCAAACACAGACACACCACTATTTTCAACAAATAATACTAAATACTACACGAGACACGAATTACGATACACACAACAGCACAAGAAACGCTAACTACACTCCATTATTTACTTTATGGACATGGCGCACTGCCCGACGTATCGCGGCAGCGCTACAATATGTATAAATACCAGCGATAGGTAGGAGCGCGTTTCAGTTTGACTATATTGTAATCATGAATACTGTCCCTAACGGCGGACTGTATTTTGTTTCTGGTACGACCATAATACCTGTAACGCGCGTGTCGGAAGTGACGTTGCTTCTTCTGAGCGCTGATAGCTAACGTGGAATCTGGCATTTGTTAACGGACAGATTTCAAACAGTCGTCCCATTTCGAAAGCAAAAAAAAAATTAAATTAAATATATAAAAATAACAACCATCTGTAGAGAAGAGCGTAAATGGTGCTAGTAAGTATGCAGCAGTTTTTTGTGTAGATAATTTTGCAAGCAGTGAGTGCTCTTCCCACTTGTGCTACTAGACTACTAGTTATGTACCAGCATTATTAAACAATTTTAATTGCAGTAATTTTAATCAGTCACCAGCGAATAAAGGAAGCCGATCGTCGTGCAGTTTCATAGGGTGTGTTCTATTAGTAGTTTCAGAATTATTCATTTAAAAACCCACGTCTATGTAATAATACTTCGCATGCAAGCTACTGGATGACTGATAGATTTTAATTGCGGCGTAGCTCGCAACAGGTAAAAGTTATTGTTGCTTCAGTATAAAATTAATAGCACCAATTAATGTGTCATTTAAAACGTTTTAAATGGAAATCGCTCTGAATTGTCTGTTTTTAAGAAAAATGTGACATGCGCGTTATGTGTTCTCATTTTAGGACACTTTCTCTGTTATGAGACTGATCAAACTTTTAAAGGCTGACGATGGATCGGGATCTGCTGCGGCAGTCGCTGTCGTATCATGGTCAAAGCCTTTTTTCCCTTATGAAAAATGAACAAAATGAAAATCCCGATTTCAAATCAATTGTGGCAGATTTGTCCAAGGCCCCAAACCCAAGGTATTTATACTTCTTTTATGCCAGTAAAACGGTGTAAACTTAAGATCCATATCCCTGGCTTGCTGTATGTCAATTTGTTTAAAAATTGTTCATATGTTTGTTTTTAAATGTATTAATTCTGATTGTAAAGCTGGTCCTAATGTTCTTTGTACTAGATGGACACATTTAAACTTAATCAAATTCATGTGTAATACTGAACATACGGTATCAAGCTGCACCAAGTGTCTGGCTTCAGTTTTGCTGTGAAAATGGGGATACAGGGAGGTTGGGTTACCCAGAAAGACAGCCCTGGGAAGAAAGCTGTCCGGGTGCTGTGAGAATCTTGCTCTAAAGAGGCTGGCCTGGATGGGAGGTGTCAGAGACAGATCTTGCTTCTTTCTTTGTGCAGCAGATTTGAAAAAGTTTGCAGCTTCAAAACCCAGTCACCGCTTTTACTTGAGACCTTTTTGTTGATTTTCTTTGAGTAATTCAGGTTTTTTTTATACACAGTTTGGTTTTCTCTCTTTTTTTTGCTCTGTGAGCAGATTAACTATTTTCCCATCTAGGACGTAGCTTTGCTATCTACAGATTACCACCATGGGTGCTTTTTACTGGCATGCAGGAACCAAGCCATACATGACCCGTACTGTGAAGAGAACATAGTTACAGTGTGCTTCCAGCTCACTTTTATTTTTCTACTGCAGAAGAGTTGGCTCAGTATAGGTTTACAACTTGGAAGTCGGAAATTTCACCTGGGATGCCCTCTAAAGTCGGAGGAACCTTTACAACCCCATCCCCAGAATATATGATGGCTGTGCCCTGCAACAGAAGTGAAAGCTGTTATATACTGTTTATAAGCACTTAAGTCTTATTTGTGTTTCATTAAATTTGTTGTCCAGACAGTGTTGTCCAACCGCTATCTGGGGACATGTTTGTATGCATAAAATACCCTCTAATGAGCTAACTAGTTTTGCTAACAATGTCTGGCTGTTTTATTGTACTTTTTCAGGTAGGAGGCTGGTAATTTGCATGTTCCGAGCAATAAAGAATGCATCAGTACATCATGATGTGTGACGCTACATGTAATGAATAATTCGTTTTTTTGTTGTCGCTGTGCATTTCAGCCAATTAGATGGTGGTTACGCAACCAGCTTGATTTAGTCATGCTTTTAACCCTGCTAGTAAGCAGGGCCATGTCAGTTAGGGAACAGGTCGGGTACGGCTTGCATAATTTACAGTGGAAAACAGTCTCTTTTCAGTTCGGTTCTTGGTGGCAGTGGAAAAGCCCCAAATAATGTTCAGAACACTAATTTTAATAATCAGATAACGAGCGCAGCTGATAGAGTGAATTCCTACATGTTCTCTGCATTTTTTTCACAGGAAAGAAAAAAAGACATGTAGCAATGCAGTTGAGCAGTTTATCTCAAGGAAGGCAGACCTCCTGTTTGCACCTTCCTGGAAGTCATGTGAGCCGCCTGAGCAGGAATGGCAGGAGGAGACGGATGGTAGTGCTTTCATTGTCATATGACCACTGGCTATTGGGATCCCATTTTACACAACATTGAATTGTGTGTTCATGTTACAGAGCCTTATGCCATCATGCCCCCGCTGGAGCAGTTCATGGGTATCGATTTTGAGGAGAGGAGGGACTTGTTCTACAGAGATGTTGAGCGTGGTGATGCCGTGATTGGCCGGATCAACGCCATACGGGATTTCGGTTTCTTCATCACTTTGTTATCTCTGGCTGGAGGACTGGAGAGGGACATTGAGGATCTGGAGCTGACGGTTGGTTGCTGGGTCTCGGGGGAAACACTGCTGGGGGTGACGGGGGGACAGGGGTCCTCACCATATGGTGTGATCCTTTTGTTTATTTTCCTTTTCTGTACCCCAGGCCCTGTGCCCCATACGAGATGTGCCTTCTAATGGAAATCACGATGACCCGCTCTCCTACTACCAAGTGGGAGACCTGATTCGAGGTGACTGTTTGAAACCCATGCTGTGGGTTGAACAGGCCTGTTTTTAAAAAAGCACTGGAGGTATGAGTGACATTTGCACGCTGTTATTTGTTTTAGCCGGGGTGAAGGACATCGACCGCTACCACGGGAAGCTGACGGTTTCTCTGCAGCCATCCTCTCTCTCTCAGAGCCTGGCGAAACTGAAACTGGGGGTCATCAGCAGAGAGGACCTGCCACTGCATTACTGGTATGAAAGTAACAACCCTGCGGAGTCGTGTCGACGTTCCTGGTTTGTCGGAAGTGGAGTCATTGTGAATATTACATCAAAACTTATAGATGGTCTATTTCTTGCAGTCGTGGGTTAAAGGTGGCTAGCAGTGCATCCGAGATCTATGAGAAGGTTTTGGGGGACTCACTGGGCTTCTCCAACCCTACCAGTGTGGAGTTCCTCTTGGGAAAACTGGGAATTAGTGAAACCCAACCCCCTTCATTAATGAGGGGCCTGCAATGGTAAGGGCCGTCTTTCCATATCATGTGTAGCTGTAGACTAATCCTGCCGACTGAACCTGGTTTCCACTCTTTTCAGCAAACATTTCTCCGAGGAGGATTATGGGACATCTATCCGGAAGAAGCAGTCTGCATCTTGGGCATTAAAATGGTGAGTTGGTCCTTCGGAATTATCGTAATCTAAATTTTAAGTTAAAAGCAGTTCTGACCAGTTGAAAGCTGAGTGCTCCCCTTTTACGGAATATGAATCGTCAATTGATGTAAAATGTTTATGTTCCAGTGTGAAGATTGGGGTCGACCACTTCAAGGCAGGCCGGCATGTAGAAGCTATGAATGAATACAACAAGGCCTTGGAGATAGATGCGGATAATGTGGAAGCTCTGGTGGCGCGAGGTGCCCTGTATGTGTCCATCACAGTGAAGGAGATGTGATGTAACTTTCATCCGTCTCCCGCTGGATACATTTTTCTCTGTCGTTGTTAGTGTTGGGTGGATATTGTGTTAGTTTTTTTTTTTTTATTCCCTTGCATTCTATTTTTAGGCAGCATTGTGTGATGCAGCACAAAGATATAAGCGTGGTCTTTTCTCCATTTGCAGGTATGCAACAAAGGGTAGTTTGGTGAAGGCGATGGATGACTTTGAGCTGGCGCTGAAAAGCTGCCCAACCCACCGAAATGCAAAAAAGTATCTGTGCCAGACCCTGGTCGAACGAGGGGGCCAGTGAGTCTTAAAACTTCTTAGTATCTTCCGCAGTGTGCAATCACCCATCAGTGCTCAGCACAGCTGGGGAACACCTTTTAAAAAGGCATTCAAGTCTGTCATTTGAAGAAATTCTGAAATTTAATTGTACAAGCATACTACAGGCCGAACCCATCATGGCACAGTATATTAAGCTTGTTGTGTGGTACAGATCCTGAAAAGTGTAGCCTATAACGTCAGTCTCCGGGAAATGACAAGGAGATGATATGTTACCCTCAGGACAAGAACATCAGCCGACAGGTTGCATTCTCAGTTTGCCACTTATGATCTCAAAATTTATGTAAATTATAGTATCTTAAATGAGCTGAACAAAACAGCAGCAACAAATTGGTTTTTAAATTGTAATGTGAAAACAAAATAAAAATCAGGAACTGTGTTCGATGACCTTTCTTTGACTGTGAAGACTGTAGTT
Organism: Cyphomyrus plagiostoma; assembly: GCA_019775915.2. Lineage (NCBI taxonomy): Eukaryota > Metazoa > Chordata > Actinopteri > Osteoglossiformes > Mormyridae > Cyphomyrus > Cyphomyrus plagiostoma. The sequence continues at coordinate 10,281,224 of JABFEA020000036.1, read as the reverse complement.
CTGCTGCCTCTGCTGTGAACTCTTCATGCCGTGGTCTGTCCCATATTCTGCCAGGCTGGAGGAGGAGGAGAAGCTTGTGACAGCAGAGGGCCTCTACAGGAAGGCATTGGCATTGGATGAGACCTTCAAGGAGGCAGAGGAAGCCCTGAAGAAACTTCAGGTGCACATCCAGGTGAGCCATTCTACCCCATTAACAGGGTTTGGGTTTGGGTGCATGTCACCTCATGTGTGACCTTTGTCTTGTGGGCCATAGTCAGGAATATACATAACAGCAACACAAGTTCACTGTTGATGCATAGAGCAATACGGCAGCAATTTCTTGTCGTAACTGTGCATCTGTTATATTAAATTACCATGTGTTTTAATCTTTATATGACTTTGTACTTCATCTGCAGTATAAAAGTTAAAATGTCTGGTAACTTGTCATAACAGTATAAATGTACATAAAATAAGTGTGCTTTTGCTATGCAACAACAAGAAATTTCTGTACGTATTGCTTTATGCCGCAATAGTCTACTTGCATACCTATAGGTGTGTACTATATGACATACTATTATAGGCTCCATGGTTGTTTAAAATTTGGTTTAGTTTAAAATCAGTAGTTGTTCAGTGTTTTTTTTTTTTTTTTTTTTTTTAGAAAGACAATGTTTATTTGATTTTACATTTGTCCATTGTAATGGATAAGTGCTTGATACATTAACACTTTATATTTTTCTTCACACTTTGCGTCTTACAATTAAAAAAAAAAAATCATATAATATTGGTTTATTTGTTGATTTCTAACCATCAGGACTTTTGTTACATGCAGCATGTGTGAAGTTGCTACCCCTGTAATACTGATAAAGCGTTTTCCTTGTGTACACATCGCTGTGATTTGGGACCCTGCTTTTTGGCCGCACTGGGTTGCTGTGATTTGCTGTCTCCCTACCTGAAAATACGCCCGGAAACAAACTGCAACGGGACTTGTAATGGTTTGTATTTCAAACTTGGTCTTCACGTGGTAACTATGATTTCTCCTTCTCGAACTGGTTGTGTTTTCGCTTTTGATTTATGATTGGGTAAAATCACTACACTAACCATGAATGTCCTGTGAATGACGGTTTTCTGTGACCGACCGACCTTTCCACCCGACGCTGATGGTTCCTTGCATGACGCTAATCGCCTTGCCGATCAATCTGAAACTGGCTGCGATTTTAACATCACAATTGCCCTGCATTAAAGAAATCCCTGAAAGTGAGAGAAGAGGAAGCTGCGAAAGAACAGGAAAAGTCAAAAAATGTGGAGACAAGTGCAGAAAAATTGCGTAAGATCTTAAAAGAAGAAAAAAGGTAAATAGCTAATCGGGTCCGTGCTAATGGAGATGGCGGTTTTTGTCCCACGGGGGGTTTGACCTATTAGATTCCTGCTCTAAAGTAAGTGAGCATTTTCTATCCTGTCAGCTTGCTTTACAGAAACTCATGAGTGAGGGAAGTGCATGGAGAGAGGTCAGGCCATTGGGAATGTTTCACCTTTCAGCAGTTCCACTCCAAACCTCACACGTTTCTTACACAAACTAGCCTGAGATGTCTTCTTATTGTTATGAAGTCTAACTCCTCTGTTTGGATGTGGTATCCTATCATTACTCAGAAGATCAGTTTTGTAGCTATGCATCTATTTCTGACTTATGTACCCATAAGTCAACCAAATTTTGAATTTTGTTTTTGTTCCTCTGTCTTGCTTGGTTTACTGCCTAGATATACTCTGGTAGGTTTAAATATGGTCTACTTATATCAACTATATGGTATCTGTTTCACTAGAATGAAAAAAAGGAGGAGGAGATCATCCTCATCCTCAACAACCTCATCGTCCACCTCGTTATCTACATCCAGTGACTCATCTTCCAGCCGCAGGAAGTCCAAGAAGAAGAAGAAGCGCAAGCGCAGGCGCTCGCAGCACAGCCACAAGAAACACCAGCGGAGGGTGTCATCCTGCGACCAGAGCGTTGATAGTAAGGAGGAATGGTACCCGGCTCCGGCCAATACGTCCGCCTCTTTCATGAACCAAAAGCAGGAGATGGTTAAGTTGCTAGATGATCAGGATTGGCAGGCAGGCCGCAGTAGGTCTCATGTCAAGAGCAGAAGGTCACAAGCTTCTGTGTCGTCATCTTCTGAGATTTTGGATGACAGCAGAGGTAGGTTTGAAGATGACCCCTTTGATGGCACTCCACAGAAGGAGGAAGGTAGCAGAGAGAAAGAGGGGTGGGCTTTGGGTTCATCCAGCAGGGAGCTAAAGCCTTTAGAAAGGAAGCTGAGTTGTGGGGGGAGAGAGGTGTCCAGAGCTCAGAGGAACCTTGAGGAGACCTATGGGGGTCGTCAAGAAGTTCACGACAGCCCAGAGAGAAATAGAAACAGAAAGGCTGCTAGCCCTGAGCGTGCTCACAGGCCCGAGAGCCGGGCTGATAGTCACCCTGTGCAAGGCTGCAGCATCAGACGATGGGATGGTGTGAAGTGTGATGATCTCAACAGAGATGGCAGGGACAGGAGAAAGTCTGAGTCTCAAAGCAAGACTGCGGGTGACAGATCACAAAATGGCAAGGGATCTGCAGAAGGGCATGTGAAGAAAGATCTGCCTGCAAGCTTGCTGGACATTTTCAGCCAGATTGCTGAGTTTGAGAAAGAAAAATGCAACAAGATGAAAAAGTGAGAGGTTTCCTAAGCCCTTCTACATTTCGGAAGTCCATATTTTGTTTACATTCTGCTTTATATCTGCTGCAGTTGTCTGCCACTGCTCTCAGATTTTCCCTAATTAAGTTTGCCAGTGGTGTGTAAACGGAATACCTCTGGTATTGTCAAAACAAAAATGCAAACCTCAAGTGTCTTGTATTATCCTCCTTCCTTGTGCAGAATCCTTTGAACGTTATGAAACCTGCTTGGCCTGTAATTAAATATCGGGGGAAAACCCCTTAATGCAATTTCAAGCAGAAGCTGTTTCTCCCTCTGTGGAAGCTGTATCTCTAGTGAAATCTCAAATACTGCCAGATTCATCTGGCACTGTCAAGCTAGTGCATTGTGGACCCCCCCCCCCCCATGTGCCAAATGCCACCTTATTCTCCAGCCATCCGCTGATAAGTGGCTTAAATAATTACTTGCATATGAACAGTATACTTCCATGTACCCTTGCATAGCTCCTAATAAAATTCTCAAGCTCTGTTGGTCAGTTTGTTTCTTTTAACTTTTATCATATTTATAAAGCCTTAACCAGGGGCTAGAGTCACAGAAAATGTTGCATTTATTTAGTGTGACGTTCCTATATGGTCTGTTTTTGAAAAGGAATACACACGCTCCTCTACTTCCAAATGACATATATTCCAAACGGCCGTTCCTAATTTGAAATGTTTGTAAGTTGTTATTCAACATTTTAAGGGTATACACAAGTACAAAGATCTAGGATGCTGGGAGTACGCAGGCTACACTGCTGCACAGCGGGATTAGCGGGCAGAAGTCGTACTAGATGGAATTTATGCTCAGAAAAAAAAATTGATGTTGCGGACAGGAAACGGGAGCCCAATGAACATAATTTGGACTTGCAGTCCTCTTTGTATGTCTGAAAATTCTTAAGTTGAAAGTTCATAAGTAGAGGAGCGTCTGTACAACCAAGGATACGAAAGCAGCTAGTATTGAAAGCCAAAGACTTCTGGACCTCATTTAATTGGTAAATATTCTCACCTTTTTTTGCATTTTTTTTATTGGGAGTTTAAGATACTTTAGAAAATGTTATCTTGGCAAAGGATGCTGCAAAGTGTTCTAAAGCTGATTATCCATGGGGATTTTAAAATGGAAAAGTCACCAGCATGAAAAAATCTCAAAATATTCTCTGGTTTGCTGTAAGAGAGGTAATCATGTGACCCCACCTTGACAATAACAGACCTACTGTTCTGTGCGTTGGTGGGCGAGTGGTCAAGCAGGAGAGAGGAGCTAGGCAATCGGGAAAAACGGGGATTTATTCCGACGGACAGGGCAAACAACCACGTGAGAACAATCCGGAATAAACGAAAGGTAACGAGGTGGGCGTGGCACACATGAGGATCGGACGGAGCTGGACGTAACACCTACAAATGTACTGATTACAGACCTCTTTCATATAGTTTACTGAATAAGTGATGTGGACGTCTGCTGAAGGCAGCCCGGCAAAGGCTGCCTGAGAGGTGCAGAGGAAGTTCCATTCACTGCTATGTTCGTCACATTTCCAGCAGAAAGCATCTTTCAGGAAACACCGACCTCTGTTTGACAGCTTAATCTGCTTCTTTCAGACACTTGAGCTAGTTTTTCTGTAAACATTTATTCAATATGCCTATATACACATTCAGGACTAACAGTTTAATATTAACACTTTATAATGGAAAACGCTGTTTTCTGACTCTTACAGGTTTGGTGCAGTACACTGTATTCACATTTTACAGAAATATCCCTACAGTTTTTCATCTTTCCTGTGTGAATGATGTCCCTCCAGTACAGTGCTTTTTTACCCAAATATTTTACAATTGCTGTGCAATCAACCTGGCAGTGATCAAATAAAGACTGATGGTCAAAATTGTGTCTAAGAAATGCAATCATAGTGCAGTTTCTGAGCATGTTCAGTTACCCATTCAGGTGCAGGTTGAGAATTGCATAGCCCTAGACTGAGGCTAAGCGTTCCAGGCGGCTAACTGTAGGGTGATGGGTCAGTTTTCTGTGATGTTTTCCTCCCTATAATGTTGCCATACATGTATCTTGGTATTTGCTCCATTTTCTGATCCTTTCTCAGTGAAGTCAGCTGATTTAATGATTACAGACAGCTTCCCCATTTCCTGAGCAGAATATGAGCACATGCAGTGGCACCCCCAGCTAAGGACGCTTGGATATCTTAGCTCTATCAGCAGCAGCTTGTTACCTGGAGCAATAACTATGTTAGACTTTATCAAAATGTTCTTGTTTTGTGTTTATTTTTATATTGTAGGGGGACAACTGAAGGGAACAATACTTTTACTGAATACATGGTACTACACAGAATATGGTTTTTAATACAAGATTATAGGTTTGTGCTAAATGATCCAGTGGAGGGCAGTATAACACAGATTCTGCACCAAAGATGCTGCCACTAAAATTGTCAATGCAATCTAGTTGCATGAAATTGGATCAAATATTGTATAGCATCTGTGTGTTGGTAATGATTTGTTAAATCGGCAAAGTTTATACATAAGTACACAAAATATTAGGCTTGTAATTAGTATATTTGTATACAAATTTCCTGCTCAGTTATTAAATATGTTATGAACATGAGGTGGTACTAAATGATAAAAAAAAAAACGACTAAATACTTTCTTTGAAGTGAAACTATAACTGTGCTATGCTGTTTACACAGATATACCAATGCAGTTGTCCGAGGGGTAAGTTTTCTGTTGTTTTTATATTCAGAAGTGAAATGCATAGTTATTAAATAATACATTTTTCTATAGAGTAGATGACTATAACAATTTTACAGTTACTATTTTTTTAAGAAAATGGGGTCATAAATGGTTTCAAATATGTATAAACATTTTTGCTAAATTAGATAAATTAAAAGTGTCAAGATTTTAATGCCAATGAAGTTATTGGTCGTAACATCCTGTTATACATTGGTGTCTCCTACAGTGTGGCTTTAACTGGACAGGAGATATAAGCCGTGATACCCAGTGTGCTGGAATGGCTCCAGGTATCTCCTGTGGTTGGACGGAGGTAAGATGCCAGTAAAAGCATGGAAGCAGGAGTTTGTGTGTTTAATCCTGGTTCATCACCAGCATGAAGACATGAAGCCTTTTCATGGAGGCCTCATGTGGCACTCACACAAACCTTCGCCCTCCTGTTGGTTTCGAAAACAATATGGACATTTGACATTTGACATTTGCAGTTTATCCGTTTTTTATATATAGTGATGCTGAGCTGGTGAAGTATGAGACAGAAAATGCTGTTTTATTTACACTGATAGCCAAACACACCACAATAGCTAGCAGCCCTGCTAATGGCCGAGATGCTCAGGGCTGGGCAGGCAGGACATTGCATTCTAGATGGTGAGAAAACACAAGGTAAGAATAGACACAAATACGGTACAACTGACCTGATTAATTAGGAAGAAGGCAGAAGAATCATTAAAAAGCAAGAAATTGGTGAACTGGATATTATGCATATCAGCGCCGGTTGACGTCACCAACATGGCCAGTGCTAAACATCACTATGCATATATGTATATACACTGATGGTCAGATGGCCTACAGCTTAGAGCCCATACACAGCACACCAATCCACATTTGATGAAGCTGCAGATTCCGGGGTGGGGTTGGGTTTGGTTGGGGGGGGGGGCTTATTCACCTTCACATTTTGATGTAAAGTCAGACCCTCATCTTGAAAAGAATGGTGATGAATCGATTCTTTGGTGGCAGCACCAAAGGGCCGGACATGAATAAAGAGATGAGAAATTTAAAATGTGAGCTTGAGGAAGGACACGACTTCCAGCTTAAAATAAAAGTAATACTGGATTCCCAGAGCATGACCACATGAAGCGATGGCACTAAATGTAAAGTGAAATGGTACCGGGACCTTGAAATTCTGGGCTAATTTAGGGGAAGGGAACTTCCAAACCTTGGCTGAAAATAGGAATACATCACGCTGGAGAATTGTGAAAAGAAAAGTCTGTATAGTCAACCTCATTTATATTCTTCAGAGTGCTGGCATTCAAACGGAGAACATTGAATATTGAAATCTGACTAGTGAACTTCATCCATCTTTGATACTTATCACTGTAATAATTTACCTCTGTTACTGTACAGTGGATGCACAGCAGTTGCTGGTGAAAGGGGAATTCCAGCTAATTATCTTGATCAGAAATGACAATAATAAGCTTTATGTACAATCAGCAAGTGATTTCCGTGACATATGACTCTGTATGAGGCATGTGGCCACATGGTAAAATTATGGGTTTGAATTCACCCCTGAAATTTGTTTTCTACCAATCAGCCATGAAGCCAGGTAGTAAAATAACGAGTTTGAACCACCTTTGAGACTTGCTGGACACCCCTTGTAATTCATTGCTGGCTTTGGGCCTGCTCTAAATAACTCGTGCCTAACCTAGAAAATGTAAGGTTGGCATGGTAAAAAGCAGCAGGCTTCCCCCTTGTAACAGTCGACTTCGTTGACATTAACTTCAGTTTCCTTGGAGCTACACTTCCTCGTGCCTTGAACCCAGCCCTTAACAAATCTCTGAAAATGTGATAAAGCACAAGCCCCGCAGCCCTGAGCCAATTCCCACACTCACCATGAATTCACACACATTATTTAATTTGCATCCTGCAGAAAGAATGTGCGTGGGATTAAAGTTACAGTTAAGCAAGCACAATCCAAGCACATTTTATAAACCTTTCGAGACTTTTGTTTTGTGTCTTTTTAAACTCTATCTAAATTTATAATAACTCACTCCCCAGAATTTGTCATTTGTAGGTGGTCAACTGAAGCTCTAACTGCACTGATGACTCTTCTGACTGTTTGCATTCAGTTCAAACTGGTCACATTTACAATGATGTTATAGACCTGATTTGGGTTGGAAAATTAACAGCAGGAAGCAGAAAAACGTCCACAGATAATAAACAGAATCTTGACAATTGAGGTAGATCATATAGAAGGATTACACTTCTAACTTTAGGGGCAAAAAAAAATTGTGATTTTCAAATTATTGCGGATTTTGTACGGAAAGGGACTGCAAAACTCATATAGATGCACATGCATAAATTGTGTATCATAAATTGTTGTCGTTACAATTAAGAGCTTAAACGTTTTTAAATGCTCCTCATGTCCCAGATTTTCATAGAACAGACTGTTTTCTTCAGGTTTTTGCGCTCTGCTCCGATTTGGAGCGAGGCGTCTCGACCCTGCTGTCGGATCCGGAGCTGTGCTATTTCTCACGCGGAGCATCGGCTGTACAAGCTGTAAGGGTAAGGCAAATGCGCATCGGGCGGCAAATATAGTCTGAATATCCATATATCAAAAGCATGCAAATTCCATTAAGCTTGTAAACTAGAAAAGATTGGGGTTAATTTAGTAAACACACGGCGGCAGCGCTTACAACGGAGCTATAGAAATACACGGAGATGCAAAAAAAAAATTTAAGAGTGCAGAATTTGCGAAAAACGCTGACTGCGGCAGCTAGAGCCCCGCCTTGGCTAAATCCAGGAGAGAGATATGAAGACTTTCTAATTTGCTTTCCCTCGAATTGTAATAATAGCTGTGCATAAGTAATTTATGAAAGGCCAACCAGGCAGTGGGCAACGGAAAATTAAACTCATTTTATCTGAAAGCAGGTGGATTTCTATATATCATTAGCATGCATAGAATTTACACAATGTTATTTCTAGTACTGATGGAATGTAACCAAATAATATATGAGTTTTTTGCTTATGCACAAGTGAAATTCTTAGATAAAAGTGCTGCCCTTTTGCAATTTTCTGAAAATGGCAACTAATTCTGGGAAGCTTCTTATAACAGGAGACTCATTTGGTTTGCATTAAAGACCGACATAAGTGACATTAGGACTTTTCCAATGGATTAGATTAGATACGTCGCATTCTGTAATATCATTAGTCATTTTACTTTCTTTCCACTTCCTGAAGTAATCGCTCAAAAATTTCACTGCTCAAATTCAAAGAATGGACAGAACTTAATTAATTTGTCAACCCAGAGCAGGCAGGGTGAGTCAAAAGTTTACTGATCGATGTTCACCAACCATCTGGAGGTGCTATTTCAATATCTCAGTACTCACAAGATCAATGAGGAAATGAAACTGAATCTTAACTAACCAAACAGAACATAATACCTCGACATATATTACATATATATATACACACACACATATATATATATGTATGTGTATGTATGTATGTGTATATATATATATATTTTTTTTTTTTCTTTCTTTTCTTTCTTACTGAGTGTCAGACTAAAGAAGTGTGTCTTTGATCAAAGGAGTTACAGCCAATGAGCACAACATCATTTCTGAATGTTCCACCCAACCCACTGAGTGTTTGTGTGCATGTATGTATTTGTGTGCGAGTTTGTGTGTGTGTTTGTGTGTGTGTACTGTATGTATTTGTGTGCGAGTTTGTGTGTGTGTTTGTGTGCGAGTTTGTGTGTGTGTTTGTGTGCAAGTTTGTGTGCGTGTATGTGTTTGTGTGCATGTATGTGTTTGTGTGCGAGTTTGTGTTTGTGTGCGTGTATGTATTTGTGTGCGACTTTGTGTGTGTGTTTTTGTACATGTATGTGTTTGTGTGCGAGTTTGTGTGCGTGTATGTATTTGTGTGCGAGTTTGTGTGTGTGTTTGTGTGCATGTATGTATTTGTGTGTGGGCGGAGGGTCTGTATTTGCATTTTTCTGCACATGTGTATCTCAACAGATGCATGTCTGAGCTCCAGAAGGCGTGTTTTCATTCTGCTTGTTAAATGTGGACGTTTTGCTCTGTCATGACTGTAACGCCTGCTTTAATGGAGGGAAATATTAATATAGAGTACATCTGAACCGAAGCACTAAGCAGATTATAAACATTTATTATGGAGCGTTATCATAATATTCAGTGCAGCATATTGCAAACTTCTGTCATCCAGTTTCAGCCGCACTACTGAAGATCATAGTTAATTCTGCTGATTTATGGTAATTCTGCAAACCATATCAACCACAACATCAGAAATACTAACAAGCTTAGTATAAGCTTTAGCTGAAATGTTATGAGGTTTGAATTTCTGGAACCACTGTGGGCTGTAGTTGAAAATTCAGGTTCAGCAGAAATAACCTTATTTCTGTCCTTAAAAATTAGTAGGACTGCATATATATGTATCTTTTTTTTGCAAGGGAACGAGGTCTAGCAGGTGTTGGAAATGCTCTGAATAGAAAATTCTAAAGAATTGACATTTTTCCACATAGAAATAATCAGTCGTTTCCCCAAACAGTACTGTGCATTAAAATTATGGGGAATTGGTTACAGTTGAATTCAATTACCTTTCTATTTTGGTTGTTTAGTATATCACTTATTCAAATGTACGTCGTATGTAGCAAGACAGAAACATGTATTGAAGTCTGTAAAACATATTTTCATTCCAAGTAATGGACGATAAAGTGAAAAAAAATTTGTAGACACACTATGTTGATATACGTCAGAATGTGGGAGCATTTATGAGTTTATGCATGCATGAATGTATAAACAAAACATTCTGATACATTCTGAAAAGACTTATTATAGAGACTATAGAAGCTGGTCTTAGAGTTTTAGGGCTTTTATGTCCAGGGAAGAGAAAATGGGTTGAGTCTGTTTTCAGCTTAATAGACTCTGCACGTCTGTTGCTCTGGAGGCCAAAGTGAATCGAACACTCCTTTTCGGCAGAGAATAGAAATTACAAAAAAAAAAAAAACCCGAAACGTGACAGTGATGAAAGATACAGGAGGTGAGATGCAAGCAGCAGAGTGCCTATGGGGGGAGGGGTGCAGATCGACGCCCCTGATGGGAGACCCCTCAGCAAACAGCAGGCAGAAATTGGATTAATCTGAACTCCCCTGTGCCTTTAGAAAAAGAGCATTAACTCTATGGTGCTTTGATCAGTTGAACTGATGGAATATGAAGGGTATCTGGATGTATTTAATTAGCTAATATCTGTCTTTTTAATCTTTTCATCTTATGACTTAGTGTTAAATGTAATGTACTGTGATATATCTATGAACGGAGGCAGTTCTATAAAAACATTTTGGTCATGCGATCTGAAGGCAATTCATGTATTAATGATACAGAGACGTCTTCCCGCACTTTGTAGTTATATTACTCAACGTGTCTATGGATGTATGCTGGAAGAAAACCATAAGCAGCACAGAGATGTGTCAGAAATATACCAGGGCTGAGGGTAAATTTGCTAAGTATAATTTGTGCTGTCAGAAACGACTGCATTGCATGGACAGCCCCGTCATTTGCTCTGCCTATCTAATCCCTACTTGTACTACACTCACGAAGTTGTACAGTTTGTAGAAGCACTGAATGGATCACCTAGATATGTGAAAGCTATTGAGTGTGTTTTTACACAAATGCTCTGAGTCCTTGTTATGATATGTAAGTGGTATTTACAGCCAGGTTCATAAATATTGGGACATCAACACAATTCTAACATTTTGGCTCTATGCACCACCACAATGGATTTCAAATTAAACAAACAAGATGTGCTTTAACTGCAGACTGTCAGCTTTTATTTGAGGGTATGTACATCCAAATCAGGTGAACAGTTTAGGAATTACAACAGTTTGCATATGTGCCTCCCACTTGTTAAGGGACCAAAAGTAATGGGACAGAATAAGAATCATA
>JABFEA020000036.1:10232632-10253223 GCA_019775915.2 Cyphomyrus plagiostoma | reverse complement strand
CATGTGATTGGTTGATTAGATAATTTCATTAATGAGAAATTGAACAGGTGTTCCTAATAATCCTTTAGGTGAGTGTATGTCTACAGTGACAGTTTTGACCTGGCACCAAATGACTGGTGAAACAGATCATAGCTCCTATCCAAATATTTAGTCAGTTAACCACTAACATAAATCACTCAGGCTGATGTCTTTTATGATTTATATTATGATTTAACTGGATATAAATGTGAAATTATAAATACAAAATCACAAATGCAAAAGGTAAAAATGACAAATATTTTTGATACAGAAACAGCAGCACAACAGCTCAGACTATAGAAGACAGTATGTTGAATGTGTAATTTGAATAAGGTCACGGTGAGATAAGGAAAATATAATTACTGCAAAGATAATTATGCATAGAAAACACTGTGTTTGTATTCAATGTGAACAAAACCCAATGGGCTAAGGGTAAAAAATTCATAGCACAGGTAGTCAAATGCTAAGCTACTGGGTTTGAGGTTATTTTCCAACGTTAGGTGATGCCAAAAGAAGTTGCCCTAATAGTAAACACGGAGCATGAGTACCAGTGTGGAAAGTGGAACCAGAAATTGTAACAGGAGATGGGTACCAAGAAAACAGGAACCAGGACATGGAACTGGGACTCTCATAGAACTGGAGACAGTGTGACAGAATACAACAGAAGAGCGGAACCCAAATCTGACTGACTGGGGGGGACACATTGGCATAAATCCGGTGCTTGAAGTGGGAAAAAATAAGTGCAGGAACTCTAATTTTCCGACATTTGACATTTGTGCGGTGAAAAAAAAAAATCAAGTCTTTAGGATACAGAAGTTCCGGAACTGCGTTCCAGCCCACTTCAAGCACTGCATAAATCTAATATTTTATGTTAAATGTGGGGAGGTTCTAAAGGAATAATTATGAAATGTGAGGAGGACATGTCCCCCTCAGATTTAATGATGGCAACGCCCATGAACCAATGAGAATGGACTGGTGTAGGCAAGGTGTTAGCATCTGTACTCTGGCATAACAAGTCACAAGAATATACAATGATTTAATGAAAAGCAAAATGACAATTGCAAAGAGGAACAGACAATGAACCAACATTCTTGTACCTGGGTATGTGTAAAAGTGGAAACAAACATACAGTTTCCCTGTGGTTCAGGAATCCAGTGACAGTAGTAAGATTGAACACCACAGCTGAATGTGCTGAAGTCGATAGCTTTAAGGACACCATTTTCTCCCACCTACAAGATGACACAGAATTAAAGGGACAGTTCTTAGAGTTCAACTCAAGTTACTTCTACTGTTAGAACTCATCCATACATCTTCTAACTACTTGGGATTGTATGTTGCTTTAAATAAAACCATGCGCTAAATAAGTAAATGAGAAAGTAAAACTTTTTTATAGTAACAAACTATAAAAAATTATACAGACAATAGACGAATGTAAATTTATACCACAGACAATCAACAACGTAATCATAGTAACTGTGAAATAAAAGTTTCCTTTCTATGTTTTTGGTTATTTCTCAATTGAATTAATTACTCAGTTCATTCACAATAATAGTACACAGACCATAGTAGTTTTAAGGATACAACTATTACTAAATCAGCTGAAAGGCTGGAGAGTTGAAGCCCGTACATTACTTTCCGTGTCTGGGGTTTGCATGTTCGCCCCATATAGATATTCGGGTTAGCTGATGTGTATCACTGCACGGTAAAGGTTCACCATATCACCTCCTGCCATCCTCACTGGGCCGGACCCCTTTCCTGGCTCGCGGCAGTAGGACGCTGGAGCGCACTCCCAGAATGCACTGCGCGTCCAATATGGAGGAATTGACGGTGGAGGTCCGCGGCTCTAACGGGGCTTATTACAAGGTAAATATACTTCAACGTCGCTTTGAAGCGACTGTAAGCGACTTTGGCGAGTGTGAAAATATCGCAGAGGGGTGAGGAACATTCAGGCGCCACTTTGCTTTCGCCGGTGCGTGTTTTCCTGTCATTTGGCGATGTGTATGCACCCTGTCGGCTCCTCTTATGTCCCGCAGGCTATACTACCAAAACCAGTTCATTAAAATAAGCGGTATTTTTACCAGTTTGCCGCCAAATATCTTAAGTGTACGTCCAGCGGATTTGCGGTGTTTTAGGTTTCGCTTCGGAGTTTTGACGAGGGCCGGTACTCGGGGTAGTCAGGCTAACCTTAGCTAGTCGGCTAACTCCTTTGTTGGCGTTTCGCTAACCTAGCTAAGCCGTCTAGCCCGACAGCTCCCGCTGCTTTATAATTTAATCAGTTATCGAGGTTACCAGGTTAGTTTAGTTAGCCCGCATAGACAGTTTGCTCGCCAGTTCAGGCCGGTCTCTTAGTTAGTTAACCGCTCACTCATGCTATTTTCCCGGTTTAATTTGTCCAGTTTCACTCTATACCAACAGCATGAGCATGTAAACAGCCGGGTTGCCACGGCGACATGGTTTCTTTGCTGCTGGTTTTTACTATTATTAGATCTTTTAAATAATCGTTCATCCAAGCAGCAAACGTAGTTCTTAATAGTTGTCTATGTCGTAGCATTAGATAGCTGGAGCAGCATTATATTTGGCCGTCGGGGAAGCCTGGTCCATGAATTACGGACCTGTCAAGGAACTGACGCCGATTTATTTTCTGGGGTTTGATTTATGTAAGGCGTATTTTCTTTAATCAGACAAACTAAACTATCAGTTCTGTCTATGTAGATGGAAATGAGTGGCTGCTGCCCCGAGTTTTTGGCAATCGAAAAGTGATCAGCCGTGTTCTGCTCGGTGCTTTTGATGGTTAGGTGCACTTGGTCAAGCAGCAGCCTTTCCTGATCGCCCGGTTTAAAGCGTCTACCCCTCCCCCTTCACCCCCAGCTGTCCCCCGTCATTCTTCGACTGCCGCTCATTCCCAGCTATTTTTGACTTGGACGCGCTGAGATGTAAGAGGGACCGACGTGTTTCTCCTCTTCACACTGGCTACCGCAACAGCAAATGTTTCCAAGGAAAACGGCTCCATATTAAAGTCTTTTGGTAAAAATAGACGAATTACGTTATGAGAATCTTTCACCATATATATATATATATATATATATATATATGATTCTGACCTGACTTACCAAGTTACTGTTACTTAGTCATGATGCTTTTGTTGATTTTAGTTTTATGTTACCGACAAACATGGCATATAAAGAATCTCTTACTTATGATTTGGTGTACCTAAAATCAGTCTGGCAGTTGTAGGTTAGGCCTGTGTTGTGGTGTTGTTTCAGTCTGTGGAACTGAGGGTTTGAATCCTGCCTCGCCGATGCATGTCTGTGAATATTTGTGCATGTCTGTCTCTGTCTTCCATAGTACGGAGGTATGCAGATAACTCTTAAATTTGGGTTTCTGAGCAAAAGTGTTTATGTAAGTCACTAGCCATTGTGTTACTATGACCATCACAGGATAACTCCAGGTTAATGAATTAATTGATGGATTTCTTCCACCAGTTACAGTAAATATATTCTAAAACCGTACATTAATCTTAAAAGGAATATTTAAGAAACATCTCATTCAGAGATGGGTCTAATGAAGAGTTCCATTTTCTGTTATAGGGGCTTGTCAAAGATGTCCATGATGACTCACTCACCATTGTCTTTGAAAATAAGTGAGTATGATCTGCCCCGGTCTTTTTTTTAAATTTGTATTCTGCTTAAGGAAAAAATGAAAATGAAGTGATAATGTGAATTAAACTTACAGTTACGGTCGTTCTTTTTGAAGCTGGCAACCAGAGAGACAAGTTCCTTTCAGTGATGTGCGGTTACTGCCTCCATTGGATGCCAGAAAGGATATCGGAGAGGGTGATGAAGTCGAGGTAGGTCTTTTATAGGAACATCCATTCTTTTAGTTGCTTAATACCAGCTTTGGTTACTTTATGATGCCTTTCAATTAGTGATAAAACAATGTTGATTTTTTTATCGATAAAATATTAGGACAATCACGATGATTCACACAGACTATAAAACTCGATCAACCAAGTTTGCTCCGTTTTAGAGAATGCGCTGAGACAGACAACTCATTGGCCTATCGAGCAGAGGTTTACTGAATGCCAGCACAACAGCCAGTCACCAATGACATTGTAATTTTGCCCATCCTCCCTTAAAGAAGCAATGGGTGCGTTTGACTTGGGCTTTGGTCTGTCTGCAGCTGACGCGAAGTGGAGCGCGGTTTGCAGGCAGCTGCAGCCAAGTCGGACAACTACTACTCATCATAGTCTGCGAGACTTCATTGCAATGGCAGCATTGCCAGAGGGGTGTAGATAAATCTATGCAAATATTACCTGCATGCACATTACTAACTTTACAATATCCAACTCCTGATACAAACTGTTAGCAGTGAATAAAACTATTGTGTATAGTGGCACTGTGTAACAAGATAGTTGTCCGGAAAAAGATCAAATACATGTATTTCAAGTTTTTATAGTCATGTACAGAGTACAGTGGTACCTCGGTTCTCAAACTTAATCCGTTCCGGACCTCGGATCAAATTTTAAAAAGTTGGAGATCTGATCGAATTTTTCCCATAAGAAATAATGGAAAACCAATTAATTGGTTCCCGGCCCCCCAAAATTAAACCTAAATATGTTTTTTTTTTTTTTTTTCTTGCATTTAAACACAAAATGAACAGGATAAATCAAGAAGAGCATTTTTTTTTTTCTTAATGGCTTCCAAAATGATAGTCGTTATCCCAACAGACTGGAAGATTTAACAAATAAAACAGCACAACATTACAGTAACTAACAATAAATAAACCACTAACTTACATGTACTGTTAGAGCATTTATGTAACTTATTTAAACTATATTTTACCAGGTAAATGAACTGAAAACCAGTTCTCACTGCTTTACGTGCTTTTCGGGAGAAATAGCAGATAACGTTTTGGAACTTCCTGGGATACAAACGTCATGCATGTGACTAAAATCTTTAGCCAATAAGGGCAAAGTTGTTTTGTTATGGAGGCAGTTCCAGTTTGTGCTGCACGGTCTGTCTCAAGTTGTCTTTCTCTCCTGAGGATTTTATGACATGGTGATGCGTGGTGATGTTTTGCATAAAAAATGTAGCCATGATTTGGCATTTTTTTGAATAAGTGTTTTTTGTTTGGTTTAGATACTTTTCTACCTTTTGAATTTAAAAAAGTTAAGACCAAGAATAGAGGAAGATACTTGTTGCAGTCAGTTCTGTCCTGCTTTATTTTATGTTTACCCTTTAACATATTTGCAATATTATACAGTTTTGCACATTGTTACATTATTATATGGTTTTGTTCATTTGAGCTGTGAAATCAATTACCTTTTATAATTTTAAGCGAATTTTGTATGTAAACAGTAAAATAAGTATATGTTTACTAATATTGCTTATTTCAATCTATTCATTCTATTTGTCAGAATATGGTTATTTTTTATCATTATTTTGAGTATTACATTATTACATGGAGCAGCATTGTGAAACTATAATATTGACAATTATCGATATCGATACAGGAAAAAATATTGTGATCATTTCTTTTGCCATATCACCCAGCTCTACTTTCAGTCATTTTTTCTCCCTGGGCTTGTTTGGCGTTGTTGATTCCCTTTAGGTAATTGTCTGTTTTTCCACAGATTTTTTCAAGAGCAAATGAGCAGGAGCCTTGTGGCTGGTGGCTGGCTAAAGTTCGCATGGTTAAAGGAGATGTAAGTAAAATGGGTTAGCATGATATTTGGCCCTTTTCACTGTATAGGGTTACATTCACTTTTGTTATGGGGGCTGCTTTTTCTGAAGTGTAACTTAGTTGTTGTGTTTGCTGTTTCCAGTTCTACGTAATCGAGTACGCGGCCTGTGATGCCACGTACAATGAAATCGTCACCTATGATCGCCTCCGGCCCATGAATCTGAATGAAGCTGTCACTAAGAACACCTTTTACAAATGTACCATCCCTCTCCCAGAGGACCTAAGGGCAGCGTATGTACACTGTGCATCACATAATTCAGCATAGGTTACAGTTGACTTTGAGTTCAGCGCGTTACTGCCCACTTTGGGGTAAAAACAGTCTATTCCGTTTAGGTGTGAAAATGAGCACTCGCACAAGGATTTTAAGAAGGCAGTAGGAGCCTGTCGCATTTTTTACAACTCAGAAACCCATGAGCTGGTTGTCTTGGTGAGTCTGAAGTTTCAATTCTCATCATATCATCATTTATCTAAGGAAGCATATGGGTCTGTGCTCACCACAGTTGTGCTCCACTCCAGTCTACAAATGAGGCCACTGTCAAGCGTGTCGCCATTCTGAGTGACATGCATCTGCGCAGCATCCGCACCAAGCTCATGCTCATGTCCAGAAATGAAGAAGCCACAAAGCACTTGGAGGTAAAAGCCGGGCTTTAACTAGAAGGGCACGATGTGTTGTTTGAGCATCGTCATAGCGATGTGCACATGTGCAGTAGTCCCTGCTTATCTGGTCGCTGCTTTTTGTCTATTGACAACTCGCAGCAATACCACCAACTTATTCGACAGACTTTATTGGTAGATAAACTATAGCCAAACAGAACTTATTTCAGGTAAATTGAATCTCCAATTACTATATTAATACAATATTAAAATATTAAGTACATATATTGCAAATTTTGTGATGTAATATCATGTAGCCTTTGCTTTAACCTTAGAGAACTAACCATGGAAATTCTCTTTGGGAATTGTGCTCTTCTTTCATGTCTGTACAGCTTTGGGCACTTTCCCACCGCACCAGGTTACAATACTTTTGGTGCTTCTCTTTTTCATTGACTTCTTAGGAATTTCACACTTGTAAAGCATTGAGTGTATGTACTGTACTCTCCAAACCATAAAGGCATCAAACACATCATGATGTGCGGCTGTGCACAGGGCATAGGAATTGGAGCAAGAGAAGCGTGACACCATTTCTGTTTTGCCACTAGTACAAATTGCCGACCCGATCTGACAAAACACAGGATATTCCAAATGTTATTCTGAATTTTATGTTATGCGGTGACACAAATCACCATAGATTGCCATAAATCTGATAATTTAGCAGATGTCCCAAAAGCACCTTTTCATTTCTGATATGCCCTTCGAAGTCAAACTGTATTTTCTTGCAACTTAAAACCTGTCCACACTACTTCATTGTGCCTTGCATACGGCGTATAGTATTATGTCTTAAATTATCCTGCATTGCATCACACATTCATATTTACTGGTTTTTAATAAAGTAAAAACACCAGCAAAGAACTTGATTGAACTGTAATATCTCTGACCACTCTCCTGTAACTAAAAGAGCAGCAGCACTGCACACATTATTTTAACTTTGTAACATGGTGGTTGTTGTGTTACTTGCATAATCTTTTATTTAATTGCTCACACACATGAACTAAGAGACAAATTGATTATAATTAACTGTAATGATGTGTAAAAATGAAAATCGCTATTTACTTTAGCATATATTTACTCTAGCAGCACAACAAACGGGGTCTGGATTATAATCATTCACTAGCCAATCACATCACTTTAATGTGGTTTGGGGGCGGTGCTCACAATGGTTTCGTCTGGTTCCGGGGCTGGGCCGGACTGACATGCTTTCAACACAGCAATTTGTGCATACATGTTTGTTCCAACTTAGGAATTTATGCTTTACAGCACGGGATGTCTTCATTATAATTTTATTTAGGGAAAGTATTATTTTTAAAATCTGCATTGGAAAAGTGCTTAGGTTCTTACAAATATCAATTACTTTCAAGATGTATATAAGCCTAGGGAAGTATGATACATGCAGTTTTTGAACTGTTCAAGTGGTGATTCCCATTTAGTCACATCAGTTACTAATAAAAAAACAAAACAAATGCGTGGATAAATGTTTTGATTAATAATGTCAAACTGGAACCACGATGGAGACTTGAGACTTTGAGACTTGGCTTGGACTCTAAGTCAAAGACTTGGGACTTAACTCTGACTCTAATTTTGTGACTTGTGAACATCCTTGCACCAGTGGAAAACCAACACATAGAAGTACCATAACCGAAGTATCAAAAGTACAGTACCTGGTGCAGTGGAAAAGTGCCCTTTGTCATGCAAACAAAAGGCTTGTATCACGCTTCTGTCATTTTATTGCGGGTTTACCTTTTTTCATTATTTTTTTAAGAGCACCAAGCAATTAGCCTCCTCTTTCCAAGAGGAGTTTGTGGTCAGGGAGGACCTGATGGGGCTGGCCATCGGGAGTCACGGCAGCAACATCCAGCAGGCCAGGAAGGTGCCTGGGGTCTCTGCCATTGAGCTGGATGAGGACAGTGGCATGTTCAGGATCTATGGGGAGGTGAGTTGGGCCCTGTGTTTCGGATGCACTGTTTCCGCTGCAGCCTCCAGGTTGTGACTTCTGCCCCCCCCCCGTAAAGAGCGCAGAAGCCGTACAGAAGGCACGAAGTTACCTAGAATTCATTGAGGATGCTGTTCAGATTCCCCGAAACTTGGTTGGTGAGTGGAAACTTCCTGCAGCGGCCCAGTTGGTGGTCAAAGAACCATGGAGAACACGTGTTCTCTGCCCTTTGCAGGCAAGGTGATTGGCAAGAATGGGAAGGTTATCCAGGAGATTGTGGATAAGTCGGGGGTTGTGCGAGTGCGAATCGAAGGAGACAATGATAACAAGCTTCCTCGACAAGAAGTAAGCCCTTAACTTAGTCATCTGCTTAAAGAAGCTATGTTGGGAACTATTGGGGCTTGTCAATTTACTTAATGCCTGCAAATTTCTCAGCTTTACACACCTGTACTGTAATTGGTTCAGCTTACAGCAGCAGTGTTCATGCCTATAATAGCCTTTTATTCTGTCATAATTTGAGCCTGTCCATCTTGACACAGGGAATGGTTCCTTTCACGTTTGTTGGCACCAAGGAGAGCATTGGGAATGTGCAGGTACTGCTGGAGTATCACATCTCCTACCTTAACGTAAGTGCCTTGCTGCCGGTGTGTGCGCCGTCCAGGAGGAGGCCTGCTGTGGGGACTGACGGCTGCCCTCTGGCCCACAGGAGGTCGAGCAGCTGCGGCTGGAGAGGCTGCATATTGACGAGCAGCTGCGGCAAATCGGGATGGGCTTCCGGCCTGCGTCCAGCCGGCCTGCGGACCGCGACCGTGGCTATGGCGCAGATGATGGTGCCTCAGGGGCCCCCCTGCACAGCAGCCGCTTCTACACGGGCAGGGGGCGCGGTCGGAAGGGCCCGAACTACATCTCCGGCTATGGTAATGGGGATAAGATACTAAGTGCACTGTGTATCTTGTGACCGAAGGTTTGACTTCAAAATAGTCTCTTACAAAGAATGAAATACATTTTAAGAAATGAATATCTATTTCAGAATGCTTGAACAAAACTTACAGCGTATGTCATTTTATGATGGATTAGAAATAGCCAGACTGCAAAGAGAGCCACATGTCGTCGTGCACTAACTAAAAAGTCTTTTTCTCACTGAATTCTTTTGGGTGTGGTATTTCATCTCAGGTGAAACATGAATTAGCTCTTCCCAGGCTGAATGGAACCTTTTCAACTTTCCAGTTGTAATTAGCACAGATAAATTAGACATACTTGACTATAGTTAAAGGGACAGCTGAGGTGTGGTATTAAAGAACTGCTTTGTTATGGGCAAAGCGGAGTAGAATCAACCAATTGTAAGAGCTTTAAATGTAAATTTATTATGTATAGAGAGTAATGTCATGATGTTCAGAGGAAATATAGCTTGTCCAGCACTTGGGGAAGTAAGGAAGTAAGTCTGGAGATGCTAGAGGTATTTTTGGAGATTCGGCTAGCTTGCTGGTGGATTACTTTTCCTATAGGCAGTATATAAATGCTTTATATATACACTGCGGCCGGCATATAGTGTCTGTTTGGATACAGTCACCATTATAGATTCTGAAAATATTGTGCAGTTATTGAACAAAAATATATTTTGAATTCAGTGCTCTGTGCTATTGTGTGCTGCATTGTTAAGCACTTGTGAGTGTTTTTTGCCCTACCACTGATCTAGCTTTGGCTCTTGGCTACCACCTTATATGGATGCTGCATTACGTATTTTGTTCATATAGATGATACTGGTGCCTCAGAATTGTTTTTTAGGTTGATGTGCATGTGGATATTTTGGCCGTTGGTTTGCTTTTGGATGGATTGATTGACCGTTGCTTGGCTTCCTACACCCAACAGGTACAAACTCGGATTATTCTAACGCCTCTGAGACTGACTCCGAACGGAAGGACGAACTAAGCGACTGGTCTCTGGCTGGCGAGGACACAGATCGCGGGCCACGGCAGCAGCGGGACAGCAGGCGGAGGCTGGGGCCGGGACGAGGGCGTGGGGGCCACAGCGCCAGGGGCCGCGGGGCAGGGCGAGGGGCACACAGCTCCTCCATCAGCTCTGGTACAGCGCTCACTATAAACTTTGCAGTAGTGGATAACTGGTGACAGTGAACATACAGCCCAGTCACTTTCATCAGCTATAGCTTTCAAAACTAATTCAGCCGGCTCAGGCAATCAAAACAACAACAAAGGTGACCAAGTTTTTAAATGTAGTTTCCTTTGGCTGCTTAAGACTTATGCGGAGTACTGTCTATACGCATGTGAGGTTCTCGTCAGGTTTTTGGAGTTTTCCGTGTGCTTTACCCCTCCTGTGCTTCCTTGACACGGGCTTAGTGTTGAGAGACCCTGACAGCAACCCATTCAGCGTGCTGGACAACACAGAGACGGAGCAGACAGCCAACACCGATGGCAGCGAGTCGCACCTGAGCACCGGCCGGCTTCGCCGCTCTCGCCGCCGCCGCGCAGATGAGGAGGCCACCCTCATGGATGGCCTCAGCGAGTCTGACAACGCCTCGCTCAGTGAGAACGGCATCGGTAAGGACAGCAGGCAGTGTGCCCCCTCGCCCTTCCGCTCAAATCCCCTTTTTAAATAGGGCTCTCTGCAAATTTCGTTTTGTAGATGATTTTGAGGCGAAGCCCCAGCGGCGTAACCGTAGCCGTAAGCGGCGCTTCCGTCCCCCAGAGGAGAGGCACACAGGTAACAGGCAAGGAAGGTCCAAGGCTGTATGCATTTCCAGGCTGCATGACCTGCTGGGGGCTGCTTAGCCAAGCGGCTGCATTTTGGCCTGTGTAGCCTGCAGGGGCCCTCCTTTGGGTAATATGGATGGTGCGTCATGTGTTTGGGTCATTTAAAAACATATGCATGAATATGTCCTCATGCCTATCAAATTGTTGTTAATACTGTGTTTTGATTTTTGGAGTTCATTTTTTTTTTTTTTTTTTGTCTGCTAGCCCTGTTTTATGTCAGTTATGTTTTAAGTCAGTGTGTATTTGTGTTCTCATATGACAACATGTTCCAATATGCTTTAAAAAGGTTGTAACTAACACCAGCCTTTTCGACAGCACAACTCATATGTTATAAACAATTTCCAAACTGTGCAACTAATTTGTTTGTTCTGTTATGGAGGATATAACAACTGGTCACTGAGTGCTTTGCTGTTTCAGTGATTTTTATGCTGTTTTAACAAGCATTTCATTTTTTTTGTAGGGCAGTTTATTGAATTTCCGCTGGAGTGCACGCTGATGGATGATGTTTATGTGAGAGAGCATGTTTTTTTTGAAAAAGGGTTTTTATGTAGGTATTTATAATTCTGTGTTTCAGTTACTGTGGCAGATTACATATCACGGGCAGAATCACAGAGCAGACAGAGGAACCCAAGGGATCAGAAGAAGAACAAAAGAGAACCGGTGAGAGCGCGTAGGAATGCAGGTGTACACAGCACATACCATTGCATAGTAGCCGCTGTCTTTGTTTTCCCATGCACCTGTTACTTAAATACTTGGCATGTATGAAGCCTGGATCACACCAAGCTGATTTTTGGTGAGTTGGTGAGAGACAGAGACTGGCCGTCGTGCTGCTGTGTGCAGCATGGTTACGTGGTTTGTCTGTGGTCTTTTGGCCAAATTAGCATGTTTAGTCGGCCTCTGAGCTAATTGGCGATCTCTGATTGGGCTGTATGTTAGGGGTGGGTGGTATGCCATAAATTTATTATCACAGTGTTTTTCAAGTTTTGGACGGTGATGGTATTATACCACGGTATTACATTTTTCCATGTTTTGGGAGGAGTAGCAGGTCATGTCCCTTTATGGAAAAAAATATATTTTGATGATACATTCCATGTATTTAGTATATTTTCAGTTGGAAGACAGGTGAAATTATCAACAGCATTGAGCCTGAAGATCCTGGTCTTAATTTTATGTGCTACAACAACTGAAATGACCAGTTCTTCTGTGCAAAAATAATACTATTGCGGTCATATGGTAGCTGTGAGTCAAATTGTATCATGAAGCACAAAACACAAATGAAAGCATGAAGACCCACAGCTACTGAGACGTACAGTGAAATATTTAAATGATGCATTATCCAGAGCAGCATGAGTGAATAAGTTGCTGGAGGTAACAATGCATCAGTGTTATCACAACACGGCAACAAAGCCTGCATAATATTGAAGTTTGCTCCATGTTAGATGAGTGAAACCAAACCAGTCCCCACCCCCCACCCCACCCCCCGTCAACACCTCGGCCGTGTCCGACATTACACTCCTCTTTTTTATCTTTAAATTCATTACCCTATACCTAATTTACGTGGCTACTTTTGGCATGACATACAAGCATTCATTTTACCATACACCTTGCATGAAGGCAGCAGTGCATATATATGGTGATTTTTTTTTTTTTGCTACTATACAGTATATAAATATATGTGACCAGGTTATGTTTGTTCAATGTATATAATTACACTATCTGTTTTTATTTTGAATTTATTTGCATCACAACAGCGTCAGGCTGTGTTTCACAGAAAATTCACGCAATGTAAACAGGTTACGTAGTGTTTACTGTATAAGGACAAGTATTCAGACTATAAGTACAACTAAACCTTTGAAGAAAAATTTATGCTTTTTTTTTATATAAATAGGTGGTTGTTTAAATAGGTTGTTTTCTTCTTGTGGTGTTAAAAGTATATTGCAATCCATGGCATGATGCACAGTCACACCGATAATGACTATAGTGTACCTCCAGTGTACCTCCCACCCCTATGGTATGTCAACGATCGCCTCTAGTTGTACCACTGTGTTCGAGCACAAATTTTCACATTTGATGGGATTTGACTGCCCTAGTCTGTCAAATTATGCCATTGGCTTGGTGGATACCCAACTTTATGCATACACACTAGGGAAATATACAGACTTTCAACCACTCACACATACAAATGAAGAAGAAAAAAAGTACGTAAAAATACATTTTTGGCGTCCTTATGCCCGGCAGCACTACCCTACCTTCTGTACACTGCACTCTGTGCAATAGCTACTGTGGAAAAAGTAATCGTAGCATTTTGAAAGAAAATGGAGCAGTGTGGGCTAACCATGTACAGGAGACTGACTTTTTGTTTCTTACGCTATTTCAATTAGGACTTAAAAATGATGTTTTTCATAGTTATTTAATTACAATTAAAATTCTGCTTCATGTACCTCTTGGTATTCAGCTGCACTCTGGGTAAAACCCAACTTATTTACTAATTATTAAATCCATACTTCTGTACCATCTCCCATCTCATTTTGGCAGGATACACAGGACTGTAAAGTACGACTGGAGTAGAAGTGTATTACATCAGTAAATCATTTTGGTATTTATTCATTGACCACAGTTTATGGTCCTACGCCTGAAGCACTGTTGTCTAAGTGATTTGTGGCCATTTCTTTGCTTGTACAGTTTTTTATGTACAGTTGAAATTAAAGATTATAATAGTCCTAATACAGTGATTCGCCTGGCTGGCACTACATGTGCAGCTATAGAAAACCTAATCAACTTTTCTGACGAATCAGATTGAAGCTTCACTAGTGCCCTGGTATAAGGATGTTTTAATGAAGCTGCTCTTCATAGATTCATGTGCCATTAATTATACAATGACAACATGTGATTATAGACTGAATCTTCCTGATAGAAGCCTGTCCTTAATCAGTATCTGCTTAATTTTTTGAACATGGGTAAAAAAATTCTCCTAAGACATTTGTATAATCTGTATAAAACTGTTAGTCTGTGAGATAAACATGAGATGAAATTCAGCTTTACCCCCGCAGGGACAAATGGATTTTATAGAGGACCACAGCCCTGCTCTTGTGACAACCAATGGTCCCAAGAACAAATCTGATGAGCCCCCAACAACATCAAATGCTCCAGCTGAGAGAACCAAGAGAATTGATAGCAGTGACGATGGAAACCAGCAGGCCGTACAGAACGGGGTGTCCTAAGCCTCCACTCCTGTTTAACCTCTGCATTTTTTTATATTAGTGCTTGCACAAGCTTGCCAAAGATAGACATGTGGACTTCCAGATTTTTACAGCACTTTTCAGTTCCTTCATAATGGAACAAAAAGGGGATGGATCCAAAAAATAATAGTCTGAACATTTACAGGATTAAAAAATGACACCTAGTACGTTCTTAAGGACGTGATCAGATGTTGTGCCTTTCAAGAGTAGAAAAATAAACTTTGGCTGGCTGTAGCAAACCTTTTGTTGAATATGGTGACACTGGGAGAAAACCCCAGACGTCCTACTATTTGTTATGAAGAGCGTTAGCTGCTTTTGTTACGTTTTAATATGCAACCACTTCTTATACGAGGAGAAACCAGAAAATGCAGTCTGAGAGATATTTGCACTGAACAGTAACTTTCCCAGTAGAAAATTTAGTCTGGAAACTGATCTGTTAACTTTGTTGTCCATTTTTTTATGCTGTCACTACCTTCAGAATACTTGAAGATTGTATTTTCTTTTCCTGCTTGAACACTGGAAAGATGATGGGAGTGAATTCTCAAAGTGGACTTTATTTGATTTATTTATTTGAATATGTACAGTATTTAAATTCAATTGTAGTAACTGTAAACACTCCAAACTCAATCCTTTTGCAGGTATCATTCGGAGTACTGAAAGATCAATTTCCAGATTTTATTTTTTGTTCTGTAAGCTATGTTTGTTAGTCCTTTCTGTTTTTTAATGGTCATTTTGGTTGTTTGATGTGCAATATGTTTTGTATGCAGGTAGTTCTTAAATAAAAAATTTTTTCCATCAAGATTTCAGTGTTCCATTAATCGTAACTTGTTGGCAACTGTACAGAAGAATTTAGCACTCTTCTGGTATCATTGTTCCAGTTCATATATGTTCTTAATGATAATATTAAGGGAGCAAACAATTGCATTAACTTGCAACAATTGCAAGTTAAAATCTTCCATCTCAGAAATTTTTACAAGACCCTTTTGGCTCAAAATAGGAGTGCTTTCCTTTCTAGTGTTTTATGTAGTGCTCACCAAAAAAACAAAATACTTGACAGTATAATTAATGTTCCCTCTCTGCATTATGGTAAAAACACCTCTAGTTTTGGGATTTGGCTCAGTGGACAGTCATTCTTAATCTTGTATCTTTATTGTCCTGCTTAGTGCATCACTATATTCTCTAGAATAATTGAAACCTGAGATGCTATCGATTCTACTATGTGCTGCATCTCAAGGTAAGATGCACTGGAATGTATGTTTAGAATTGGAGGTTTGAGGTTTACCACAGCCTATACCTAATTATATATCTGTTGCACTTTCTGTCAATTACCAGTCCTGCCATTGACAGTGTCAAGTCTATGGTCATAATGGCACTAGCCTACAAACAAAAGCAAAAACAATATCTCTTGATTACACAACTGCCTTAATTACTAATTAAGGAAAAATAATTGCCATTTAATCTACTAAAATGAACAGGTGTGAAAATTACTCATGTAATTTGCATATTAATGCAAAAATGACCATTTTGCATTTTGTCACATCTATAATTTAAAACCTTATTCACTCACTGATGGATGTAATGCTCATTTAAAAGCACAAATAAGTAGATAGAATTATTACAATAATTAACTAGGTAGCATTTATGTAAGTTTTTAGAAGTTTCCATTAATAACTTGGCCAAAATGTTCATGTGAAATTCATTTTAAACCAGTAACAGATGACCATGGCTTGCTGCAACAGCTAGGTGTGTTAGGTGTAATAGGGTCAAATTTAAAACACAATACTATAAAAATACATAAAAACTGATTTTTAAGATTGACATCTTTTATAATTACTATATTTTCTATCTTTGGCAATCTTTTATAATTATCTAACCTAACTAGATTTTAATTCCATGTCAAAATTTGGGAAAAATGCTTGATTACATGTAGTGGGTGTGAACGTAGAATATAGTGAATGAAACTCATGCTCATTAGCCCCGCGCATTGTCATTGTACTACAGTATATGCCACAATGGCAAAACAACCTAATATGGATCAAAGCAGAACAGGAAATATATAACACTTTTGCCTAGTTTAGATTATTTAGATTAGGTAAAACTTTATATATATATATAAATATATATGTACAAACGTACATTGTTTTTGCAAACTGCAGACTGGTTCTCTGTTTCTCGTTAATGAAGGATTTCTTCTTTGCATTATGGGACTTCAATCCTGCTTCTACGAGCCTGATACAAACTATCCTAGTAGTGCACTTTACAGCTGCACTAAATGTTTCCCATTCCTTTTGAAGGTCACTTGATGTCATCCTACGAAATCATGAGAAACTGCTCGATAATTTAACAGTCATCTCACAGCCATTAGAAAATTACTTCCACCCTCTACCTGGCTGGTTTTTGGTCGTTCCCAGTGTCTTCCCAGTTTTGCCTTGTTCTTGTGTACTGCTGTCTAAATGTTCAGTCAGGGAGCAGCCTGGCATTTGGCCTTCTGCCAGTGGAACCACGATTAAAGGTGGATTTAAAAATTCAGATTAAAAAATATATATGCAGTGCTCTCTTAATTTTCTCTAGAGCTGTACATATATGGAATTTGAATTTACAGGTAGTATTTACAAGCAAGATAAATATAAGGAAGAGCATATAGATATGAATACAAAAGCTCCTATACTTATGAACTTTCAGACATACGGATGAAGAGGACTGTAAGTCCAAATTGTGTTCATCTGGGCTCCCGTTTCCTGTCTGCAACATCAATACTTTTTCAGCGCACCAATTCCGCCTAGTACGACTTCTGGCCGCTACTCCTGTCCCGCAGCAGCATAATGTGTGTACTCCCAGCATCCTAGTTCTTTGTATTTGCATATACTCTTAAAATGATTTGAATAGCGACTTATGAACATTTCAAATTACGAACGGCTGTTCGAAATGTATCTCATTCGTAAGTAGAGGAGCATCTGTACTGAGAATTTTTACATAGAAATGTGAGATGCATGATATATGAATAAATATAGATATAACAGGTGAAATATGCACAAAGTGCAGCAAAAGGTTATTGATATTTATGAAGATCAGTTATTGAGTGGTAAGGGTTGAGAGATCAGAATGGTGATAGTATTGTTAAACTGTTACCTAGCTTGCTGGTGCAGGACCTATTGTTTGTGCCACGTTTGTGCCATTAAAATTTTTGTTTGTGCTGTTTTAGTTTTTGAGCTATACATGTTTTTTCTACATTTTAAATGGCACAAACTATAGAAACTGGTTAGGTTGAAATTGGATGCAAATGTGGAGGGGCTAACTTCATGGTGCAGTCATGTGACCATATTAAGAAACATTAAGACCATTTCAACGGCATAAATTGGCACAGATGCAGCACAAATGATTATGACCAGTTTGATTGAAATCAGACAAAAACGGGGGCCATTTTTCATGGTGGTCATGTGACCAGGTAAACAAACATAAATTGCTCAGAAACTAGAACAAACAAAAATTTTAATGGCACAAACTGGCACAAATTTGGAGACCAATTTGCCTAAATTTGACTAAAATCTGTAATGAAAGGGGGGCCAACTTAACACAGGTGGGGCACCTATTATACAACAGTTAGTGCCAATCTAGGAATCTGATTGGACAAGAGGTGTTCTATGGTGCTGTTATCACTGTATAACAACACTAAGACATTTGACATTGATGTGTCACTCTGCTTTACAGGTGTATCTAGAAACAATTACTTAGTCGAATTTAAATGATGCTTAATAGTTGGGTGCCAGTGAACTGAGTTGGTTTGGAATGTTAGTGTTGCTTGGCAACAGTTGGCTGATGGGAACTACTTTTTTGTAGAGGCCCATAAATGTTTAAATAAATAATCAAGCAAATTATTATCTGTTGTGGCTTATTACTATTACCTCACAAATGCTACTCGATCCACTGTTGTATAAAAGTGTTGTATATAACATGTCATCAGGAGAACATTGCTTAATTCAAATGATGACGCAACAGAACACGCTAAGGAGTAGCCCACCATGGTAAAGGGAACAGATTCCCCAAGCTCGATTTTGAGATGAGCGCTAAATTAATCGATCGTTATTTTTAGAAGAAATATAATGCTGGCAGGGCATCCCAAATACACCCATCACTGGAACAACCATCGTTCATAGCTAGCTAGGTTGGTTAGAAAGAATGGCGCAAAATAACGAGGATTAATTTTTCGAAAAAGTGACAGCCGTACTATAAAACAGTATGAGGACTGTGCCTGTTATATAATTTCCAGCTGTTGAAAAGGGGTATCTTATTTTAAAATTATTTAATGCGGAAGTTCCATGAAAATATGGTTGAAAATATGAAAGTGGGAAAATGTAGATTTTTGCTGTAGTCCTGCCGGTTTTGCAATCTGTAGCAATATTTTCATTTGTCTGTGATGAAGCACTTTCAGTACATGAGTAACTTATGTAGATTCTCCAATGATGTTTCTATTCATAACTTTGTTTCCTTGCATAAAGCGACCACTAGACAACTTGACAGTCCATATGCTTATTTATCTCAATAATTTGTTTCCCAAAATGAGTTGAAGCTTTTTTCACAATAAAATAAGATAGGTCGTCACCATGGAAATAGCCTTCTTTTACACAGGTTTGTGACCCCTTACAAAAAATCCTTGTTGAATATGCATGCTCTTATACTTATGGTTGCATTGTTAATACTGAATATTAATGCAGTGTATTAATGATAATAATGACTTAATGTTGAGATAAAATTCTGTGTATTTGTTAATACTTAATTACATTGAAATAGTTTATCTCTACTTTGTGGTGGTAAGATATTGAATTAAATATACTTTTTATCAGCTTAGCAAGAAATATACAGATTTCCTGATGTTAAATGAAGCCTCTGTGGTCTCTACTCACCTGCAGAGCAACGGCTTGCTGGAAAAAAATAAATTAGCAACCAAATGTAAATGGAAATATCTGAATAGCAGTTCAGCGTATCCTTTGTAGTTAATGCTGGTTAGCAATATGCTTCCTCTGTTGTTGATGGGGCTGATATATCAGCCTTACCTGAGGTTGTAATGATGTGCTTTGTCATGCAAATTAGTTTTCTCGAAAGATAAGGTGCAGCGTGTCCTTGCTGAAGGGCTGAGAGGGACAAAGCCATTGACAGGGACGAAGCAGAAGCTGCTGGGATTGTGAGGAAAAAAGGTGTAGCACCAGCAGAAGATCATAGCACCTGCAGGTACTTTCATCGTCTGCTGTGGGCAGCTGTTCTACTGCCTTCTATTCTGTGTGAATGTGAGGATGTACGTGGATTACAGTTCTAAGAAAAACTAATTGATTAATGACATGTTTTCAGTGTCATTGTTTTAGTTTGCTAAATTTTAGTAAAATTCTTTTTTATAATGTCATTTTGTCCATGTCTTTATCCCTGGACTCTAGTCATGCCATTAAAATAATATCATGATTTAAAATGTTTCTGCTTTTAGATTCATCTATGACCTATTCATATAGGTCCAGCACAAAGGTCCAGGATGAGAAGATGCAGGGGGAAATGGCTTCCTATCTGAAACCACAACTGTCTCCAGCTGATGGTATATTTTGACTGAGGTAGGAAGAAAGTGAACGTTGGCGTGAATCTGGATAATCTGCAAGTATTTGATCTGCTCTACTTTGTAGTAGTGGAACATTTATCATTTGGTTTGTTCCTGAATGTGTGAATGTTGAAGGAAGGGTTTAACAGTTGATTTGCCCTTTGAATGTGCATGATAAAATAAATAAAATTGACTACTGCCCCATTGCCATGGGTCATATTGCTGTTTTTAATGCTGACATTTTGTATGGCATTTCACCGCACTGCCCGTGTTTGGAGTTCCCTTCCTCAAATAAACCTTGTCCCCAAAGCATGGATGTGGGGCTGTGTTTTTATAAAAACTGTTCCTAAAAATCCTTATGTGTCATTACCATCATGTGTCAGTGACATTTCTCTTTTACGAGAAATATCAATGAATTTGATATTGCGATTTTGTCAGTGTTACCTAAAATGATGTTTGAAATCTTGTCCTCTGGAAGTCTAATCCTCTGATAAACTACAGTGACTAAATAGTTTCTTTTGCTCTTACATCAAGAAATCTATAGTGTCACTAGTTCTGGCAGGTGACCTGGTATCAGGACACAACAAGTGTTAATTGTTTCTGCTTCTGGAACCTTTGGTTCAGGCCTTAACCAACAATTAAAATTGATCAAAGGCCTA
>JABFEA020000036.1:10206274-10230266 GCA_019775915.2 Cyphomyrus plagiostoma | reverse complement strand
AAGTAGATTCGTTAAACAGGATCTACCTCTCCTAAATCCATGTTGGTTATCCCTCAGAATGTTATTTGCATCCAGGTAATCTACCATTTTCACTTGGATTATAGTTTCCATTATTTTTCCAGTAATGATAGTTAAACTGAATGGCCTATAGTTTGCTGGATTACTTCTATCCCCTTTTTTGAATATGGGTGTTATATTAGCACGTTTCCAATCTGAAAGTACCACACTCACAGATAATGATTTCTGGAATATTAAAGTTAAAGGTTGGCTAATAATAACCCTCATGTCTTATAAAACTATAGGTAAGATGCCATCAGGGCCCTGCGATTTATTTTGCACATTACTCTCTTGATGTTATGGAGAGTAAAAATAATTATAATAATGGGTAGTTAAATTAACATCCAGTTAAGTACAAATTTTTGCCATCCAAGCTAGTGCATTCCATCCATCTGTCCATCCATCCATTGTCTGCTCTTTTCCAGGGCCAGGTTTATGGAGCAATAGTCTAAGCAGGAATGCCCAGACCTCCCTCTCACCAGCCACCTCCTCCAGCTCCTCTAGGGGAATACCATGGCTTTTCCTGGCCAACTGAGAGTGATATTCGATCCTGCATGTACTGAGTCTGCGCTGGAATCTCCTCCCAGTTGGAAATGCCTAAAATACCTCCCCAGGGAAGTATCCAGGAGGCATCCTAGATAGATGCCTGAACCACATCAACTGGCTCCTTTCAACACAGAGGAGGAAACCACTCATCTATGAGCTCCTCAACCGCTTTGTAAGGCTGAGTCCAGACACAATGCGAAGGAAACTTATTTTTGCCGCTTGTATCTGCAATCTCATTCTTTCGGTCACTATCCAAATCTCATGACCATAGGTGAGTGTAGGAAGACAGATCGACTGGTAAATCGATAGTTCTATCTTTACTATTACAGAATGCTACAGTGTCCACATTACTGCTGCTGCTGCACAAGTCTGCTTGTTGATGTCTCGCTCCCTTCTTCCCTCCCTTGTGAATAAGACCCTGAGTTACTCATACATAAACTCCTCTGACTGAGGTACTAACTCATCCTGAACCTGAACAGGGTAATCCACCTTTTCTGGTGGACAACCATGACCTCAGACTTGGAGGTGCTGATCTTCAACCTGGCCACTTCACACTAGCTGCATAGTGCCCCAGTGCATGCTGCAAGTTACAGCCCAATGAAGCCAACCAGACCACATCATTTGCAAACGAGCAAAGACATGATCCTGAAGTCACCAAACTGGATCCCCTCTGCCCTCTAGCTATGCCTAGAAATTCTTTTCATAAAGGTTATGAACAGAATTGGTGACAAAGGGCAGCCATAGCGGAGTCCAAAATCCAAAATTTTACAGTGACAGCTTAATGGCTGACATGGTCAAAGCCATATCTGTCAGCATGAACTTTTGATGTTAATATGTAAGTATGAGATAGAGCACAGAATTCAGAACTAAATTGCTGACAGTTTATTACGCCATTGTAATGTTTTTTATTTAGTTTTGTGGTGTTCTACAGACTATGTTACAGTGACTTAATGCCATGATATGGTCAGCATGACATTATATGCCTTTGATATTGTTATGTGGATTTTATATGTAAAATTAACAGCTCTTCAGGCCAAATAACTTTATTTAACTAGAGTTTGCATAACATTTTTTCAGTGGATCTTTTGGACATTTTGAGATGCAAGGCCTATCCTTAAGCAATGACTTTTTATTGTTTATGGTTTCTGTACTGATGAATTTTGGAGCACTCAACATATAACGTACATAAAGGATTGAAATTTGAGTGGAGTAACAACCCCAAGGTCTCAGCATTCCAGCTAATAAATGGACTGCATATACAATACTCCCATTTTGTTTTTATCCAATTGTAATTAAGCAAGCAAAATACATGCTCTTCTGTACTGAATACATTCACCAAAAACAATATGGCATATTCAGGTTGCACAAGCTGAATACTATTTAATAAAATGCTGAAATAATGAATTCAAGAATAATATTCCCTAACGGTGATTAAATGAATGGGGCAATATTTCATTTTTGGAAGTGGTTTGTTAATACATATTTACAGGTTTACTTGTGGAACTCATGATTACGGTGAAGTGGCACGATATTATCAAATAATCCAGCTCTAGAGATCAGTCCTGACTCTCAGTGTTGGTTCATTAAGTTAATTATTGTAATTTAATTGATATTGTTAGTAACATTGCATAACATGCTACATTTACCATTATATAGTTTTGCTGCCTTTGTATTGTGCAGAACCGGAAAATGACGATAGTGATTTATGCTTTTGTGAGGGTTTAAATAAATCGTCAGATATTTTTGGAGAATTACATTTTATGTACCCTGAATAACATTTAAGCACCTATTGGTCTCCTGAAACTGAAACAGAAAATACCAAACTGGCACTGTTATGTTAAAAGTCCTATTTACTGACCCTCTCATTTGCATAATTACAATGATTTCCACCAGCAAGGCTAGTATGGAGATTGTAAATTGTGATGGACCTGAGAAAGCCAGAAAAAAATCTGGTTTAATGATGAATCTGTCGTTCAAGAGTTAGGCAGGCTGGCTTGAGTTTCAATAGGATTTTAAAAAGCCAACTATGTGCTGAAATGAGAATCTCTCCCCCCCTAAATCATATGGAATTACAGTCCTGGGTGCATGTGCCTACACACAAAAAAAGCCCAGAGGAAGCAGCTATTTCTGTTGGTTTTATTAAACCAACCAAGCAATTTAATTCTTTTGTTCCGGAGAGTTCTACTTCATTGATTAACAAAAGCAGGGATATAATTTTTTCAGCCTTTTTGAAAAGCCTGAAATGTCAAGCCTTTTAAAGCAGATTATTCTGCCTCTGTGCAGTGAATACAGCCAAAGTAACCTTTTGTCTACAATTAAATATTCCAGCATAAATATAAAAGAAAATCAGAGATGGGGAAGATTGACTCACTAGAGATTGGAGAGGTAGATTCACACAGAGATAGTGCAAACAGCTTCCTTCTAATTAAATATGCCAGAGAGTCTCAAAGCATTCGCTTTCACCCGCAGAGAGAGGAAGCCGCCTTAGAATGTAAGGAAGAAATATATCACATCATCTGTCTGTCCACATTCTTCCTTTGGGCATCTAAAGGTATTTCGTGTTTTTTTTTTTGAGGGTTTGATATTTGTTTATTAAAATATGAAAGGTGATATCTTCAGGGAAATGGCATAAACATATGCATGCAGTAAAAGTTCTGAAATTGTTTATGATCTTGAGGCAGATAATTCATGAAACAACACTGAAGGTTTCATGGGACAGTTGTTCTATTTTTTAGGTCTATAGCTTGAGTTTTATTGTGTTTGGTCCAGTCTTTTCTCGCTTATTGTTTAACACATTATTCTTGTCTTAAAATGCAGATCTGTTGAGAGTTGTGAAGACATGTATGCATGCATATTAATTTAGATAGGATATAATTTGGTAGTATTTTAAATGTGCACTCCAATGATTTTTGTTGGACTGTCGGATATATAGTGCTAAATAAGGATCACGAGTTACATGGCATTTTAATGAATGACATAGGTTAATTAAGGACTTTTATATTATTTATATTGTGAAAGGTGCCTTTCCATGATATTGATGTTTGTGCTGTTTTGTATGTTATTATATTGTATTTTGTTGTATGACCCAGATTGTTAAAATGAAGAGCAACATTTTAGATATCAAAATAATTGTTTAAGTAACTGGTTTATTTAGTTTTGATGGAATTGAAAAATGCTTATTTATTTGGTCATAGTCACCTGAATTTAGATGATGTTTATTACACTAATTATTATGACCTTTGTGAAGCAATTGAGCATCTGGCAGTTGTTTTAATGCATAAAATGTCATTTATGTTTTTTTTAAAATACTCACTGTTTAGAAGGAATGTTCCCTGGATATTAATTTAGTTAAACAGCTATAAGCCTGGCACAGTTAACCACCTTTCAGAACTTTTTCTGTGGCTCTATAGGAGTAACTTTAATATTTGTTGTTCTAATATTTAAGTGTTCGTGTATGAGTACAATGTGCTCTTCTGTCAGTTTTATACATTTTCCTTGTTATATGATTAACTTGAATTATTTGAATTATGTCATATTTAGGACATTCATGCGGTTCAGGCTTAGAGATGGCTCTAAGTTCAGTTATTAACCGACTACAGTACTTTCTGCCACATCACTGAAAATGAATCGCCGTTTCAGCTAATAAAATATCATTTCAATAACGCTTATAATATTCATTAAGGACTTGTATTACCATGTAACTGTTCAGTTTAAACCCCAGTGATGATGATGTTTTTAACTTTTTCCTGTATGTAGTAACAAATCTGAGAGTGAACCTTGGGACGCTGTCTGAGAATGTAGACTGAACACCGTTTATGTGTATACATCAGTCACCGCTGCCTTTTTGAGGTCGTTATGTTTAAATGAGAAGTAAGGACATCGCTGACGATTTGATAGCCCTTCATGAGAGAAGGGCTGAAGGGCTGTGGTACGTATCTTTGGGCGTGTTCTTCGTGGAGGAATACGGCCAGGTGACACCAGACGATGCCTGCAGAGCCTGATTTAGCCTTTGCTAGAAGCGAACCCTCGGCACCGCCTCCTTACGTCACGGACTGCTAATATTAGCCAAAGTGTACCCGTTGTCTGCCTCGGGGTCGGTAAGTGTTTGCAGGTCAGGTGTAATTACTCAAGCGCTGCGTACCCTTACCGCTGTCCCGCTAAACTATGTGGTAGTGTAAGTACGTAGGACCAACTGTAGTAATGTTTACAGCTGTATCATGCTCAACACTAATAACTAATAAAATATTGTGTGGAACACGAATTTCAATTGTCTGAAAATGCTCTTAATATAGCTAATTTATATGTATAAATCTATACTGAGAGCATTTTTGATTTAAGAGATTTGAAGATTTATGATGCATATTGCATATTTCTATATATCATTTTTATAGTACTGAATTTAATAAGTGAACTTAGAAATGTGTAACTAGAAATGTGCTAAAATCTCTGAATCTGTTTTAATAACTGTAATTTTAACTGTACGAATTAAATGCTTACCATTAGATTAGTTTACATTCAGTTTACATACTTTAATACTCAGATTATTTGAGAAGCTTTGGGAAGTACTTTGATTAACTAAACTAAAATTGACTAAAATTGTGTTTAGTACTCATTTAAATAAAAAACGAAGAATCCTTGGAAAATACATCATGAAACTTCAAGAAAACAGACATTTCATAGGCTGTTTGTGATCAGTGGTGTTTCATTCATCCTGACTTATGCTTCTGTCTTGGTGCCTCTTGTGGGAAATGTTTAGGGGCTCAAAAAGCAGACAGGTATATTTTATTCTTAAGGTCTTAATTTAAAGGTCTTTCTTTCTGGGGGCCAAAGTCTGGTCAAGTTACCATGAACTTTTCAACAATGCCAGATGCACTGAGGTAGTATGTTTCTGTGGTGATGTTGGTTCTGAATGGCCTGCCGGCTCGTCCCGGTAATGGGCTTTTTGGACAGCAGTACCAGGTCAGCAGCAGGACAGAAGGCAGCTGAGCTCCTTCGTTTTGCAAGCCTCCCTAAATCTGTCATTATGCTGAATTTTATTTTCCTGAAATGAGGCTGCAAGGTTTGCAAATGGGAAACAAGAATTATTTAATCACATTGTACCTTCACATCCAGATTTGACTTTGGCTGCATAATGCAAAGCAGTAATCCCTTTATCAAGTGACCAGATGAAGTGCTTTCATTGAAAGTGGGAGAGGCACATATTCGTGGCCTTTCTGTATCTGGTTTATTTGGAAATTGGTTAGTCTTCTGTATTGTTAAGGTTGATAATTACAGCCGACATTAAAGAGAAATATGACCGATTAATGCTGCAGGAAAATGTTCAGAAGGAACCCTTCAATCAGCATTACGATTTTTGAGTATTTCATGCTCATTGCAGCCTCTTATCGTTTCTGAGACACATTCCTAGCTGACATTTTAATTGCGGTCCCTTTAAATATTAGTTTATATCTCTGAACTGTCACTTGCTGTTATTAGTTTTGCTCTTTGCAAATTCTGTCCAAGTGCTTGAAAATACTTATTTGCTTTTTTTTTCAAATTTTTGTAACTTTCATATTATCATTACATTAAATATTTTGACTGTATTTTTGTATAAGTTGTATTAATTAAAAGTGGATTAATAATTATGAATTTTATTTTAAATAGTTGAATGTTTATTATATACACTAAACCCCTGAGAATAATGCTGATATGGTTAACAAGCAGGACTTTTTAAATAAAAATTAGGTTCAAGCTGGTGGCTTTTGGGAATCTCAAGCCTTGTTTTTGTGGGAACGATTCTGCCTTCTCTCTTCGGTCATGGTTACTTTGTGCTGTTTTCCAGCTCAGTTCTTGGAAAGGAATGCTTATTATCTTGGCTAAATTAAACATTAAATGAAATAGTTATTGCTGAGAATTGTAAGTTTCATTTTACTGAAGAAGAGTAGTCCCAAAAATAGAACAGCATAAACCATAACCTTGATAGCAGGTATGTGTATCTTAGACATGCTTTTAAGTGGCTCAGAAAGCAGACAGATACCATGTAAGAACTCCACAGTTAATAAATTGTAAAGGGTAGGTTTGGACTGTGCAAACATAGGCATAAGTCAGTGTTGCTTATGCTGAAATTTTTGAGCCAGATGAGCATTTAATAGTAAAATGGAAACATGTCTTAGCATGCAAAGCAGTTGAACAGCTGGAATAATTGTCAAAGTTGTAGGTCTTGAATAGTTTGCAAGAGGTATCTGCTAATCTAATAGAATGAAAAGCTTCCTTGTACAGAGCTTCTGTAGGGTTGACCTGAATGACTTAAAGTGACGGCAATTACAGGGATTGCATGATAAACCCTCAGTGTAATGTGAGAGCTCATAGCGCTAATGCTGTTGAAAAGGGTTGTTGACATGCCTGTGGTACCAGGCTTAGGGGATTTGTATCCACCAGGATGCTGACAGTCAGTACCTTGAAGAAATGCAGGCTTCAGAAGTTAGTATATGCCCTTATATTGTCTCCCTCATGGCTGGCTGGTCTTCTTTGTTGGACAGAAAGTAGCTGCCCCCTTGAAGTTTAAAACTAAAATTACAGGTCATTGTTTCCCAGAATGTGAAATGCTTGTGGGAGATTTGAAGGCTTGTCGATACCTCCTAGTGTTTGTATGCTGAATGTAAATGGACAGTTTAAAGCACTTTTTAATTACAGGCATTAAATTCAATTAGCCACATCTGCTCTCATCATCATTTGCTGCATCGTAGATCTGCAAATGACAGGTTCCATGTCTCACAGGTGCTTGCAGGATTTAGGTACAGGGGACTTACCATTTAGTCATCCTTGTGGCAAACCAAAACCTTCTTATGGATAGTTTTTAGGTTGAGTTGGTATGTGCTGTATAGGTTCTTAGTCAACCTGTCAGGTTCTGTGTGTTTATGCAGTAATACTCATGGGCTCCCAGTTGAGAGAGAAGCTACCTGAGCACTGCGGGTGCGTTTTGAGGACCTCGTGCTGCCGCTGCATACAGAGGCCCTGCCACTAAGCCGTCTTTTCAAAGCGGAATGCGGCAGCAGCGCAGCAAAGCTGTCGGTGTCTCAGTGCTTGTGCTCCCACAACATTATCTGTTGCTCTTTACTTTTTGTCTGCATCCCAGCTGTAATTATCAACGGCTCAAAACAAGCAGAGGCCGAAATGCCCATTGAGCCATTGAGATGGAATTATAGCCTGCATCTCTCAACCTTCTCTGCTGATGGAAAGTGTTTTTTTTTGTGTGTGTGTGTCACAGACTGTATGTTTAGGTACTCCCGACTGTTTTGTTTAGGGGCAGGGGGGATGGGGGGTGTCTGTAAAGGCCAGTCATGTGTGAATTTCTTTGTTACGTCTCCTCTTGTCTCGAGCATGGAAAAATCGATCAGGCCTGAAGCTGAAGCCTAATACACAGCCCCCACAGCCTATTGTCTAGGTGAAAAGCACGCAGTGAAATCCATGGGCAGGTTGCTATTAATATGACAGCCCACCCCATATCTGGCTGTAATTTATAATGAAATACCTAATCTCCATTATTTTGATCCAGGCAGGCGATTCTATAAAAGAGAGAGAGGAAGGGGGGCTTTTGAGTTCCTTGTGGCAGTTGTATGAGAAATGGCAAACCAATAATTTTTGTCAAGTTTTTTTTTTTTTAGCCATCTGAAATGCTTGTGGATTGCCACAGTTTAAAAGGCACAGATAAAGCTCATTCAGGGGACTGAATGAGTGTGCCATCTGTTTTTTATTTTCTCCCTTTTTTCCCTTTTCCTTTTTCAATCCTTGTAATCAAATTTGAGCAAAATCA
The DNA here is from genome assembly GCA_019775915.2 of Cyphomyrus plagiostoma. Taxonomy (NCBI): domain Eukaryota; kingdom Metazoa; phylum Chordata; class Actinopteri; order Osteoglossiformes; family Mormyridae; genus Cyphomyrus; species Cyphomyrus plagiostoma. The sequence goes on along the minus strand of JABFEA020000036.1, from coordinate 10,221,871 downwards.
AATGGGGGGTTTTCAATGAAAGTACCTTTTGTTGATCTAAAACGAGCAAGTAATTTACAAAATGCCCTTCCTTTGTGTGGGAGGCTAAAGGAAAAAAGAAATCAGTAGCTTTTAAAGCTAGGCCTTGCTGCGGCTGTGAGGATAATGAAAGCCGTCTGTGTTGTGGGTAGAAAGCATTTCAAAGGCAGGCCTGACTCAGGGTTACAATACTGAAAAACCAGTGTGTTTGTTTTGTGAGGAGGACTGAACTTCAGATCCCCACAGTAAGCTCTGACTGGAGGACCATGAAGACGTCTCTGCTAACTCTGGAGTACACCAGCCCTGCCTGCTTGTACTCTTGAGGAAGCCTTTGATTCTTCAAGGGGAAAAAAAGAAAATCAAGGAAGAGACAAAGTGAGGAATTCATCTGGACCTGGGAGCTGTTCTCTTGCTTGGCGGATGCACTGTCCTGCAGGAAGAGGTTGACTGTCCACCAGCTTCCACCTCCTCCTTGGCGTGCTGGAATATCTCCTGGAAAGTGACCTCCTTGCCGTTCCTCCTTCAGGTTTGGATTACTTTGGTCTCATCAGCGTTTCCTAATGAGCCCTTTGTTGCCGATTCCGTGTCGCAATGAATCGAATGTCCGAGAATTCTACCCCAGCGGAGCTCTGTGGCTAACCCGCTAGGAATTTGATTTGTCCAGGGAGCAGAACGTCACCCCTGTCACTGTCCCTCAGACTGTGCTTGCAAGTCAGTCCCCAGCGCAAATGAGTATTTTAACTGCAAGTTAGAAATTACTCATTGATGATGATTTTTACATTTTTTCCCTGCCCTCAGGGGCTGTTGTGTGTTATGACACCTCACTTCAGTGCCATGGTGGTGAGGCTGATGAGTATTTTGAGATGCAGAAGATGTTCTATAATGTTTGCATTTCTTTGGGATAATGCTTTTATTCTGTGGCTTGCTGCAGGTTACTCCACATGCATTGCTGTTCACCTTTAGTTCATTTTGCCTGTTTCTTTGCAGGTGTCAGTACTGGGGAATGATTTACAGTTTTTAAAGGTGGCTATGAGTAAAGGGTCATTAATGGATGCTTAAGATTATGGTGATTTTCATGCATTTGCATTCACTCCTGAACCTTGCTGTGTGTATTGGAGGTCAAATGGAGGTTTAAATGTGAGTGTTGATGCATGCGAATCTGCTGTTGGTGCAGGAGACGCGGCTCCTGCTCGCCCATGTAGCCTGATGGGTGCCCACCCCCCCCAGAGAGCTGCCTCCGGCTTTTCTGTCATGCAGTCACTGCCATTCGGTGGTTGTAATACGGTTAGTGTTGTACGTGTTGCCAGCAACTGACTTTTCATTGCTGTTTTTTTCCCTATTCAAATTTGGTTTGTATTCAGATGTTTTATTATTTTATAACCACCCAATGCAAATCTCTCTCTCTCTCTCTCTCGCTGCACACTTTTGCTCTCTGCTGCCACCTGATGCAAGCAGTGGAGTTTTGCACCCTGTTAAGTTCATGATCATCATTTTGTGGCCCTTTAACTGTTTTATAGGCACCATCTTTTTTACTTTCTCCCACATTATCCTTTTCTACGGCCGTATTCACACTAAAGTGAAGTTAAGCACCTCGACTGAGGGTCCTGGGTGCCCCCCCAGGAACATATTTTACATTTTATTTAGAAAAAAAACCCTGAAATATATTTCTGGAGCTGATAACCTAATGGAGTATTTTTGGAGTAATCAAAAAAGGCTAAAATAACTCTAAATTGTATGTACTTCTTACTGTAATGAGTATGCATGGCTGGGTGAAGCAGCAGGTGGAGGCAGGTGTAGGTGCTGGTGTAGAGCTCTATATCCTCTGTACTCCTGATGCCTAGAGCTGTAGCAGCAAGCAGCCATGTGTGGTTTTATAATGAGAGCTGAGTGAGTTGAGAATGACTGGCTGGAATGACTCCAGCTTCCCATAATCGCGCCCAATCAGGTGTAGCGACATCGCTGTGTAACCAGGGACTTGTTGCCAAATGGCATCAGTATTCTAACCTTTTCATTTTATCTGTGATTCTGCGTAACCCTTTGCCTGTTAAGCCGGTGGTGGTGAAGTGCAACTGCTCTTCTCACTGTGTTGCCGAAATGTAGCGGAGTTCTCGGGGGGCTGCTTGGGTCTGTCCAGACACTCTCATGAGAAACAATGTGATCAGTGGTAAAAAAAAAATAAAAATAGTAATAAAATAACACTTGTGCATGAGCATGGAGAAACAATGCTGGAGATCTGGGGAATACGCTGCAATTAGGCTGTGCTGGAAATTGGCCTGCAGGGGGGCTTCACCGCGCTGGCAAGGGGTGGGTCCCATGGTGGGGGGGCTGGGATGGTGCTGACCGGCGATTACAGCTGGCGGATCCAGGCCTGTCAGTCAGTGATGAGCATGTCTTCCGCTCCGCTGCTTGAGGGCCTGTCATTATCTGCAAGCCTGTGCTTAGCCACCTGACCCCGGTGGCGGGGGCTGACTCTCTGCCTGGGCCATTGTGCTCCCCCCACCGCGCCCAGCCGCTAATGCCCCAGACCGTTGTGAGCGCTTGTGAAATGGGTGCTGTTGTTATTTAGCCTTACTCTGAGTATTTTCCATGCTTGTCTTTTTATCAACAACTGTATATGACTCAGCGAAATGGCAGCATGTGCCCTCAAATCATGCGGAATGGGTGTCATGTGACTACAGTGGAGCCCTGACGTGAGGAAGCCGTCGTTGGTGCTGTGCTGCTCCGATACTGCTGGGCCTTCTTACAGCTTTGCTGTGAAAACATAAAGGCAGGGAATTAAAGTTGTTTATTAGCAAACCCCAGCTGAGCAGGTCTAACCTTATGTAAGCGAGCAAAGCCCTCTCATCTTCAAAAGCTGCAATTAATATGGCCGGAGACACTTCGATGTGAGGCCTGTGTGAACCTTAGCATGTAAATGCCAGGGACCTGACCCCCTTCCACAGGGTGGCGTTAAAGCCTGGAACCACACCCTAGTCTGCAGTGGCTTTTAGCTCCTTGCTTGTTCTTCCTCGCTTCCTGTTTTGACTTATGGACACCCTGATAACCAATCAAATTACAGCACTGTGCTGCTGCTTTTACTGAAGGTGTATTTTTTAAGATGCACATGATAGATATACAGTAAAAAATGTTCAATAGATGCATATATACATATTAACTATATATAAAATACATATATGCTTTGGCATTTTTGCTGGATTATTTAATTTATTATCAGTGTGACAGTTGTATTTTCAGCATGAAGGAAAATGTCAGCATATTGTGACCTCCATCTAAATCTACCTTAATGGCCTGTGTGGCATTTTAGGAAATAACACTAAGTGAAAAAGTAGTATCATATCATCTTTCTCATGTTAAGTGTCAGGTTTTTAGTATGTTCAAACATTTATTATTATTGTGATGACCTGAATATAAGGCAACCCAAAGTATAAGGCAAGTTTTTAGAACTATTTTTAGAAAAAAGCTTTTGGGATACCAAATCTTAGCTTTATAAAGAAAAATAATTTAATTTGACAGGAACATATAATTAGTTAAGCAGCAAGCACATCTTAAAAAGCAAGCATAGACAATCAGATTACTATAGGTGTATTAAACAAAAAAAATATGTATTACTGGGAGCGGGGGGGGGGTGGATTATGAATATTACAAACTTATGGTACAAATCTTTATTATTTTATAATATTTTTATAATAAAATTCCTCTATAATATATATATATATATATTTTGTTTATTTAACAGCCACTGCTAGCAGCATCACAGCCAGGGATGCACACTAAACACACATATTTTCAGGGCTGCCAGCTCTCACGCATCTGCTGTGATACACTTTCAGACTCAAGCAAGAAATCTTTCATTTGTATTGCAGCAAGTCATAACACTCATTACAAAATATTGTATTTACTGCCACCTATTACTATTTTTGTATAGACTTCGAATATAAGATGACACCACTTTTTCAGATAAGGGAAAAAAACTCTTATGTCATATATTTCGGCCAACACAGTATATTAAACAGTACCCTGAATGACTGTAATGATTAAAATGCAGGTCGTCAGTTGTCTGTTATATTCCCCCATGGGATCTTGATAAAGTCACGTAGTATATTTGGCTATAGTATATAATAGTCTTGTATAGCCCAATACAATGTGACACTTATTTGTTAGATCTGTTGATTGATTTTAAAGTAATTCATCGTAATGCTTTTGCTATGGAATTCATTTGAAGAATTTAGCAATTTGAGAAATTAACAATATTGTTATAGTAATCATATTACCTATTGCTTAATAGCATCCTTAAATTATATAGAACTATCTAGTTGAATGAGTTGTTTAAATAGCTTTATTTTGCCATTTATTATTTGTTCTTGAAGAATTATTGCTATGTAATAAATCATTATAGATCACGGAGAATGACAATTAAGTGCCATATATGATTCTCAGCAACCACAAAAATTCAATACCTAATATTTATAATATGGGATATATTAGTAAAAGATCCAGTTTTTCCTTAGAACCGTCAGAATGTCCTGCATAATCTGTACATTTTTGCATAACTTAAGACTCCAAAGTATTAGTGGGGGCGGTTTGAATGGGGGTGTAAGTGAGATGGATTCTGAAATGAGCCAGTACCAGTGGCTCTGCCCTCTGCCCACGGAGAATATTCAAGTTGTCCTCCAGACAGGCACCGAAATGCTTCCCGCTCCTCGGACTGCAAGCCGGACTCATCGCTACCCTGGCTCTGATGCGTATCGCATGTCATTCTTTTATTTACATCTCGCCCTAGGCTGATTTGAAGGAGTTCCTGAATATGTTCCACTGGCAAACGTGAAGCATTTCCGTGTCATGCCAAATTTGCCTATAAATGTCACTTTTCATCTTGCATGCCATTTAGAGGTTAGAAAAAATGTGATTGGCAATTGCCGGAGCTCGTGTGATCTCTGCATGCTGTTATTGACTAACATCAGACTGAAAGCTATCATTTTGACAGGGAGCAGAATGGATTGAGAGGGCTTGCACAGGGGACAGGCTGAAATGGAAAGGCATTACTCACAGATAATTGGGTGCTTTTGCTTGTCTTGTAACGTTTAGGATTTTTTTTGCCATACAAGGTTATGCTGCCATGCCATTAAGAGCTACCATACTGAGAAAGGAAAGAGAAGAAAATTTGTCAGAAATGTCTGATATCTGATAAACAGTCGAAGTCAATTTATCACGGTGCTCTTTGAATAATAGGCCTGATTATGAGGCCGCTAACAGCAGACTCCATAATTGTCTGTCATAAATCTCAGTCGTGGATGACAGCAGCACAATGAGAGAAACCATCTGTTTGAGGCCAAATGACTTCTGATAAATATCAGCTTTGCTGAAATGTACTTGGATGTGTCTCAATATTTTGGAGAGCCTTTCACATTGGTTCCTGAAATGTGAAGTTATTGTTAGTTTGTATTGATTTTGGCAGCCTTTTTAAAGAGGCAGGCAGCGAATCGAGGCCGGACTGAATAGCCCCTCGCAATCTCTATCTGATTTATTCCTCGCTCACAGATGCGAGAGCGAATGGGCAGGAAAATAATCGCGGGCTTTTGTTGCCACTAAAAGCGACCTGAAGGATTCAATATGCTGACAGGCTTCTTAATGAAGCACTCTCAGATGGGCTTCACCCACTTCATAAAACCCTGCAAAAAAAATAAGAACCCATGCCTGGGGGCGCAGTGGCCTCCCTTATTTTTGTCTCTCCTCTCAGGTATGGTCAAGCCTTCTGTTCTTATAGAGCCCAAAATGCACTTACTGACAGAAAAGCACCGTCTTCCACAGCATCTCCTTCATAAAAGCACTGAAAGCTAATTTTTTTTTTTACTCCACAGAGGATGCTTACAACAATGACTCCTCGCAGGTGTGACAAACCAAGGTCCCTTGGAGCTGCATTGCATTGTGGGTCCCTTCCATTTAAATGATTCTGACTTGATTACCACAATTGTTTGGTTTTACCGTGTCCTTCACAAAGGAACAGAGACGTTTATAATATACAAGGCCTTTGCACATTTACCGAGGGCTCAGTTGGCCTTACTACAGTTTATAATTAAGCCAAACACATATTTCACCTCTGGAACGTATGTCCCATATCACCAGCTATGTAGGACATCCTTTATTTATGTACTCTTTGCATGCTCTGTGAAAGCGCGGGGCCCTTGGTGAACTCGCGGTCGGTTTTCAGCGCCATAGAATGCCACATGAAGCTGGCGCGTGTCTGGCAGCTCCCACCAGCCTCCCAAGCCCCCCAGCTGCTCCATGGTGACAACACTTTTTATTACAATTAACATTGGGTCTCTATCAGTATGTGATTATAATGAAAGACCTCTGATGGAGTCTGCGTCCCTCAACATTGATCGGGGGGTGGGCGGCGGAGGGGAAATGTTTCCCAAATCGTCCCTCAGTCAATCTTCAGATGAACCCATTGCTCTCTCTCCATCGAACCACTGAAGACATGAGGTGACATGCGGAGGGGGCACTGAACCATGGAGCCTCTCCATTGGCCAGCCCGGTAGCAGTGGGGTCACGAGAGCAGAAGGACTTCCATCAGGTACTGTGGAGCCTGTCTGTGCCCCCATGCCTACCTGCAGTGTGCTTCCTGCTGCCAATTACCCACAATTCCCCAAGTATAAATTGTTATACCTAAAAACATAATAAGCTTTCCCCTGTAGTGTAGTTCCCAGTCGTTTAAGATTTTATATAAACTTACAAATGCAACATTTTATTTAAAATGCTATTTTGAAGCTTCAGAATCAGTCTCTTTTCATATTATCTTCTGGAATAGGGTCAGCAGTTTGATATTGTGCCTGATGTATGATCATTCTAATTATCAGTAATTAACGGGTGAGGCTAATTGGCAGCAGGCTGGATGGGAGTTCTGCATGTTTGTATGGATGCAGTGCCCCCTGCAGACAAATCAAGGAATGACAAGGCCAGACCTATTGTCATGCTTCCAATTTGAAGGGCTGTGCTTTTTTTCAGTCAGCACCATTAAAACTTCCTTAGGAAAGCCGTGCAGGGCCCTCATCTTTGCCTTGCTAGCTTTGCATGGGTCTGTTATCAGGGTGGTTGATGATTATTGGTGAAGAATGCAGTGTTTGATTTATCGCTGACACAGGCTGAATACCAACCACTCTGCTGAGATCATATAATATATTAGGCAGCAAAATCATGACAAATGCACAATAGGCTTTTCAGTTTAATTATGAGCGCTCAAACAGTATCTTAATACTAGAAGCTTTTTATGTGTCTTGGTTTTTATGTGCAGGAATTGCCAAAGCAGGCTTCAATCACAGTTTTGGCACTGGCGTGTGCATGTCTATGTGCATGTGTGTGTGTGTAATTACGGAGTGGGCTTGGGGGCGGGGTAGGTGGAGGGCTCGATTCATCCTGGTAATTGTGTGAATAGCAGGAGACGCCGTAGTAAACATGCTACCTACATCCGTTTGGAGAGATGTCTTTTTTTCCACGTCCATGCATTATTCATCCGATAAATTTGGAATTTCTAGGTCAACCACATGTGAAATTGAGATTTACACACCTCGCTTTTGGCGATTCCCTTCAGCTGGGCGCCACTGAGCAACGTGGGTAATTTCACAGTTAACGTGTAACATTTTGATTTTTCTTGCTGTTCCACTCATCTGGATGCTTTTGTAGTGCAAACAACTACCTAGATATGTACTACCTATATGTGTACTACCTAGATGTACTTTTTGCTGTTTTGTTCTAAGAAAAGTAACATATGCATTTCAGAAGTCCCCACTTTCCCCGAGCACCATGAGCATTTATTCCAATAGATGGCATCCGAACACCAAGCTGCAGTGTGCAGCAGTCGAGGGGCTCAGTGTAAATTCTCCACTTGAGCGAGAGCTGGGTCACGCCAAGCCCAGCTCAGAGCAGCTGCTGCATTGAAGCAGGTGTCTGCCAGCTTTTCCGCATCTAGCTTTCCATGATTGGCTTTTTGCGCCTAGCCTTCCGCAATTAGCCTTCCGCACTTAGCTTTTCTTGCCTAACATTCTGCATCTAGCCGTCTGCGGCTAGCTTTCTGTGCCTAGCCTTCCGCAATTAGCCTTCCGCACCTAGCTTTTCTTGCCTAACATTCTGCATCTAGCCTTCTGCGGCTAGCTTTCTGTGCCTATCCTTCCGCAATTAGCCTTCCGCACCTAGCTTTTCTTGCCTAACATTCTGCATCTAGCCGTCTGCGGCTAGCTTTCTGTGCCTATCCTTCCGTAATTAGCCTTCCGCACCTAACTTTTCTTGCCTAAAATTCTGCATCTAGCCATCTGCGGCTAGCTTTCTGTGCCTAGCCTTCCGCAATTGGCCTTCCGCACTTAGCTTTTCACATCTAACTTTCTGCATATAGCCCTCTATGATTAACGGTCCATGGATAGCTTTATACGCCTAGCTTTTCGTACCTAGCTTTCCACATGTAACTTTGTAAATCAGCACACCAATTCATTTTTTATTTTTTCCACTCCTCCCCGTCTCAGGCCTTAAAATGTCTTTTGCGCTAAAAAGTATGAGGGAGACTGAGGTGTTTTATTTGTTCCTAGCAGGATGTTATATTCTTGTGCATATTGTGGGGGATGAGGGGTAAATTGCTGAAGGAAAGTAGCTACATGTAAGGCTGGTTCAGGGTGTCATTTCCCTTCTTCGCGATAAAACAAAATCTCAAGCTCTGTATTAAACGTTGCCTCATGTTATTAAGAGGCAAACAAATTACCAAGCCCCCCTCCCAGGGGATTGAGGGGCTGGCTGGTCATTGGGGGTGTCTAGTGCTGTAAATTACTCCCTACTCATATTAGGCTGATGTGTCATCTTTCTGCTGCCTACTACACGAATGTCTGGAAGCTTCCTTACAGCGGGAAGCCAGACCATAGGCCACACATTCATGCTATTGGACTATCAGGACTTGGGGGTGCAGCCTAATCCCAGACCACCCTGCGCTATAGGAAGGCCTTCGTGCCGGTTTGGAGGTTGCTCAGATTAGTGCTTACGGGGGCTTTGCGTGAGCTTTGCTGCTGTTAACAAACTGGAAGCACAGTAATACGCTGTGAGAGAGGCCGTATGCCACTGGGGAGGTCAAAGGCTCCAGGCAGAATACCAGTGTCACTCCACCAGTCAGAAAGATAAACGCAGAGTGTAATTAATTACTGTTAATGGTGTCTGGGATAGATTTGTTCCAACAATTTTAAAGTTTTACAGCTACAGTTAAAAAGGCAAAATTTTAATGTAAATTCAAAGGTAAAATGTATTTTTCTTTAGCTATTTACATTGTGATGAATCGTCTTAAGATGGAATAATTAAGGTTCTCCCTGTGCATTGCATAGTGTCAAATAAATTTTTAGAAAGATGTATATTTTAAAAATACACTAACCTATAGTGGAAACATAAAACATTCCAAGTCTTTTTAATGTTTCACTGTCCATGTCTTTGTGCCCTTTCCCAAGATGTATCTGTGGTATTAGTGAATCAAAGGAGGGTTTTACTTGAAAAAAACATAAGCAGGTTCAACCGCTTCTTAAAAAAAAAAAAACAACTCCCTTTTCCTGCATATAAGGGCTGCCTGAGGGTCCGCTTATACTGGGGGGTTTATTTGACAATTACCCCTTGTCAGTATAATTAAATGATAATTTATAAAGTGCGAGAGGGCATTATGACGAAAAGCAAATAGGTGCTTATCAGGCACTGAATAACCCTCATTTGCTCCAGTGCCAATTTCCATCTCTTATCTGCGATGCTGGCTGGCCCCTCTCACACTCTGCAGTCTGTCCTCATGCAGACTCACGTCGCCCTGCTTTGAAGCAGTCATATTTCTCTCTGTTTTCATTCATTATATTCATTTACTAATATTGATTCATTGTTCTGTATATTGACTGAAATTTTTAAGGCTTATCAAGTATATTTGAAATGTTGTACAAATGGTCAAAATGAACAGTGAATTTACTTTATTGGTGAATTCCAGAGTTATTAAATTCCTGTACCCTTTTTGCATATAAAATGTCAGTAGTAGTAATAGTAATAATATAAATGATGTACTTACTTTTATTTTCATCTATTTGCTCTTTAGAGTGATGATACTCTTCATGTAATTGCTGGCGTTTAATGTAATGATAGGAAAAATGGAAATCTAGTCTACGTCACGGAACTGGCATTTCTAATGGTGTTGGTGGCTGAAGTCACATTTCAAAGAGCTTGCTTAATTTACCCCACCTTAATGTGGGACTTTGCTCAATAATGTTCAAATGCTCCAGAGAATAATAGCAGGACTCATCAAGCTTAAAAAAAATAAAAAAGAATTTTGTGCTACTTTTTTATTATTTAGATTTTGATACTATAACAAATATGCTTTATCCATATTATCTTAAAGGAGAGCCATTGTGATGATTTGATTGAGAACCGCTCAAGGCTTTTTAAGTTCAAGGATGTATTGATATAAGCCTATCATTTCAGGTAATTAAAACACGCTTCCAGGATGGAAATTGACTATGGGCTAACCCAGGCTCTTAAAAATGAGGGCTATTCAGGTCCTACGAATGTGTGTGTATGTGTGTATGTGTATGTTCTACGAAATAAAATGTGCCATTAAAATGAAGGAATTATTTACTTGATGAAATGTTCATTTCTAATTGCCCGTGTTTTCTCTGGCTTCAGGAAGATGTTTTACTGGCTACTGTAAAGTACATTTTGCTAACAGTGTCTAATTAATTGTTTCAATAAATCGTATAGCTAATTGGATCAACAGTGTGTATTTGATCAGGAGACTCTCATGGATAGTTTAAAGCTGTATTTGCGTCTGGCACTTTCTGCGTTTGTGGGCATCATTTTCAGAAGTACTCCATTTCCTTCTGAAAGATTTTTACCCCCTAAATGGCCGGTAAATAATTCTTAGTTAATTTTCCATATTTATTTTATTAATTTATATGTTTGTTTTTTCCTACCTCTGGACAACTTATATAATACATTTACAGAATATCTTCATGCTAAAAATGTACTACACTTAAAAAAATTCACAAAACATTTTAACAGTAAACCTCACAAAGCTACGGAACAGGATTAAGGCCACCATGAAAATATTATTTGAATTCTGACTTTTTTCTCAGAATTCTGACTTTTGCTCAGTATTCTGATTTTAATCTCAGAATTCTGACTTTAATATCAGAATTCTGAGTTTAGAAAAAAATTCAGAATTCAAATTATATTTTCATGGTGGCCCTAATCCTCTTCCATACAAAGTCTTAAATATTTCAAATTAAATTATTTCTTAGATTGACCTCTAGGTGCAATTTGCAAATAATGTTGTCTTTATTGGTAATATATAAACATAGAAATTCCATTCTTTTCAAAAGCATGTGCTTCTAACAGAAGGACATGCAATTCTATAGCTAAGACGTGTGATAGTATAACTGAGCTCTCTGTGCCCCTTACTCTCTGCACCCTGCCTCAGATCCTACACCTTCACCCCCACCAGTAAGTGCAGATTTTCGGTCCTACCCTCTCCGTCGGCAACTCGGCAGGTGGTACCGCGGTAACTTGGGGGTTAAAGCCTGCTTGTGCGTCCTTGGGAGGTGCTGGGCTGCGGTGATGCTCTCGCCAAGGCACATGGTGGCGGCTCTAAGCTCCCTGCCCGCCTCCCCTCTGCACTGGGCCGACCACTTTCACCAGCACATGAGGCTCAGTGGTCACGGCGTTCCCCTGTTTTTGCTGGGTTATGCATTCATTTATTATTAAGTATCTCTTAAAATTATTAGTTTTTAGTTTTGAAAGAGACGCCAAAAAATAATGTGGATTGGTTGGAAAATTGTTCATTTTAGTACCCACCATTTTTATGATGACAGACAGAAAACACTGATAAATAACTAAATCATTTTTAATCACCTGTTGATTATCTTGATTCTGGTACACCGATGCAGCAGCTGTCTGTTGTAAATAACAAGAGAAGTTTGGGATGAAGAAAATGAAGTGTCTCTGTATTCATTTACAGGGGACTTTGAATATGAGTAACAAAGCATCAGTGCAATGGATCTGACTCGTTAATTCCTGGGACAGTGTTTATAAGCTGGGCCGTGAATTGATGGTTCATCACTTTCCCCCGGTACACAACACCCTGGCTGAATCCTTCCCCAGCACTGGCCTGGTGGAGGTAGTTTCCTCACATCATTTGGGCTTTCGTTGTTTTTTGAGGGGAACACAGCACATGCATGTTCATGCTTATTTATTTGACCTGGGCCTTGGTGCATTAAGAAGGCATTTCACGGCAGTCCCAAAGGTGCTTTTGACATAATGCGGGGGGGTCAGGGAGGTTAGTGATATCCGTTTCACTGATTCAATCACCATCTTAACTGAACATCTTCCACCATCTGCTAGGGGCCTACTACTTCCTTTGTCACATCCCAGTGTTTGCTGATCCCGGGGCCCCCAAGGACCTGCGAGAAGCCCCCCCCCCCCCAAACTGTGTGGTGTTCTGGCAGGATCGTCATCTCCACTCTGGTCCCAGTTCAAGCTGCCTTGATTAAGCACTAAATCTGCAGACCAGCAGTAACTCCCCGTTGTCAGTGGAGGAGAGAGCAGCCAGTGGCTCCCCATTGTCAACGGGGGAGAGAGCAGCCAGGAGCTCTCCATTGCCAACGGGGGAGAGAGCAGCCAGGAGCTGTCCATTTTGTCAGTGAAGGAGAGAGCAGCCAGTGGCTCCTCATTGTCAGTGGAGGAGAGAGCAGCCAGTGGCTCCCCATTGTCAATGGGGGAGAGAGCAGCCAGGAGCTCTCCATTGTCAGCGGAGGTGAGAGCACCCAGGAGCTCTCCATTGTCAGTGGAGGAGAGAGCAGCCAGTGGCTCCCCATTGTCAACGGGGTAGAGAGCAGCCAGTGGCTCCCCATTGTCAACGGGGGAGAGAGCAGCCAGTGGCTCCTGGTTGTTTTCTTGTCAGTCTAAGCTCAGCACTAAAACTGTCTTCATCGTCTCCACTACGTCTTATTTATTTTGTCTCCTGTTTAGTTTGGTTAGTGATTCCTTCGCTATCTCCTTAGCTTTGCTCACTCTGTGGACCCTCTAGGGCCTGATCTGTTTCCCCAGCCTTCGTTGGCACTCAGAATGCCCCAGTAATTACATTACAGTCACCCAACAATCCTGTAAGCATAAATTTTAAGGGCTGTTTATGTGTCATTAACTAAAAGCTTTTGCTCTCTGCCCTATTTCATGGGGGTGGAGCTCTAAGACCCACCTGACGTTCAGATTTCAGGCTTTTGGGTCAAACTCTTCTTACGAATTTTCCACTGCTACATGCTATTAGTTTTGCCAGACCCAGAAGAGATCCCAGCCTTTTATGTTTAAAAAGATCATCTCCTGTCCTCCTGTCTGGATGTTTAAATGCAATTAAAACGTCTGCCAGCACCAGCATATCGTGGCGCGACATGATTATAATAACAATTACGTTTATTTCTAACGTTAAACCTTTTAAAAGTTTGGCTCACAGTCACACTTCATAGAGAATGCTCCATCCCTTTAATTTCATCTGCTTCCTGTTTCTGTAGCTAAATTATTATTGGCCTGAACGAATGTTTCTCTGCTTTATGCGAATTTCCAGCAAATAAATTAGCTACATGAAAAGCTAAAGGTTACCTTATAAAAGTCAACCATGCTGCAGAGGATGATTTCAGCATCTTTATGTGCCATGCACATTTTGTGGAGATGCTGTACCCTAAATAAAGGGGGCTAAAACCCAGAGATTGCAGGGTGTGTGTGTGTGTGTGTGTGGGGGGGGGCTAATAGGGTTAATTCTCATGTAAAGCGGCCGCAGTCGACTGCAGCCTGCCTGCCGCCTCCGCTTTTATTGTTTCTCTGGGGAGAAGCGAGCCCAGATGGTATTTTCTAGGAGGCTCTGACCCCGCGAGGGGCTGTGAGCGTCAGGGAACAAGGTGCATCTCCTCAGACTAATTAATTTGCTATTATAGCACCTGTTTGTGAATAGATAGGGCTGGAAAGGGAAGCAGTCCCCAGGCGCAGTGCCGCACTCACCGGCTCTCAGCTGATTATATTAGGCTGATTCTTTGATCATCTAAAGGTGTTAAAATGGAAATATATTTTCCCTGGTGTGGTGTGGACCTCAGAGAGGAGCAGGCTGAGGATCTGCTTGATTAGTTCTGATGGCGGGATCCTGCGACGCTTTGGCTTCTGCAATGCACTGCTCTCCCCTTCTTTTTTTATTTCATTGTAGCTGCGTTGTTGTTGTTGTTATTTTTACACCGAAGCTCAGTCTGTGTTATCTTAGTCCTGCCTCTCCTTTTCCGCACTCTCACTACAGGACTGGCCGCCCTCTCCAGCTACTACGAGGCAGTTTTGTGGCTTTAATGGATGTTAATTAATAGAGAAGCAGCTGCTCTGTAAACACACTGCCCCATGTCACCTGTCCTCTCATTCCAGGAGCAGTTGCTTCCTGCCAGTGTTTGCTTGGCTCTGAGGAGGGCAGTCCTGTGGTTTAATCAGAGAGTGGGGGGGAGGGTGCTCCGAGAGGTTTGGGCGGTCGGGGAGGGGCGGCTGGCGAGTGTCTCGAGGCATCATAATGATAATAACGGGCCCACCGGTCGCACCGCTGCTGTGGGATTGGCTAATTATGGCCTCATCCTCACCTCGCTCATTCCCACTCCGGTGCCCCAAAAAGGATTAACAGGGATCATCTATCAGTCGTTAAATGGCTGAGAACAGTTTTTCTCATAAGACGCGTGTTGAAGCTCCAGTTCTGCTGACATGTACAGTGGGGGGAGGGGGGTTTCAGGTGGATCTGAAGGCGGTGAGAGTCTTAAACGAACATTACATTGACCCACATCAACGCAATGTAATATATGAACTTAAATAACATGGATGCCCTCTATCCATGGCAAGACCTTGATAGCCATTTGTTACCTGAACCCCACACACAGCCCTAACAGGTCAACATCCCAGTCCTCATTCCCATGATTCCAGACGTTTGCTTCTCTATATCTGCTGATCATCCATGTTGGCTTTCTGGACCCACCACTTGATGCCCGTTACAGATCACTACGGTTTGCTTCATGCCTGGTTGATTTAAAACCGCTGGTTTAATTACGGGGTTGGAATGCTTCCACTTTTCCATTAAACCCGGGTGGATGTAGCCCGCTAACTGTCGCGCTTTGCCATGAAACCTGGGTGGAGGTACCCAACTAAAACACGTGCTTTGCCATTAAACCTTGGGAATGTAGCCCACTAACACATGTGCTTTCCCATTAAAGCTGGGCAGACATGGCCTGCTAATGCATATGCTTTGACATTAAACCCAGGCGGACATGGCCTGCTAACTTATGTACTTTACCATTGAACCCTGACTGATGTGACCCGCTGGAGCGCCCACTTTTCTATTAATTAAACCTAGGTAGACATGGCCTGCTAACACTCTCACTTTGCTGTTAAACCTGGGTGGATGTAGCCCTCTAATGCTTGTGCTTTGCCATTAAACCTGGGCGGATGTAGCCCTCTAATGCTTGTGCTTTGCCATTAAACCTGGGTGGATGTAACCCTCTAATGCTTGTGCTTTGCCATTAA
>JABFEA020000036.1:10183212-10202326 GCA_019775915.2 Cyphomyrus plagiostoma | reverse complement strand
GTTAATTTACCTGGTAAAATAAAGTTTAAATAAATTACATAAATGCTCTAATAGTACACGTAAGTTAGTGGTTTATTCATTGTTAGTTACTGTAATGTTGCACTGCTTTATTTGGTTAATCGTCCAGTCTGTGAAGAAGGCATTCAAGTAAGAATTGGATTGTAATATAACTCATTTCCTGGTGCGTGCAATTTATATTAGGTCAGTGTTCACAGTTCGAATTCTGATATTCAGATGGAATTCTAGGTCAAACTGGTTTGTTCGACTTTCAAGAAATTCGAGTTCTAGTGAGTTCGAGAACCGAGGTACCACCGTGTGTGTGTGTGTGTGTGTATATATATATATATATATATATAGTCATGCCCAGAATTATTCATACCCCTGGCAAATTTTGACTTAAAGTTACTTTTATTCAACCTGCAAGTTTCTTCTTGATTAGAAATGACACAGGCGTCTCCCAGAAGATAATAAGATGATGATGTGTGTGTGTGTTTAGATTTATATATACCTGTATTTTTGACATTGTGGGAACCATATTCAGGTCACCACAAAAATCTGTGAAAGCAATCAAAAAAGTAAAAATATCAAAAGTATTGTATTTTGTTTGGCTACTTATGGTTAAGGCTGGGTAGGGGTTAAGGTCATCATGATTAGAGTTTTCCCCCTAGAAATGAATGGAGAGTCCCCACAAAGATATAAATACAAACCTGTGTGTGTGTTCACAGAAAGGCATACATTGTAACTGTGTCATTTAAAGCAGCTTATTTAAACAGTACATTTACGAAAAGCTTCACAGAATGATGCAGACTTTTTGCATTATGAAGATTAAAGAAGATTAAAGCGAGAAAAAAAAATCTCGACTGCTGTCCGCGAAGCTGTTAATGTGCTCTGGGTAATTGAACCAGTGTTGAAGTATTTTATTGGGGTTATGTTTTACTACAGTATCATCAGCTTGGCAGTGTTTACACACAGCAAGAACAAGTGCCCTCATTGGGGGAGCCACTGAATTGACGGGCTGTCCGGATTTGTCCTAATCCCTTTGGTCCACATTTGTATAGAAAACACAAGATTTCCTTTTCTGTAATTACCTCTTTTAATTCTGCACACCCCACCATGCCAAGACTGGAAATACCCAGATTTGGGGTCACACTGGGATCCGAATGGCAGAGATTGGGGGAAGCTGGAGAATTTTAGGCTGCAACTTGAGTGGCAAAGAAATAGTTTGTCTGAGATAGGGTAGCCTGCAGGAGGATGATAAAAGGGCGAGGAATTAAACATGCCAGTTTTAGGCCAGGCTGTGACGCTGCCGAGAGGCGCCCTGCTTCCCGTACGGGTCGCTGCCAGCCCCACCATTGTGCTCCTCACTGCGCTCTGGCCCTGCTGCTGCTGCCGGGGGAAACACCACACTGAATTAAAACTTTGTCCTCAAACTCGCTGGCAGTGTAGGCAATCTTTGCAATGTGCAAGTGCGAAAAAAAGGCCCCACACTCAATGCCAGGCCAAAGCCCCAAAAGTTCTCTCAACCGTTACATTCCCGCCGGTGTGTTCTTATCCGGATGCTCCGAGCGTATCTGGCCAGCTGCATCCTGGTACCTAGCAATGGTCTGTGTTGATTCTTTTGCCCGGCTTGCAGAAAAACACAAGACTAACCCCATAACTCGGCTGGGTGATGTAGAACTGGGCTGAACAAAGTGTGTCTTGATTATAATGGAACTCTAAAGCTACTGCGTGTGAAAGACATTTCTCTGTGTAACACTAAGACTTCAAACGACATAACATCTTTAAACAGCACAACATAGCAGCATAACAGCAGCACTGTGATTCACATAGACAGCTAAACAAAGACAACAAGGAAACCATGTTCTGGCACTTGTTTATGCAACATGGATAACAATTATGAATATCCGATGCATACTTATGTAGCAATATAACATCTGCCAAGTGTCTGAAATGATCAGCTGCCGTCTGCCCTTATCCCCTAGTGAACACTTTATAGTGAGTGAGTGATGGAGTGGACACAACCCAAGGTTGTTTTGTTTCAGATTGGTATTCATGTATGATTGATCAAACTGTAGTTTTTGATCACCCGTTAGCCAATCAACGAGTGTTTTCAGTTTTCTTGGTCACCAGAGTCTTTCTGAAGTATCCTGACCTAATTCTCAGCTGCTTGAATTTCAGTATTAGTAATACATGATGCTGTGTCTCTGATCTGCTGAAATGTTGTTTTAATTAAGCATAAGCATATAAAGAAATTTTAAACATCTATAGACATAAATTTGAACTTAAAGTGTGGCAGATTTTGAGCAATAAATCTTGGCTAACAAATTTTGACATGATAAGAGATAATTGTGCACAGTTTTTGAGATGTACTTGGTCGTTTTCTTCATTTGAGGCAGTTCTTAATTCTGAGTATTACAGGTGAGCTAGGAAATCTGGAGTATTTTTTTCAATATAATATAAGTAATTTTCCCAGAACATCATTGGTCTTTAATTGTCTTAAACAGATGCATCTGTTCTTTTCTTGAAACCTTCAAATACTAGTCATCAGTGCTCTCTGTGTTCCTGCAAGTGAGTCTGCAATGCAACACTAAAATACTGAACAAATACTGTACTTAGATACACTTTCTATAATCTACATAAAAGCATAATCTCATCCTCGAGAGGAGGGAAAATGATCTAATTTTCTTTTTAATTCATCCACTATCCCTCTTCCCAGCCTGGGCTTGCATCCTCTCCCATTGTATGGCATCACTGGCCTTCTTTCACCCACACCTGTTTGAACGACACAGATGTGCATCCAGTGAGATAAGAAACCAAGATAATTTTAGAAAGGAAAGAAACACTTAAAGATAATTTCATCAGTGGGGGGAAAAAAGACCATGTGAAAAATGCTTTGGGAGCCTATGCCTATATCTCCTGAAATGCGCAGCTTTTGATCACGAGCAGATGCACCATGCAAAGGGAGGCTAAGCTCACTGGTTATTCCTCTACAGCTGCTTAAAACTTGCCTGAGATTTGTTGCCTTTCAGTTTCATTAGGATTTACCGTAATTTTCAATAATTATTTGTATTATTATTATTATTAACGGATTCAAATCCTGAAAAAAAATTAAATCGGTTTCTGGAAAGTTTTTTTTCTCTGATCTGTGGTGATCAAAACATTGGGAACCCTTAATGTATGCCCTATATATGCATTATATTGATACTGTGTATAGCGCATATTGTGTATGTTGTATATGTTATTTATAGCGATGCACTGATACCGATTCCGACATCGGATATCAGGCCGATACTGGGCATGCATGTAGTCGTAAAAATTGTCTAATACCAAGCATTGATATCACTGTATCATTGTAACATAATGTTAAAACTCAAAACCGCAGCATTTTTCAGGTTTATTCTGCTAATGTGTCAAAGACGAGGAAGGGAAAGCACGTCACTTAACACAAGCAGATTTATCAAATGATAGTACAGGGAGTTTACCAATGTTAGCAACAACAAACTTTAGCGCAACTTTACCGAGGGAAAATAAAACTGTACGTGCAGTTATTTAATTTTAGATATAACTAACGCTTCAGGTTAAATCACCAATATAAGTACACCTGGGTGTACGCTTTCTTCGCTCCTAAAAAAAACGAACGCTACAAAGCGAAGCAATCACGGTTATTGCAGTCTGCATTGCCCTGACGTGTAGTCAAATTTCTGGGGAGAGGCACGTAAGGGATTCACGGCTGGGCCAGACTTACGGTGTGGATTCGACGCAGAAGTATAAATCAGTCTCTAAAGACCATTCAAGCTGAGAATTGAGAATCCTGACATGATTGATTGAGTTGAAAACTCAGGTTTCAAGTAAGGTGAATAAATACATACAGTGGAAATTATAGTTTATAGTGATCACGGTATATGGATCAAAACGTTTGGGACAGAATCATTCCTGTGCAAATACTGTTTAAATAATTTGCTTACAGAAATCAAGTAGTGCTCTTACAGTGTTCACTTTGGGTCTCTTTGTACAGGACAACGTATGGAAAAAAAATTAAAACTACGTTTTTTTTTATGTCACTCAGAGAAGCCTACGTACTTTACCTTTCAGTAATTAACGTACTGCTTCCGGCTAGCTACCCGAGGTTAATGCTGCGTGCACAGAAAACCTGGCGGGAAAAAGAAAGTTATTTTGTCTCTGACGAATATAGGCTTATTTACGGAAGCGTATTGCGTTCACTTGAGGAAAAATAATTCTGCTGTTTTTCTGAATTAACGAGATAACTATCTCTGATTTTCTGCATTAATTACATGATTATCTCGGAATTCCTGAGATAAAGTTTTCATGTAAAAAAAATACGCTCTGTTTTTCTAAATTAACGAGATATGGTTGTCATGTAAAGAACGATCTGTTTTTCTGAATTAACGAGATACTCTTTTCGTGAAAAATACGCTGTTTTTCTGAATTAACGAGATACTTTTTGTGTCATATAAAATGGTTTTGTATAATTTTTGGTTTTCTTTTTTTTTGTTTTTTTGCTAGTAAATTAAATTTTATGTTGCAAAGTTATGTTTATTTTGTGCATAGGGTTTGTTTGTTTGATACGGGAGGTGTTTGTTGCACCGCGGTTGTCGCGAGGTTTGGATATGGTCGTGTGATGCTGCAAGACGCATGTCAAGTTGTCTGAGCCATTTGCTGCCTTTGCATGAATGCACTGGTTGTAAATTGGAAATACTCGCCCAGGACCTCCGAGGTGGCACGCGACCACGAGGTAATTTTATATTAAAATAACATGTTTATTTTACGTAATTAAGTGTCTGAAGCTGTTGTTTTTGTGCTTGCAGTTTTCACGGTGTTTAATAAATAAAGCGAAGCACCTGTTTGAGGAAGCCGAGCCAGTTTTGTCATTTCGGAGCTACACTGTTTTCACGTAAAAAAAAAAAAAAAAACGCTCCGTTTTTCTGAATTGGTCTTTGTCAGCCGACGTTACACTCGGACAGCACCTTAGATTAATCCAGTTTTATTTTGGTCTGACTTAAATATGCGAGTATTTCCCAGGGTTTCTAAGTAACGTAGATGGCATTATTATTAGTGTGTAGCGGTTGTTCAGACGGAAAGCCCATTCTGATCTGCAGAACATTGCAGTGTTTCTCCAGGATCAGTTAGACCAGTATGGCATGCTTCACGGATACAAGATGATGCATCTGAAATGCATTCAGGCTGGCCATGTGGTGACTCAAGAGACAATCAGACCATGTATTTTTTAATGAAAACTGTATCTGTGTCTGCACAGTCTGACACGCCCCCATTCGCCATTTTGAGTGTATCGCGGATGTAAACGCATTTGGATAACAAACTTAATGTTTCATATTCTGTTTTTTTCTTTACATGTAACGTTTTATGTAACTTGGAAATAATGTCATTGGACGTAACTTTATTGGTAATGTTTTAAATAAAATATAAGCGGCAAGCAGGACACAGGCTCGGTATGCAATGAGTTTATACAGATCCTTCCAAGCATCATGTAAAACGTTAGAAAGCGTACTTGCAAATGTTTCTATACTTAAACAATAGTTGGGAATTGGTTTGTCAGGGCACAGCACACAGTGACAACCTTATAATCCATGCACGCGAATATACAGATACACTTGTCATTAAGATTTTGCTGTTTACTTGCCTTTAAAAAGCATTCACTCTGTAACACCACTTTAACACGAGCATATTGATCTATTTCTGCTGCCCTCCGTAGTGAAGCTAACTTGCTAGTGTAGGTTAACCAATGTGAAAATAACTTTAGAGAACATAAAATGCATATTCAGTAATATTACTCAAACAAAAAAACACATCTTAGTTGCCTTTATGAAAATACTGAGAGCAAACAAGTATTAAGGGAGATATCGTGTTGAAAGTCATCTCCTTCCGTCTCATTGCTGCGACCCAGGCCACCACCCGACGCCTCTTCGTTATCTCCTCTACCTGCCGTCCATATCCTCTTTTCAAAGTGGGAAACCGAAAAAAATCTCGTGTTGTAGTCCACCTTTTTGCCATTTCTACCATGTGACTTAGTATGACAGCCTTTCACAGAGCGTCTCATCTTACCAGAAATAATGCCGGAAGCAAATACGCACTCACGCGTTGTATACAACCAAAATGGCGATACCATCAATGGCAATACACTGCGGCTATAGCGAGTGTGACGACGACTGACAAAGACCATTTTTTTTTATTACGCGAAAACAGTATCTCGTTAATTCAGAAAAACAGCTTTTTTTTTTACATGAAAGCCGTATCTTGTTAATTTAGAAAAATAGGGCATTTTTTTTTTTACATGAAGACCGTATCTCGTTAATTCAGAAAAACAGAGCGTTTTTATTACGCGAAAACAGTATCTCGTTAATTCAGAAAAACAGCTTTTTTTTTACATGAAAGCCGTATCTCGTTAATTTAGAAAAATAGGGCGTTTTTTTTTACATGAAAACCGTATCTCGTTAATTCAGAAAAGCAGAGCGTTTTTTTACGTGAAAACCGTATCTCGTTAATTCAGAAAAACAGCAATATTATTTTTTTTCTCAAGTGAATGCATCATTACATCTTACGATAAACTGCCAAAAATGAACCAACAAGATGCAACAGCAAAACTACAGTAAGCTATACTTTATATACGGCTTCAATAAAGCGTATTTGAATTATACACATTTTTGTAATTTTATATGTACACTATCTGTAATTTGAAACAGTCTGTATTTTAATTGAACGAGTCAGTAACTCCGCTTCGTAGTATTATCTTATCGGGGGTATCTTGTCGGATTTAAGGTACCACGTAGTTTAAATGGACTTCATATTCGTTTGCTTACATTTTGCCCAGACTACCTTAAATTCCGATAAATTACCCCGATAAGCCAGTAACCCCGCTTCGTAGTACAGGCCCCTGATGTTCCCTTACACACAAAATAATAATAATCACAGTGTCTTCTACACAGTGAGGCAAAGCCTACAACTTGTTTATTAAACACTGGTATTGGATCGGCACTCTGTATCGGCCGTACCCAAAGCTCTGGCATCGGTTTTCGGACAGAAAAAGTAGGATTGGTGTATCCCTAGTTATTTATGTTATTAACAGTTTTATGGTATAAATACAAACAGTAATATAGGAGAACCGCACTAATGAGGACATGGGTGTAAACATGTTAGTATCAGTGATATGGAGTTTTAACCTGAGAGTTTTCAGGGTAGGTGCACATCTGTAATTAAGCGATATGTCAGTATGGCAGCCTGTATTATTATGTCGTAGTTCAGATATTCTAGTCAAAGTTGCATAAACCCTTGTTTTTTTGACATTGTGGGGACCATTTTTCGAAAGTCCCAACAAAGATATAATTAAAAAACCCACCGTGTGTGTGTTTGTTTTTTATATATAACATTGTGGATCCCTACAACGGGAAACTCAGTTTTATGAAATTATGTGACTGCTTGAGAAAACAAATTACTCGGCACCCATCACCATTTGGACATGTTTTTATGATGATAATTTAGGCGCTCAGAAGTGTCTTTATGCACCTTAGACAACTCTAGGTTTCTGTTGCATTTTAATTAATTATTCATGATATTTAGCGTTCTTGAGCATTATATATAAAATGCGTGTGTTTACACATACATACATATACATTTATAAGAAA
The DNA here is from genome assembly GCA_019775915.2 of Cyphomyrus plagiostoma. Taxonomy (NCBI): domain Eukaryota; kingdom Metazoa; phylum Chordata; class Actinopteri; order Osteoglossiformes; family Mormyridae; genus Cyphomyrus; species Cyphomyrus plagiostoma. Next base: position 10,194,668 of record JABFEA020000036.1, on the reverse strand, counting down.
TATCAGGTTATTGAAGAGTGAATTAGACCTGATTTAAGTTTTATTACAAGCATACCTTATTCTGGATTTTTGTCTTCATGAGGCATCCAGGAAACAGTTAATAGCTAGCTCATCTGTTGTGATGTGTCTCTTCTTGTTCATGCTTGTGATGCTGTCCCTAATAATGTTTTCTCTATGATAGCGAATATGGGACACCAATATGGAAATTTTAACCAACACTGATATTTTTTTGTCTAGAATCGCTGATACCGATAACAACCAACCTTCTGAGCCCCTTGCAGATGGTGTACCTTAAAACTTACTGAGCTAGTTGGCACAGATTAGCTGTTTCATTTCGTGGGCCAGATTTAATAATAAATTTACCTATACTTTGGTAAATGAAAGACCAAACTCCTTGTCTTCCACTATAGAAAGTGCCTGATGGTTGTATCTTTAACTCAAGTTCTATGAGGTAGTGCCTATCTTCACAGAGGATGTGGATCTTCTGACACAAATTTGGTTGTTATAAACAACAATATGTCATCTATTATTTGCTAGTTTCGTAAGCTGTGTGTAACTATATGTGACCTTCATATGCTGCCTTTGAGCAGTGTTTTTTAGTCCTCTTATTGCTATTGAAGGTTTAATGCCTAGTTTTGCTAATTAGTTGAAAAGAGCAAAAGTATATAATAAGGTCAAGAATTGGGAAGTGACTGGATATTTTCTTGCAAACTGGATTCAGTGGGAGGGATTTCTTTTTGCATTTAATGCTCTACTTATTTGAAATGCATAGCCTTAAACATACAATTACCATTTGAATAACACACACTGAATATTCCCTCATAAAATGCATTATTTGCCGTGCAATCTATAACTCTAGCTAGATTAGTAAATTTGGGGATTACAGAGCATTTAAGACTAGAAACCCATTAAAATGCCTGTCTTTTAGCACTGCATTTACCTTGCACATTTTCATACAGATTTTTATTATTTTTTTTATCAAGTAGCTCAATTTTGATTTTCAGCTATTCAGAATTATGAAAATCTTTTTAGATTATGATCATTTCCATAAAATTTAGGGAATATGATGTTCTGATGCCTCAAGGTTGGTGCTTGTGGTGACTTTCTCCCAGATGAGTCCTGATTGCAGTGTACTTTTATGTGGCACGTTTGCTGTGTTGTAAAACAGACTAAGTGTTAAATTTATTGCATGTCACCTTCAGCCATTCCCCAGAAATTTCTGGGTGTTTAACGAGATAGTTATATATAAAAGCACACTGCTTAGACAGCTAGACTAACTCAGAATCCTTTTTGGACTCATGGGATGAGGTGCAATAGGCATTTTTCTGGAAGTCAGTGTCTTATTGTATTATGTACTCTAGTTTTTTGCCCTTTCATTCTATGTAATGCCCACAGATGCCTTGTGACTTGATAAGTTTTGATATTATTGTCTGTCTCTTTGGCTTTTCAGCACTGTTTCTCTCCATCAGATTTTTTGTGTTTGCCAAATACTGTCATAATTTTCAAGGTTGTTTTTGATGTTAAATGATTTTACAATTTTCAAGATGGTACACCTGCATTTGAGTAACTTAGGGTCAGCTTCCTCACGTTTCTTTGAAACTTCGCCTATCAAAGTGCCAGTTGTCAGACCTTTTCCACAGCTGACACATTCTGCTAAATTGTCATTCAGACTAATCCTGCTTGCCTTTGTAGCTTTGTTTGTAATTGTAGTTTAATTACTTCAAAGTTTAAGCTTCTTCATGTGGTGTTTCTGTTATTTTGGTGACCCCCTGGTTGGAACCATAACACCTTCAGTTTGTAAAATTAATTACACACAGTCCAGGAACACACATGATGAATGCAGAGGCAAGTAATTCAAGTCCAGAGACTAAAAGTCCAGACCAAGGTTTTGTTTCATCCAAGCAGTTGAGTATAAAGAGTCACAGTCACAGAGAACTCAGCTGTTTATCTGAAAACAAATCTTGGATCTGAACTTCCCACCACTGGATAAATGACAAAGTAGTATGCAGTGTTTTTTGAAATAATCTATTGACGAGTTAGTTTCAGTATTCTTCTCTCACTCGTTTATTGGGTGTAGTTTACCCTTTTATTCCCTTTACTCGTCTGTGATAAGGGCATAGATTTGGGTATGGATGATAGGGACATGCCCCTACCAATGTTGTGGGAGTATTGTGTGTTTAGGGGGGGCAGGGGCTGATTTGTTCCCTACTTATGTTGAAACCAAAGTTACGACCTTGGTCTGTGGGGGGCAGTTTCTCCACTCACTAGATATCTTGAAGCAGTTTCCACCATTGCAGAGGCTCTGATATCTTAGCAGTTAGCAGTATGAGCCTTTCCATTTTGGTCCACTTGCTGGGGGTGTTTGGGTTCATTGCATTTCTTGCCGTGTGCTCTGATTACGGCGTTTTTTAGTGCGAGTCCACAAACTCTTAATCAAGAGGAGCTAATCAATAACTCGGTGACCCTAAAACGCTGTCATGTACACAAACTGTGGTAACATCTCCAAGAGGCCTGCAGTGCTGTGTGATGTTTTCAGCAGTGGGGCTCAACAGGCTCCTGACGTGACACTGCTCGAAATCGTTCATCTGTAGCCAGAAGCAGAAGGACTGTGCATTCGATATGCCTGGCTGAGGCGGATAGGGCAGCCGCTGGCTCCCATTTCAAGGGTGAAATCTATTGAAGTGAGGGTGTAAAATGGAGTTTGTTGAGGTAGTCACTTTGTTTTCATGCTGGCTTTACTAACTTAGGCCCCTAGCTTATTCTCTGTGTCCTACCTTATCGCTATCCTGTTATTCACCCAGAATGGGAAACAAATTATCGGTTACCAAAATTTTTCCCACCTAGGATAAAATGTCTTTGAAAACAAGTTATATAACCAATATATAGCCTAACTATAAATATATTAAAATTGTTGGCAATTTAAGATGCCAGTTAATTAGTGTTTTAACCAGTGTGCTGTCAGTGTAATTATATGGATGAGTTCTAACTAATTTTTATGACACTTCACTTGTGTGAGATGTCTGAGGTATTTAAGCGCACTGAAAGTTATTCACTGGGAAAGTTGGAACCAACTGAAAGTTGGTCATCATATTAAAGACATTTAGATAAAAATCCACTGTCGCTGCCTTTTTCTTAACTCAAGCATCTGTTTCTTAATCAACAATCATGCTACACCACCAGCAGCCTTCCTGACTGTGAATTTGAAGACTGAATGAAAATTCACCCTAGAGATCCTTTGGCGCTCTCACTATAGAAATGATGTCACAGCTGTAATACCTCATATATAAATGGTAATAAAATCAGCAGCTGTGAGGGTTAGCGACATCCATAGCTACTATGGAATGCTATTTGTAATAAGCGTCACAGAATAAATAAGAAAATAAGTCACAGAATCCTTTCTTACAAATACAGTTTCTGATTGTTTTTTAACAATTAGGTATTTATGCAATAAAAAGCACATTTCCAATCCTGTAGAAATAAGATCTGTCTATAAATCAATATACAATGTAGAATAAAAAAAAAATAAAAATTAAAACGTTTTCCTTAAATAAATTGTCCAGAACCATTTATGTTAAATTGGCTACCCTGCCTAATAATGTTTCCTTTTGTTATTTTCCCATAAGTGAATGTGTATTTAACCTTGGGGAGGAAAATATCAGATCTGAGGAATCAAATGGGGGTTATGTCTGAAATAAAAAAATCACGAGAATTTGTCAAATTTCAGGCCCTCTTAAGGATTTCATTAACCGAGGCTTTGGTCATGTCATTGCACTGAGACACACCCATCTCTTCTAGAACATTACCAAATGCACTAATTTCTGTGGCAAGCTTGATGTTTATTGTGAGGCCGAAATTGAAAATGGTTGGTAATGGAGTGTGCCTCAATCCTGGAGCAATTCTACCACTGAATGAGTCGCCTCTTTTCAATGGCATCGACTCGGGGGGGCTTTGTATGCCTCGTACCTAATCAGCCCTCAGCATGACCCCGCATCCAGCCACCCTCCTGGATTAATGAGAGAATCCTTGGCTCAAACAATTATTCGACCTGAAATGGCTGTCCATTTTACTCTGAAAATTAAAGAATGTCAAATTAATTTCTCTCCTGACTCCCAGCATGTTCTAGAGCACCTCTTATTCCTGATCCCTGCCCTGTAGACTCTAATTCTGTAAATGTTATTTTTTTCTTCGTTTTCTCTATGATGTCATGTACAGTCCTGCACTTCGCTGTGTTTTGCATCCCTACAGTCAGGTGCAATAGACCGAAGGCTATGTTCTGTAATATATAAAAAAATATATATTTACAAGTCCACTTTATGTAGCACTGATACTTTTGGCAGTTTTACGATGACAATGTTTTAACAAAGGCACTGGATAACACTCAAACAGATATTTCAATGGATAAACTTATTTTTGTTCAGAAATTGTCTTGTGCATTGATTATATATGCCTTTTGTAATCAATGCTTTAAAAAGGAAAAGAGTCAACCAATAAAACAGCTGCAGGGAAATAAATAGTTCCACTGTGATATGCAGTGGATCCTTTGCCAGCCTATGACTGTATGTAGCTTCTCCTGGTGTCCAGAAGGGGGCACCCTCCCATGTTGGAAATGACAGTTCAGCAACACACGGTGCTGTGCAGTGATGAAGTGATTCTCAGTCAATCACAAACGCAAAGGTCTTGTCAATGCTGACATAAGATAATTGCCTTTATTGTTCAGATTCACCTTATCCTCCTTGCGGGGCAAGACCATAGCAGTTTCGGAATCTATTTAATTTCTCCATTTACTTAAAATGCAGGATATACAAAATAGCCTAGACTTTCAAATATAGCTGAACTTTTTTCCTGTTGCAATACCATTATAAGCCTGCTAACACACATTTTCTTTTACTTTTTATAGTTGTCTTTAAATTTTTAGGGTCTTGGCACCAGTTTTAGACATTAAAAGAGCGAATGTGGGTAGGGAAATAATGTTTGTTCATTTTCAAAATAACTTGAAAAGATTGAGTCAGTGCTGTGTACAGAAATGTGTTTAGTGAAATGGTCAGGGTCCTTGTAAGGAAGAATGTGAGATATAAAAACAGGGAGGGAAGGAAATGCATTACCATGGAAACAGTTTCAGTTTCATCTCAGCGAGGGCAAATAATTACCAGTGTTCACATGTACACCTGAAGGCCCTCTCTTTGCTGCCTGCAGACTAACAAAACACTAACAAAATCATCTGCAGGGTTTATTTGCACACAATTTATTAAATAATGTTTTTTTTTAAGCTGTAGGCGTAATTTATCACCCCCTTTAATATATTTCTTAGCCATATCACTTCTGAATGCAATTAACACTGTCATCATTTGCTCTTTATTTGCTTGAAAAGTGGCCTGAAATGTGTAGCAGGAAAATGAATACAGTAAATTCCAAGAGGCCAGGAAACTTTCCCTGAGGCTGCCATGGGTTAGAACTGCCCATATTTAACACTCAGTGATACAGAGTGCTCTTTACAAACTGGAGTCAAAATATTAATGAGAACCACTTCCTGCAAATGAATCTTTCTATGTAAGGCTGCCATACTGTTTTGAAAGGCCCAGCCCATTGAATTGGACTACTGCATATGCACAGCGATTTTTGCAGGTATGTTGTAAATAGAGTAAATAGTACAGTACTGCTTGTTTCAAAGAGATGGTATAATTATCAGTGTTGGGTAAGTTACTTTTAAAAAGTAATTAATTACTAATTACTTAATGTTCTATTTAAAATACTTATCTAATTACTGTGTCTGAAAAGTAGCTTAATTACTCAATAAGTGATTTAACTAAATACTCTTAAAATCCCTATAAACCTTGAGTGGACAAACAATAGAAATTAAATAATAATAAAAAAAAAAAACACGAGTCAAACCTGAAATAGTTTAGCCTTTTAGCTTTCTGAATCATCTTTATTACATTCTATAAAAACATTCTATAATAATTACATTTGTTAGTAAGAAATATAACCTTCTTTAGGTAAGAAACACTGTGAAGAAGTGAGGCGATGGGAATATTTCCATTTCATAAAACAGCCACTCGCTTCAGCCGAGTCCGACATCCTCCTCTTTAGAATACAACTGCAGCAAACTGGCACGAAATCACGTGCACCTGCAGTACAACGATTTTAAGGCGGCAGAGTTTACTTTTACCTTTAGAAGACACATTAATAAAATTAAATAATGATATTCAGCGACTTTAATTATTTTACAATTTAACGCAAGTACATTATAAGTAACTGTAATTAAAATACCTAAAAATGAACAGTAATCAGTTACTGTACTTTTTCAGAGGGTACCTCGGTTCTCGAACTTAATTCGTTCCGGACTCCAGATCGAATCCTAAAAAGTTCGAGTTCTGATTGAATTTTTCCCATAAGAAATAATGGAAACCAATTAATTGGTTCCCAGCCCCCAAAAATTACACCTAAATATGTTTTTTAAGCATTTAAACACAAAATGAACAGGTTAAAACAAGAAGAGCATTTTTTCTTAATGGCTTCCAAAATGATAAAGTTCTTATCCCAACATTACCCCTGTCCTGCCACGATCGTCCGCTCCTTCCGTGTGTCACGCCCCCTCGTTAACCTCGCGTGGGATCCCCATGAGATCAGCTGTTCCTGGTTGTTGTCATTAGTCCTCTGTATTAAGTCCGCGTTTCAGTTTATTTCCCCAGTGTGGTCATTGGGTGCGATGGACTTGCTTACAGTGCTGGCTTAAGGCAACACATCCTGATCCTGATGCAATGCATTACGGCTAGATGCATTGTGACCTCTCACCCGGCTGCACAAACTGGAACCGCCTCCGTGATGACACACCTTTGCCTTTATTGGCTGAAGTGTTTAGTTACATGCATGACTTTTGTATCCCAGGCAGTTCCAATGCGTAATCTGCTATCTCTCCCAAATATCACGTAAAGTGGTGAGAACTGGTTTTCAGTCAATTTACCTGGTAAAATAAGGTTTAAATAAATGACATAAATGCTCTAATAATTCACGTAAGTTAGTGGTTTATTTATTGTTAGTTACTGTAATGTTGCACTGCTTTATTTGGTTAATTGTCCAGCCTGCGAAGAAGGCAATCAAGTAAGAATTGCATTGTAGTATGACTCATTTCCCGACGCATACAATTTATATTAGGTCAGTGTTCTTGGTTCAACTTCTGATACTCAGATCGGGTTCTAGGTCAAACTGGTTTGTTCGACTTTCAAGAAATTCGAGTTCTAGTGAGTTCGAGAACCGAGGTACCACTGTAATTTAACTACAGTAACTCATTACACCCAACGCTGGTAATTATTACCGTGTTTTAACACAATGTCCATAGCACTCTCTCTGTTGGATGTGTAAACAAAAAGAAATTGAACCAATAGCTACAGTAGTGTGGAGCAATTCTTTTCCCAGGAATATTCCCACGCCTGTCTATTTCTGTCACTAGAGTAATGCTAATAGTCCTCTTATGGACTGGGCCCCTCTTACCAGATGAGCTTTAAGCTGCTCTGTGGAACTTCATGCTTGCAGTTTTGTAGCTGTGTCAGAGTGCAAAGCAGTAAATTAACAAGAGCTGGCTGCACTCTGTAAGAGCTGGAATTTTTTCCCTGAAACATTCATTTTTCTGATGTTCCTTGAGTGTCCTTTGAATGACAGTCACAAGACTCATTTAACCATTGTGTTAATATAAAACGAATAAAACAACTAAAAAACAGTCAAACATAGCTATGGATTTCTAAAATGTAAATTGTTTATACTGAATTAAGAGTTTAGTATACTCCAAAGACTACATAAAATTCTTGAATCCTTTTTTAAAACGAGATCATTTAATTTGGTAAATTCTGTATGTTTCAATCTCTGTGTCAGTGCAGCTTAATTTAAGGGCCACTCTAGAACTGCTCACTATTCAAAAGTCATTCAAAAAAGTCATGGTGAGTACCATTTTAAACACTATGCAGAGTAAAAGCACCATTTTATGTTAATGGCCTGCCAAAGTCTTATTATCTAAATTTAATTTAAAATAAAGCTGGGCAGAAATGTAACTTATGTGGTAACAAATTAAAATGCTAACGACAAAGGTATTTTAAGTGCCCATTATTTCAATTATCTCATCAGCTTTTGAAATTTCATAGTAGAATTAACAACAGTGCTCTCATATGTTGTGTACAGGGCATGTTGAACTGGAGGCCATAGATGGTTCCTATGGTCATGTCTGTTAAAAGCGGATCTGAGTGTGAAAATGGCAGCAGTAATGTGGCTTTTATCACATGGGCACACAAATCGCCTCCATTCAATCTAAATGTCCCCTTAATCGGAATGTTTCATTTTGAGTTATAGGTTCTAGCGGTGACTGTTTGAACCCTGTTCCTATGTGACTTTTTGCTGTTACTCTCAGAACCATATATATTTTTAAATACAACATAAGTGGGCTTATAGCACTAAGGTATTTGGTTGATGCAGCGGTTTATTTCTGGCCAAACGTTTTTATGTATTATATTTTTGGTGTATCAAACATGCCTGTTGAGTAAAATAGAGAATTTCATGCTTCATTTGTGATGCTTATGAAATATTTTTGTATATATTACTGCTGTCTATTTATATGTTTGAAGAAATGTTTTGGAACTGGTATAAAATCATGAAAATCTGGCTCCTAGTAAATAAACCGGTAAAGAGGAAATGCTTGTAGTCAGCTCGTATTCATCCTGCTGGCCATAATCAGCAAAAAACAAATTATTTATATTACATATAAATTGTGTGTGTGTGTGTGTATACATATAAACATATATTTATATAACTGTGTACTGTGCTCAGGCTCAGACATTTTGTTTCCTCCGATCTTCATTTATAAACACAGTCCGTCATGTTGAGCCGCCACGCCACTCTTCCCCTCAGTGCCAGAGATGGCTGCCTGGGTCACATGACCAGCGGGAAGTTCCTTCGTTATGTTGCTGAAACAATGGCGTGTTCATGCCTTCGCTAATTATTATTCTGAAAATGTACCAATTTGTTATATCCAAAATGACAGTTAGCCTGGGCCTCAAGTGGGGCAGTATGCCAGACAGCCAGACAGCACCAGCAAGTAAAAGGGGTCCTTTCATCGGGGACAGAGGGACAGGAGTGACCCTGCTGCAAATGAGGGGGGCTTGGGGGGGGGGGGGGGAGGTTGATACCTTATTCCTGGCTTGATCACTCAAAGTGAGTCACATATTCACTGTCACCCTGCCCCTGCCCCAAAGAACACCTGCAGTTGCTGAGCAAATTCACAACTGAAATGATTCAGCCTGTAAATGGACTACATTAATAATGCACAGAAATTTCTGAATGTATGCAGTGCACATTATTTATTTCTACTTAATGTTGTGCTTATTTTGTGAAACTAGCAGTAAGTAAACACAGGGGAGTTCTCAGTAGTCTGTTATCTTATGTCTGCTGCTGTGATGGCAGGGAGCTGGATTTTATATTGATTCCATGTGGGCTATTGCTCGGACATTTATAATTGTGAAAAAGTAAGGCAGACATTTCCTTTCTTTGGCAGCTATTGAGTTTCAGGTTATTTGCCATCTTGTGAATACGGTCTCCTTGAATGAGGAGCTTCGTTCTGTATTGACTTTCTCTTATATGTCCGTATTGTCCCTCGAATGTGGGTGACATCGGGAGGGGGTCACGTCGATGCCGAGCATCCGAGGACGTGCATTGTGAAGTTTGGCTGGTGAGCTAGAGGAGACGGGGCAGGGAGGATGATGCTGGAACTGTCTGCATATGACTTATTGTTATTTTATATAGGCCTGGGCGATCTTCAGCTGGAACATGAGTCCTAGATCTTATTCTGAACCTAATTTATTTTAATCACAGTAAAGTGATCATTTACTTTTTAATTGTGGTACGTTGTGTGATAATGTTATTTTGCATTATTTTAAGAAGAGTGTTATATATATTATGCAGGATATACTGCAGTGGAACCAAAGTATTAACACCATGATTAGCTGAGTCATGTTAATAGGCAATACTAATACACAGTACTTGAGGTTTAGCAAAGGAGAGATGGCATTCGATGGAAAATCATATCCAAATTTCAGAGATTCAGCTTTACGGTGTATTTATGCTTTCATTAATATTAATGTAATATTTTAAATCCTTTAAAAAACATTAAACATAATAAAGAAAATCACACCCTCACATTATGCATGTGTCTTCGTATTTGTCCCCAGAGTGCAAAAAGAGAAGCTGAAGCAAAGAGCTATTTAAATACACACTTTTGTATACAAAGTCTTGTATTGAAGAAACCATTTGAAACCTTGAATTTCTGGATCATTGACTGCTGCATGTGCTTGGAAATGTAATGGGATTTGTGGGGATGAATATATGTGGGAAGATATTGACAATATAAGCTTAATTAACAAAACTAAAGGACACGTGTTAGAATAAGACTAAATCTCTTTTACTTGTATGTTTTCAACTGCAAATAGGAGAGGAATGATTCTTTGGTAGCAGCAAATGATTTACAGTGCTCTCTAAATCAAACAGAATCCACTAAAGTAATATACACTCATATTAATAGGTACACCTTGCTAGTACTTGGTTGGACCCCCTTTTTCCTTCAGAACTGCCTTAATTCTTTTTGGCATAAATTCAACAAGGTGCTTCCTCAGAGACTTTGGTACATGTTGACATGATAGCATGACACAGTTGCTGCAGATTTGTCTGCTGTTGACTTCCTGATGCAAATCTCCCGTTCAACCACGTCCCAGTCTTTTGGATTGAGTGGCTGTGGAGGCCATTTGAGTACATTGAACTCATTGTCATGATAAAAAACAGTCTGAGATGGTTGTGACATAGCAAGTTATCTTGCTGGAAGTATCCATTAGATGCTGAGTTCACTGTTGTCATAAAGGGATTGACATAGTCAGCAATGATACTCAGGTAGGCTGTAGCATTTAAACTATGCTAAATTGGTCCTAAGGAGCCCAAAGTGTCCAAGGAAATGTCCCACACACCATTACACCACTATGAGCCTGAATTTTTGATACAAGGCAGGATGGATCCATACTTTCATGTTGTCATGCCAAATTCTGATCCTACTATCCGAATGTCAGAGCTGAAATCAAAACTCATCCTACCAGGCAACATTTTTCCAATCTCTCATTGTCCGGTTTTGGTGACTCAGTTTCCTGTTCATAGCTGACAGGAGTGACACCTGATGTGGTCTTCTGCTGCTTAGCCCATCTTCAAGGTTGACGTGTTGTGTGTTCAGAGATGCTCTTCTGCATACCTTGGTTGTAACGAGTGGTTATTTGAGTTGCTGTTGCCTTTCCATCAGCTTGAACCAGTCTGGTCATTCTTCCCCTATGGGCTGATATTTGTGCCACTAGAAACTGAATTTGAATTTTGTATATTTGAATCTGCAGTTATCCGCATTACAAAACTGAATCTGAATTTAATAGTTTGAATCTGAATTC
>JABFEA020000036.1:10162102-10172826 GCA_019775915.2 Cyphomyrus plagiostoma | reverse complement strand
ACGCACCTGGAGATATACCCCAACATCCTATTGGCCTTTTTTTACTGCTTCCCCACACTGGCGAGAATGGGACATGGTAGGTTTGTTTCTGTGGTGCTGTTAGAATGCTTACAGTGCAGCATTGATATACTTCATATCAGTGGTTCATATCAGTCTCTGGTCCTCACTGCCCATCTTTCATGAGTAGTCTTGTTGAAAATCAAATAATCATGTTACATTTTCCCTACAGATACTTTGATGCTCTATTGGTAAATTCAGTCTTTTAAATAAGTTTTGCTTATGGCTGCATTTCCCAAGACGGCATTATCGTTAAGCAGACAGGTGTTGTGTCAGTGAAGTCAGAAAAACGACTTAGAATAACCAACAATAACCAATAACGGTGACTGTGACAAAATTATTAATATATAATGCATTTTTTGCTGCAGTACAATAAGTATTATCAGTAAGAGATTCAGTAATATTAAAATGCACATGTATAGCCCTTACTGATATGTCCTTATTTGTAGATTATGTAGCATAACCCACGTATGATCTCTAAATTATGCTGAGGCTCTGAGTTCTCCGAGTCGTCATGGAGCTTGCTGGAGAACTATAAGCTTCAAAGTCCAGTAGAAGAAGATACTGAAGAAGTCTGAGACTACATTATAAATGTAGGTTCATTATTCTGTATGTACAGTACATGCAGGCAGTCCTTTCACCATCTCCTCCAGATAAAAACATCAAGTTAGTAAAGGCCAGCCTTAGTTACAGCAGAGTACTGCTTGTTTGCTAGGTTGCAGGAATTAATTACTTTCCTTGGCCAAATATGAACCACCTGTTCTCCCTTTCGGGCAGTATGGATGTGTGTATACACACTTTTACACAGCATAAGCATAATCTCATCTCATGTTTGGTTTTATGGAGTGTGGTTTTAAAAGGAGTGCATGTGTCTGTCACTGTTGCCTCCATGGCTTTGCCCATTCAGCTGTCACTAAGAGCAGCTACGAAGGTGACATCCATCTGGGGGGGGTCACATAAGCAAAGGGCCACAATACAGTGATGATGCTGGGTGGAATACAAAACAAAGATGGTGGACAAGTTCAATGTATTATATTAACATAGGAAGCAAGAAGCTTCTGCTGGTTGTAGACTAATGCTTAGGTTCTGTGCACAAACTTAACATGCAACAACACCAGATTGTAGTTCCAGCACTACCTGGATCTGAGGTACTATATAGTTTTGGCAAGTTCTCATTGTCCTTAGCAAATGAAAGGAGACCATTCACAGGTGGCCCATTGAACATGAAACTCTTTACTGATAGTTCACCATCCAGTAGTTTTGGAAGTTCATCAATGATCTATCAGCCATTTCCTTTACAGGTCTTAAATTGTATTGGGGAGTACAAGGGTACTTACTCTGTCACCAGAGGGCGATCTACCGGAACATGTCTGGATATAGCTGTGCGAGAGAGATTTTGAACTGGAATGAATTGAAGAAATTTATTGAGGACAATCTGCTTTACTTCACAAAACAGACTGCAGATGGGCATAATTAGCAAATAATTACAATATTGAAGCAAAAATATAAAAAATATCAGTGACATTTTGAAACTGATTTATTGCCTTTATTGGGTTATGATGATATAATGTGGATTATCAGAATTAACTGATATCAAAAGGCCATTATCATACTTGAACAATGGATAATTTTGATTATATATGAAATAGATTTTACATATATGTTTATGTAGAAGATCAAGGGCTTAAGATGAGCCATACTGTAATATTAACCCTTCGACATCATATACTTTATAAGTGTTTGTAAGATGAATGGATGATGTGATGAGAGCCATCTATAAAATATCAAGCAGATGCTGATGAGAACGGGCCCATATTTAAAATACTGGCCATTTCCTTAGATGCAGCGATGCAGAACAAATACTGCAGACAGTGGGGATAGCTGTTACGGGGTTCCGCTTCATTTTAGCGCACTCTTTCACACACAGTCATACATTAATGGCAACTTTAATATTTATTTCCTAGCAGAAGCCTCCTATCAGAATACACGCACCTCAATCAAAATGAGGCATTTATCTTTTGAAAAAAATATTACAGTCAAAAGAAAATGACTTTTCTAATTTCATTGATTATCTCTCCACAGAGATGAACTGCCCTTCGAACACGAGTGACTTGGTTCTCAAATTCTCACATCCTTATTTTAACCTTTTATTCACGTTTTTTAATTGAAAGTTTCCCCCAGTTCCCTTCACACCTGTCACAGGTGTTGATCATTAATGAGTTATTACCGTGGTTTATTTGGCGGCTGACAAGTTGCAATTTGCCCCTGATTCGGCCTGCTTGTCAGGTGGGAATTATGGCTGAGCACATGTGCCATAACACATCAGCCTCTCCCAGCTCCAGGCTTCTCCAGCTCTCTCGCTCCCTCTCCAGTTTTTCCACAAACAATATCCGGGACTCCGAAGTAATAAGGCGGAATGTATAATTAATTACCCAGCTTGCTCTAATTAGGGATGAATAAGTTGTGTCCCTCTCATCATCACAAATGTGGTGATGGGTAATACCAGTTTATGCTATATTAACTGCAAATATGCAATCCTTCTGAGAGCACTTTCCTTGATGAATTTGATGAATGTGACAATAATTAGCAGAGACAGATGAGAGCTAAATTACTACTGACAATGTAATGCTATCCTGCTTGAGAGCCTGGGAACATGGCAGCCTAGCATGGCAGAGACCAGACCCCATTTCTAATTAATAGTCTTTTTGCCAGTGGGGGGAAAAAAAGGATGGTAATTGTTTTCGTCAAAGGCTGTGGGGAGCTATCAGGGTAATAAAGTTAATTAGCAGAACAAACAACCTTTCAGTACTGTACCAGAATGGGGGAAAAAGTGTAATTCAAACTGCGAAAAGACATGACGAGATGGAATGATAACAGAAGGAATTTACACAGAAAAAAAGGAAAAATCAATCTGTTCTTTTCTCCCCCCTGGGTGAGCATATACAAGCAATTTACATTTAGGCAGGTAGGCAGGTAAGTGGGTGCTGATTTGGAAACTTGTTTTATTTTTTTGTCATTTATTGATCAGTTTAGCTTAGCATGATTTAGCTTAGTTTACCAATGGTTTAGTTTAGCAGATTTGGAAACCCAAATGACACGGGTGAAGAGAAAAGCCCCTCCGTTCCTCACACAGTGAGAGCAGGATTCGAAGGTACAGTCCTGGATGTGTGAGCTGCCGACCCTGCCCTGGTTTCTCATATTTAATAGTGAGAGTCCATCTATTTTCCACCTCCTTATTCTGGTCAGGGTGCTGGGGGAGCTGTAGTCCTACTGAAAATACCTTAAAGAATATTACTCAATATGGCTTTACATTTACTGTAGCATTTGTCACATGACTGTAATATACATTATTGTACCATATATACTGTAAGCATTTTTCAAAATTTACGAATCTCTTAAGATATACATTCAATAACTCCATTTCACCCTCAATTTTTTAATTCTGTTTCTAGTGATATTGTCAAAGAAAATCTTGTTTTTTAGGATAAAGAGCAACAAGCAATTAGTAATTAACTTCTTATATAATTAAAAAACTGTCAGATATGCTTCTGTTTTCTGTTTTATGTTGGCATAAGAATTGCCTTAGAATAGCTTTTTTATTGACACACATAACTTCACATAAAATTGTAAAGTTGACAGGAGAAGTGCAGCTATGATTTTAGCAGGCTAGAGTGATGGTGTTTTCTCTATAAATACAATATAAATAACTAGCTATGCCTGTATAATAGCCATCTCCTAGCCTAAGATGTGTCCAATTATCTGCAGTGCACTTTGGATTCTGAATATCACAGAAGCCACATCGTTTGAATTAGTAAAAACATAACCATTGGCCAAGGAGCTCCCCAGAAAACAGCATAGCGTTGAGATAGCACCAACTGTCATATTCTCAGCACAGAGAGTATTTATCATACTGAACTTCATAAATATAAAACTAGCCCAAGCTGAGAAAAACATACACATTTGCATCCTAAAAACAAATTATATTTTAATGCAGTGTTTACATGAAGATGTCAGTGAACATTATTAAAGTGTTTTAAAGTATGTGATTTTGTATCTGTAAAGGTGTGTTAGCTTAGTCTTTACAAAACCTCCATCTCCCTGCAGTTTGCAGTTACCGTCCAGGATACAGAGTGTTTGTTGAACACAACAACTGGCACACCTTGTTTGGCTAATACCATTATGATTGTGACTAATTAAGTGAATTAAATGGTCAAATTTAATAAATATAACAAGAGGCATAGCCGTGTTTTTCTACCCATCCAATAAGATTTCAGTATCTTTTTTTAAGAACAGAATGAATTCTTACTTTATATTGCATCTTAGATTTCATCGTATGATTTTTTTATTTGTATACAGTCAGTATATATTCAGGTATTACATTGTTATTTTTTTCTGAGTGAATAAACACTAATGGCCCAGATAAATATCTTTTAATATAATTTTCTTTAGTGGCTTTTTGCATGGTATATATACTACTGATTTAGTCATAACCATCCTACACCCTTATTATATAATGTAAAAATTGCTTTCTCATCCTGAAGATTTAATGCTCTTAAATAAAGAATGATTGTAAGCTGGAAGTGAGGAGTCAGTTAGCAGTGAAAGTCATACATAATGGACTTCCTTATTCAAGCAGTGCCTGTTGCCTGTGTGGTCATGTCATACGTCTCTGTCAGCCTCCTACTGCTCATGCAGTCCTCCATGTGCGTGGTATTAGAAGGAGGAAGTAGGCAGACACCGTTGACGACACACGATAAACATTTGGCTGCCGTGTATTCTGTTGCCAAGCTCTGTTTTGTCCTGATGTGCTGTTAGCCTGGGCTCACCTGGGACCAGTGATAGCTTATCAAAGCCCAAACAGTTCCTCTTCATCACAAGCAGATAATAGAGGCTTTCAATTCATCAGAGTGGAACCATGGGAACCATTGGTCAGCTGACAGATGGATGGACAGTTTGACGGCTTCTGGGGCATCATGGGAAATAGCTGTCAGCTGATGCTCACTGACCATTTAGATGACCTTCAGAATATCAACAAAAACGATTGTACTGGGCAGAAGCCTGTGGTTTTCTAGGGTAGCTCTATCATTTCTTGAATGCTGAACCTTGTGATTAAAACATTGATGTAGTCTCTATTTTCCTTACCATTTATCCTTCACTGTTTTCTCATATAAGTCTTAATCTTGGGGTTTATAATGATGATCACACTAATGACAGCTTAATCTGAGGACATCTTTGATTTTGGTAATCAGCACAACCTCCTGACTGTGACAGCATAATTCTGCACAAAAATTAAAATTGCATGTTTCCTTTCACAAAAGCAACAAAAGAAAAACAGTATTTAAAGGAACTTCTAGGTAATCCAGTCATATAGCTGATATGTCAATAATTATTGGTGAATTCCTGACATTCTTGAGGTGGCGATACAGTTTGTCGCTTGGGTGCATCACAGCCACCTTG
Source organism: Cyphomyrus plagiostoma (assembly GCA_019775915.2). Taxonomy (NCBI): domain Eukaryota; kingdom Metazoa; phylum Chordata; class Actinopteri; order Osteoglossiformes; family Mormyridae; genus Cyphomyrus; species Cyphomyrus plagiostoma. The sequence continues at coordinate 10,167,312 of JABFEA020000036.1, read as the reverse complement.
TTTATTTTTAGCTACTTAGTACATGTAGCATTTTCTGGGGACTTGCGGACAGGTACCTTCATCCTTGGCCGCGGCGCCCGGCACAGCATCTGCTTGTTCTCTTTTGATAGCATCCCGATGATAGCATGCCTTTGATCAGTACTTGTGTTTTGAGTAATTGGATTCGTTGTACAAAGTTGGGGCTGTCGGGGCTCATCCGAGCTGAGCGTGGCTCATGGTATGAGCACCCGCATGTCACAGAATCTCCCCCTTGACACGAGGGACTGCCTTGCGGTCTTTCTTTCGCTATGTATTAGTCTTTTTCATGAGGCATTTCTTTCATTAAAATGTATATGCTACAAATGTGATGTCATCGTGATGACTCATGTTTACATTGCAAGTATTTCATGCATCGATCATCTGTATCTTTTAGCTAGTACAGCATTGTTTTAATGTATTTATTTAGATCCAGCTCCTAACCTAGGTAAAAATGCGCATGTTAAGGTTACCTCAGCCTTACTCCAATTCAGTTCCCGTTTTGGCTTAAATGCAGTTTTTAGTCGTTAAAATTGGGGTGGGTATTAAGCACACATCTTTATTAGGAAACACGCTTTTAAATGTGGTGAATTGGCCAGGTCACAAAAGGACCTCACTCCCGTGCCATTGTAATGCATGAAAGACGTCACCTTGGCCAAGGTGCCAACGACTCAAGAGCGTCCTTCTGGGACCCGACACAATGGGCCATTCTCAGAGCTCCCACAATGCTTTTCACAGGGCTTTCTGCCATGGTAATGGGCACTAAACTGTCATGTAGATCCATGGGAACAGATTGCTCCTCCCCTTACGATCACCTCTTTGTTTTTAATTCTTAGCTCCAGGGCAGATTCAGCTAATTGTTGACAAGTTCCCATTCGGGAAGAGATTAGGAAGTATTTAGCAGTTTCTGCATTCAGTAAGTAGGATCACAATTTGTATTAATTTGTGGAATGCAAAGACCAAGCTTGGACATTGGATTGGCTGAGAATAATATTAAATTTAAAGCCAATGCATAAGAAAACCAGAAGGTTTTTTGTAAGGAACAGGGGAAGCTCAGACCTGAGGCTTTGTCGACAAATCAGATGTTGCTTTTCAGTGCATTCTTGGGCCAGTTTAAATATATTATATTACATTATTTAACTTTTGAAATACAGACTGCAGTTAGGAATAAAAAATTGATATCTATTGGAAATAAATAAAAACTATTAAACGGGTTAAAGTATTTGCTGGGCGACATGGTGGTGCAGTGGTTAGCACTGTTGCCTCACACCTCTGGGACCTTTTGAGTCTCTGCCTGGGTTACATCTGTGTAGAGTTTGCATGTTCTCCCTGTGTCATCGTGGGGTTTCTTCCGGGTACTCCGGTTTCCCCCCACAGTCCAAAGACATGTTGAGGCTGATTGGAGTTACTAAATTGCCCATAGGTGTGCATGTGTGAGTGAATGTTGTGTGAGTGTGCCCTGCGATGGGCTGGCCCCTTGTCCAGGGTTGTTCCCTGCCTCGTGCCCGTTGCTTCCGGGATAGGCTCTGGACCCACCGTGACCCAGTAGGATAAGTGGGTTGGAAAGTGGATGGAAGTATTTGCTTTAACAATCTCATGCATTGTCTTAGAAATGAATGTTTCTGTAGTTCATCTTAAACAATAATTTAACCAGTGATTTATGCTGATTTAGATACATATTTAGAGATATGTTATACCCATAATATTGTTTATTGTTCATTGAAATGACTTAAAACATTGAAAACCCCAAATGGTATTATTGATTTGGGTTAAGGTGTTGGGGATACAGTTGATATTATCAATCTTCCTTATTTGTGTTAAGGCCTTGGGGGTACAGTTGATATTATCAATCCTCCCTATTTGTGGTTAAGGCCTTGGGGGTACAGTTGATATTATCAATCCTCCTTATTTGTGTTATGGCATTGGGGGTACGGTTGATATTATCGATCCTCCCTATTTGTGTTAAGGCATTGGGGGTACAGTTGATATTATTGATCCTCCCTATTTGTGTTAAGGCCTTGGGGTACAGTTGATATTATCGATCCTCCCTATTTGTGTTAAGGCCTTGGGGGTACAGTTGATACTATCGATCCTCCCTATTTGTGTTAAGGCATTGGGGGTACGATTGATATTATCGATCCTCCCTATTTGTGGTTAAGGCCTTGGGGTACAGTTGATATTATCGATCCTCCCTATTTGTGTTAAGGCCTTGGGGGTACAGTTGATACTATCGATCCTCCCTATTTGTGTTAAGGCATTGGGGGTATGGTTGATATTATCGATCCTCCCTATTTGTGGTTAAGGCATTGGGGGTATGGTTGATATTATTGATCCTCGCTATTTGTGTTATGGCATTGGGGGTACGGTTGATATTATCGATCCTTCCTATTTGTGTTAAGGCATTGGGGGTACGGTTGATATTATCGATCCTCCCTATTTGTGTTAAGGCGTTGGGGGTACAGTTAATATTATTGGTCCTCCATATTTGCACATTTGTCACGTGCCAGCTCCGTCCGCTCCTCCTGTGTGCCACGCCCTCCTCGTTACCCAGTGTTTCTCCTTGATTCCCGTCACCTGTCTCTTGTTGTCGACTGCTGGTCTTGTGTATGTAAGGTCTGCGTCAGCGTAGTTCCGGCAGATCCGGCATTGACGTTGCTTGTTCATGGTCATCCCTGTGTGCTCTCCTCCATTAAACCCTTCGTTTTCCCTGATTTCCCGACTCCTCTGCGTTTTTCTTCATCCGTTGGACCGTGGATCGTGATAGAATGCCGGATCTCCCCAACAATGCGGAGCAGCAGACCGAGCACCACCGGGTCTGTCTGCTGCAGGAGTTCATCTACTGGCGAGCCCAGCCAGAGGTCCAGGAGGATCCCGTAGCCCTGCAGCTGGCCACGCAGTGCAAGGACCTCTTAGAAGCGGATCGCCAGCCAGGACAGCATTATCCACTAACGAGAGCGAGGAGGGGCCTCGCTCGCCTCCAAAGCCGGCTGACTGAGCAATGGGAGCAGCGCATCGCTCAGTGCCTGGAGGACAAGCTCGAGGCGGCTCCACCTTCCGCAGTCAGCGGAACAAAGTGGCAAAAAAGGCGAGGCAAGCCGGAGGAAGCTTGCGTCTACCTGAGAGCCCACTCGCTAGTCCCTGCTTGGGAGACGGGCGACGAGCGGGGGGCCTTGCCGCTGGCCTGGGGAGAAGACGCCGGAACCCGCAAGGGGCACCCCACCGAGGGCAGATTGCCTCCTCTGGAGGCGTACCTTTACCGGCCAGGGCCCGTCGGCGGTAAATGGATAAGCCCGGTACGAGACACGATCCGGTGGATCCCCAAGGCTCTTAAAGGAGCAGGACCCCAGTTTCCTGCTTCGCTTCTGCCTGTCCTGACGACGGTGCCTGCGGGTCAAGAAGCGGTGGCGCTTGCAGCTGCTTTGCCTGAGACCGCCACACCCGCACCTTCGCCTGCAGCTGCTCTCCCTGAGGCCCCGCCCGCGGCCCCGCTTGTTCCTGCCCAGCCCGCGGCCCAGCCTGTTCCTGTTCTGCCCACGGCCCCGCCTGCGGCCCTACCTGTTCCCGTGCAGCCCGCGGCCCCACCCGCGGACCCTCCTGTTCCGGCCCGACAGGGCTCTGTGACTCCTGTCCCCGAGGAGGTCCTGGACAGTGACATCCTCGTTCCTCCTCTAGGGAGTGACTTGGGGGAGGGGCTTGAGTGGGACCCCTCGGTGATTCGCTTACTGGGTTCCCTGAATCGAGGTGGGCACCCAGTCCGACGGCAAGTGTCCCAGAGAGGTGTAGCCCAACAGGGACACCATCTCTCAGTATCCCGGAAAGGAAGGGGACATCTACGTAAGGGTCGGGTCCCTCCCGTCCCGGCCCCTGGCGCGCCCGTGCGGCCCCTGGCCGTTGTCCGGTGGCTGCCTGCGGGTCCTCTGGGTCGCCGCCGGGTTCCCCTCTGGTTCCTCGGGGCCGGTCCTATGTCCCGCCTCCGGCTCCGCGTCGGCCACCTCCGGGCCCCCAGCTCCGGCTGGGCGTCGGACGGCGCCTTCGCGGGCTCCGCTTTCGCCGTCGCTGGCAGCGGCTTCCCCCTTGGGCCTGCCTGCGCTGGTGGTCTATTCGGCTCTCCTCCGGTGGTCCCTGCGGGCCCCCTCCTGCTCCTGCCTTCCCTTTGCCTGCAACCCCTCTGGCCGCTGCCCGTCTCCTGCTGGGGGGCCTTCGGGCGCCCGGTGGTCCTTCTGTGTCTCTCCTGCCCGCTCCTCCTCCCTTCTTTCCGCCTGGTTTTGTCCGTCCTGCTGGCCCTTTTGTCCTTTCGTCCACTCCCGGCCCTCTTGTTCCGCCTGTGGGTGTTTCCTCGTTCTCTCTGTTCTGTGACTTTTCTTTGCTTGTCCTTCTTCCCGGTCCTGTGTCTGGTCCTCTCCTGAGTTCTGTCTCTGTGATGGTTTTGTCTTTCGGTCTTGTGCCCAGGTCTCTGTTGATGGCTGTGCCTTTTGTCTTCCAGGTCCGGTTTTCCCCGTCTCGTCCGTCGCCCCGTGTGCGTGCCTTTTGGGAGGGGTTATGTCACGTGCTAGCTCCGTCCACTCCTCCTGTGTGCCACGCCCTCCTCGTTACTCAGTGTTTCTCCTTGATTCCCGTCACCTTTCTCTTGTTGCCGACTGCCGGTCTCGTGTATGTAAGGTCTGCGTCAGCGTAGTTCCGGCAGATCCAGCATTGACGTTGCTTGTTCATGGTCATCCCTGTGTGCCCTCCTCCATTAAACCCTTCGTTTGCCCTAATTTCCCGACTCCTCTCCGTTTTTCTCCGTCCGTTGGACCATGGATCGTGACAGCATTGGGGGTATGGTTGATATTATCGATCTTCCTTATTTGTGTTAAGACCTTGGGGGTACAGTTGATATTATCGATCCTCCCTATTTGTGTTAAGGCTTTGGAGGTACAGTTGATATTATCGATCCTCCCTATTTGTGTTAAGGCCTTGGGGGTACAGTTGATATTATTGATCCTCCCTATTTGTGTTAAGGCTTTGGAGGTACAGTTGATATTATTAATCCTCTCTATCTGTGTTAAGGCCTTGGGGGTACAGTTGATATTATCGATCCTCCCTATTTGTGTTAAGGCCTTGGGGGTACAGTTGATTTTATTGATCCTCCCTATTTGTATTAAGGCATTGGGGGTACAGTTGATATTATTGATCCTCCCTATTTGTATTAAGGC
>JABFEA020000036.1:10122670-10162002 GCA_019775915.2 Cyphomyrus plagiostoma | reverse complement strand
TATTGATCCTCCCTATTTGTATTAAGGCATTGGGGGTACAGTTGATATTATTGATCCTCCCTATTTGTATTAAGGCATTGGGGGTACAGTTGATATTATTGATCCTCCCTATTTGTATTAAGGCATTGGGGGTACAGTTGATATTATTGATCCTCCCTATTTGTATTAAGGCATTGGGGGTACAGTTGATATTATTGATCCTCCCTATTTGTATTAAGGCATTGGGGGTACAGTTGATATTATTGATCCTCCCTATTTGTATTAAGGCACACCCCCAAAGTGGGTCTAGTAGGATACTTCCAGCAAGACCTAGAAAGAGAGAGAGTTCATGTGACTCGGTTTGTTCCTCTTATTATTTTTCATCGCTTAGGCAATGCCTAATTCAACATACTTACAGCTTTGTTTGTTTGTCTGTCCTAAAAAAGAATCCATGGCATGTCGGAGCCGGTGTTTTAACACTGTTCTGCACCCTTTACCTGTCATCTCCAGCTATGAGTGAGAGATTCACAAACATTGCTGTGATCATGCATCTTGGGCGTATGCATGTCTGTAGTAGACAATGTAAACTGTCATGAAGAAACAACAGAAGTACCCACTCCCTATGGTGCTGGTGCATTATACCGTGACTCTGCTCTCAGGGCTGTCACCATTTGCAAGCTTAAACACATTGGCACACCTGACAAGGGAGCTCCTGGATCATGACTCCGGCTGATCTTGGTGTTTTTGGTCTCATTAGAGCAGCCCCCAATGGCAGGTGTCCCACAATGCCTTTCATGAGAATTATGAGAAGCTGATCTCCTTTATGACTCACTGTCACAATTTCACATATATTCTAGCATTTTATTTTTAGACGGAGAGTTGGATGGACAGAAAGATGTTCCGCTGAGGCCTGGCTCAAACCAGCAATCTTGCGCTCACAGCCAAAGAGGCTTAGTCTGCTGAGCCACACCCCATCCTCTAATTGAATGCTAAAATGCGTTTCTAGTCTGTGTGTAATATAAATCAGCAAAACAATTTTAAGGGGGAACAAGTCTGGAAAAATGTTTTATGAAGGATTCTGTTTACAGATACAATGAGTCCAATTCAGAGCAGCATTCCATTAAAACTTAGCTAAATTAAACGAATTAGGTTAAGCCTCTCACAGTGGATACTGATCATTACTATTTTGATAGTGAACATATTTTCTTTCTGTCACTTCAGTGCCAATTAATGAAAATCCGGATGTGATTTTGACTGGAGCTGGAGGTGCTTCGTAATGTGTTCAGAAATGGGATTTCCAGGGAGATGCCATGGGCCTTTTGTAGAATAAGCAGCTTGTGAATGAGCATCTAGCCTTCAAACATGTGTAATCATGTTCCCCAAAGAGCCATGGAGGAGCCCTGAGACTGGCAGGCCTATGGGCCCCTTGTGCCCTCTCTGCTCTGTTAAAGGTTCTACATTCAGACCAAGTGCTGCTTGTCAGGAAATTATGGTCCGTATTTTAAGTGGCTGAAGGTGCCATTTTGTTTATAAGCAGCCAATCAGGTGAAGGATCCATAGCCTACATTAGGACTCTTCAAATCTGGCCCTCAATTCCAAATCCAGGCCTTGTTTTCCGTTCTTCCAGGTAGTTAGTTCAATAATTACTGATACCGATTTGCCGGAGGTTTTACACCTGGCTCACAGGTGAAAGAAGGCTGGAAAATCAGCAGGTCTCGGCCCTGGAGGACCATGATTTGATTAGCCCTGGCCTACATTAATCAGGAGCGTAGCTAGAAATTCTGGGCCCCCTGCCAAATTTTACATATCATTTTACGTATTCAGGGTATCCATGCCCCCTGATGCTCCTGACATTAATGCACCTGCTCCTAAGTTAACAGTTGATTCAGGTTTGAGATAAAACTTTTCGCACTTGCGCCATCTTTCCATTAAAATGCAGTATTACTGGTGCATTTTCAATTTATCTGAAGCTCTTCAGTTGCAATTTACATGATTGCCAGAAACCAGTTTCTGTATCTGCAGTTAAGTGCAACATGTTCTAGGCTGGAGTATTTTAATTAAAAGAAAATTAAAGTCTCTTTTTTATAGAATAATAGAAATTCATTCAACACAAGCTCTGCAGGTATAGAACGGGCGTATTCTGTCCTTTGTTTAATGCCGTCGCCCCACTCCACTGTGTTAATTTCCTTGGATCTATATAATATCCCAGCTCTCCAGCACATTCTACTTTCTCCTCAGATCAGCTTCTTAAAAACAGTGAAATGGTACCCCCCAGCCATCTCTCTGAAGGCTTCTTTTGTGAAATAAACATTGCATCATATAAAAAGCTGTTGTGGTAAACCACAACCCCTCGAAGAATTGACTTTGATCAGAAGTCGAAAAATTAATGTGCTAACGTTAGTATGGGCTTAGATCGCAGTTTTTTTTTTTTTAAAAAAGCTATTTAATATGTTTTTAATCATCAAAAAGGAAATATCTATTAATTATATATGATATATTTTCACTCAGTCCTACATTAAAATTCTTTGCTGAAAGACAGAATTGAATGCAGGCATCCTGCTATATTGTTTCCCGGTGTTATTTTGCAGTGAAACAAATGAGCTGATATATTTGAATGCAGTTTGGAACCATAAACCTAAATGTGTGGAGGAATTTACATACTGTAATTGATTCTCAGTAATATGGCCGCCAGAACTGACTGTTGACGGTATAGAACAGACTGCCAGTTTCACACTCATAGGAAAGGAATATCATTCCTATCATCAGCTGTTATTCAGTTCATATTCCACTTTTCACATTTTAGTATAACATGACTTTGGGGTTAATATTAATTTTTAATCTCCCTCTCTCTATATTTAGTAGGCAAAATTTTTTAATTTCCTACCTTTTCTTCAGGAGATGAGACAGTAGTTTAATAGTCACAATATACAAGCAATATATACAAAATAATATAATATTGTGATGAATGTGCATTATGTACAAAAAGAACAATTGATCAAGTGACCTTCACGCCAAGAATGGGAGGGTGAGATTCATCCCTTTTCACATAATGATTCAATACTGATGTTAAAATGCTCCCAATAAAAAGCATGTTACTCACGGAACTGCGCTTGAAACTTTCCAACAATTTTTTTTATAACATCTACATGAGTGGAATATGTTGAGGTCATGTAAAAACACACGTAAATTACACATCAAGGAAACAAAAAGTAATCATACACATTGTGGAAGATTTCCATGGTAACATGAAACAAGTAGCAATTTAGGTTCAGGATCTAAAAATAGAGTTATTATCATTGGTGAAATACAGAACCACCTCTTTATGTATTCATTCAGTGTATGAACAATTAAAGTAAACAGTGGCAGCCCAGTGGTGCGAATCAGCATGGTGCTTGTGTCTGTATCATTCACTTCTCTATGGTTCCTATCTGTTTGTTTATAACACTGTGAATCTTTCCTACACGGACCCATTAATAGTGAGTGCAAAGCTATCACATGTTTATATTACTGAGAATTTAACCGTTGAAATTACACATCTGAAATGGAATGCTTCCCGATATCTACATCTTAATGGTCAGATACCCATTCCAGTTTAATTCCATGTAGCTTACTCCAACCTTTCCTATCTATAGTCTTGCTTTGGCTGCCAGTGCTATTATCGTAATTCACTTTTTGACTCAATAGGCACTAAAGTGAATAGAATTTCAAACTGGTATCTATGGTAAGGTGCTCAAATGATGTGAAAAAGAAATGCAAGTGAAGGGTAAATACAGTGTACACTAAATGTAAGCGTGAAATAGCAATGTATTCTGCAGGTTAATATTGGTACAGCTGCACTTTGTGTACAGTTGGAAAACAGGAATGCTTACAGAAAGCGGGGAAATTGTTATTCCACCCTGCTTCCTGAAAAAGAAGGCAAACAGATATGGGAAAGTTAATCCACAGAGAAACCGTAGTCTGTTTGAAGATGTTATGCTGAGGATTTGTACGCTGTGATGGAGCGTTAAAATTAAGATGTAAGGAATAACAGGGAATATATACTGTAGCAGGTTAGTCAATAAACTGCTGGAAGATAAAACATTTTTTTTTTCCTTGTACTTATTTTTTATGGCTTAGGTAATGCCTGATTCAACATACTTATAGTTTTGTCTGTTTGTAAAGCTGTCCACAATTTTACAAAGGCACAAACACACAAACAGAATATGTATCTATATCTTTGTGGGAACTGTCCATTCATTCCTAGGGAAAAACCCTAATCACTGCAATGACAGCCGTAAAGCCCTACCCAGCCCTAACCTTAACCATGAGTAACCAAATAAAATACTAGTCATTTGCCACTGAGTTTCTCCTTTTAGGACCGGAAACATGTCCCCACAAGGTCAAAAATAACAGTTTTTTTATGGTACTCTGGAGATGTTTGTGTGTGGTTATGTAGGTATGTATGTATATATAGTATTAGAGCAACTAAATGTTTCCTCACTAATATTTAAGCTGTTTCTTGCCTGTGGAATAAATTATCTTTAAAAGTCTCCTTTAAAAATAGAATATGAATAAAACGCCTCCAAGGTCACTTGGAGTGTTGGAGCTCAGATTCGGATGTGGCTTATCTGTCTTTCACAAGCCCTCTGTTTTCAATGCGGAGAATGGCTAGCAGGCTAAGACCAGCCCTGTGCCATCTCTCATTCACACCCCTTTATGCCGCTGCATTTAAAGAAGCTGTCAAGCTCTTTTTGCAGTTGGCAGAAAAGGGCAAATCTACAGTACAACAGAAGTGACAAAAAGGAAACTTTTTTTTTTGGCCTGTCATTGTGTGTACTGAGTGAAGGGGAATTTTAGCAACATGTAATTTACGCTGGAGCCTTTTACTGTACATAGCTTTAGTGATGGTAATTTCCTCCTTTGTAGGTGTGAAAAGATAACCATCAATCAGTTGTCAATTGGTCAATTGCAGAAGTGATGAAAAGAAACTGGCTGAACAATCGCCACACTCGGGGTTCCTCGAGGATCGAGGAGTCCCGGGAAAAAGTGGCGGCTGGATAAGATGCAGGCGCGGGTGGCGGAGCCAGGTGCCTTCATCCGCCAGCACCGCAGCGAGCCGGCCGAGTGTCTCGGTAAGAGCGTTCACACTTTTACTCCTCCTCGACTTTCATTTGATTTTCATTGGGAATAGTGACTTTGCTAAATATCAGATTATTGTGACTTTGGTGACAACAATATGCACTTAACATACTATTGTTATATTTAAATGAAAATACCTGTTTATGCATGTTAAAATACCTGTTTAAGTGTTTAGGTATTTGGATGGGTGTATGATGTATATTTTTGTATTAAAAAATATTTAAATTTTGAACAATGAATAGACTTGTGTAAGTACACGTTTTGTTCTACTGATTTTCTATAGCTCTTTTAATACCAGAGGATAATTATAAGTTTACTTAGTTTGCCTCATTTAAGGCAATAGTTGCTTGTTTGTTAGTTGTAGTCACTTTTTGAGTGCAAATTCTTCAGCTTTTTAAGATGTCAGGAATACTTGGTTGACTTCCAGGCTTGTAAAGGCTGTTCAAACCCCAAAAAGTCTTCATTGTGCTGCACCACAATGTGGGAAAGAAACTTCTGTTTAACCACCTCTTGCAGTCGCACTGATATTGATTTCGGTTTACGTCTACTCCGGTAGCTGGTGAATGAGGAGGATTACAGGCCTGCCAAAGGCTGCGATATCATCAGCTTGTAATCCAGCCCGTGGTTTCCTAGCTACCGTATTGTCTATTCTGTTCCGCTATGTGAAAAATGTTGAATATCAACAATGGGTTTCAGTGCTGTATTGTTGAGTTTTGTATGAACTAATCTTGCTTCACTAAAAAAGACCTACAGCTTGGACAAAAGTCTCTAGCCAGTGCATTCCTAGCTTCTCCTGCAATAGGGTTGGCTGAGCCAGGGGAAGACATGTTAGACTGGTGCTCTCCTCCTGCTTAAGAGGGTTCTGCCATTGCATTCAGGTGCAGATTCTTACTTTACCTGTGTGGGCTCTGCAAATGTAGGAAAATCCCAGGATGTATCTGCAGATCTAGGCCCTAGAAGCCTGTCTTAGGCTCAAGGGGAAAGGTAAGCCATTCCCGACTACCTCGCTGCCTCTCGAGCAATATTGCCGGTCTCTGTGGCCTGGTCCTCATGTGTTATTATAGAGCTTGGCGCTTTTGTGCACAAAGCCACCAAAGGAGCATGCAGGCTGTTTTTAGATTTTCAGCACTGATTGTAAGTGAGCGTACCTTCGAAGTCTCGACAAGTCCAGGCAAATGAGAGGGGAGCCGGAGCGGGGCTGGCTGCTGTCTGTCTGCGTTCCCCACCGGCTTGCACCTGCATGTGCAGCATGCTGCTATCTGCCTTTCATGCGCAGGTGTTTTGTATGTTGGCAGCCCTTCAGTCGACTGTGGGGGCAATTCAAGGGTTAATTAGAGTTAATGAAAAATGTTTATTTATTCTTAGTTTTCCCAGAGGACTGCGTGCTGAGTGATGTGGCAGTGTAGCTCAGGAAGGCTAGCGTAGAGGAGATCGAACTCTTCATGTGAGAGGTGTCTTGGCAGGGGTGAGTGTTTTATTCAAATGTTGACCTGCAAGTTTTTTGGAAAATTTTTAGATGTTTCTCTGTAAGAGTAGCTATATTTTGAGTTATATTTTAAGGCCAATTTCCAGCATTTAAAGTTATTATTTATGATAAAATTCTGTTTTTGTGAGTAATTATGCTAAGAGAACCAGACTGCTCCATTTTTCCAGATGTTTCTGTGGCACATTAATACAGTCATCATCAGTATTGTGTGGCACTGTGGTACAGGGGCGGGGGCTGGCCAGGAGGGCGGATGCTGCAGGTATCTCTGTGAAGACGGATCTTGGCTCTCGGCCGTACGGGAGCAATGATTTGCTCCAGTGGCTGTGATACGGCACGGGTCTCGTGCGGGGGGGCAGCGGGGGCTCGTTCATCTCTAACGGCCATCAGAGTAATTTCTACTCCACAGCCACAGCTCAAAGTTTTCCCCTTCCTTGCCCATTATTGTCAGCCAATTATCATGTGGAACTGAACTAGAAAATCTGGTACAATCTAGCAATTAGTACAAAGGGCTTCCAGCGTAGTGCAGAGGAAGAGATGCTGGAGCCCCGGCGGCTGGTAGCAGAGCCTCTGACTGGGCACAGACAGTGGACTTTAGTGCTGCTTGGATACACCGTAAAGATGCTTCCTGCTGCCCTTGGGCTCCGAGGGGCAGAGTGCTGCACGGCCGCCCCCCCATATCGCTCCTTTGTGTGCCGTTTCTCCTTCTGCGCCGTTGTCTGCTTTACGTGACCCATTATGTCATCTCCTTCCAAGGAGCGGCTCATCAGCACTGGCAGAAAGTGACGTTTCTCAAGGGAGATAGATGTGGGCGCCGCGCCGTGACAGTGAGCGTTAGAGGCGGTGGGCGCCGCGCCTGCTTTTACCGCTCCGTGCGTCCGGGCCCGGCTCTCCAAAGTGGACATGCCACTGGAGCGTGAACAGATTCACCCGTTAGCGTGCTCAGGGCTGGCTGCGGCGCTCGAACCTTGGACCAGGTCAAAGGCACCCTGGCTAATTTTCAGCAGCTATTTGTTGTTTTTGTTTGTGGCAGCGGTTTTAATGCTATTTTTAGCTTTACTTTTTAGAATTAGTATTAGCTATTATTATTAGTATTAGCTATTATTAACTAGATATTGCAGTTATTAGTAGTTTTTATTGAAAATATTTTTTATGAAATGCTGAGAAAAATTAAAAAGCTCTGAGTTTGTACAATTAGTTTTTCTTAATATCACGTATATGCCTTTAGCTGAAGCTAAATCAGTTATTATTAAATATATTTATTAAAATAAACACTTGTAACAAATTTATAATCACACATTAAATATATTGATATTCTAAAAAATGTAATTACATTTATAATCAAATTATTTGTTAAGCTGTAGACTTTTTTTGCTTTATTGCTATTTGCTTTTCATGATTATTAATCTAAGCATTTCCTCTAATCAGCTTTAGAAACCCACTTTGATCACAGGAATTGAGTTAAATTGAAGACAACTTCAAAACAACATTAATATCCTTGTAAAGATGCCAAACCTTTTAAAACCATGCAGAATATATTTATTATTTTTTTAATGGCACATTTGATTCTTTTTCTTGGGAGAAGCCCTCAGCTGTCTGTTGGAAGTCGTGTGCATGTGATATAAATTTTCAATATTTCTGTGCTAAGCTAAGGTCTAGCTAACTTGAGGCTGGGCCGCTATCATTTAGTGTAGCTGGTGTTGCGGGTGTCAGGCTTGCATGAGTCCCCAGCCCCCCTTCGTGGCCCATTCCCTTGGTAATTAAGGTGCCAGAGAAGAAACAATGGGAAGGCGAGTGAACTTGCTAATGCGCTATGTGTCTGTCCAGGAAGCCCCCCACTCCCGAATGCTGCCCTGGCCTACCCTCAGTGGGTCCGGCTTTGTATCAACGCCTATGCATTCATCCTTTTCACTCTCTTCATCCATTCTGGGCCCTTTGCGCTAAGACTGCCAAATTAGCTATTCACTAAGTCCAATTTGCAGAGGTGGTTTTGTGATGTTGAACATCCATCCTCAGAACTGAGAGTGAAAATCCCCTTATTTTAACTCTGCACCCTCGACAGGCATTTAGAAAAATCCTAATCTCCAGCAGTGTCCGTAACCCCAGTGTATCGTCACGGACATTAGAGGAATCGTGCTCCTCCTCAGTGTGGATGGATTTGCTCATTTTGGTATGATGCTATATCCACTCTATCTGTGAGCCATGCAAATTCACATTATCTAATGAATCATCTCATTTTCTTACCATAGCCACTTACCAAGAAGTCCACACTTTTTACACAGTTCATAATATCTTAAGTAGTATGTAGGATCTTGTAATTCATGGTAAAAGTTTTTATTATCCTTCTGATGTTCCAGGCTAGTTATAATACTGCAGCTGAAGTGGACAAAATGAGTATCTCTGTAATAAGAGAATAAATCTGGCCCTGATTTGCAGACAATGGGCAGCCCTGTTTATCCTGCCATACAGGGATCTGTAGCTGATTTACAGGCAAAGCCAGACCTAGCATATCTGCAAATATCACAGCGACTCATTGTTTACTCTCTGTCCAGTGCTTCAGTGTGGTCCCTGCAGAGTGAGAAGAGGATAGAGAGAAATAGGATTATAGGGAAATCACAGGCATGCTAAGAGAAATAATACCTTTTTTCAAAGGTTTGTATAGGGTGTAGCATCTGACTGATTTTTTTGTCATTCAAGAACAGATAAATATGGTAGCCTAAAAATTTACTCCAAAAGATTGATGAATATATAAATGATGTGTATATGTGCATATATATATGCACAAAATGTTTTCTCCATTTTTTTTGACACTTACAATCACTGCTTTAAAAAGTCCTCTCAGTATCATAGCAAAATGGTATTTGAAATAATCAGAGAATAGTCGTGAAATATCATTAGTCAAATTCAGAATTGTTCGTGTCCCAAGACATCACTGGAGCAGTTTTATGTATACGTCCATATGTATTAAGCTGGCCTGCAGTGATAATGGGGGGTGAGGCTGTGCAGGCTTGTGGCTCTGTGTGTGGCGATTATGCATAAAATTATGGAGGGATTCCCAGGGGCTGGAGCAGCGTGGCTGCTTGTCCCCAGGGCGTAACTCCCAGCCGCTCACTCCGGAGCTTTCCAAAGAGGGGTCAACAACAGTTGGCAACCTCTCAATTCCCACCCGAAAAGGAATTCTTAACCCCCCCCCCCCCCCCGCACCGCTGTCAACAAATCACAAAGGGGGTGACTTTCGCAAAATGTGTCAGCATTTTTTGTTTTTTTGAGTTTTCTGGAATTTTGCAGGAGTCAGGTCGTTCCCATGAGTTCCGTGGCCTGACCTGGCATTTTTGCACTACGTGCTGTTATAAAGTCTAACACCCACATTTTGAAGCTGAATATATTTCCATCTCACTCTTACATAGCTGAGGAATATGGACAGTAATATAATAATACTGGCATAATTAAATAATAGCGATGCTTATAGGCTTCTAGCCCTGATAAAGAGTCCTTGAAAGAAGCATAGCGTTTCATTCTGACCTGCCCGCTTTGAACGGCCCGTGCACTAATCAGCACTGCTGGGAATTTGCTGAAGCGTAGAGTTTTCATGCTACTGATGACGTCCCTGCCCGTGTTTAGCCGTTAGCTCAATACTAGTATTTTCGATTTTCAAAACGAAAAGTGCCCAAACAATGGTGTGGCACAGCAAGCTGGACGTCCCAGCATCGGGCGCCAGTCTGCCCCCTGGCACCCCGCTGCCGCTCGGTTTTCACGTTAAGCGCCGCCGTGCACCAAGAAAATGAGGCCCATTACCATGACAAACACCGGCATTTGGATGAGAATGGAGCAGGTGACACCAAGCCCCCCATTACAAGGGAGGGGCAGGGGGGCTGTAATTTACCTGCAGAGGCACCTGACCGGAGAGGGGTGTGTAATCGCGCTGGAGAGGAGACCCTGGGGGCTCTGCGATTAAGCTTGCCCCCATACAGGCCCTTGCTGCCATATCAGGGAAGGCTGGGTGATTCCGGGAAACTGCCCTCCATCACTAAGTCCCCCCCATCCTAGCAAAGGGGAGGGGATAGCTAGATGCGTTCATACTGTCGTTTTGCTCATATAGTCATCTTATTGGCAAAGTTGTCATAACTGACAACAATAAACCAAATTGCTTGAATGTTTAGGCACAGTGACATGTGCAACATTATCCAACTTCATTTAGAAATTTAGAAGTCAAACTAATTCAGTTACAGATTATATATTTTTGAATTACTTAAATATATTATATATGACTCAAACTGTGACCTAGAGCCTCATATATGTGTGGTATGTGACATGTTTTCAGCTCTTGGTTCCAGAGATCATTGGTGTTTGCCATCCATCCCACTGTTACCCCCACAAGAGGGGTATATGATTTGACCATATTTGTGAACAATTAAAATGTCTCCGTGATCTGCCTTTGCAGAGAGATTCTGTCAGTTGCAGTTCTATGGCTCATACATACATCTATAGCTGTTTTGTCATCCAGTGCCTTGGATCTCTTCCAGCATGCAATGTGCAACATGCAACACATTCCCTGTTCAGCAACATGGACAACATGGAGGAGTCCCTATAAAGAATTCCACATTGGTAATATAGGATTTATTTGGATTTTCCAAAACTGACATGGAACAAAAAAGTTATCAAATTTAGCAAACAAGGCAGTTAGCAAAATTTGCACAGATAAGGTTTGTACATCAGATGGCAGCACGATGAACGTTTTTCACTTCCTCAAAAATTTCTTTTAGGTTATATTAACTTATAGGGCTATGTTTTTTTTTTTAAAGGAGAATTTGTTTGGTTATGATGTTAAATAAATTGCAAAATAGTCTTAAAAACGAACAAGAAAAAGAACCGTGATAAGATTGTGGATCCTGATCCTAATTGAAAAAAATCACAGTATGATATTTTTGCCATATTGCCCACCCTCCAGCTGTAAACAGTTGGGAGATTCCTAGATGAAGCCCATACCTGGAGCTCTGTACCTCGCTAAGGTGAGGAGGGGCACCTGGCTGTGTTTAACGCTGTGCTGTCCTGGGCTTCATCACCATAAATACCTAAGGAAAAAAATGAAGTGCTTGCATGCATGAATATTGCTCCAATCAGATTTAAGGAATGCAAATTCAATCAAATGTACAATATATTAAGAAAGAGGCCTTCGGCCTTAGCATCCTCTGGCCTGATGTCTCATAGTCAGTGCTAGGCTAACGCAGCCCAGTGGTAATTGCATTTGGAGGGATGAGGGCTGTATCCTGACTGCACACTCTCCACTTCACTTGCTGCACTTGGCAGTAAATGATATAGCTCGTGCTGTAAATATAGGACTGGTTTCCCTTTGAAAAGTGAAAGCATTGGTGTCACCCTTCCTCTCAGGCAGCTGCTCTTTCATGCCTTCAGATCCTCAGCGTTGATAATATTAAGTGGAATTTACCTCTCATATCTGTTGAAAAGTGGCTTTAACCGCGAACACGTATGAATATGTAAATTTTGTGTATGAAATCTTTCTTTTTGCAAAAAGAATAGATAATCCCTGGAATGATATTGAACTTCAAATTCAGTTTTTCATTATTAGGGATCCCTTTCTCCAATTTGGAAATTTAAATGTGATTAAAACTAAAATAAAGGAAATGATTCAACTACTATTGATTGAGACAGAACAGTCGGTATTTTGGCTTTTAAAACACTGGGCTGTTTTCTGTGTCCTGTTGGCTGCCTGTGCAGGTGTTTATCATTATAAATGGTGGACAATGTCAGTTCCCCTTATAACCTCCAGAAATAGTCCCAAACAGTTTGGTCTGAGACATTTAAATGTTTAAGTTGGAGAACTGCTGTCACTTCGCAGGACTTAGCAGGAGTTTGATAAAACAAATGAATAAATTTAAGAAGGCCAGCAACTTTAATGAATACCAGAACTTTACATGGCTTTAAATCAGAAACAGTATTTATAACATTGCATTTCTGAAGTACAGATAAAAATATAATAATATTTTTTTTAAACGGTTTAATTAGTTTACAGATACACTGTAATGGAGCAAAATGTATTACACGAAATGATTTTCCTCACGGGATGCAAATCGCTCTGACTGATATTTGTTTTACTCTTATCGTGTAACGTAATTACAGCTATTGTTTTAAGGATGGGAGGAGCGACAGAAGAGGAACGTCTGTAATGAAATTCGAGTTGCCCGTTAAAGTTTGCTTTGAACACTCCCTGAAAGGCGTCCACGTGGTCTGCAGCCAGCCTCCCTGACGCCCGCTGTTTAGTAAATGCAGTCTTTGCTGCTTAATAGATAGGCTAATTCAAAACGGTCTGGCAAATTATCAAATTTAATTAGCAATATAAATGCTAGAAGGAGTACGTAATGTGCAATTGTCTTGATATCTTTCCAGAAATTAGTCTTTTAAAATGAATTTGCTGTATTAATCATCTTAAAAAATATTTTTGATCACTGAATTAATAGTTTTCCATCCTGTTTTTAGGTATTCATTGACATAGGTGATTGCCTCTTAATTACTACAGCAGACTCCTTCTATTCACTGTTATTAATTCATGTTTTCTGGCACAGTCCCAAAAGGCAGCCTTGCCCTGTATCTTCTAATTACTTCTGTAATTGAATTTGCCCACTGTTTCTCCGCTAGTTTTTTAAGTGACTGTGTTTGTTCTGGGTTTATTGTGTCTTTGTATGTCAGCCCTCTGCAGACAGAACATACATCAGGCCTTTTCTCATTTCTCATTAATTTTCCAGAGCCTGCACTTTCTTATTTGTTTATCATTACCTGTACCCCATAGCCCTGCCTCACAGCATGCGTATTACAGGGGAGGGGGGTGGCGACAGGAGGGAAATTAATTAATTAGGAACGGTGAGACAATTGTCTAGAGTACCTCTCATTGAAGCGTCTGTTTAACTCTCTGCTGAGTTCCATTGCATTTTTAGCTTGCAACTTTTCAATTATAAAGAAAACTAAAGCAATCGAAAGTTTTTCACACGTCACTCTTTATAAAAGTAGAGACTTTTGATATAGTCGCCATGGACTCGATATGAAGTGTGCATGAAAAAGTTTAGTGCAGATGGAGTCATATATAAATAAATATAGGAGGCTGCCGTGTGCAGGCTGAGCGCCGTTAATGGCGTGCAAATGATTTAATGTGAGTCTTAATTAAAGTTCCGGAGGAAGCCGGCACCATGTGGGGAGGAATCGGGGCTGGCAGCCTGTCCTTGCCCCACGTGCCACTCTCCTTGCTCCCCATGTCCGCCCCTATCTGTCCACCGAGGCGAGGTGGCCAGCCCTGCTGACCCCAGCAGCCCCATTGTCCCCATGACAGGATTCTTTATTCCGCCCGTCGGCCTGAAATTCCTTTCCCGTCTGACAGTGTGTCTTTCAAACTTTGCCTGCTTGCCATTGATTTGTTTTGCTCCTGCTCCTTTCTCTGTATTGTTTCCTTATCATAGCTCCAGGTTATTATGTGCAAAGTATTGACGGCGCTCGCAGGCCGTGGTCGATGGAGAGCTAATGCATCCCTAATCCTGCCTTTGTTAGGGCCAAGTGTTTGACTCTGGTCTCCGGTGGGGAAAGAGGTGCAAAGCTGTTGATCCTGGTTTTATTTGTTGGGAACCCATCCATCCATCAATCAAATTTGGGGGGGGAGACATTCGAGTGCTGAATGACACGGGGACTCGGCTGAAGGAATTTGATAAGGGCGTATTGTCAGACGGCCTCCCCCACTCTCTCGATAAGAAATACATTTGACTGAAGCAGATAACGGCGAGAGGGGTAGCAGCTTCAAAGGGGGCAGGCAAAACACGCTCCGCAAGAGGTTATGCGGCTTTGCCATGAGCGATACCCGCGGCAAACAACAGAGACGCCTCTGTGACGCATGTTTGGTGCCCAAGTTTTGGATATGCTTGGATTATTTAATAAGGTGCCTGATAGCGGAGGCGTCGTGGACTCAGTGGAGCGCTGCCTGGAGAAGCGGCCCAGCGCTGTAATACTGCGCGTCTACACTGGCTTCAGCGTCGTCATGCAGAAACGCTCGCTCTGGGCCACGTGACACCCACCCGACACGGCGGATTCTTTGGAGACCCCAGGCATTTTAATCTCAGCAGCAACAGCAACAAAGAAAACAACAAACACTTTATTTGTGTAAACTGTTAGCTTAATCACGTAGATTTTTTTTTCTTTTTCATTAACGTAAATGATTTCCAGTAACTGAATAATATATCACTATATATGGAGATGGATATTTTGCGTTAAGGGGTTCTTTACCATGTGTGGCCCCAGAGAGAGAGACACATTTCACTTGAATACAGATCAGGAGGCGTGAGCAAAGTCAGTGAGGCTCCTTCTATAGGCTTCTGACCTGCAAACAATCCATTGAAACCAAAGCGCCATAAAGTTAAAGATGCTTGTTCACACCGCTTGACAGGACACCACCATGACAGGAAAGGGGCTGCCTTCAGAAACCGTTCTGCATAGTTTATGCTCCGTCTGTGTGTATATGTGCCTGGTCAGAACCAAGCTGTGTGCCTGTTTCATTCCTTAACACAGTTTAGTATCCACAGTTTGATAATATAGACATTTCATTGGCCCTTCATGGGTTATGCAAATGTTTAATGAACATAATTTTAATTTAAGAAAAGAAGTACTTTTTTTCCAGCATGATGGCAAGTATAAATTTTGGATATACGCTGAATAGGAGAAGCATTCTGACCTATTTAGAAGGTTAGGAAAGATGGACAGAGATTACCTGGAGGCCAGGATGATGGGTGCAGTTTTGAGCCATACATTAAAAAGCTGTAAGATGAAGTTTGTTTTGTGCTCCTAATGACTAGAGGCTGAGGAATCAGGCCATGAAAGTAAAATCAATGCGAGAGCACTTCATGAATTATACACGCCTGGCTTCTCCATTGTACAGTCTGTCCTCTATACACTCAAGAAATCCTACATATTCGGCTGCCAAATGCCGTACAGGACCGTGGTCACTTTTATTGATTTGGGACAAATGTCAGTGGATGGACTGGGAGTCGCTCGCAAGGCCTGAACTGGAGCCCTGGAGCACCCGGAGGACCCATGTGGGGACAAAGCTGGCATGGTGCTGCTTGTCGGGCTCCCCAGCTTTTCTTCACTGTTCCCTGCCTGTAATAATGCTCCCTGGGTGTGATCATCACCATACACCGTTTCTGTTAGGTGTTACATGTTTCTATTTGTTTAAGAAAATAATGTCAGGGGAGCTGCTGAACAAATGATAGGTCTTAAATATTGTCGGGGGAAGAAAATAATTAGCCCCTAGTGTTTTTTAAATTATTTATGCTAGTTTTATATTACATCTCCATGTCTGTCTTCTGGATCAAAAGTCCTTGCTATTTAATGGAAGAAAGTCATATATCAGCATACCGGACTGAATGGTAATAGTGAATGTGTTGGCTGATATTTTTCAGTGGCAAAATCAAGGTTTTATCGTCAGAAGGTTGGTGGTAGCATGCTTCATTCAGATGCATGTTTAAAAACACGGAATCTGTCTGTCTTTCTTGCCTTTTTGCTGCTGATGATACGTATACTTATCTGCGAGGATGCCTGTGAGGAGGACGCGTGTGGCGGCGTTTAGCACGGCAGATGCTAACGGCGGGAGGTGAGTGAGATGTCAGCTGTGTGCTGGCACCAGCCACCACTCTACACGCACGCGTGACAGATGTTACAAACTGTTGCATGCATGTGCCACAAGTCCTCTTTCTTCCTGTGGGTTTTAGTCATTCCTTTTGGGGGGAATGAATGCGACTGAAGCCTCTCTTTGCCCGACGGACAGACCCTGTAATTTACAGCGGTGTGGTGCGCACCATTGCGAGCTACTTGTGAAATTCCACAAGCAGAGTTTGGACAAAAGGGAAAAAGGGGTTCATTGTGGAAACGGCCTCGGAGTCACGGCCAGTCTGCTGACGCAAATTTAGCCGTCCCGGGCCGCTGTACTGCGGGCGCTCCGTCAGCGTTGTACGCTCACCGCCCGCCTGCCGTAGCTGAAACACTGACCGCACATGGTCACCTGCGTCCTGCCCCACTGTGTGACCGCGCTACACTTTCGAAAATCCAGCTTCCTCCTATTTAGGTTACAAAGATAACTCTCTGCCCTGAACTCACATCATTTCCATAATGTTAAATTAGCATGTGTGTGCGCATACACGTATGTCCGTGCGTGCATGCGTGTGTGTGTCTATGTTTGTGTGTCTGTGCACGTGCATGCGTTCATCTGTTTGTGTGGATGTGTGTGTCTGTGCGTGTGTTCGTGTCTGTGTGGCTTTCAGTTTCTTATTTGGGCTGTAATGCTTAAATCAGTTTGTAGTCCCTCCCATAATAACTGCCCATGAAAAGTGACAAGGGAAGGCTTGAAGTAACAGACTGTGCAGAGTCTTTATTAATTGAACCCTCTGAATGTTCATACATGAAGTGCTTTTCTCCTGGATGACACTTTGTTCTGATCCTTGCTCAGCCTCCCATAAGAAGCACCCTGCCTTTCCCCCAGTGACCCGGGCTTTACGTACCAACATGTTTGGACCGCCATCAGAATGAGGCTTTCGGCCTTGCAAAGCAGAGACCCTCAGTTGGGGATGCAGAGCTGCTGCCTGCAGTGTACCGTTGTCACGCCCTGGCCCGCTTCCACAGAGCGCCCTGCCTGAGCTAGACTAAGCTCTTTTGGGCTCTAGACTCCAGGTGGCCTGGCTCCAGGGCGGTGACATCCATACGCACGCGCCCGCGCGCGTTTGTGTGTATGTATGTGTGTGTGTATGTGTGTGTGCGCACGCGCGCGCGCGCGTGTGTGTGTGCGAGCGCGTGTGTGTGTGTATATTATAGCGACATGAAGGTGGTATATTAATAATGGGATTTAATAACAATGGACAGATTATATTTTTATTCGCTAGTTACGCACAGTTTTCCCTTGGATCTGAGGCTGGTAACAGGACAGTAGGTGTCTGTATGAGCGTGAAGCCGCACTGGCCTCTCTGGTTGGGCCACCGGCCCGCTGCGGGAATCAGCGGCGGGAATCAGCCGCGTGCCTGGCCATGCTGAGCTCCCGGCCTGGTCGCTTTCTAAATTACCTCCACACTTAATTACAGAGGATGAGGGGGACGGCTCATTTCCCTTTGTCACGGGCTAAGCTGTCAGTAATCCCAAACAAAGGCCCTGCATCGCAAAGCCGTAGCATTTGCTGCTGGGATTATAGACTCATGGATGACAGTGTGCAGTCAGCAGAAGCAAAGCTTTATTTTAATTCAAATTTGCCAGTAAACAAAACCACTGGCATGTCTGCTGGTAGGAATGACTGTCTAGTAAGCGCAGTGTTCACATTATTTAGCAGCGTTCAGCCTTCCGTGTTAAAATGACTGGGCTGCAAGAGTGTGTGTGTGTGTGTGTGTATGTATACAATATTTTTTTTAGCTAGGCTTTTGCATTACGTATATTTACAATTACATTAAAATTGTTTTATTGTCGTTGTTAATAATACTTTAAACTGTCTGTTTTCATGTTTTGAATTTAAAATGTGATTGCTAGGGTTTCCAATTAAATAATTGAATTATGATTAATTTTATTTTGTTAAAAACTTAAAACCTAAATGACAAAATTACAAAATATTGGGGTTTTTTTCCAAAATAGGAATTTGGTTGTAAGATCAGCATAATCAAATATACTGCAGCAGATTGTTGGTGTGTTCTAATCTGGAAATGCTGTTTATCATTGCCTTCCATATTTCCAACAAGTTACCGTTAATTGAATTCAACTGAAGTGAGGACAAGGTGTGAAAATAAAAGACATGTTCATTGTTCTGTATTTACTTGGGCTGATTATTTAGAATAAAATCATTTGTGTGCAAGTGGAAGTTTTCTTCTCTCTTTCGTGTGCTTTGTGAAAGAGAAAATCCATGTTAATTTTCAGGGTGAAAAATATTTTGAAAGAGCCATAATATACGTGCATAATTAGAAGAATAGTAATTCACTTTTCCTTTATTTAATAATGGAAATTATTGGTGTGATGCGGAACTTGCTGATGGAGGCAATGAAACGGAGAACATGAGTAGAGTCCGGAACTTGCTTGCTGAGTGTGTCCATGGCTGGATGTAGCAGTGATGCTAACTGCTAAACCCTGCTCTCTGCGTCACGTCAGCAAGAGCTAGATATTACCATTGAAAAAGAATCGGCTGGTCAACATCACAGCCACAACTATTCTGATAAACACCCCAGAATGCAGTCTTCAGCACATTGCCTGTAATGTTCTTTATTACTCATATAAGTGTCGTCAATACCGATCCTAGCCAATGAGGCGCCCTAAGCGAGCATCACCGCTAGTGACCCCCATCCCAGGCAAAGTGAAATTGGCTGGCAAGTCGGTGCCTCCTCAGAAACTGGTGCCCTAAGCGGCCACCTATAGAACTGACCTGTCCTGTGTGTTGTACATGTTAATTAACGATATCACAGAGATTCAGTGTAGGTACTTGTGTAGAGGCACAGCTGAATGTCTGATACCTTATCTGATGTTTTGGTTGCTTGGTTCCTCCCAACTTATTTGATTCCTTTGATAGTTTCAGGATGTTTAGTCTGACTCACTGCTGGATAAGCCATAAGCTGGAACATTCCACAGCACATTCTACCAGTGCTTGTATGTATCTTAGTCTTTTATAACAATGATTAGCACCCCCCCACACACACACACACACACGCACACACAAAAGCATTTGGAGCAATATGTTGTCCCAGTTTAGCCATCATTAGTTAATTCGGGTTGAATGTGTGCAATGAATGTAACAATGCGGAAAACCCAAATGAAGGTTTGGTATGAGATGGCGTGGCCATAATGGTTACCAGTTCAGCTCACGCTAGAACTTGTAACTTTTACAGATCAGGCTGAAATTATTATGGGTGTTCCAGACCAGTCAGTGGAGAACTCAAAATACAGTGGTACCTCAATTCTCGAACTCTTTAGAACTCAAATTTCTTAAAAGTCAAACCAACCAGTTCGAAAAGAAATTACCTAGAAATCAATCTGAATCTCAGAAGTTAAACCGTGAACGCTGACCTAAGATAACTTGTACATGTGGGAAATGAGTCACACGGCACGTCTCTCAGCAGAAACAAAGGGTAATGGTTCAGTCTCAGTCTCATATTCACTGTGATAGCATCCTGCATGTTTACACTAGCGGAATACATATATTTAGGCAGTAAAAATACATTTAGACAATGATAGACAGTAACAGTAATTATTATATAATAAAATACATTTAAAAAGAATCCTTATTAATGATTTTAATATTAATATTAACCATTAATACACTTAATTATAAAAATATTGTTGTACCCAGCAGGGACGGAACAGAGGCAAAGGCACAGACGTCAGGGTATCAGGGAATACGGGGTTTAATTACAGGTAAGGTAGGCAAAACGCAGGCGGACAATAAAATGACCGGACGGGGGAAACAAACTGAAACGCGGACAAAATACAGAGGATTAATGACAACAACCAGAAAGAGCTGATCACATGGGGAGTCCAGACTGGGTTAACGAGGGGGCGTGGCACACGGAGGGAGCGGAGGATCAGGGCAGGACACATTGTTTTTTTTAACTTTACACATTGTTTGGATACATTTATTTTCTCATTTTGCAAATTACTATTTTGATAAATGTGCTTCGATGTGTTTAGTACAGTATGTGCTCTTGTTTTATTTGGTTCATTTTGTGTTTAAATGCTTAAAAAAAGAAAAACATATTTAGGTGTAATTTTTTGGGGGCTGGGAACCAATTAATTGGTTTTCCATTATTTCTTATGGGGAAAATTCAACCAAAACTTGAACTTTTTAGGATTTGATCTGGAGTTCTGAACGGATTAAGTTCTGAGGTACCACTGTACTAGTAAATGTTTGAAAATTGTCTAAACTCTCATACAATGAAATTTCCTCTGTGAGAATGTATGGGGAGTCAGACAATTTGTACATTGTACATTTTACTGGTCATTTCATTACTGCAGGTCATTTGTATTTTTAGTTTTGTCAGTGCTACAAGGGAAAATAAATTGCTTTAGCAAAAACACATGAAAGTCCTCTTAATTCTCAAACATTCATCAGCAGTGTGATTGAGATCCATTGCACGGATATAAGAATATAAGAAGCAGTTGACTCTTGTTTCAAATTCCTGTATGAACTTGTCATAAAAAAAACATATATTAGAAAATTTGTTCTTGCCTTTTATCGCTTGATATTAAGTTTACTTGGGGATACATCAGCGATTAGCAGTTAATTTACTTGTTTCAAGTTTTGTTTCCTTCTTTAAAAAAATCCTTCCTGCCTTACTGTATACTTTGGTTATGTGAAAGGCATAGAAAAATCGCATTTGTGCAGGGTGATAATTTCTCACTCTGAAATGGATGCTTTGCTTGTTCAGAAATCATTTAGTCTGTTTAGCAAAAAATGCTTAAGACATGCTTTCTAATCCCTGTGCTGGTGTTTTGTTTTCAGGCCTAAACACATAGTTGCAGTTGCCACACACTTTTGAGACAGACATTGGATGCTGTATTTTGATTTTTAACTTGCAGGTCAAATGAATACAGTCTGCCGCTAAGCATATTGCTAACAGTAAATCTGTTAATCCTCTTGACAATAACGCTTAATACAGGGACTTTTTCCACAAAAGAGAAAGTGCTTTGAAAAATACCTATTAACTTAAGGCATTTCACCGCACAGATTCAATGAAATTTAAAATGAAGCTTGGTTCTAGCTTGGCCATAATAATCCTATCACCTGATTGCTGTTTTTCCTGTTGTTATTAGTCTCTCTTTATAATCTGTTTGACTCCTTTCCTGTGCTGGCTTCACTTTGCAGGCTAATTAAAGGGGGTGGTGTTTTGATTGAAGTCATTATTACCTTCCATTGTAGCAGCACCTTGGAGATTAACACTGAAGCATGTTCCATGAAAAGACAAAGTCTTGGAGCCAATGGGGTGGATTACTGTCAGTATGGAGCTGTAGAAAGGTAGAGGGAGGCAGTAATTCCTATACAAAAGTAGACAAATACATAGTCTGTGACTAAAAACTTTCCCTGCTGAGATCCATTGTCTCAGATCGAGGTTCTCTGTCTTTTGAGGGTCCCTCTCACCAATGGTAAAGACCTCAGCTCCAGCCAAAGCCAAAGTCTAGGTGATGCAGAAGCGTAATGGTCAGTGACATTCCATATATTATGTTCCAACACACTTGTAAAGCGCCATTGTAACTCCATAACTACTTTATTGATTACCGTCTCTCTGATTAAAAAATAGCGTCTGCAACAAACTGAATTCGTACACGTCAATGGCCGCAGAACTTTCCGTCTCCTTTTAGTGAAAGATGTGTGTGTATGTAATGGTGTATACTATATAGCTAAAAATGATTATACTATTATTAATAAATCCTGTTAACTTTAAATGTGTAATGTTCATAAGATTAATCTCCTGATTTACCAGTAAATGCATACAAGAAATACTCTTTAAAAATATTTAGCTGCTTGATAAAGGATTTCTGTTGTTATGCATAACTTTAGGTATATATTAAAAGTGGCTTCATTTAATGTAATTAATTTGCTCTTGGTATTTTGTCCATCATTATTAAGTACCTGGTTATTGTTATCGATAATAATAACTTTGCTTTGAAAGGACAGGGGAGTTTCATCTGAATTTGTGATGAATTTCTGCAAAGGAAAAAATCTTTATCAAATCCCTATTCTGCGGCTTCAATAAACAGAACCCATTACCTCACGGCAGCTTTTGTTGGCCTTATACAAGAGAGAACAAAATGGTTATTCAAGGGAACGCTTTAGATTTTTATTGTGGGTAGTATTCACAAAGAGCAGTGTTATTGTATTAAAAAGACCCATCTGTACCAGAAACAATGGCTTCAAATTATCTTTGAATACTCAGTGAAAAAATATAATGCTTGTTCTTCTCATTCCGCTTGGCGGGGGGATAATACGGACTCGCCATGACTGACTTTTTGTTGTTCTGGGTGCATTCTTCGTCTTTTTAAACCGGGCCCTTTTCAGATATCTGTAGGCATAAAAGGCTTTTCTTGTTACAGGGGTAGCGAGCTAAGGCTATAGCGCTTGGTGATGGGACTTAGATGGTTGCTTGCTGGAGTGGGAGCTCCGTGTCTCCGGCGACCCATCGGGGGATTGCGAAACGGAGTCTGGGGGATGCCCGGCGTGTCCGGCGGAAAAAAGGCTACTTCGTATGGGCGGACGCGGCACCTTTTTCTTGCTAATCAGTCTACCACAAGGAGGGAGTCCAGTAGGGCAAGTAAGTATCTCTGGCAGCGGGAACTTAAGAGATACGAGTAAAACAAGCTTTTCCGCAAGCTGAACGGTGAAAAGCGATTCTGCGTGTTTTACGTGAAGTTAAGTGGTGACGATCCTGCGATCTATAGTAAGTGCTGCTTCGGGCGAAAATGAGCGCTTGTGCGGCTTGTGCGCTTTCATCCGAGACACGGCCATGTGTTTATTTCGATTTTTGGGAAACACTCTTGCACGTTTCCTATACGAAGCATGGGACTGCGTTATGCATTGGTGACAAATAAAGAAACTGCAAGAAAAATAAAATGGTTTACTGGAAAGGCTAATGGGTTCTGCATTTCGGAAAGCGTCTGATTCAGGCAAGGCTAAAGACTGACTATGGCAAGACCGTACAACATTTCACCAAATTAGCTGCCATGGTTGTATTAGAAAACTTTTTAAACTTGAACTTAAAGGACGCCCCAACACTTTTCACCCCCTCTTATGGAAAAGGTGTTAAGTACTGTCCAGTCTTCCTCTGGCTTCACCGAAAATGTTCTTACGGTTATAAAGATCATTAGTAGTTCGATTAAACTGCCATAACAGTCTTGGTTGTCCGTTGCGTGTAACTCTTTAGTTATAAGCTTGTTTGATTTTTGAGTATACGTCTGTCAGTAGAACTTATGTAGGCCTATATTATGCTTTGCTTTGGTGACACAACAAGGCTTGTATTATGTATAATGACTTTTAAAATTAATGAAAAATGCTGCAGTTTGTTACGCGTAATGTGTAAGACATGTAAGTCGTAATTGTGGAAATATATTTATATTTTCCCTTTTTGGGATATACTAAATATTCCAGATTCTTCAAATATTATTTTAAAGAGTATTATTTTACCGGTATTACAAATTTATATTTAAAATTCTATTGGCGTCTCTAGTGTCTAGTACGGCCTCTGGTGGACAAAATGAGTCTCACAATCAATTCATTCAACCGTAATTTTATCTGTAATTATTTAAGACGCCGTTTGTATAATAATTATTGTAGTAATGCAAAATGTATGGTTTTATCCATGTGTGTGATCTTTTTTATGTAATGCAGTCTGAGCAACCTAGCAACAAGATTTTTATTTACCTTTGCTCTTGAAAACAAATAAAAGCCTATCATTATCGAAATGTAATTGTCAGTTGACTTGATGCCACAATAAGAAAAAATCAATAGTGTAAACTTGTAATATATGTTGCCATTGCTGTACACCTGCTCCCTGTGTTTTGCTAGATTATACAGTTATTAAGCGATATTATGTAAGTAATAGCGAAGAAGCCGTGGCAGAGCCAGTCAGGGGTACAGAGCGAAACGAATTGGTTGTGTTTTTTTCTTTTATGTTTTGCCAAATGTAAGTTAGTGTTTAATAATGTGGAATCTGCTTTGGTTAAGGGAATGTCTTGCTTGTAGTCTGTTTTTTAAAAGCGCCTGTAGCTTCTTCTTCTTTTATTATTATTATTATTATTATTATTATTATTATTATTATTATTCATAATAATAACAATATTCCCGTAAGTAGTTAAATAGTGCTTCCTCAAACAGTGGCGGTCATAATACTGCACTTATTAGCAATGCTGAGAAATTCCAGTTAACGAGGATGTTCTCCAAGAGTGTACAGATCTCCCCGCGGCTCTCCTGCATTCCCATTAGCAAATTAGCGACGGAGAAGAACTCAGATGCAGAATGCCTGGACGCAATTACACAGCGGTATGGTGGGCCTGTAGTGCTGTCACTTAGAAGGAAAGGCCTTCAGTTCATATCTAGGTATGCATTTCACTATTATTTCTGTTAGAAACTTTATTTAAATCATAACTTTTAAATAAATATTACATCGTCGTGGCGAAAAATATCGATTTTATCATTTTTACATTTCAAAATTATAATATAATTTTAAATAATGCAGATAGTGGTCCTTTCTGTATCGTGTACTCTTTTATCGCTTAGTAACACGACAAGGATTGACTTCACGATCACAAACGCACCTATGCATTCGGAATGTATTATAAAATAAATTTAAAATAGGTAATATGAATCAGTTTTACCACTAGACGGCGCTATGTGTACACAGCAAAGTGGTCGGGTTCAGCGTTGGCCAACTTCGTCACCTTTGAATGTATGTGCACATTCGCTTATCTGCACTGATCTCGCACATGACGCATACGTGTTTACTTTGCCTAAGCGAGTAGCTGCATGCATTTGGTTTCCAAAAGACCCATTTATTCAAACAAAAATATTCTGTTTTACATCCACGTGTACATTTAATATATAGCTTGATGGTTAATATATATGTCTTCTTCTGTTTTGTTGATACACCTCACCAGTATTAAACCTTCAGTGAAGGCTGAGAAAAGACAAAAATACTTTTTGAGTCTAATAATCTAGCAACAGCGCTCAAGAAAGCGAAAGGGGGTAGTTTACTTTTACTTTAATGTGATCCGGTGCAGCAACTACCAACAACTTTGTTGTTGGAAAGTTTATATTTCTGAGTCATTTAATTTAACTCCTTTAATGTCTTGTATATTTATCCTTATTTAATCATGAAAAAGTTGTTTATGCATAAATCTAGAGGATTATCATATAATTAATTGTTATTAGGTTATAAGAGGTGCATTTAGATCAAAACGCGCACGTTCATTTTGTACCTTTATTGGTTGAACTTTGAAATCTAGTTGTCTTTTTTAATTAGATCATCTGCAGTCATAATATATTTAACCCTGTCTAATTAGGGACTAAGTTATTTTAAGGCAGTGTGATTCATTTAAAAA
Source organism: Cyphomyrus plagiostoma (assembly GCA_019775915.2). Lineage (NCBI taxonomy): Eukaryota > Metazoa > Chordata > Actinopteri > Osteoglossiformes > Mormyridae > Cyphomyrus > Cyphomyrus plagiostoma. The sequence continues at coordinate 10,136,327 of JABFEA020000036.1, read as the reverse complement.
TGAGAAGGACAGAAAGTGAGGTATGGTAAAGTTTTTACGGCCAATAAATTTAAACACTACTCAATCAAAAATATATCAAATAAAAAATTGCATTAAATTTATATTATACATTCGATACGAGTTTTCAGACAAAAGAGAAGTCTTTGGTTCTCATGCAGCTATAGTACAGTAAATCACTCTTCTCGAACATTGTACAACTGTTTATTGTATACATACCAAAATTAACGCAAAGTAAAAGTTTCGGGAACGCATATTCCTGTTGTTTTGAGCGGGAAGCACTTCCAGTGTGACACTGTAGTCAAATATTTTCACTTTAGCACCTGCTTTAATACTAAATATGAAGTTTCTATTGGGTGGTTTGAGAGTAGCTTCTGGCACGCTGTAGCACTGCTGAGCAGCGGTAACCCCGCCCCTTTATGCTAATAAAACACACAATCCTGGTCGAGGGAACAGTCGCTCTGTGATTGGTCAGGTAAAACCCATTTATTCCCTGACAGCCCTCATCACATGAATGGTTGTCTATTAACTTGTTCAAAAAGTATCAGGAGTTGTCAAGGCTCTGCCGAAGAGGGAAAAAAGTAGTTTGTTGATTCTTAAAAGACCAAGAGAGAAGTTTCTGGACACATCAGGATTCAAAACAGGATTCGCTTTGGGTGAACGCAGCAAAGTCGTTTACTATTTGAGTAAAGTTACAGAAATCCCGCAAGGTATCAATTACCTTTGGTTTGGACTTCTTTTTTGGTGTAGCAGGTTAAAACAAGATCAATTTCAATGTACAACATGATGGAAACCGAACTCAAACCGCCCGCACCCCAGCCAAATTCTGGGGGAACGGGGAACTCGAATTCATCTGGAAACAACCAGAAAAACAGTCCGGACAGAGTAAAGAGACCAATGAACGCCTTCATGGTTTGGTCTAGGGGGCAAAGGAGAAAAATGGCGCAGGAAAACCCTAAAATGCACAATTCGGAAATTAGTAAGCGACTCGGGGCCGAGTGGAAACTTCTGTCGGAGAGCGAAAAGCGACCTTTCATCGACGAAGCAAAGCGCCTCCGAGCGCTACATATGAAGGAACACCCGGATTACAAATACAGACCTAGGCGGAAAACCAAGACGCTAATGAAGAAGGACAAATACACCCTGCAAGGTGGGCTTCTCGCACCGGGCGGTAATGCGATGAGCGCCGGGGTGGGTGTTGGGGCTGGCTTAGGCGCAGGGGTCAATCAGAGGATGGACAGCTATGCGCATATGAATGGCTGGACCAACGGCGGCTATGGTATGATGCAGGAGCAGCTTGGCTACCCGCAACATCCTGGCTTAAACGCGCACAATACGGCACAGATGCAGCCCATGCACCGGTACGATATGAGCGCTCTTCAGTATAACTCAATGACCAGCTCACAGAGCTATATGAACGGATCGCCCACATATAGCATGTCCTACTCCCAGCAGAGCGCTCCCGGGATGACTCTGGGCTCTATGGGTTCGGTAGTCAAGTCAGAGTCCAGTTCCAGTCCACCCGTAGTCACTTCACCGGCTCACTCAAGGGCTGCTCCATGTCAGACCGGAGACCTTCGGGACATGATCAGTATGTACCTCCCAGGTGCGGAAGTACCAGAACAAACGACCCAAACCAGACTTCATATGTCTCAACATTATCAGAGCGCACCTGTACCTGGCACAACAATTAATGGCACACTCCCGTTATCACATATGTAAATGCCCCTTTTTATTCAAACTGGACTTCTGTGAACTATTTTTGTACAGCTCGTTTGGGGGAGAAATTGTATAGGACTCAAGGAACGAACTTTTTTCTTTTTCTGTTCTTTTTAAAAGGAAAAGTTATAGAGGAACGGTAGGAACTTTGCAAGACGTTTTTTTTCTTTTCCCCCCAAAAGTGAACTGGATTTTAAAGAGTGAGAATCTCATTCAATCAAGTGTTTTATTATTGCAATCAAGTTTTGTACAGTATTTATCAAATAAACGCAATCAAAATGTAATGTTTGTACACTCTAGGCAGTTAGTCTTTTTAACAATTCTGCAAAAAAGCGAAATATATATGAGCTGGATTTGGTTATAATATTGCAAAACGTTAAAAGAAAAGAGCTGATATAAATCAGGTAAAATGTTTCTTGAAAATACTTAGACTGCTAAATCGTTTCAATTTTGTTCACAGTAAAAATACGAAAGACCTTTTTTCGTGAAGATTAAACATAATTGTTAATTTATAATTTTGTGTCCCACTTTTCATCTGTTAAAGATATGAAGTTTGTGTTATTTTCTCATGGTTTGTAATATTTCTGTATATCTACTGTGGTATTTTAAGTTTTTTTTTCCATTTTCATAGTTGTATTTTAAAATTTGGCCTGTATTTAGAGCAGTTGCCGTCACTTGTACATATTTGAACTAATAATATCATAATAACAGTTACGTTTTCAGCTTACGTTTTTTTTCAATATGCAGTTTGAAATTAATAAATTTTTGGAATTTTGATATTGAAATTTGTTCGAGTTTTGATTTTGTTTATCATTGTAGGTTTTCTGCGACTGTCATTCACCCCCATGTGTTTTTAAATTACAAATGAGTCTTATTATGTTGAAACCGCATATAGGAAACTCCATTATGCATGTCTGTATGTTTCTGTCTTTTTAAATATGTCTTGTCGTCTCGTTTAGAATTTTTATTACTTTTTTGTACTATATATTGCGTAGTGTATCAGCTGTGTCTAATTTTATTCTTAATCTGAAGTACATTCTGCAGAAACGTTCCTTATTTAATAATTGCATGTAAAAGTAAAATGTAATAATCTCTTTTAATGTCACATTAGGAAAATCCGAAATAGGACATGGAAAACATGCACTTTGCATTGCTTTCAAGTAAGTATGGGATATGTTGGCTGTATCCCACAATAAATTAAACGTATACTTCATAATAAACATGACGCTCTGCTTGTACTAAATGTAACGACATTTCTGTCTTTTTAGTGAACGCAAGCATCGCGTTAAAGGATGAGCGGGGAACCCTCTACAACTCAAAACTTTGGTGCCTGTGTTCGTTTCCCTGAAGGGCAGAGATAGGACGCCAAATATAGCGACGATTTTCATCAAGGTAGTTTTCATTTGCTATTTCAAAAAACGCTGTTTTTCCTTTTTTGTCTCTCAGTAGGCTAATTAATGAATTTGTCGACTTCGGAGACTGTTCGATATTGTGTAACATAATACATATTATGTTGTATTAAAACGGTAGACCTTTTAAACCTAGTAAATAATTAGGATTTCACGTGGTTTGATAAGAGAACGTGAAAACAAACGCAAATCATTAAAAATGGAGCAGAGCAACACATCAAATGTTATTATATCAGCGCCTCTGGCAATATAACAAACACCGCTACATTAAAGCGCCATATTAGGCCTTCGACCATTTAAAATTAATTTTCAATTCATTTCAAATTATTTAATTTTAGATATTTCATTGTGTTGCTTATATACCTAATACATTTAGCTTTAAGTAGTGTCATGCCTTTTCCAATGACTGATTTCTCACTAACCGCTATATCCATTAAAAACAAGATTAAGACCGAAGCATGGCTCATTTTCATATTAGCATTAGCCTGGATTTATTCATAACTAACATCTTCAATAATAATATTCTGTTAGAACACCTTTTCACTAACGTATCTGTATATAAATATGCCTATATATATTATCTTAAAATTTAAAGGCGATAAGGTCATCCCGTTTTGCTGCCCGTTTAAAAAAGATAATGAGGTAAAACAACAACAACAATAATAAATAGCATTTTAAAAGTGAAGGGTATTACAATGTTTAGCTGAACTGCAGACGTAGATTAGCAGAGTTCCCTGCCAGGCCTGGGAAGCTGCTATTACACTGCATCTCAGGGGAGAAGGGCTCGCATTAACCGCTAAATGAATATTTGACGAGGGCTCATTCCCAAGTATTATTTCTACAAACGTGTCCCTGCTGGACTTTCAAAGGGTCAGGGAGCAGTGGTTCAATTAATTATTTATACAACTAGTGGACCGGGTTGTAATAGCGGAACATGTTTCTTGAACTAGTAACTTTAATGATCGAATGGTACATATATTTTATAGACTTTGATGCGCTTCATCCTATTAGTACTATTTATAAAAAATGCTTACTTACATACGTTTAGAGTATCATACTTATTTTGATTCATTTAGAAGAAAAATAGATGGAACATGTTTAAATTAACTATAGTATATGAAAACTATACAGATCGGCCTCACATTTATTTTTTTAACGCTGCTATTTTCGTAAATAAAGTGTGAGTATTAATATGCTAGACGCCAGGGAACATAATTTTTATTATGTTTGTATATGTTTTCATGAATTTTATGCATAACGGTGAATGGGAGTATTTATTACACTTTCTTTAAAACATATAAAGCGGTCTAAAATTACAACTAAACTTCTGCAGTCTTCAGCTTTATAGGAAGTGTACTGGACCCCCACTGAGGTTTTGTGACTTGCAAAGTCGTCCGAGAAAACATGGCATTGCCCCCGGCGCGCATACAACCCTGTCCTGCAGTAGCGACGCGATCCTCATTCATAGCCATTACGAGAAGAAACTGAAAATGCATCGTCAGGTTTGCGTTCAGCCCGTTAGATGTGTGCTTCGGCTCTCGGTACACTGCTCAGATGTTACTGTAAATAATGGAAATGTGTACATCAGTGACATTTGTTTGAATAGTCATAGTTTTGCACTCTGCACTCAAGTCATAAACCTGCATTTTTGTGTATTCTGTGTGTTGCACAAGAAATACTGAATTTTGTAATTCGATATATCATTCTCTATGCAACAGGATCAGGATAAAACTGAGAAGACCAGGAGACTTCTGGAAAGTGAAAAGTGTATCGCGGCAGCACACATTGGAAGGGTGATGACATTTTAAGACTAATATGAGCAGCAACAGGTGGTAAGCGTATATTAGTTCTCTCGTTAATAAATAACAATTAATAATTTTGTCGCGTATTTATTTCTATTTATATGAAAAATTCCCTTATACTATCGCGCAACGAGTGCTTTTAATGCCACAGTCATCGTCGATAACAAGTTAGGGATCTTCATTGCGTGCACTGCGCCTTTTGAAGCGCGTAGTTTCCCATCAATAGCTGCGACAAATACTGTCTGGCAATCATTTTAGATTGTCTAACTGCTGCTTAAGGTAGCCTCTATTGCCGGTTAATTTTATCTTGCATGATGCTGTTCAATTGTTTTACTTATGTAGATTTCGTGTACATTTTTAAAGATGTTTACTTATTAGGAAGTGAAAGCACGTGGTATGATGAGTAAAATATTTAATATTGCTTGGTTTTTTATTTGGTTGAAATTTGTCGTAGGACTTGGGGAAAGAGACGTAATTGGTGTGGTGAACACACGCAAACTCCTCCTGAGAAGCTTATCATCCGCAACCAGATTTACTGAATGCTAATGAGGAGCATGACGTAATCTGTCTGTAAATTATGAATGTTTTTTATTTTAGCTTCATTTCCCTGTCGCAAACATTTCGGAGACAGTATGTTGTACATTACAATAACGACACGGGACTAACGTTTAAAATTAAGGTTATGCCAGTAATCGTCCAGTTTTTGCCTCGTTAACAGACGAACGAGCACACGCCTCGAAAAAGTTATATTTTAGGTATATTATTGGTTAAATAATTTAATATTTAGAATTAATTTAAAATCTGAGTTGTTTCATAATATAACAAAAGAAATTGGTAGCAGCTCTTCTGCGTATAGGACATGTTTGTCTAACATGAGTTTTTGTGTCATTCATTTCCCATCTACTTACAGCAGCAAAAATAGTTTGCTTATTCTTTAAGGTTTTTAAAATAAGCATTTTTTAAACACCTCCAAACAATTGGATATTCGGGTTAATGTCATGCAAAACAGGGAAAACGTCGGTATAAATAATGACTTGTTCTTCACAGTTTATTTTTTTCTTTTTCGGAGGGGGGAGTTGCGGTGGGCAGGCGTGCAACATTGTGAGATGTGTTGAATTGAAAACTGTCAGAGATGTCGTCTATTTTAACAGTCTCTCATGGGGTGAATGCCAGTCGCTCCCTGATCCAGTGCAGGTGCAGGAAAGCGGGGGGATGGGGGTCTCTCCCCTCGGCCAAAATGCGCATTCTCTTCAATAGACCACACACTGTCAGCCAGCATGGCATAAACTCTGCGCTTCTCAGACTTTTTTTCCCCTCGCACAGGCCTCACTGAGTGCATTTTAGTGCTTCACAAATCACACAAGTACTAGTCTGAATTTCTCCGGAGCTCCGCTAATGTGCCCTCTTCGTCTCAATTCTCATCGCCACCATCATTAGGTTTGTCATTGTTATCACTGCTGCAGAGTGGCTGGGTGGGAGGAAATAGCGCACAGCGGGTCGACATATAGTGCACCAAATATTTTTAAAGTATTATAGCAGTTAAACCTTTTTTTTTTTAACTAATCGCTGTTATTTTTCTGAGATTGCAAAATGGGAGCCCCGGTTGTCCCTTTGCTGTTTGCGAAATTCTGGCGTAACTCATTTGGAGTGGTGACCGCATAGCTTACGTTTGACCAACAAAACACTGTTTTAAAAAGAGGATTTTATACACTATTCGTTTATTGTACGATTTAAATAATGGTCGGAAAAGTAGAGATTTTACACCTTAAGTAGTCGAAAGCATGCAGAATTCTTAAGATGCGCAGACTGGCATACAGATAGTTATGTGCAAGGTGTAAAATGAAACCATCAAAAATATAAACTGTGACCAGATTGGATGTGTACAAACGTTAAATTTTATCAACGTGGATTTGTTTGCGTCCCACGCTTACAACATTTAACTTTTGGACTTTCAGCGAATTCACCGAAAACTTATTAATGTATATGATATAAAACAAAGGACTTAAAAATAAATAATTAAATCATGGCATATCACAACAAGAGCCTTTCAATTATTTTCCTTTTAAATTTAGACTGCACGTTGGTATCACACCGGTAAATGTTAAACATTCGCCTTTATACACAATACATGGCTTTAGGGAATGTTTATTTAATGGAAAAGCATGCGAACATTGCATCTGATATCATCAACTTAAACTCAAATATAAACACATTGTTTTATAACAAATTCGAGTTAATACGTTGTTAATAGCAATATAACAGTGGATAATTGGCCCTTTTTTTCCAGACAACAATGTAAATCGCCATCTCTTTATTATTTAATAACGTCAAACGCTTCGTTGGATTGGCTCCGACAGTGAAGGCCTTTTCTTTGCATGCAGTGTTTTTTAAGGGGGGAACAATACGGACCTAATTGTTGAGATTTCAGAACTTGGCTGCAGTGAGTGAACATCAAAGATAGGCAGATGCGCGCTGCCCTCTCGGTCATAGCGGGTCCGCAGCCTGGGATCCTGGGTCCCAGCAGCACCTTAAATGTCTCCCAAAACAAACTTATTTGCTTGACAACGGAGGATTCATAGCACAAGATTTATAACTGATTGGGAATAAGGCTCTTATAAACAAACAAATAAATGCATAAATTTAAAAATCGTATTTACGAAAGTATATAGTTCTGCACTTGTAAGAGTTATACTCCAACGCGAAGCACCTATAATAAAATAATAAAACTGAAGTTTATATAGGAAATAATTCCAGTAGCTTTCGAAGAGTGAAGTATTTATCCTAAGATATTGTTGCCCTCAAAAAAAAAAAAAAACAGTGAAAATAACACCTAGCAACAAGTGACCACTAATAAGGGCTTTACAGCTTACTTAATACTTTGCACCGTATTTGATGTTGACAGTAAGTTAGAAATACTTACTTTATTGATTTGGTTATTTATTGTAGGCCCATGGCTGCAGAATTTGGTCATGAAAAGAGGCTGGACTACTTTTCCTGTTTCCCCAGCTAATAGCCCACCCTATGGTTAGAACAATATAGGCTTTGATGGTAAGCTGCAGTCAGCAGGGGTGTTCACAACGGTGCAGGACAAACTCGACCTTTAATAGCCCGTGGACTCAGCCAGAGAGGTGAAAGAGGCAGGGAAGCCGGGCACGGGGAGGGTGGTGGGGGGGCGGGGGGGTTAGCGGTGCTGCTGTGTCTCACACTATTTAATACGGAGAAATATCCTTGGACTCAGTGCCTGTTTAGCTCCCGTGGAAACATGTATGTAAAGATGACTAAACACATTTACAGAATTAAGGTGCGTTCTTCGCCCAAAAAGCAAAGCGATTCAGTCCATCTTGAAAGTTTTATCGTACATGCCATAATGTACACGATTATTATGCAGATATAGCTGTGTCACATACTTTTCAACAGCATTAATTACACTAACCAGTTTTCAGTCTACGTGCTTTATAGCCTTTATTATTTTGTCTTTAATCGTAGTGTTTCTGAAGTCGTATTTCCAAGATTTATCCCGCTATCAAAAAGTTATTCCCTCATCAAAAGAAGCAAGGGCTTAAGCGTGGTTTTAAATTATATTATGTATATATATTCTTTTTCAAAGATAGATAAACAATTTCTTATCTAAATGATGGAAGGAATACCCTCCTATTATCCCCGCGTGTGAATTGTTGTAACTTTGCCATCCCAATGTAGAAGACAAAAAGGCTCGTTTGATCAGTGCGCTTTAAATCGGTTGAACACGGGCCGTGACGAACAGCCTCGGTTGTATTTTCTGGCAGTCGTTCCCCGAGGGAATGCTTTTTAAGATCCGGCGTGTAAAAATGCCACGATGTGTCCCGTCTGATTTATTTTTTTATATAACTTTAACAATATGATGACGTTTGCGTGTAAGCAGGACAAATTAGAAAATGTAAGTGAAATTTAAAAAATAATAAAATAAATTAACAAGAAATTATAATTTAACAGACGTTTTTGCGTCATTTAAACATTTCCTGAATGTCCATACTTTCCGTACAACGACAACGAATTACCTAGTTAGGTCAATGAAAATGTTATTCATGACTATATATAGACTATATAGATATAACAAATATCTTTCATATATATATATATATATATATATATATATGAAAGATATTTGTTATATGAACTTGTATGTTTATATTTTGAATATATTCCCGTCATAGGCAATATGAACTGCTCTCTCTCTCTCTCTTTCTCGCTCTCTCTCTGCGCTTGCTGCCATCAAACTTCTCCAACAGGAGTCTATTGTTCTCCCAATTTTCCTCCCAATTTCAGGCTTCAGTTGCATATCTGAACTTCTTTCTTAATGACGGTATTACTACCTGATTTGCCTTAGATCTCAAAAGATATACATCTTAGATTTGCAGATGGAACACGATAATAGAGTCTGTGGCATGTCAAATTTATTTCTTCATTTTATTATATTTTATAATAGCTTTATTGAACGTGCAAAATATCTTAAAAGAGCCGTACACAAAACTGGACCTCGGTTACTATTGCAGCATCATGAGGTAGATTAACTGCAAAACAATTAGGCCTACTGAAAATCGAAGTTCATTCGTCTAGTTGATCAGTTACATTAAATTACAAATGCGTTCCGATGTTTTAAAATAAAAAATAGAATAGCTAATATTTTCATTTCTCCTTCTCAGTCACAAGAGTCTAAGATAATCCAAATGAAAAAAATGGGCCTAAACGCCTAAAACACTTCAGTTAAACCATTTATTATAAGTATCGTAAATGCATTTCGATCGGTTATTTTTTTCTAAATACAAATGCAGCTTGAGCTTCAAACGATGGATCGCATTTGTCGGTGTACTGCATGATCTTCACCGAATTAAATTTATAAGGTGACACTTCTCAAGGGCCACTTCATTAAGAAAGATTTATCAGGTACGTCGCGACAGGCCCGTTTAACGACTCGGTAATACCATTTCTTTTGGGGGACCCGAACGATTTAGGCCTAATCGGCGATTCTCTATTCCCAACAATTTGCTATGGAATCATTCAAAAACAAGTATCTCACCCACAGTTCTCGAAAGAATTTCCATGATTAAACACACTTGAATGATAAAAGTAGAAAGTATTAGAAATTAAATGAGCACATTCTTAATCATAGATCATTTAAAATAGTTGTGTTAAATATACTCAATTACATGCATGACTGAACTCCAACAGTAAATTCTGTCCATCCACTTGGTAGCCTATTCTTTCGCAACAGCCAAAACTGGAAACTCGATTATGTTGAATCCATACATTTCTACGGATTTCATCAGCCTAATTAATTCTCAAGTGTGGTCCATAGGTCTAAAACTGAATGGGCTTCTTTTGCTACCCAGACAAAGACTTTGCTGGAATGTGAATGTAGATTTTTTTGCTTAAAAATATTGCCAAGGGCCATCTGTAGCATTTTCACGAGAAGAGTGGATTAGACGGTAAGCAATATGTTATGTACAATATAAACAAATGAAAGTACAACTAAGTGACGAAATAGTGTGTGTGTGTGTACGTATATATATGTATATAGCTATATATATATATATAAAATGTGTGTGTGTATATATATATGTGTGTGTGTATATATATATATATATATATATATATATATGCTTCGTCTTATTTTCACAATTATTACTGATAGGGATGCTGCGTAGCAATGTACCGTTAATGTCATATTTTGAAGCATAATGAACGTCTTTTTTCACTCGGCAAGTGATTAGCAGAATTTAATTTTAATGCTGCAATTTAAAGATTAAATAAATGTTGATTTGTTAATTCGCTTTATTGTTTTGATGCGCACAATGTTTTTCTAACGACTGTTAATACTATGTTAGATCCCGGTTTGCATACAGTTCAGTCTTAATCACAGATACTGAGACATACCACATGGGGTTGTTTGCAAGAATATTAACAATAATGATGATGATGGTGATGAGGGAGGATTATCGATTTGTCCTGAGTTTAAAAAAAAAAGATGTAAAATGGGTAAAAGTCCGTGATCGCCGACTTGCACCTGGGGCGGGTTTATTATAATTTAGAGCTTGGAGATTCAGAGCGGTTGGAGGTATGGCAATCAGTGCGGCCCCGGTCACCGCTTTCGATTGTAAATAAGAGGAGTTCACACGCCGATCAAGTGACCGGAGGGAACAAGCGAGCCATTTTAACCAGGTGGCTATCTCCCCATCGTGGAGATCAGAGCTCTGTCACTCCTGAGCGCGTCATTGTGTCCCCTCTGTGAAATGACAGCTACTTCAGAAAAGAGAAGCAAATAGCAGGATGGGATTTCGCTGTCAGAGTGAAAAAAATCCTGCATTATTCTAAGCAAACCGGTGCACAAAATTGTCACTTTCATTGACAATTCACGCATAATTTTTAATACTTTCTTTTTTTTAAGCAAATAACATTTAAAAGCTACGGTTGTTTCGAACGAGTCTCTGCAACGTAGTCTTTCATGTGCGTTTTTTCATTTCAGATGCATTGTGATTCGCGAGCAATCTAATTAAATGATTAGGCCAATGTATTTGGAAGAATAATTTAAATCTTTATTATTATTATTGTTTTGAGAAGTAATGCTGGTGCAGGTGTTTATTATATAAACAATACATCGTGTACAATTCAGATATCAGTTCTCAGATATACAAAGGGTGAAATGTGTGAGAAAATGGACGTCTGATATCTATAAAACATTGCATCGTGTAGCCTATCCGCTATCTCTTAGGTCCTGAAAATGACTTCGGGATTATCAGAAAGAGGTTATTCACTGCAAGGCGTTAGTTGATTGCAAACGATTTTTACCCATCTGGTTGCTTTCTCTGTTCTTTCCAGAACCGGTTAGTTGTTGAAACAAAATTAATTTTGGATATCGAAAACTAGCGAGATGTTTAGTCAAAATGTATAACCAGGCCTAGGTAATGCCACAATATCTATGGCAAACCAAGCGGAAGATTTGAAGGCCATTGAAAAGTGGATAGGAAATCATGATATGACTCATTTTTACTCGTTCTTCAGCGACATTCAAATGAATCATTCGACGACGCAGTCAATATAGCTAGTTATTTTTATATAACATTTTCCTAAGCTCCTTTATTTTATACATCGAAGTGAAAGCATATTCACACAAGCTGAAGTTTCTGGGTCATTTATCTCGCAGCTCGACTCATCAGTTGATAACGATCATATTCAATGAAAATGTAATTAACCGCATTTTGTACTGGACACTTGTTCAGAGTGTATGGGGGTTTCTTCATACCAGATGATCGAAACGTGTATATTTACTACTTTCTCCGTAATAGAACGTTGCAATTAGATAGGAAAACTGTGAGGTAGGCTATATCTGACAAAATCAGTCATTATAACTATAGTTAGATATATATTACAGCCTAACTAATATATACGCCCCATCATCTATGCAGTTTTTGATTCTGGAGTGACATGCAGGTCGTAACAGGTAATATTTTTTCTGTTATATTATATAATTAATTAATCAGAAAGATTATGGTGACATGGTGGTGCAGTGGTTAGAACTGTTACCTCATTCTTCTGGGACCTGGGTTCGAGTCTCTGGGTTACTGTGTGGAGTTTGCATGTTCAACAGTTTCCTCCAGGTACTCCAGTTTCTCCCCGCAGTCCAATGACCTGCAGAGGCTCCTAAATTGCCTGTTGGTGTGTGAATGTGATAGGCTGGCCCCCCTGTCCAGGGTTGTTCCCTGTCTTGTGCACGTTGCTTCTGGGATAGGCTCTGGAACCCAGTAGGATAAGCAGGTTGGAAAATGGATGGATGGTGACATAAATATTTAGTTAGCACTTCTTTGAACTTTCCAGTTCTACTATGAGATACTGTGGTTTGAAACTGTTGTAGGATTTATAGAAGAGGTTAAGACAATTGGCAACAAAATATTCCATATTAACACACATACACAATACGAATTCTATCAGATAAGGTGAAGGAAATGAATGTTTATAATCATGTTCATCTTACTTCATAAAATTGAAAAGTTTTGTTAAAGTGTTTTTGAATGTTATGACCGTGACTTTGTCTCTCAAGTTACAGAAAGGCAAATGGAGCAGTAAAATCTTAAAAAAAAATATGCACAGTATGCTGGAACAGTGAAAGCAACTGTAACAATTTAGTTTATAAGCAGGAACTTAGCAGATAGAGAAAATGATTAAAACCTGCCAAGATTTCTTTCCAAAACAGTTCATATTTAGCCATCTCTAATAAAAAGAGAACATATCTTTGATGTGAGGTAGTTTGATTTCATAAATCAGGTGACACATGTGAATGTATTCCCTAGTCCACAGTGCCTAGTCACTGTGGAAACTGCCAGAACATTTCAGTTAGAACAACTGAAGTTTGAAGACGTCAGCTTGCGGTGTCACCAGCTCTGGCCTCTGTACCAGTTTCTTTTGGGCTTGGTTGTGTTGTAGGCGAGCTACCTCGGTCGGGCGCTGGGCATGTTGTGGGCGAGCTACCCCGGTCGGGCGTGTTGTGGGTGAGCTACCCCGGTCGGGCGCTGGGCGTGTTGTGGGTGAGCTACCCCGGTCGGGCGTCGGGCGTGTTGTGGGCGAGCTACCCCGGTCGGGCACTGGGCGTGTTGTGGGCGAGCTACCCTGGTCGGGCGCTGGGCGTGTTGTGGGCGAGCTACCCCGGTCGGGCGTGTTGTGGGCGAGCTACCCCGGTCGGGCGTGTGCTACCCCGGT
>JABFEA020000036.1:10092871-10109843 GCA_019775915.2 Cyphomyrus plagiostoma | reverse complement strand
CAGCCCGGGGGAAACCCAAGTGGGTACTTCAGCAGGTAGGCTATACGGCCCGGGGGAAACCCAAGCGGGTGCTTTAGGAGGTAGGCTATACGGGCCGGGGGAAACCCAAGCGGGTGCTTCAGTGTTTAGGCTAAATGGCCCGGGGGAAGCCCAAGTGGGTGCTGTAGCAGGTAGGCTATATAGCCTGGGGAAACCCAAGCGGGTGATTTAGTAGGTAGGCTATACGGCCCAGGGAAAACCCAAGCAGGTGATTAAGCGGGTTGGCTATACGGCCAGGGGGAACCACAGGTGGGTGATTTAGTGGATAGGCTATACGGCCCAGGGAAAACCCAAGCGAGTGATTTAGCAGGGAGGCTATATGGCCCTGGGGCTGGGAGACCAGGCCTGAGGCTACTGCTGTGGTTGGAAAAAACACTCTCTGCGTGGGATTTAGGCCCTACAAGGAGTTCAAACAGGTGATTATCAGCTGGGGCCGGACAGCTGGGCTTTTTTGAGGTCAGCACAGAATAAGAATGTATGTCTGTAATGAGTCGTAGGGCGCTATTTGCTATGGCTGATTAGTGGAGAACAATGAGCCCAAACAGACGTAACACTCACAATAGTAACTGGAGAGCCCCAAGACACTGTCTACATAATTATAAATGAGAGAAAATGGGGAATATGTTGGCTAAACAGGAGAGGGAAGTGAGGGGTGGACTCCAGGCCTCCACTGGTCCACCCCCACCACCCAAAAATGGGAGCAAAGAAGTGTAGCAATTGTCCAGTGACTGCTGTTTGCAAACATGTCATGTAGTGCTATGACTGGATCATTTGCACTCAGCTGTAGCCTAGCCAAGCTCAGCAACTGACATGACACACTCACACAGCTATGGCATTTTTATATGCACTCAATGGGTGACGGTGCTCGCAGGAAGGTTAGGGTGGCATTACACTGGAAATGCTGGGAAAAGGTGTTGGCTGGCAGACACTGAGCTTGTCATCTAATCTCCAGCCAGGGAACTAATCACTGATTACCATCCATATTTATATAGAATATAAGCATTAAAGAGCACTATTTAAATTAACATTCCTTATTTTACTGAGTGAATACTGTGTAATCTCAACTCTGCAATTAGTTCAAATGGCTAAGAGATCAACTTCATTAGTGTTTTCTTTTTTTCTTTTTTGACAGGAAGTATGGGTTTGCCAAATGTTAGGTCTCAGAGGAAGGCATATCTCTTTGGACAAGCTCCCCTAAATTAGCTTCAGTATCAGTTCCACACCATTTGCTCTCTTTTCAGAGCCCCCATGATATAGAAATTTCTCAAATATTTATTGTGGAGAAATTATTGAGAACGAGCCTGGTGTCTTTCATTTCTATGTTGACCTTATTGTTTTTAAATGAGGTCGTGCCTCATTTTAATAGGCCAGAGCTTGTTCAGTCCAGACTGGCAGGTTCAAAACATTGATATAAAGGTTTTAAGGGATACAATTCATGAGCAGGGTCAGCTTTGGCTTGACTGGTATCTAATTATTCATTCAGTTATACCGTTCACTTTAAATCTAGGTATACTGAATTTTGACGGTATTTTCAAAAGCAATGCTATTTTGAAGTAGCCCCCCATGATTCATAATTCCCCCCATGATAAATTCCCAAGAATAATTATACCCAAAATTCCATGGTACACCGTATTACCCGACGACTTCCCAAGCCTAGGTCAGTTGTTTAAAAGACTTAAACACCGAGAAAATAGCGCTTTTAAATCTGAGAGGGAATTATTGCATATGTATGAAATTCTTATTTTTGATATGATGTTTTTTTTAAGTGTTTTAAAAATTTGTTTATAACTGAGTCTCCCTCTCAAAGGCCTAGTGGTGATGTGACTGATTTGCTGGGACTAACCTCAAACCTACAAAAAATAAGGAAGCATTCAAGCAAACTGCTTGAAAGAAGTGCACTGTTTTCACTTTTCTCCCAGCCATGGGTAGATCTGGCCATCTTACCCAACAACTTATTAAATAAACTAGCTAATGCACCTCATAGCTGGTAGAATCCCAAGCTCCAGTCCCCCAGCGGTATTAAAGGAGTGTCCTGTAAATCAGTAACTCTCTGCCTTTGCTATGATGATATGGCTCCCACTGGTGTTTACCGTCCCCGCTGTGACTTCCTCTCAGTGTTGAGATAACCGACCTCCTAGCTAAGATGGCACCCGTCGCTGATGTGAAACCAGCTTGAACTCCCAATCAGAGTGTTTGTCTTGGGAGATGGTGATCATGTGTGCACTTGTGGGCTCACTCCCCATACGTGGCTCAAGCAGGACTAGCCGTCTGCCTTCACCCAGAGCCACGTGGTGCGGAGCCCTCTGCATTAAAGAAGGGGTCATCATCTCTAGGTTTTCTGCTAACTAATGGTGTTTTTCCACCATGCTGCACCCCCCCTCATATTGTTACAGCATGATATGCAGTATTCAGCGTGATTCCAGCTTGTTTTTGGTTTTTCTTTGCAGAAGCGTCACCTCAGTAAAGGCGTTGAGGGTTTGGAGAGTGACAGTAACGTAACGACAAAGAGATGCTTATTTACTGTTCACATGATGTGCAATATGATTTACTGTCTGCTAATTTTCGCTGGAACGTCTTTCAGAATCGGTGTATTTTTGTGAGCATTAAAAACACTAGCAGAGTTAACAATATCTAGCATAAATTTGCATTATGAATCCATTTTGTTCTGTAGTACTTTTTTAAGTAGGAAGTTTGAAATTTTCAAGCTCTGAGTTGTCGGGAATGCATCGGTTCAACACGATGTACAATACTACTAATAATGAATAATATATAGAATATGCCCTGTTTTTCTTCTGATAATTCATGCTCGAAACACCGGTGACTGCGTGCATTATGACCATTTGGAGGTTGGTGACGCGCCCAGCTTGGTTTGGTGTCGCTTGTCAGTGCAGATACAGCCTGCGTACGGCTCGCATACCCCACAATGGAAAGCTGTCTCTCTGTGGTAAGGCTCAGGTACAGCTCATTTCCTGGTGGCAGTAGAAAAACACTGTGTCATAGTAATAAGGCTTGCTGACTGATCCTTAAGGTCTTCAGTGAATATAAATGCCTGGGCCACAGCATGTACACCTTTAGAGATTTCCTAGTTGTCTTTCTCACCCAAAGAGCGGAAAGCTTCCATCCATCCATCCATTAGTTCTCATCAGATTATAGGAGGTCTGTAGCCTGAAACTGCACACCTGAAAAATACAGTAAAACATAATGCATGTATTGCAGCATCCAAGCTGTTGCCTAAATAAAAGTCAAGCCATCTAAAAGTAGGTGGCTGGCTATTTATGACTGAGCTTTTGTTTTGAACGTAAGATGCGTCTTACGCAGACTGTGCCACGCCCCAGGCTTCGCTGTATGTTCCGCATCACGTACCATCTATCACGGAAGAGCGACGGTGTTATCTGGGCTTTCCTGCCCTGTGTCTTTGACACATTACTCCAGTGATCATCATTAAAATTATCTGCCATTTGTGTCTCAATAGCCCTTCTCTTGGTTTGTACCAGATGTGATAGTGCTGGTGCTTCCCTCCTCAGACCTCTCTCAGCGGGTACTCAGCAGACCGCGCGCGAGCACCTCACAAGCCGTGCCATTTCAGACAAGCTCTGACCGTAATCGTCTGGCCCTAATTATTTGGCCCTTGTCAAATTAGATTACTGTCTAATGAATCCCAGACCTTGACATGCACTATTTTTATGAAACATTCTACAACAGTCAACATTATTCATTTTACATGGGGGTGGTCATATTGTTTTGGCTCATTGCTACATTTAAACTGTGAATGATGATTGGAACTTTTCTCGGTGGTACATTTAGTCACTTGATTGTTTTGTATAACCAGTTGTGAATATCCTCTGTACATTTCACTGGAACAGATAGCATGCCTTTGCTCAATAGGATTAATTAAGATTCCCTCTGTCTTTAGCTAAGACGAGTATCCACATTTTCAGGTTAGCACATATTGTAATTATCTGAGTTGACCAAAAGGTCACAAGACTCACAGCCATGAAAACAGACGATTAATTTGGCATCGAGGTGTAATAAGATGAGATCTTAGCGGAGCCCTGTTCATTGTTCTGCGGAATTAACCGTGGCGGGTCGTGTGTCACTGGGTGCTGACCCAGACCCTTTCAGGGGCTCACGCTGCCATTAGTTGCGGCCCAAGTAGAGGTCAAATCCCATTTGGCCCCCCATGCCTTTCTCAGCTAGAGAGAGAAGCAAAATTCTTATTATTTGGACTTGTAGAGGTATTCCTGCCTGGCCATGAAAAGCTGCACACCACTGTTCTTATTGCACATGAGCGACAAACACCCTCCAGCTATGAGTATTGTATAATAAAACACACGTGGGCCATTCAGGGATTGCATGTAGTGTACTGGAGTGAGTCACACACTGGATCTTTTTTGTATCTTATACAGACTATTTTCTCCACAACAGCTTAAAGTTGGCACCTCATTTAATTTCAGTCACTCAATACCCGAGCAGCTAACTAATGTGCAGCAGTTCATTTTCAGCTTTCCGGCTATGTTGTTGCTCTTTGACCAATTGAGGGAATCTCACTTCTTATTAAGTAAGAAGCTGCCACCATTTTGGGTCTTCATTGGACTTTCTTATCCAAGACACTGTATTGATAATTTTCTGCTTGAAAAAGAACATGCAATTATATCCATATTCTTATTAATTTGGCTCGTAAGTAAAGCAAAAATAATTGGCTGACAGAATCAAATGTACAGTCCCTACAGAACATTAATAACATTGTTGCAGAAAAAGAAATGCGAAGCACAGTTGCTAGCAGGTCCTACTTATTTCCACGTTGAACAGTCTTCATAGGCCCGGCCGAGCCAGAGAGAGCGGCCTGCTCATCTCGACAACGTTACACTTCCCTTAATTGATGGGATGTCAGGAGGCGGGCCAGGCAGAGTGGCTGCCTCCCAGCACAGAGACAAAATTAAAACTTCAATCCCACTGCCTAAGACTCAATTTCATCCATGAACCAGCATTATACAAATGAGGAGAGAACAGATAGGTGTGTTCTTCACGAACAAGATCCCAGGGCTGCCTTGGCCCCACTGTGTCTCTTGGAGGTTCTGTAGCTCCCACCCTGATTGGATCAGCCTTGACCCCCCGCATCTGCTCTTCCAGACTGACAGCTGATGACGAACCTTCAGGGATCCATCCAGTTACTTTCATTTAAAAGAAAGTTCAACACAGTTTGGCTAGAGTGCTGTGGTCGTGAACTGTGGTCGTGAACTGTTACTAAATATCAAGCATTGCAAATCCAGATGTTAAAGCAAAACTAGATGAATCAGAAAATCAAATTCTGGGAAATTAATATTAAAAAACCATATGCAGGTATAACCCCCCTTTAGTGCAAGATTAAATTTATAGATATCCATGTTTAAGCTACAAGACAGTCTTAATTTATTACATTGTAAATTCAAAATGTTGGATACAACCAATGTTTTTTTTAATTAAAAGACACAATATGTAAATATATAAAGATGCAGTGTTTTTCATGTTGACATCCGATAATACTGCAGTTGTGGAAATGCATTCCTGTAATAATAAGTCCCGCTTAGGACTGTAATCATCCAGTGCATTGGGGCTGTTTAGCCCAGAAGGACCTTTGGTGCTCTCTGGAGCTCCCTGTCGCAAAGCCAACTAACACCCTGCTACTGTTTTCTCAGCTGCCACTGTCACTGCTGAAAATGCATCTTCTAGTGTTTTATGATTAGTCAAGAAAGTAAAGTGCCTTTCCATGAATACTGAGGTCCATTCTGGTTTTGTACATGATTCAAACATCACCTGAAGTCATGTTTTATTTATCTGGCAATTAAACACATCAGTTGAAGTGAAATGTTTTTGATAATATAAAAGCTTTATATTTCCATTCCATTCCAGTTTGTACATGTTTTGGGGGTTTAATATTAATGTTGGGATTAATATGAGAATCTATGGTGTTTTCATCAGTGTGGATAGTGCCATGATGTTATGTCACTACTCAGTATTCTTACTTCCTAAGGAGCCCAATCATACAGCTTATGTATTAGTGGAATCTTCGCAAACAGCCATGCATTCATCCTCTGTATCTTTTTCTGCTCAGTGAATTTACTGTTTCCCTCCTTTCTCAAAAATGGACTGAAACAGTTGATAGGATGTCATTTAATCTAATTTATCATTTAAAATCATACAATATATATATATATAGTATATTAACCAACTTGAAAAAAAATGAATGAGAAAGACGTTGTCAGACATATTACAGCTACACTATGTCATGAAAGCATATATTAGTGTAACCCTTCTATTATGCTGTCGATTTGACCCATTTCAGTTTTTAACCTGACAGCTGAACTTAGGCTGTTCCTCCTAATTTGGGGTCATGAACCTCTGAACTTCTGTTGAGTTCTGGGAAGCCTGTGTAGAACTTGCCTTCAGAGATGATGTTAGGGTTGGGGTTAGACCTAGACCTACAGCCTTTTATGTTTGGAGAAATGTTCACGCAGCCAAGTTGCTTTTTGTTGGGTCTTTAGTGAACCATTTCTCTGGGTTTGCTGTCTCTCTCCTTGATGGCTGCATCAGATTGTGGCCAACAGATCGCCCTGTGACTGACAGTTAATGAAGTGTTACCAAAGGTTCTAAATGCTGATAGTGACACAGAGGAAGCGGTTGTCAGACATGGAGGACATTTTAGAGACAGAACATACTGATGATCCTAATAATCATCAGAGAGGGAATCTATCTAATCAGATATAAAAAAATAACAAGACAACTGGAACAGAGGAGGGATATAGAGGGGATATATTTAATGCTAATGTTTAGGTAAGCAGGTTCTTATTAATAAGCTTCACAGTGTAGACCTGCACAGTGCATACTGATGCCTCCATGTCCCATCATATGAGCTTGATCCCCAGAAGAGTTAGCTGATGTGAGAAAGAGCACAGACATTGTATGTTCATTACAGAATGATCGGGGCCATTTCTCCATCCTCAGATGACAGACTACTGAGGTCAATGTGAGACACTAATGTCAATGCCAGGCAAAGCTGGGGGGGTCAAGTGCAGGACATCAGCTTGACCTGAAGGAACAGCAAGGTACACACATACACCCTGCCCAGCACGAGTGAAACCCAGATGCTAATACATCATGCTATAAGAATCAGTATAAGTATAGTATGTGAAAACAAAATATGATTCTTTCTGAATGGCCAGGTGATTCGGAATGAAGTGTAGATACCCAGTGCTTATTATGTATTAAGGTATGATATTATTTTTCCCTGTTAGTGTGCTTTGTAGTCAGTAAAAAGGATCATGTACAGTTATTGGTATAATGCTGATTTGTCAAACTGGGCAAAGTTCCCTGAAGGGCTGGCCTAAGCAGGGTGCAGTGGTTGTCAGCTGCAAAGGGAGATGTGAAACGGCACCTTGGCCTCACCCTTCCAATTGCTTTTAATTTGTGATGGAAACTGCTAAAGCTTTGTGAGTGTCTCAGTAACTGAGCTTTGAATAACAGCAAAACAGCAGTAATGCTTCAAATTCATGTTTCTTAAAGCCTTATCAGCCGCCTTTGCGAAATGATAGGACCTATCATAATATGTCCTGGTTTTCAAACCATA
The DNA here is from genome assembly GCA_019775915.2 of Cyphomyrus plagiostoma. Classification (NCBI taxonomy): domain Eukaryota; kingdom Metazoa; phylum Chordata; class Actinopteri; order Osteoglossiformes; family Mormyridae; genus Cyphomyrus; species Cyphomyrus plagiostoma. Next base: position 10,102,201 of record JABFEA020000036.1, on the reverse strand, counting down.
TCTACTGATGTTGAGCTAATTAATACCATTTAAAGCCATTATTCATTTAAATGGAAGAAAGAAAAAGCTGGAAAACAAGTGTGGGGCAGGGGAATTCCCAGAGTGCCCGGGACTCTCCATTTTAATGAGGGGGGAGGCATTAGGGAGATTTCCTGTGCCCTTTAAGGCCTAACCTGGACACTGGGGGAGGGGGGGCTGTTAACCCTTTAAGCAATGCAGAGCCAAAGGGGCTAGTGGTCCACATGCTGACACTCACTGAGGAGACAATGAAGAACAGCACTGGCCTAGACTGCCATCTCTGGGGGGGGTGTAATTATGGGGCAGATCTGGCGTCCTTTAAGGGGGGCAGCGGCGGATAACGGAATGAGAGGGCTCCACTTCCTTCATCCATTCACCAAGGAGCTCCTGGAGGACCCATTCACTGAAGCCCACTAATGAGAGTGGAGACGTCAGCCATGATACAGTCCGGGAGCAGGATGGGGGCGCCCCCCCCGCAGCCCCACCACACTCGCTTTCTGAGCCCTTTGTGGCTTGATTAGCAGGACCCTTTCACACATCCTCGCAGACTAAAGGCGGCTATTTGCTTCTGGATTATTTTTAGTAAAGCAGACACAGGCTGCTTTGTGCCAGGTGGGGTGATGGGGTAGGAGGGGTGGGGGGGCTGGGGGTGTCTACAGTGCCCGAGAGAGATTGCCAGTGGGAATGGTGCTCAGAAATGGGAAACGTGCCGGTCCTGGGGCCACATGTAGCCAAGCTGAGGTCCTGCTGTGGGACATGCTCATATTCTCATTGATGTCATTATTTAAATTAAGTGAATGGTTCAGGGTGACTGTTAGAAACTGAAATACATTCTACATTGATCATGCTCTTCAGCTATAAACCGACTAATTGAACATTTTTCTCAATGACAGAGAAAAACAGGCAGATGCCAGGCAAATAAATATCCAGAACATTTTTGAGTGTCTGGGCTCTGCCACTTTCGCTAATTGATTGAGTTTAAAAGGTAAATATTTTCAATATCAGTTCACTACTGAAGTTTGAAGAATCTGTTATATAGTATGATGATTGAATAAGTAATAAATGAAATGTATGTTATATTTTAAAGTGCTTTTGGCTTGCATCTGCCCCACGCACAGTCAAAGCATGTAACCGATGACAACTGCCAAATGGCATAGTCACTTTATGTAAGAAAAAAAGGAGCATTAAGCATTAAATGCTTTTGTGGTCTGATCTGCTGTTTACCGCTTGTGGAAGTGAGTGTGGCTTGGAAGGCCAGCTGACAGGCAGTACACTCCCTTAATAACACCAAACACTCACTGTTCACCTTTGCTGAATGACAGCCATGGAAGTGAGCCAGACAGAGTTAGGGCCCGAGCTGGCTGGGGGGGCTCCGTCTGTTTGTTCTCCCCCAGCCAGCATCTGCCACAAGCCCTTGTTCACTCCCTCAACCGGAACTGGCGACCAGCGCCTCCTACCCCCCTGCTTAGCCCGTGTTTGTAGACGGCACTTAGATTAGACGTAGGAAACCCTGCGTAAACACCTGAGAGCCTGCATCAACTATTTTGGCAGGAGCCGGGCCTCATACCTGTCGCTGCCTGCCCTGGGGGAGGTGGCAGAGCTCTGGAGGTCAGTCACACACTGAGCAAAGGAGCTGCAGGTGTGCATGCCGGCCGGCCGCACTCTCCCTCAGCAGCCTGTCAGCCCCCACATGTTTATCCAATTTGTCAAGATAATCTTTCCTCAAACAGGCAAGCGGCCTGAGCTCACAGGCAGCCCCGAGAGTGGCCTGGCCCGGCCTGGCCCGGCATGGCACTGTCCATTCCAGCTCCCAGCAAACCACGAGTGACTGTCTCATTCTTATGGAGCCCAGCTCATTACCCTTGAACTTCAGAAAATGCTCCAAATCTGCTTTATCCCTTTCCAGACAGAGATGGAACTTGGCATTTCACAAATTTGGGATAATTTATAAAGCAGTTATCTTTTTTTTAAGGATTACCGGGTCTCTAATAGTGTTGGTTTTGCTGAAATGTCGAATGACATGCACATTAGCATAAATAAAATGCACTCGCACATACACACATATATAAAATACTTCACTAACAGATAAAATAAAAATCCTTAACAGTATGTGCTAAAGCTGTTCATCTTGTAATGTATCTTTTCATTTGACATGGTGAGGATTATATTAAAAGGATTTAGGGCATATTTACTTGCACTTAATGATTTGAATACTTTATATTTACGGAGATTTTCATTTATTGACTGTTATCACCTTCATATAATTACATCCGTGATATGAATATCTGATATGATGTACCACATAATTATATCGTGCTGGCAGTTTTTAAAATCTAAAACAGCATCAATGAAGTATATTACTTCAATTTTAAAGAATAAGTGAAAAGCTGCAAAAATCATAATTAAACAGATCGAATTTTGGACAACTTTGTACTTATAAGTTCATGTTGCAAACTTTTGAGTCTTAAAAGATACAATGAAATACTGCATGTTCATTGTGTCTTTTTAAGTACTGGCTAAAGAATTACACTTCCTGTTTTGGTGGGTTATCATTCAAGAGAAACACTTAAACACACAGTCCAGCCAGGTACCATCAGACGAAAAATCACATCGAAACAGAGACGGGCACTGATAGGAATCCAGAAGGTAAACAACGAATTCTGGCTTATGGGTAAATCATGAGGGTGAGACTGGCGCTGAATCCATACCCCAGTGCAGCTTTCACTTGACCAAACCTGCAATTTACTTTTGTTAAAATAACATGAAATGTGATATTTCCAAATGGTCAAACCTACTGTGTTACATTGAGTTGACATAAAACACATAAACTGTGATTTTGAAAAAGAGATGCCATGATATTACTGAAATTAATATATTGCTTCAGAGTAAATCTGAATAGTCATCAAAAGAATACGGCAGTGTGTGGATGTGTCCCCCTCACATTTCATAATTATTAATTTGGACCCCCCCACATTTAATATAAAATTATAGTTTTATGCCCATGTGTCCCATGTGTCAACATGCTTCTGATGCTCCTGGTCCTGGGTGTCTGTTTGGCCTCAGCTTTGTCTTCAAGAGGTTGAAGACTCTACATGCGAATGTGAGATCACTGAGACTTTGGATTTCCACACCTTTTCACCTCAAAATCCCCTGGAGGAGATGCCATGTATGGCAGTGTTTTAGCACCCAGCCTCACCGCCCATAGGCATGCGCTTCGTGAGGGTAAAGCTGGGAGATGGAGTTCTGCAGGTTCGGGGCCTCTCTCACATGGCTTCAGCATCCATCATCAGCAGACATCTGAGGAGAGACCACTGCGGACAGTGAGCACTGTAGTCACGTGTGCCGCAGAACAGGTAGAGTGTGAGACCATCTATCAATTTAACTGCAATGTAGGTTATCAACGCCCTTTAATCATTTGTATCTTGCTATATATTATAGCTCTGGTGTGACTGGAAGATCCAGAAAATACAGACTGGCTAATGAAGACAAAAATAGACGACAGTGCTAACAAACTTTATCATCATGCATATTCATATGGAAAATATACATCATTTGTGCTGTTATCAGTGGAATTTCCAGTTTCCTACATAATGGACACAAATAAGGAAAAGTCATTTTTATGATGTGAAAATGTTTATGGTAACACATACTAAGGGGATTGGAAGGACATAAGGAGCAGAGGATCTTACCTACAGAGGCAAATGGACATTTTGTAAGTAACAGGCCAGCAGCTACCGTAAGCTGGCTGACCCAACCAGTTTTTATCGGTCTCTCTTTTGGGGGACGGGCTGGATGTTTACCACCATCTATGTGGAACAATGCAGGCAGTCTAGATTGCATAGAGCTGTGGAACTTGCAGACCTGGTTGCCTGCTGTAAATTTAGCAATAGACCAGGACTAAACAAGACAGAAGAACACACACAGTTTATCTCAAGGGTTAACTATCAGTCCTGTATGCTTTCACATGCATAATTGCTTTATCTAGATACCACCATGCTTGCTGCTGGCTCATAAAACAACTTTATTGACAAAATGCTACATGACATACAAAAACACCGTACTGCCCTTGAAAACTGAAACTCTTCTTATGATGTTTTTTTATGCTTTTTCAGCCTATAGCTTTGAAATTTTACTTCACACATGAATTCATCAGCAAAAGTGTCAAATAAATGATATTCCCTGTAATTTTCCAGGTTTCAACACTATTAAAAAACACAAATACATGAATTTGCAGCAGATCTTTTGTGAGCCTTGCACACTGCTAAAATCAGCTAACATGCTATAGATTGTCCATCTTATGAAATTATCTCCCCTCTTATACTTCATTGATTGGCGGGCTGGGCTGACCCTCAGGCATACTGGGCATCTTCCTGGTGGACCAATAGGGTTGTGGGCCAGCAAAGTCCACCCAAGCAGCAAATTTTACTGTTGGTATGTATGTGTGCTGGGCCCATATCCCATATCCCAGTCTAGCCCTGGTGCAGTGTGCATCTCTTACCTGCATCTGAACAAAATATGGACATTCTGAATGTGTCACAGGCTTTTGTGGTTGTGAACTCGATGTTTCCTGTGCATAAAATTTGGTGAAGTGTCTCCACATCCATAAGACTTTGAATCACCTGAAATGTTGACAAACACCCACCATGTTGAGTCGGCAGGATTTCCTGCAGCCTGGTCCATCACATCCTACTCATTCACTATAAGCATTGGTGAGCAGCCCCCTCACTCAGGGGAGAGAGGCTGGGCACTGATGCTCCAAAGGCAGCGTCAGGCTGCTGCTGAGGACCACTCACCTCCTCTAAGCCGTTTTGCTCTGAAGAGTTTCAGAATTCGCTGAGTAACAAATAAGATGCTATGGGTGGGAGTTTTTAAAAATCTTAATGCCTGCTTGATACAAACAATTTTATCATAATGGAGTATAGTAATTCATAACTAGGCCTTCCGCTTCCTGCTCTTGTGCTGACTTTTGTTTTTGTCTTAGATGTGTGCTCCTTGTCTTTCATTTTACACGCTTTTGTTAAATGCAGGAAAAGGTCAAAGGTGCTTCTTAAATCCAAAAAGCTTCCTGAATCCTTGTGACGATGCTATTCCCATTGGAGGATCCAGTATTCCCACGACGGTGCTCCTTGCAATTACACTGATGTTAATCACCTCGCTCTGGCTGGAAGGCAATGCCCTTCAACCTTTGCTTAATTCCGGGAGGGATCTTATTGCTTTGACAGCTCCTGTCAGACCGTATACTGGTTTTTTCCCCTTTCATCACTAATTTGCTGAGATAGGAATGGAGGTGATCACAATTTGGCACGCTGGTCCCGGACACACCACTCACCATCTATGGTGAAGTTAACCGCAGCAAGCAAAGAACCAAGAGCAAAACTTTTCTAATTTTTCTAATTGAATGGCGTATTCAAAAAATCACCAGTTCTACCATATTGTACCAAAATAAATGCAATTCACAACATTCCTGAAACGCAAATCTATGGTCAATTTAGGGATGCATAGTTATGTAAATGAAATAAGTTAATTAGCATAAGCTTTTAATTGTATGAAATTTATAATCTGCAGTACTTTACAGTCTTAGGCTACCAAAGAAAATTATGCTTAAATTCTATTCAATTTTTTTGGGTTACTGTTCATTTTTATGTATTCTAATGTTAAATTGTTTTATCTTTCTACAAAATACACGTTTACTACCCAGACATATAGTTTTAAACATTTTTGAATGCCTAAGACTCTGGCACAGCTCTGTATGTAAAGGTAAGGGCAGCAGGCCTGCATCCTAACGGCCTGCTGTCTGCTGGGTGGATGATGACATTTGACCACAGAAGGCGTTTAGAGTATGACTGCGATGCTGCCCTCCCTGGGAATGCTGTGCTCTCTCTATGGAACAGACAGGCCAGCCGGGAGACCATAGCATTTCTCAGCGTGTCACTTGCTGCCACTCATATACTGTCGACAGGCTAAGGGACCTGGATTTAAAAAATTTGCTTTTTACCAATTTTTTAAATTAATTTTTAAAATGTTGTCACTTCCTTCTGCTTTTTCTTGATGGAAGTGTTTAGGCAAAGGCTAGAGAGATTCAATAAAGCTATTGCTACCAGTTTTACATTCAGTTTTACATGTATTTTGGATATCTTTATAACATGTAAGTATTGGCTTTTGAAGGTATTAAATAAATACAAGGTATTTCTAAGCTTTTCACATGATGAAATAGATGCATTTTCCAGTTGGTTTCTATTTTATCGGATATACTCTATAGCAACACTGAACATGCAGACAAAAAACATTAGAAAAAAAACTTTTCTCAATATTTCTCAATAAGTTCAAGAAGACCATCCTTCCATTCAGCTATATTTATATTACTGTTTTATATACACTATATGGCCAAACGTATGTGGATGCACATATTAATTACCTATTAAGAGGAATTAGTTAATTAAGTCACACCCATTGCTGACACAGGTGCATCATAAAGCACACAGTCAAACAATCTTCAGCAGTCAACAATGGCAGCAGAATGGGTGGTCAAGCAGAGGTCAGTGACATTATACTTGGCACTTTCTGCCGTGATAAAGCTGCCCTGGTCAAGTGCAAGTGAGGGCAGCAGGAGAGACGTCACAGGCAGCAGGGCAGCAGGAGAGACGTCACAGGCAGCAGGGCAGCAGGAGAGACGTCACAGGCAGCAGGGCAGCAGGAGAGATGTCACAGGCAGCAGGGTGAGCACAATATCTTGATTTTTTAGGGGGGAATAATAAGAAGGGGTGGGGAGCATAAGAAGTGCATTAGCCAAAGGTCTTCTGTTATACAGGATAAATGGGCAAGGTGCAGGTATACAGAGTGGAGTTTCCTGCTGAGTTCATAACTGTCCCAAGTTATACAAAGTTAAAAGCCACCTACCAGCCAATCAGAAAATAACATTTGTTGTTTCCGGGTAAATTCGAAAATAAGTTGTGCATGATCCCACTGCAAGCACATGATTACATGGATGCGCACACAGATGGAGTGCAGACAAGGTGGAAGTGGAAGAATAATATCCAATGAATGCAGAAAGCATGGCTGTCAAGTCTGGCGCATTGTCTCTGAGACACAGGTTTGGCACTTAATGTAATCTTGCTCCAAAGTTTTGATAAAACTTGAGAGCCCTGAAACAGTTAGGTGAGTGCAATATGGACGCTCCAGCAGATGAGACTATGGCAGCATAAGTAGAAGGGAGAGGCAGGTGGAAACGCAGACATGGGGAGTCGGCAGTCCAATTCCACAAAGGGGTGTGAAGCTAGAGTGACAGCACTGTCAATTCAGTTCATCCAAAGACAATAGCAGCGATCCCCACCCAGCTCTACACCTCACACTATAGGTCTAACTGGGAGTGAGGAGTTAGCTAGAGCTAGAACTAAAGTTTCTATAAGTTAAACTAAACAGGTGTGTTTTTAGACCAGACTTGAATTTTAAGAGCCTGAATCTTGCACATCCACTGGAAGACTATTACAGAGCTATGGAGCTCTGTAAGAGAAGGCTCTGCAGCCTGCCATAATTCTTTTTATTCTAGGTAGTAATAGATATCCTGCTTCTTGAGATTGAAGCAGGAAAGGAGGGTTGTGAGACACCAGTAGATCTCGGGTGCAAGGCTATTCAGTGATTTATAAGTTAATAGCAGTATTTTGTAATCAATCTGAGACCTGACTGGAAGTCAATTTATGATCATTTTCTTAGTTTTTGTATGAACGCTAGTTGCTGCATTTTGTTGCAGCTGAAGTTTATTTAAGTATTCAGATGGCCAACCAGAATGGAGGGCATTATAGTGGTCCTGCCTGGAAGTTATAAAGGCATGTATTACTTTTTCTGCCTCATGAAATGAGATTTAATTAATTAATTAATTTTAAAAAATCATTGACAAGCCATCTCATGCTGTGCTTTTTAATTAGCGACACCTTTACAATAACCTAAGACACCAAACATTAGTGTTTTTGGGAGCTAATCACTACAACTGCAGTTAACATCAAAATGACACATTACTTGGTAAGTATTATGTGTTGGTTAAATATGGTGATTCACAATAAAATCATTCATTTTCCTACATGTTTTATTTAAATTAAAAACCTCATATCTGAACTACTTCACATATAAACAGCAAAGGTCTAAAAACGCCATCATTCGGATGCTGTATTCAGTCATACTCAACCCAAAGTCTTCACCAGAGTAAAGCACTGGGTGCTGTTTGGCTCCATGGGTTCAGACTCTGTGTCACTGAGCAGCAGTTCACCAGTTTAAATCCTGTAGCTGGCAGAGTGATTTCAGCAAGGCCCTTAACCCCACCTGCTACAAGCACTGACTGCCCCTCCTTTCTCATCTGTATGTTGCTTTGGATTAAAGTGTCTGCTAAACAAATAAAATGCAACACAGCATGCTATCTCTATGTACCCTATCCTGTGTTATATCCTGTCGAAATAACCACATGTCTCCATCAGTAGGTGGCAGGCTGGGGGCACCACGGGTAGCAAAGTGGGCAGCAATGTTGCCTCACAACTCTGGGACTGGGGTCCGAGTCTCTGCCATGGTTCCATGTGTGTGGAGTTTGCATGTTCTCCCCATGCTTACCATCATCATGGGGTTTCCTTTGGGTACTTTAGGTAGCCCAAAAATGTGCTAAGATGAAGTGGAGTCACCAAATTGCCCATAGGTGTGAATGAAGTGTGAGTGTGCTCTGCAATAGGTTGGCACCTTGTCCTGGTTCATGCCCTGCCTTGGCACCCACAGCTTCCCAAGAGGATGCATAAGGATAGATGGATGGACGGACCATTACTTTATTAATTTGTCTACAAAACATACATCATATTACAAGCAACCAGCTGTTTTAAGTAAAATACAGTGGTACCTCGGTTCTCGAACTCCGGATCGAATCCTAAAAAGTTTGAGTTTTGAGTTTTTAAGAAGACATCCAATTAAGAATTGCATTTCAAGAAATTTGAGTTCTAGTGAGTTTGAGAACCAAGGTACCACTGTATTAATACAGATACTCGTGTACTTATGAACTTTCAACTTATGAACTTTCAGACATATGAACAAAGAAGACTGTAAGTCCAAATTGTGTTCCTTGGGCTCCTGTTTCCTGTCTGCAACATCAATTTTTTTGTCCTGTTCACCAGTTCCACCCAGTACGACTTCTGGATGCTACTCCTGATGTGCAGCAGTGTAGCCTGTGTACTCCCAGCATCCTAGTTCTTTGTACTTGTCTGTACCCTTAACCCTCTGGCGCATAGCGGTCACTACAGTGGACAGCTGTTTAAAAGTAATCAACTGGGAAATCAACTGTTT
>JABFEA020000036.1:10015758-10055688 GCA_019775915.2 Cyphomyrus plagiostoma | reverse complement strand
CCCCCCCCCCCCCCCCCCCCCCCCCCCCCCCCCCCCCCCCCCCCCCCCCCCCCCCCCCCCCCCCCCAAGCCAAATTAAATATTGGGGGTACCGGTTTCCCCGCATGCCCACGGTTCCAATGCCACTGTGCATCCTGCTCTCTTGTTTTACTGCTGTTTAATAGAGCCAGTTATATTAGAAACAAGAGCAGTAGATCAGCCTTTTTATGCTGTACTACACTAAAGTGCACAGTCGCATAAGCGAGAGCACACTGCTCTGAAGTACAGTAACACTGTAACAGTTTCATTAGGGATCTCACTCAGCACAACACTCACACAGAATGGGGGGCTGAGGTCATACATTTAACACATATTCAGACACACAGTTGGTAGGTACACTTTGGAATTTAACCAATACACCAGGAAGATGTTACTAGTTATGGGGCTAACTACATAACAACCAAACGCACAGCATGCTGGGAAATGCAAATCTGAACAGCATAACAATACTTATAATAGAGCTGGGGCATCGCCACATAATACCAACCCAGAAGAACACATATCCATGCATCCACCCATGCATCCACCCATGCATTTATCCATCCACCCATGCATTTATCCATCCACCCATCCATCCATCCATCCATCCATCCATCCTTCTGTCTTCTTGATCTGTAGTCCTGCCTAGAATGCAGGAGGAAATACGCATAATATGAGGACAAAATTCAACCTGCACACTCACACAGAGGACATGGCATCCGTGTGCTGATGTGAGGGGACCCCCACTGCACCGCTGCAGCTCCCCCTCCAGCTTCCATAAGCACTTATCCTGTGCTGGGCCCTGCTGAGGCCTGTCCCAGGAACAGAGGGTGGGAGGCAGGCTGACTGGCTGGACCGGACACACCCAATATAGTTGAAACTAAATGAATGAACATTCACTATGGCACCAGACTGCAAATGTGACCCAGCAGTGCTGTAGATGCATTGTCTTTCAGATGAAGTCTGTACAGACTGATGCAAACTTAGTAATGTACAGCTGTAACACATAGATGAGTGCCTGGTGAACGCCGCTGATTGCCGTAAGGACACGGTGCCCGAATAGCTCACAATGCTGGTCTTTCTCCTCATTTGATTTTCTCCTCCAAAATATTGTTAATGCTAATAATAGATTAGCTTGTTATGTAAGGCCTTTTCCTGCGGTGCTTTCTGAAACATGGTGGAACCCGTGACTGGGATGTGCATGCTTAATTAATTGTGGTTAAAATAATGCCGGCAATTAATTTAAATGTCTTATCTCTCTATCGCCTACCAGCTTTTCCCAGTGATACACACACCTGTGGAATAAGCTTTTAAACCTCCAAATAGAATGTTTAATATACATTATTAATACACATTAGCTATTAACTGCATGGTTATCTATTGATATTACACCCAACTGCGGGACACTTCAAACACTTCAAACTGTTGTATAAATAAAATATGAATATGAGGGGAAAAAATCTATATCTTTTGAGCCACTCAACATTGTTCATATTCTCGAATGAATGAAAAACATTCAAACTACTACATGTTGACTGCTGAATGGGCTCCGGTCTAAAAGTGGTAATCTCAGCATAGCTAATCCAACACACAGGAGTCTTTAACAAATCATTTCAATTACAGGTAGTTTTTAAAATATGTTTTAAAATATTTTTAAATATCTTAAAAATAATAGTTATTCATTTATTAAATTTATTTTAATATGGATTTGTGTTAAATTAAATTAAAATCATCAGCCAGAGGTTACTATTCAGGCATTTCGCAAAGATTTTTCTTATTTCTATATATTTAAGACATTTTGTAGGACAGATTTTTTTAAATGCATACATGCCAATTTAAAGACGTCACATATAAAAACATTTATTGAAAAGTGTACACACATTCAGGCACACACACACACACACGCACATTCAGAGTGAACCAATATGTAGGAGTTCATTAGCAATTTGTCTGTGACACAGTGAAGGGTTAGCCCACTAATCCTGCTATTCGTGGCCCCCCTTGTCCCTTGAGCTGCGAGACACCCCCACAGTGCCCTTTTTCTGAGAAATGTACACAAGGCTGCAGTCACCCAGGAGTCCTTCATGGGAACCACTCACAATGTCGGGCAGGGCTCTGTGTACTTTATCCACATCTGTATTGCCCACTGCATCAACTTAAAGGACGCCCTTAGCGCTTTTGATCTCACACTCTCCCCAGCGGCACAGCAAAGACGTGGCCCTGCTTAGAGCAGACAGACTTCTTTGGTGATAAATGCTAATAAACTGCCTGCTCGTGCAAATGGCAGGAGTGCCTGCAAACTGTGTAGGCTACAGATTGTAGCTTGCACAAGTAATGATGTCATGATATGAATGTATCAACACCCCGGGCAGTGAGGTTGTAGGCTTACAGTTCTGTGGCCTTTCCATAAGCTGGAACTTTTTCCATGACATCAACAGCCTTGATTAGTTGACATGACAGGCAAAGGCATTTGCACATGACAAATCTTGGCAGCTGCTACTACATTTGGCATCAAGTCAGTGGAGTAGATAAATGACTAACTGCAAAACAAGATCTCACATTAAAATAAGTAATTGTAATGCAGAGATTATATCCATTTAAAGTGTGGTAGGACCAGTCACAGTTGAAGGGAGGTCCAAAATCCTGAACCTTGACCTAAAAGTGTTAAAGTGGGTAAAACATGGGTGTCGAATTTTGCAAACTTCTGAGCTGTTAAATATTGGATCCATTTAGTTGATATCATAACTTGGAATGATATTTACTTGCTTACAAATATATTTTTGTGTCTTTTTTCTAAACTCCCATAAAAATTACATACATTCTATGAAGATTTTAGTCACACTTTAAGTAGACTACTGCAATTAGTTTAAATTCTTACAAATGGTTTTTGACGTCTTTTAGCAACAGAAAAAGACAGGAAGGTAATAGAAACCTTAATGGTAAAATGGTGTTGAGAACGTTTTCTAGCTGTAAATATGGTTGGTCATATTTTTGTCATTTACATGTAATAGGTTAGTCCACAGAACAAAGCAGTGGGGTATATTTCACCTTACAGACGGGAAGTCCCTTTCATAAAACATAATGCTGCTGACCTTAACCTGAATCCCACTTTTCTCACCTGCTTCCAGACACACAGAGACGACACTGGTGCTGCTGAAAATGGTGGGGTCTTTATTAATGAGAAAACACAATTGAGGCAAACTGAGGATCTACCACTTATGTATTTCATTATTTAAAACTACATGCACTTGATAGTCACAATTAATAGGTGAGTTATTTTTCGATAAGGTGAACTTTTGCCCATAGTAGCAATTTCCTGACCTACGCATATCCATTTTGGGGTTTAAATGCAGACCTTGTCTGAATCTCACCATCTTTCTCCTCTGAGGGAAACTTTTCAGCTATGAACAATATCCAATTATATTCTGTGATAAACGCATCAAATGCCCATTTTAATTGTTCTGTCCCATGATTGCAATGAAATTAGAATAAAATTGGTCTTTTATACTACTTTCAGTCTCCCAAACTGAATCACTCCAAAACAACAAAGGAGCAGTTTAATTTGTAAATACACAATGGCCCATTGTTTCCTTTGTTACTCTTGACTTTCAGAAGCTGCACTAATTCTTAACAAAAATACATTATTAATCGTCCGCTGCCTACGTTTATATCATGTGAAATGAGACAGTGTCATATAGAGCAATTTTAGTCGTTATGAACATGAGTGAGTAAGTGCCACATGTCAATGTCATGTTTAAAGAAGCACCACATGGTATCTTTGTCATTAAACAGGATGAACTCATGCTTCACGACAAGCCGCGGGCCACACTGTCAAAACAGCAGCCATTCTCTCTGAAGCTGCAGCAGAAAGTTGTAATTTACATTAAACTTAATTGTCTTTGAATACGGAACTTTCCCAGGCATGTGTGCAGAGGAAAAATGTGGTGAAACTGACTGTTAATCCTTCAGTGTGTCTCAGCGGATAAGTTTATTGAGGTTTCACTGAATTAATCTAATACAGAAAGCGATGCAAATGAGCATGACTACATACATTAACAGTACATAGGCAGTATAAGGAATACACAGATATACAGCTGTGGATGTACCTTCTGAATGCATTATAAAAATAAGGGCAAAAATATTTCCAGAATAAAAATTTTAGATTCAAAGGTTAGAGGAATTATAAATTGTATTAATAAACACACCAGCTATTGCATGTGAGATTGCACAAAATGAAATATAGTAGTTCTCATGTCACCTATATGAAAAAAAACTGTTGGATGAATCTGTCATTAGTGATAAAATATTTCCATTGTGTTGAATGCAAAGTGCTTAGACACTAATAAATCATATTGTCTTATATTCAATCATATTGTCTTTAATGTTTTATTGAACACCTAATACATGTGCTTTGCCGATTACTTTAGAAATAATAGCTACATAATATTTGCTTCATGTAATGTTATGAGATGCACATTCTTTTACTTACGAACAACAAATAACATTATTAACAAGGCTAAGCAAACAGTTAGAATAACAGGAAATCAATGAGCATCATAAAGAAGGTGACAAAAACCTGACAAAATCCACAAGCCCAACCCAAATGGATGCAGAAGCATGTCGAGCAGCTTTACGGGGAGACAATGGAGAAGGGGCCAAGTGATACCATCAGCAAACTTCCGAAAGGCAGTCAGGTGAATTATGCTGCTTTTTCACTCTGAAGTTTAGGAAAACAAGGGCCACAATCAGCATGACTGGCTAAACAAATCACCAATGGCTCTTTACTCATTTGTTGACCTTTGTTGGATACGAAAGAGAAATGTGAAAACTGAAGTAACTCTTAGTTAAACACAGAGAAAAAAAATGGCCCGTTTATTTCCTGACAGAACTTTTCAACTTCTGTGTTGGTGCTTTCAAACTACGTGCGGAGTAGCTGTTTGCTAAGGTGAGACATCTACAGTACGACAAAAGTGCCATATGCAGTAAAACTGTATTGTCTTTGAAACTCAATGCTTTATTGCCCCATTAATTAAAAGCTATTACATTCTTTATAATCACTATTTAATTACTTCTGATATCTCCTGTGTAATTGGTATTAAAGGCCCTCACAAACTATTTGTCACTTGCAAGAAAAATGTTAGATGAGTTCCAGAAACGACAATAATTTGTCAGGCTTCTTTCCAAATTTTACTTAAAATCTAGTCCATTTTCATAAAAACCTTTATTTTAAATCTAGCGTGAAGATGATGGAATCCTTATATATGCAAGTATATCCAAATTTAGTAAAAATGGCTTATTGAGTCAGTACTGTAAAGACCATGTCAAAATGCGCAACACTCTGCTTGCCAAACACCAGTGATAACGTTTCATCTTTTCTTCCTCCAAGAGTGCTGTGGAGACGCGCCGTCTGACTTTAATCTGCTACGGGTTGTCCTAGTTCTCTGCAGTTATCAAGCACAGTATATTTTCATAATATTTTACTTTTTACAGCACTTAACGCCAATTATCAAAACATTTTTCTAAGTTTCACTAATACTTATAGGGAATGATTTTATAGATCGGTTGAAGACGATTAAGCTTATAAATGCTATTTTTAATGCTACTTATATGACCATTTTTCATCATAAAGGAGTCCTAAACAAAGGTGTGACATGGCAATATTGTTAAATTATGACCACTTGCATTTTATTGACATTATAATGGGTGTTTTTACACCAAATCTGTCTTGTGTGACTGTTTAAGGCTGCACCATGTATTCAGGGAGGACTTGTGGCAAATCCGAGAAGCTTTAATTAATTTTAACGGTGCCTTTCAGGGCGTGAGGGTGCTTCTGGAGTGCCGGGTGCTCAGCAGCGGGCTAATCACGTCGCTCCTCAGCCAGCTCTTTGGAGTCTGACTTCACCGCACTGGCATGTCAAGGTGGGGCTTTGCTCGAGCGTGGGGGCCTTTGGCTGCAGCTCCAGCCCTCATTACAGCCACACGGCTCTGCACCTCACCAAAGGCCCACAGGAGGCGTCCAAAAGCGTCATCAAAGCAGGCTGTTCCTTTTAAACGGAAATACTGAGCCTGTTTTGTAACTCGTTTATAGGCACGCGGAAAAAAAATCATCAATGGCAAGAAACCAGTTTGTCCATTTCTCAACTCCTTCAGAGCTCCAAGGTCAGCTGGGATAAGAGTTCTGCGCCTTTAACATGATGATTCTGTATCAAATTATGTGAACTTTTACAGGCTGGTAAAGTTGAGCAGTTCCCCCTTTAAGTCTGGGTCCTCCTCCACTTGCTCCCTCTCTGAGAGAGTTTCTTCTGGTTACCACAGTCTTGCTCACTGGGGACCTCAGACCTGTGTAAAGTGTTTTGTGACAGCACTTCAAGCTGGCATCTGATCATACTGCAGTAACTGCTACAATGGCCAAGTGTTA
The DNA here is from genome assembly GCA_019775915.2 of Cyphomyrus plagiostoma. Classification (NCBI taxonomy): domain Eukaryota; kingdom Metazoa; phylum Chordata; class Actinopteri; order Osteoglossiformes; family Mormyridae; genus Cyphomyrus; species Cyphomyrus plagiostoma. The sequence continues at coordinate 10,049,253 of JABFEA020000036.1, read as the reverse complement.
ATTTTAGTAAAGTATCATGCTTTTCTATGAACAAGAAGGAAATGGCTTTCATGTCTTAATTATTGTCACTCAAAAACTGTGTAAAAGCTAATGAACCTTTGAACTAAACAACATTAAAAAAAAAAACATATCACAGTAAATGAGGCTTCAAAATCAGCATAGTCATGCTCACCTCCTCTGCCGTCTGCTCACCTGTAAATTTGAAGCTGTCCCTTTAAAACCTGTCCCTTTAAAGTCGTGTCTTAGTTGAGTACAAAGGAAGTCAACCTCGAGAAAGTGGGAAGAGCTTGCTGTTTCTGTTAAATGGCTGGAAACAGTCTCTTCCTTGTTACTACAGAGTGACTGGAGCTTATCTCCTGCTTGGCCTACATGAACGTATCGGACATGATAAGAGACACACAAATGTAGTCTTTATTTCTGAGTGCAATATGAACCTCACACATGCACAGATGACTGACAGGACCATTCTCAACAGTTTATGCATTATTTAAAACCCTGTAGCTCTGGCTAGAAATCCACTGAGGAGTCAAAAGCATTTTATGCATAATTTATTTTTTTATATCAGGCACAGACAGTTTTATGGTTGCCCTGATAATTTATTTGGTCTGCAACAGAATTTTACATTATTGTATTTTTCTTTAGTTTGTTCAACTGAATAAGTAAAATGTTGTGCGGATAATTTAGGAGGTGATGTTCATCTAAGTGGGTTGTGGGAATGAGGGAATAAACCCTGAATCATTTTTTACTTTTATTTTTATTGTTATGTATAGTGTCTTATACAGAATCCACAATCTATATTCTCCAGGTGCAGTTCAGTTACCAGCTGAAGTTAGGTTACCCTTCGATCTATGGAAGTTGTGTCAGAACAATTGCATCCATTGCATATAATAAAGTTTTAAGAATTTTGTGAGCTGGCAGCCTTGCTAGCGAGAGGGAGAGAGTGCATTTGCTTTCTGTGAGGGGAGTTTGTGTTTGTCAGGAAGGTTCCTGGGGGCTTTGTGCTCAGGCCTTGATGTGTGACCAGCAACTCACAGGCCTCCCCTCACCCCTGGCCTCTCCTGCCAGCGCTCTGCCCACCCAGACTGACACAGCAGGGGGAGGGTTTCACAGGAGACTGAATCAAAAGCTCAAGGAGAAAAAATTGCTTTTCAGGGTCTGATGTGTGGGAATCGAATGAGGGGCCGAGCTGAAATCCAGTCTCCAGGCAACCATGCTGATATGCTGAGGGAATATCATTAAAACTGAAAAAGCAAGGCTTCCTTTGGAATTAGTAAACTTAATCACAGAGGGAGAACGTGGGGGGACAAAACAATGCAAAAAGCAACCAGCAAGATCTCCGCAGTTTGGTTTTCAGGACTTTGATTTTTTTCCGACAAATGCCAAAACTTTTAAATCCATACATTAGATAATTAGGCAAATGCAGTGTTATGGATGCATGGAGGCCATGAGAGAATGTAGCGCCTAGGCACAGGTTGGTGGTAAAATATGGCAACTGCTAGCAGTGCAGCTGGCCCTGCTTCGCAAGATTAATAAGTTGCTGTTTCCCGGCCAACCAGAACCTAGTGGGAACCATCCAGATTCTTCCGAGAATTGTGGGTAATGGCCACACTACAGGCTGGCCCGCTTTACTGCTCTGTTTTGTCCTTTTGCTCTTAAAGTAGAGAAAACATCTGTGACTAGAATGATGTCACCATAAATGGAGTCCAGCAGGTTCAAGCTAGAGAGAAAGACTCACGCATTGCCAGGTTGTGCTGGCTAAATAAGAATAGGCCATTAGCCAACTATTCGAAAGGATTCCATTTTTCTCTTCCAGTGGGAGGGCACTTTAGGTTATGACACAGTGAGTGTTCCAGAACAGAGAAGGGAATTCCTTTGTTTTGTATTACAGTTGTGCTCAAAAAAAAAAAAACAATTCTGACAGTTGTCACATGATCATCTGGAATGATAATTTTGGTTGCCTTTACCATAACCTGTATGAGTTATTGCAAGAAGTAAAAAAAAAAAATCAAGCACTAATATTAACAGTATCTTATTTTTCAGTATGGTTAATTGCAAATATAAACTGCAACTGACACATTTTACATGACCTTATAGGTAATGCCATATAATAAAAGAGGAAACCTTGTTCTTCTTTTAGAAAAAAATGTCTCATGTAAACTCATTCTAGGAATATATCCACAGGTAAATATATGTTTTTCTTATAAGTTGTTTAACATTATATTTTCACAAAAGTGTCTTATGAATCCAACACATAAAATGTAAATATTTTGGTAATTTACCAAATATTCATATGACTAAGGAAAGTTGGCTTGCAGCTTCCAATAACAACAGATTTGTTTTCTTCTCGTTCATAATTACGCAGAAGAGCCTGGAATACCAGTTACTGGCTTCTTTAGGAGGGTATGCAGTGGTACTGCCCCCTAGTGATACATGCATAGAATTAGCGGCTGAATACGTGTTAGGCTGAAAAAATATATGGAAAATGTATATTGTAATGAAGACCATGTTCAAAATTTCTTAGGGCTGTAAAAAGTAATTTTCCATATAAAACACAAAGTGTACCTAGTAAACAAATAAAAAGAAGAATATCAAGACTCATACACAGAAAAGCCAGGAATCACTTAACTAAGATGGGGCAAAAATGCCAAAATAATTTATATAAATGAACGCAAAACTTGTCTGTATTTTTAATACCATTTAAAATAGCAAAATAAAAAACAACAACAGATCAGATCAGCGTTCAGAACAGATCGGGAAGCATTAGTTTCTTACATTGAAACTTCCAGCCATCAATCGGCTGGCCCATTTTTTTATGGTGAATGTCGCTTTGTGTGGGGACATATAAGTTTTAATGAGTCCAAAATAGCTGCTCACATTTAAGCCAGGCTTTTGATTCAGGTTTCAATGCACCGTAAAGTATACAGTGGGTAATGAACCAGGAGCCAGAAGAGATAAGAGCTTATATTATAGGTAATCATGACTCCATTGCAGCAATTATTTAACTTTAACACATAAAAAGGGGGTCCTACAATGGATCTTTGGATATTACATTTATTCAGTGTATAGATGAAGAAAACCATGGTGTGCTATTCTCTAAATTACTTGTCACAGGAAAAAACAGCCATTATTTGTAATTGTCATTGACATACTTTCACCAAGCTTGTCATTTCAATATGTTACTTTTTGTCCTTTGACGATGTCCTCTTTGAAATACAAAAAATTAAGGGAAAAAAAACAGCACAGCGCACGTGTTCAGCGTGCCCGTCTGTGTCTTGGACGACCACATAGCCACGGTCCGCATCTCCAGGGTAGCCTTCTTCCCACTGGGCTGTCGTCTCGGCTTGCGGGGGCCATGCTAAGCCTATCCTGTACTGCCGCCTGGCCTGGCTCTTCATATCACTTCACTAGAGAGGCTACAAGGCCTCAGAGGTACCAGCCGGCTTCCCGCTGCCTCGGAAAGACAATGGCAGCTCCCAGAAGAAAATTAGCGCATTTAGCTGTCAGCACCGGACTCACTTTTCAGTCCGGAGCAGTAGTCACAGAGCAATGCTGTTTTTTTCTCCTCCCTTTCTTCATTGGAAATTCAATCCCAGTACAGCTCAAAGAGCCAGAAAAAGTGTAAACTGCACACAAATGTCATCTAGTGTCCTGCCCATGAAATCTTTAAACACCCACCACAGAATAGTCCTTGTGCCTGACTGTGACATCACACTTGGATTTTCTAACTGCATATCCTGGTCAGGGTCATGGGGGTTGGATTTTTATATTGTAAAAAAAGTTGTTTCAAGAACAATTATTTGGCTAAATTTTAACTGAGAGACAAGCCGTTTGGGCGATCAGATGTTTAATCCATGGAGATTCACGAAGCTCGTTATTAAACATATTTAAAAAAAGAGTAGCACATATAATTCTTTGCCGTTGGCCTACTCTACCACTTCTTTAACTTTGTATAAGTTTACATTTATTGTCTTAAAGCTTATAATAGTATTTTAAGAGGGACAGTCGCATGTTCTCATTTTCTCCCAGTTGGGTTGTCATAAAGCTGATATGTAAGTCAGAAGATGTGCCATGTCACACATGGCTGTGAACGTCTGGCAGCGTGACCCCAGTAAGACCCAGTACATGTAGGGTGCTTCTTGTCTATCTATCAGCGAGTAGCAGACATCTGTGCTACTGCTGGCACACAAACTGATGAGCTACCTGTCGAACACATTCAGGTAACACAGGTAAACAAGGCTGCGTGAGACAAACAGAAGCAGCGGCGAGGGCGTCATGGCCATTAGCTGGGTGCCGAGCCGGCACTGGGAAAGGGCACGGTATGCCTGCGGCGCTGGCAGCCAGCTGTTACTGCTGCTGCCACCATTGCTGCGGAGGATGGTGATGATGGTGCAGTTGTTGCTGGCACTGTAACTACTGCTGGTGCTTTTTTTTACTGATGCCAGTCCAGTTATTACAGTTACTACTGTTGCTGGTGTGGCTACAGCGGCTGCTAATTTAGCAACTGATGTTTCAGCTGCTATTTTCACTGTCGACTACTTGTAATTATGAGAAGCAGAAGAGGTGCTGGAGAGAGAAGCTCCACGACCATCCAGAGGTCCGAACAGTCCTAAACTATCAGAGGGTCCAGAGAGAAGGTTCAGATTGAGTCTTATTTATCTTTATGGTGACAAGCAAATTCTACAGATTTGCTTCATCATTAAATATTACACATTGTAGAGTACATATATGTTACTGTAATTCATAAGGTACATTATAAAATATTTAGAAAACATTGTTTTGTTTTAACTAAAAACAATTATTCACTTATAAAATAGTTATAAAAATAATGTATTGTGTAGATTCTTAGACAAGCCATGTAATTTGCACACACATGAGAAAAATGCATTTTTAAATTTGCGACATACATTTTCAATATTGATTTGGGTGTTATAGTAGTGACTAGTTTGCCTCATCCTCCATTTTCGTGAGCAAGGACATTCAAACTCCTCCCACGCTCATGCCCTCAAACCCAAAGGATTATACTTTACTGTATAATAGATTATTTCAATATTAATTCACATCAGAGATACCATGATTCTGCTGAAATACTGAAGACAATAAACAATTAAGACTCACTCAAATCCAATTCTCTGGCAAAGTGTGCCAAAAAAATAAATGATGAACATTTTGCCTACTGTAAAAACTTTCACAGAGTTTTCTTTAGATCCCCATTATCTCTGAGAAAGTTAATTAAAGTGGTAAAGTTGATATCAAAAGGGATTTTTTCCCCTGCGATTTAGGCCAACAAATTGATGGTCAGAGATGAGTGATGGGCATGACAGGGGCTTCACATGATTACTGGGGCACACAAAACCTTTGATGTCCACAGAACACTATGCTGTGGATTATATACACATCACCCCCCCTGCTGAAAGAATATGTATGCCACAGTCAAAAGTCACCCTTTTCCCCATTAATGTGACTGCATCGTGCAGTTCCACAGATCATTACCAACTTTCCGAAACTTAATTTTGCAATTACGTGTGCAATTAATTAATAACTGTGCTGTCATTACACCCCCCAAAGTATTTGAAAATTAATGCCAATTGGAATAAAGTGGTCAAAGTGGACTGGAGGGAAAAGATTGTTATTAAAGGATTTTGAAATTAATCTGGCCAGAAGCTGGGGAGACAGTTTTTTTGTGTCCAGGCAGCTCTCTATCCTTGCAAGGGTCTTGAGAAAGACAGAGAGCCTGCGAGTGATGGAGAGCTCCCAGAGGACAGATTAATGATATCTCTGCACTCTAAGAGCATCATGTGTGTCAGTGGTGTGGCGCTAATGATGTGCGCCTCTGCTCGCTTGCTGCGTGAGATCCTTAGATAGCAGCAGCAATTACGACCAGGACGTTTATTAAAATACATTTTAAATATTATTCAATAATGCTGTGGCTAAGCTGGCACTTTCCAAGACAACATGTTTCTGATGTGATGCAGGATATGAGGTGAAGCAGGGGAGCAGATGTGCTGGGCATGCAGAACGAAGTCCCATCTTATTTACACTCTACTGTTATGTAATGACTCAGCCGGGAGAAAAGCAGGCTGTAAGATAACTGACAGTTTTCTATTTACAGGTTACTGAGCACATGTGCCTGTTTAGGTGATGTCAGCCTCTACTGGATACATATCAGCTCATTGATTCTTAAAAACGTCTGCTATGTACAACCCTGAATTCAGAACTCGATAACTGAATTGTCATTTTCACTTGTTTTGTCAGCTTAATTTAATGTTTCCTCATAAATCATGCACATAAATCTCATGTATCATGCAATAACTGTACCTTCTTAACATGCAGCCACCCGTACTCACTCTCCCGTTTTATCGCCCCCCTGGGTATGACTTACATCGTACTTGGATTCGGTTGATATCTGTAAAATGGAGAGGGGATGTAAAAATGTATGGGAGGGGCAAAATCATGCTACCAGTGGGTAAAGGGGGGTGTGCCCCCCCTCCAATATCGGCAGACCCCCCTTCCTAAAAGAATAAATGAATAATTAATAGTGTGTTCTGTATTTTCTTATTATGAATATGCATGTTACTGAGGCTAATTCGCTGCGCATGGAGAGTGCAAGGATGAACCATAACTAACGATGACTGTAATCCCAAATTCGACAAAATCATATGGATCAGTTGCTTTTTTTTTTAGCTATGTTTAGTTCTCATTCCGCACTCTGGATAGTTTTAGTCTTATTTTAAATTATGAATACTTTATTATTTTAAAATATTTTCAAAATCTTTCTTATATTGCATCATTTCACAATGTGTCTATTGCATGTGTCCTCATTTTTCAATTTCCCAAACTTTTCCAAAAGTCCATTTTTTGACCGCCATGGACCTGAAGTCAGGCTTCCTCATCATATGTTACAGTATCAGGAACCAAAACTTACTCAAGGAAGAACTTTTGTTAAACTTCCAAAACTCACTAAACCCACAGAAAGCTTCTTGAGTTTTGGTAATTTGCTCTGGATTCTGAATTGGATTCTGCGTCATTTTTCACACACCCTACACTCATCACCCTTGTCAGAACCCAGTATCTATTCTGTTTCCTGTATTTTTCTTCTCTGCTGATGGAGAATGGAGATTTTTTCATGCCCCTCAACCCACAGTCAAATGAAAATCCCTGTTCCTTCCTTGCATCCTGACGTTATACAGGTTCATGTCTGCTATTAGAGTGCTTTACCTCATTAACCTTGTAGATCACCCTAGTTTGCTTGCACAGCCCTATAACTACTCAAATTTTCTCTGTAAAATAACCTTCAGGTAAATCCACTTAATGCAGTGCAGCTGCAAAGATGCAGTCATGAATCTGCTTCATAAGAATCCGAAAATATAACTGTGAACGGGGAAAATAAATGACTTCAGACTAATGCTTGGTCATTTACATTTCATTTAAATAACTTGTAAAGTATGGCAGTGGTGAAGGAGATATTTTATTTTTATGTATGCGCATACAGGATTAGACATTTAAACATTTAGTATATCTAAACATTTTAACAGAAAGTCATGTAAATACCTCAGTTTTAATGTTCAAATAATTCCAGTGAAGGAATGCAGAAGATTTGAGGTGTAATCTTGAGATGTACTTCAACTGAGATGGATATTGGAATAAATTGATGACATTCTGCCCTCACAGCTCCAAGGCTGGATCTCCTTATTGGACGCTACGTTTGTCCTGTGATGGACCAGCCGCTGCCTTGTTTGGGCCCTATGCTTCCTGTGAAAGGCTATCAGCTTCACTGTAACAGTTAAAGAATGAGGGCTGGGGGATATACTCTGCTACTAATTACTGCACTATGGTAAATTAATAATTAGGGTTAAGGAGAGTGTCATTTTTTAGAGGTGATTTGGTTGTCTCTCAAAGAATCTGCGACATTGATCCAACTCCCCTTCATACCAGACAAAACCAATATCCACTAAAGAAATTACGTTTATTACAGGTCATATTTAAGTATTATGATGTGGTATGAAACTAATGAATAAATGATTACTTCCTTAATTTCTAATGTTGCATTCTGCAATGTTAAACTATCTGTTAAGTTTTAGATTATTTTCAGCTTTTAAGCCATTTAGAATGACTCAAAAGCAGTGTTTAAACTTTAAGCTAATTGATCAAGGCCTTCATTTGTCTAAATATAGATGATAGATGCTAAACACATTTCACAAAATTAAAATGCTTAAATGACAGTCACTCATCCTTGTAATACTTACAGGTAATTAGTGACTGGGCCAAGTACTCCGCTGAAACATGAGTTGTGTCCCTGAGTCATTTCCATGGTTCAGCAGATTGATTGAATGTCGCCCATCGAACTCTTACAGCAATTCAGAAAAAAGTATCACATCAGTAATAAAATAACCATTTATTTTTTGTGCTAATTTTCTTCAGCACTGACCTGCCTGGTTTCTGTTCATTTTTGACTGGGGTTTAAAGGAAAGGTGAAGAATGAATGAAGAAAGAATGGAAGAAAGGAATAGAATGGAGGGAGAGAAGGAAGGAACAAAACAGATGAAAGGATGGAAGGAAGAATGGAATGGAGGGAGGGAGGGAGGGAGGGAGGGAATAGAATGGAATGGAGATAAAGCAACACTCCATATAGTGGGTAAAAGTCCAGTTCTGACAGGAAATGGGCACTTGCTGAAGGGAACTCTGGTCTGTCAATCTCAGAGACATCCAGTCCCAAGAGTTCCTGCAGCTTGGATGGCTCCACCTATCTGCTCTGTCTGCCCTCCCCTAACACACTGGGCTGGGTTTCCCCACACAGCCCCAGCCCATCACTGCCAGGTGCAGTGACACGTCTCCGACCCCAGGCCAGGAGACAAACTATGGGATTGTAATTAATCTCTAATTACCCACAATGCCCGTCTCTGCTCACTTCTCTACTTCAGAAATGACAAGCTACACACTGCATCATAGAGGGACAGAGATTTACATAATAAAAGGCCTTTTGAAAATATATTTGATAAGGGAAAACATAGAATGTAACAATATTTAAAACATTTCAAAGTGTATTTAAGATTTTTGATAAGATTTCAGGTAATTATAAGCATCTGATGAAAAGTGAATCTCCCCACACTCCAGACATAGGAAGAAGCTTGTTGACTCTCAGGGCAGACAGAGCCTCATCCATCTAGCTCCATTATCCTTTATTTGTACCTTCATAGTACAAAAAATGAATTAAAATACATGACTGGTAGAGTTATTGCCAAAGTTTATAGTGAAAACCTGGACACACACCCAAGGTCTTAGCTGCTGCTGCGTTTCTTAGCTTAAGATAGCGGCTAACAGTCTCGGCCCAAGAGCTCCATTGCCGCTGAATGCTTCCAGCATCGACATGCAGAAAAATCTCTCAAAACACTTGTTATCCTAATGACGCCCGGCTCTGGTTGATACAGGTCGCCAGGGCAGATTACCCTTCTATCTTGGGAGTTGAGTGAAGGAGACGTCCCACTTTAGCATAAATCTTGTATTTGACCCTGGTTATTTTTCAGTCATCCTTGAAATTAGCTACCAGAGTCACAGTTGGGCTATTTTATTTAGCATTTTGAATACAGAAATAGAATTTGTAACTGAGGCAGAGATTAGTTCTGCTGTCACTAACTTCCTAATAACTTGCGGAGAGTGCTTAGAGGAAGGACACAGTGCTAAAAATTATGTCTTTCTTTCAAAATACGTACGTTAATAAAAAATAGTGTTGGGAAAGATTTGCAGATGACGGAGAGGCTATCACCAGGAGGTGTCACTGGATGGCCCAGGGACAGGACAAATCCGAAACTGCTCCTGCCGTATTGAATTTCTACATTTTTATGCGTCACCTTTCATTGAGCACAGAGCGGAAATGTCATTGTTCTGTTACAAACACAATGCCAAGGCTTTGGTTTAGACTTTGGTTAGAGGCTATGGCCAAGGGCTGAAAAATAAGATTCCGGAGGAGGATCACACTTCATGACATACAATTTGGGTAAGACAATCCCAAAAACTCTTCCCTGAAAGATGAATCTCAGTGGGATGGAAAGATACCCATGGTGTCTGCTTTAACAGATGGCATCATTTCGTGATATAAAATCAAGGCTGTCCTGCATCTTTGAAAGACTTGCCTTAAGTATAAACACGAAGGATCAAACATCAATATTCTATATTAATATTTCAAAGTTGTCACTTTTAATAGTATCATTTTGGATTCTAATTTGGCATTCGTGTTTGTTTGTTGCCTGCTTTTTCAATTTAATTGTTTTATTTTGTGGTAAGAATTGCCTGTTCCCTGTTGCAAATGCCATCTTATGCTACACAGTTGATTCAAAAATAAGGGGTGGATAGTTGTTACCAGGACAACAGAGTCTCACTTTACCTCACAGCTCATTTCCAACCTGTTACCAAATCACTAAGTGCTGGGTCGCAGCTTCAAAGAGCAGAGACTGACACTGTTAATGTGATGAAACTGTACACTCATTTATTTAAAATGTAGTGTGTCAGCTTGAAGGTAAGAGGACCAATTTTTTTTTTACCCCCATGGCAAAATATCAACATCTTGGAGCTTCAAAGTTAGATTCCCAATATTTGCTCCTGGCAAAATGTCATAATAAAGATATTTTGGTTTTAAATAATAAAGAAAATACTGCTTTCATTTTTCCCAGGTTTGTGATTGAAAAAGTACTCTGAGAGTGGATTTTTAGTAGCCTGAACCTAGGGAATTATCTTTTTTTAAAGGACATTTTTACCTAATGCAGCTGAGGGGAAAAGAGATGAATGGCAGACTATATACGTTAAGGAAGACATCTGCAGGACCACACTGCCATGCTGATTATTTATTCTTTTTGCAGCTCCTGAAAGCACTGGCTGGATCACTGCAATGCCGAACAGCTGCAGAGGAACGAGCTAAATTATCTGGCATGTAAGCTGAGGGAACCACGTGACACGGCCCACGACAGCCTATAACACGAAACAAAATGAACCTCTGTCATAATGCACACATGGCAATGCTCTTCTGCTAATAACTGACAAGAGACGTTTGTAAGAAACCACTGCTTCCAGAAGAGCAGGAGATTTCAAAGACATGATTAAGGGTATGTCAGGAACATGAACCTGACCTCTCTCCAGGAATGTTGTCGAGCTTTCAAAGTAAAAATGTTCCTGATGCTAAAATTAGGCCGCAAAGAACATTTCCTGATTCTAGGCTCTTTTCACATGGTAACAAATTAAATTTTACATGAAAGTGTGAACGAGGTCCATTGACATCAATCCATGGATGACTGCTTAATCTAGAAACCTGGAAATGCTGCAACAATTATCCTGCTGTGAATAATGTTTACCTGTTCAACTATCTTCTATAATGACTCATCTCACACAGTCCCAAGATGCAAAAACCCAGTCCACTGCATCAGAAAATTGCAGAAAATGTTTATATCTCTTGATTTCAATTTTCAACATTATACTATATAAAACAAACAAACAAAAAACATTAGTAGCTTTACGATAATAAATCCTCATATTAGACGTTATATAGAAAAAGTTTTTATATAATTTACACATCAAATAATTAATCTTATTTTACAAACGTTAAATGGCTAAACCCAGTAACAGAGATAATTATGATTTTTAAACACCCATTTTCAGTCTCTCTACTGTTCTCTGTCTCCGGTCCTCAGGTTGATGCTTTAAGAGGTAAATCAGTTATTTGAATTATTAATAGGTAAGTGTTATGAATAAAATATGGTGCTATGGCATTGCGCAGGTGTTGAATTATGGGCTTATGGGGAGATTTTAAGGGCTGTTAGACAGTGCTGTGTACAGGTCTTACTCTCCTATCTGGAGGAGACAGGAGGAAGGACCTGTGGGCAGTAATGTTCCCTTTCTGGATGGGCGACAGTTGGCAGATCCCACTGATGCAGGGTGAATCACCTCTACAGTATGTGGGCTGGGACAGGATGGGGGGGTGCAGCACGGTGGCTGTGGGGAGGCTGTCCGGTGCTGTCACTGATCCCCTAGCCCTGACCCAGCCCGGTGCCGGCATCCTGTGGCTGGGCCAGATTTCGGTTCTCACAGTGTCTAGGGGCACAGGCTCCGCCCAGTAACCCGAGCCTCGGATTTCGCCTGGCATCCACCCCCCGCTCTCTCCATATTGTTCCCCAATCCCCCTGGTAGCTGACACATTTTACTGCCATGAGACACTCTTGCAGCACATCTTGCCTGCTTCCTTGCCTCTAACTTAATACTGCCCACAAGAAGGATACTGCTTTTGCTATCCAGCCTGTTATCCAGCCGTATCTAATTTCATAATAATTAAACACTGTAAACTGAGCTACTCTCTGAAGCACTCCTTTTTTATAGATGAATTTATAGGCATCACCATAAAATTCATCACCAGCCATAAAATGTTATTTCCTGGTATTTGTCACACTGCTACTTCCCTTTGGATTGCTTATAGCGTCATTGTTTAGTGATGATCTGATGAAACATTCGTCTTAATCTTACTGTGGCTTCAATGCAGAAATAGGCGCTCAGAAAGACCCCTCCTACAGAATAATGCAACATTACTTATTTCCATTCTGTCCATGAATAATTAGTATCACAACCAAAAACTTTTTTTCATTTCAGAAGTGCTTTGTCGTGAATGTCAAATAACAGCTTCTTTTGTTTATTTAACTTACAGTCCAGCAGAGCTATAGAACAGTGTAATCATGTCATTCACCTTGCCTTCTCTTGAGTGTGAAATACCTTTGTCGAACTAACACTTAAGCTGAGCTAAAGTAGTTGTTTCCAATATATGTTCATTGTGACTGCTTGATTTCATTTTCACCCCTATTCACACAATTGATTGTCAAGTAAAGTTATTTGTAAGGAGAGTGATTTAACATAATCCACATTTTATGCAACTAAAATGGCTAAATTGCTCACTGCCGATGGGGTATATATCTTCCCAGCAGTAAAAGCAATACAAATACTGTCAATTGGTTGCAATGAGACTGTTGCTATGGGTTACAACAACAATTGTGTTAATTCTTAGATTTTAATCCTTAAATTTCTTGAGGCTTCCAAACACATGCTTTTTAGTTTCATTGGAATTCATTTTCATGCTGTAGTCTTACAAGTATTTAAACATAAAAATGCAATAGCTAAATATGGTGAATGTGCAAGTAAGGTTAATGATCTGTCTGCCTCTGATGTGTGAAGGTTTACCGCTTTGAACATATATCTTTTAAGGATGAGGCTGCTTATCATAGGCAAGCGGCTAATTATATCATCGGAGAGATTTATCAGTGGCAGGTTAACCTGTTTTTACAGTGTACTGAAAGTATATTTTAAAAAAAAGCTAAATCACTGACTCAGTTTTACAGTTGTGATACAGCATATTTTATAACATCTTTGTGGACAACTATTAGTCAACTGTAAATCCATTGGTAATTAAAAATGCATGGCATGATCTTGTGATGTCCTGTGATTGGTTGGCACCCCTTCCTTGGTTTTCCCTGCCCTGCACCCATAGTTTCTGGGATAGTGTCCCAACACCCAAAACCAGCACAGAACAAGCAGATAAAGAAAAGGGATGGATGGGTGGATGGATGGATAGATGGATGGATGTGCTCATAAAATTCATTCTATGTTTGAAGGGTATGGCAAGCATAATCTTTTTTGATGTAAAATCCTTTCCGATGTAAAATCATTTTCATTTCAATTAGTTGAATATAGCATAGCCATAGAATGAATACTTCATGAATGTATTGAATATTGGTGCTTATTCAAACCCATCTTCTTCTTCATGAATGCATGGTGCGTGTATGTCTGTCTGTGTGTGTGCGTGTGTGTGTGTGTGGGGACCAAATTTTCCCACCATGCAATAAAAATTTGTGATAATTTTGATGTTGTGGGGACATTTTTTCAGTCCCATAAAGGGAAACGGAATTTTATAAAAATCTGTGACTGAAATCAAAAAACTGAAAATGTTAAAAGTCTAGTATTTTGTTTGGTTGCTTATAGTTAAGCTTAGGGCTGGGCTCAGGTTAAAGTTGTCATTGATTGTCCCATAGAAATGAATTTAATAAAAATTTGTGACTGCAACGAGAAAACTAAAAATGCAAAAACTTTTGTATTTTGCTTGGTTACTTATGGTTATGGTTAGGGCTGGGTAAGGATTACGGTTGTCATAGTTAGCATTAGCATTTCTCCCAAATGAATGAGCAGTCCCCATAAAGATATGTTTACCCGACATGTGCCTGTGTGCCTGTGTGTGTGTGTGCGTGCCTGTGTGTATTATTGTACCAGTCAAAAGTTTGACTTGCTTTTCTATTAACTGGAATAGAAGCTGGTCTGAAGGTGACACCAAAGGACTACCTGTAAACGGATGGTTGCTAGTTTGAATTCCATGGTCAGTAGACCAATGGCACCATTGGACACCTGAGCAAGGCCCTTAACCCCCAATTTGTCCAGCGGTGCTGCACACTGCATGACGCTGCATGACACTGCATGACGCTGCATGACACTGCATGACGCTGCATGACACTGCATGTGCGATTCCAACTGTCCTGCACTATGTCCAGACCTCACTCCCGCGGAAGTATTTCCTGGATGAATTGGACAGAAGAGATGAAGTATATCAACCCACAGACATCCTACATCGCTGCCGATTACTCCAGAAAACTGGGATGACATGTTAGATGATTTTCTGCAGAAATCAAATTGTGCTTGTGTAATTCATTTAAGACAAATGGAGCATCTACTGAAGAATTCAAGATTTAGAGAACTTCAATTTCTTGAACACTGCTTTGATACTTATGTTTTGTTTTTTTTATATCTTTTTATTTGTTTTATTTTTTTAAGTTTTTACATAAATATATATATGATGTAAAGCATTGTCTGAAAACCTAGTTGCCAATATGCACACTAAAACATTTCCCTGGTCCTGTTTGTGCACATGGGTGATGCATGCAAGGTGTATGCGTGCATTCACATAGGTGAATGTTTTTTCTTCGTTCTCCGAATGGGGAAGAGCAGCACTTTGAACCTGGCTCAGGTGACAGTGACTCCACCAGAAAGGCAGAAGTGGCATTAAGCCCCCCAGGCCTCTGGGGAGGTGTCTGGTTGACCAGAGAGATCAGCCTTGGCATGTGATAGCTGGAGGATGGTCTTTTAACAATGGAGAGGTACTGCTGGAGTATATGGCATGTTTTTTTTAACATACGACATATAATCTTGTTCATGAACCTAGATCCTTCAAGTACTTACTTATTCTATATACGGCACAGTCTTTCTTCAGAAATTGAAGTTTCACATAACATAAACAGTGGCGATGCAAATATCTACTCGACACTTTGCAGGTAATTACTTAGGAGGCGGTGAAGCGGTTAAACACACCTTTCTCGTTATCGGCAAATTCAACGGACCCACGCGGTTCCACTGGTTTGTAGCCATCCAGCCACATTTATATTTAAATATTTCTGTTCAACTGACTTGTCAACAAGTTGCAAAGACAAATGAAACATGGCGGGTGGCCTGTTGACTTTTGTTATGTCACACTAGCCTTTTGTTTGATCATCACCCCAGGCTAGCTGCACTAAATAATTAAGGTTGGTGGGCATCCCCTGGGGCCCAGGCCCCCTTCGTGCAGATGGTGACCTGCATTATTCATGGTACAATATGCAGGTAAAAGAGGCTGGAGGGAAGAATGATGATGTTAATCTGTCCAGGGGTTGCTACTCTTTATTAATTTTTGGATGCAACAGACATCCCACTCACAGTAATCTGAATTTGTACACATCACTCTTTACTTTTACTTTAAATAAGCAGTCATTTCCTATCACATTACAAGACACAGAGACTTGGCATGTTTATTTTTTAAAACACTTGTTACCCTTTAACGTGTATGGAAACAATACCTACAATGAAAGATTAGACCTTCAACTTTAAATGAGACTGGCAGATAAGTAGATTAAATGCCTAGCATGTTATGGATTGGCTGTTGAACTGCTTTTTTCTGACACCTTAATAATCTCTGTAATCAGGTGAGTGAAGAGTCAGGCAACAAGGAATGGTGCACAAGGCCTGGAGGAGACACCTGATGGTGGCACAGGGGGGCCTCTTAGGCCTGCCATATGGACTGCTGATCATTAGATTCACAGTAGGGGAAATTTCCCATAATGGCCTACCCACTCCTGAACTGAGCACTTACAGTGTCGGGGTTCTCCACAAACTAAAATCACGATGGGTACCTTTGTTTTGATGGATTGGTTTTGGTGGCACACAGACTCTCGTTGTCTAAACGTGTTCCACTTCTCTTTCATTTCTTTGGCAGGTAGACTATTTTCGATCTGTGCCTGTCTGCCTGTGCAGCCATATTGGGTTTCTTTTTCTTATAATTGCCTAATTCCTGTCCGTATCAAGTTATTAAAACCAGTTTTGGCATATATCAGTACGTCCCACTTGTCATGAGGATTAATACATGTAAAACGAATTAATTGTGAAGACATGCTTCCCATCTTCAAACCCATGACAATCAACAAACCTTTCTCACGTCCGTGTTAATAAATCAATTTGCAGTGGAGTTATTTTTGCAATTAGATCATGGACACAATTATTTAATAAAGCTAAGCAGCTTTAAAAAATAATAATAGCAACAATATTAAAGGCTTTATAGCCAAATGGCACATTACAAATTAGCTTAATTATAGCTGGCTGTTAAAATCAGTAGACATGATTCATTTATCAAGAGAAATTAGTCCAAGGTGCCCCTATTCTGGCTTTATACTTCACACATCTTCAGGTCAGAATAATATGATGCAACTATAGTTAAGCTATTTAATGGATGACTGGCTTCTTCAGTCAAACTGTAGAATGTAAACCCATGCTTAAGTAATTTCCCCTTAACAAACACCTGACACTCGACACCTGATGCTCTTATATAAGTTTACATCAAGACTGGACTGGCCATCTTACATACTAGACATTTTCCCTGTGGGGCAATGGGTTTATAGACCAGAGAATGGACCTTACCCCCAATCAGCACAATTCATTGGTAGTGTTTTTTGGCAAAAGTCCTGGCCCAGTTTTTAGTGTCAGTCCAGCCCTGCTTTATACCGAATTAAAGAACTGTTGCAAGGGTACAGTAGACGTACCGCTACACAAAAATAGCTAATAACAACAACAGTTATGCCAAGATAGTGTCAAAATGCAGAGAAATTCATTTTTTCATATTCAACAAATATGTAATTGACCTTTTGCCAGTGTGTTATCTTTCCATGTTTTCATTTGGAAAATCCTGCTGACTTCTGATTCCAACATGAAATGCACGCACAAACAAACAAACAACAATTAATGAATCAATGAATCAATCAATCAATGTCCCGGGAGGTTTTCTTTCTTTGTCAGAAGATCAGACTATTCTTCTTATTACCTATCTTTGAATATTTCACCAATGTTCTCTTCAAGTTATGAATGAACAGTAATAGAAGTCTCCAGCATTCAGATCAAACTATTCTTCTAGCAGGTCAGTGGAACAGTAGCGTTCTCCGGGTTGCAGTGTCCCTGGAGAGACAGCGGATGGTGAACCATTAGGTGGGCCAGGCATAAAAGAATGCATCCGCCACCCTCCTATGACTGACTGTAACTGGAACAGGGTAAAACCCACCGGTGAATGGATCCCAAACTATTGGCTTGCCACCCTTTCGAATCCTGTGACGGTCGGTGGCTTTGCAACCAAATCCTCAGTGGAAATGGCCGTCAAAGCACGCAAATACGGACCTGAGACAGCAGTCTCGCCACCCACTTTGGCACCCTGCTCATCTCCATCGCTGAACGGTAGTGTGTTCAAGTTTCCCTGCACGCTACGCAAACCACTTCCTTACAGACTCGCAGTGCTTTTGGTTATGGAAATCTGGTGTCTAATCTCTCAGAACAGCAACAAGACAGCTTGTATTTCAAGGAAAACAGACACGGTCAAGCATGATGTTAAGCTGGATAAGAATGAAATAAAGATTTTCACTTGCTTGAGGCATTGCCTGCACATAATATAGGTAATGATAAGTTCTTATTTTTTAACATGAAAGCAAAATGAACAAGAAAATTTGTCCCCCCAAATTTAAATCCTGCCTAAAGATCCCCTCAATTAAAGCATTTAAAGAAACTTATATATGGCTAAAATTTAGCTCATAACAGTTCAGTACAATTTTGATAAAATGTATCAACTCTGTTCTGTTCAGAACTGTTCATGCCTATAATTTGAAAAAATTAGCATTCAGAAAGCATCTTAGATCATTTATCATCTATTTAGCTCCAGTGATTCTTTTAATGTTATTATTCTTGAATTCCATAAGTAAACAATTTTTAAACATACCGATTCAATGCAGGGAATGCACAATTATCACTATAACATGAAGAACAGCTTCGTTATTTAAATGTGAGGTTGGTTACCTAAAGGAAATTATGTGCAATTGATATGAAAATATAGAGTTTCAATTCTAACAATTAAAAATGTTGTTCAGTATATCTTGATGACTTTTTTACTTATCCGAATATTAGACAAATGAAGCATTCATTAGAGAAACTCTTAATAGCTACATGTGCTTGTGTTTTGTATAAATGTAGGCCTACATATTATGGACATATTACGGCTCTTATAATGGTATGTTTTCTTTAAAAAAAAAAGCCTAAAATTATGTTTTATTGAAGCAGTAAGCTACTCAACAGACTCAGGAACACTGAAAAAGGATTTTTTAAAAATAGTTTAATTCCAGTGTAACAGTACTCACAAAGACAAAATTCTGAGTCAAGTATGTGTGGGAGATCACCTTGGTAGCAGAGTATGCTCTCCGGCAAATATGAAATGGAGCATGAATCAGTACTCCGGTAATCTTACAGTACAGCACTCAGCTTCTGCACGCACGGCCGTATCCTGTTTCCCTGCAGGTCAAAATGCCATGAGAATTAAAAATCCAGGTGAGGTGAACTTACATCCTGAGGTTGGGGCAGAGGTCTGCGATCATGTTTCACTGCCGATTACTCAGCGACTCGTCACTCGCTTGTTACCGCAGCGCTGATCAGGCAGTTGATCTCTTAGTCCTATTACCTTCCTAACCTTTAAAGCACCCTGCTCTCTGTAATACATTTCCACTTGTTTTAGGAGTATTTTAACTAAAGCTCAATACCCTCTATTTTATAAATTGTACAAGCACCAGTCAGTACTTACAAGACAGATTAGCCCTTGGCCCCATAAACCTTAGGTGAACAGATGCCTTTAGCCCTAACCTTATCCCTATTACTTATAGAAAGTATTTAAGAGCTTGTCTGGCTAGAAAATCAGGATATCTGGTGACGTAGCCTACATCCAGTGTTTGGCAGCCATATATACAGGTAAACTGAAATTAACATTTTTTAATGAAATTGCATATCATTGGTGTGAAATCCCTGCATCCCAAAGGAGTTTAAAGAAGTAAGACTGCAAAACAAGCATTTAAACCAAATTTCAATAAGATGGATTTAAATCAGTTCTGGTAGGTAGATAGATAGATAGACAGATAGATAGATAGACAGATAGATAGATAGACAGATAGATATGTAAATATAGATTCAAGTCATATTGGTCTATATATATTTGGTCACTGTCATATTTGTAGCACTGACTAACATTACCATGATTATATATTCGATTAATGTTACGATTAATACTTTTAAGCTTGTTCACCTCATTTAGGTAGAGAATTCACACACATGGACATTAACTGAAAATCGGGGTACACAGTATAAAAATTATGTACTTTTTTCATTAGCCTCAAGGCTGTATGTGTTGTGGTAAATTAATTTGAAGATATTTCTGTCTATGCACGCATATGCATACTGTATAGAAGAACACACAATTTACCTAATGAACTACAATCTATCACACACACACACACACACACAGTCAGGGGCCTAACAGATGCACAGTTACAACTGTGTATCATGTATGTATTTATCATCAAATCTAAAAAGTGTGTGTATGGGTTAATTTTACATCTATTTTGAGAGCACTGTTTTCAGGAAACTGCATCACAGCAAGTGCATTGCTGTTGAGGTTTGGCTGTATGTGATAAAAACCTGTTATTTTCATGTTGTGTCCTTTTTTTGAGTCCCCAATAGGGAAAATTCTGTGATTGCAATCAAAAAAACTAAAAATGGCAAAACTCATATTTTGGTTGGTTACTTATGGTTAAGGTTAGGGCTGGGTAGGAGTTAAGGTTGTCATATTGGGATTTGAGATTTCCCCATAGAAATGAATGAAGAGTCCCCACAAAGACATAATTACAAACCTGTGTGTGTGTGTGCGCGCGCGCGTGTGCATGTGTGTGTCTGCACGTGTGCGTGTATGTGTGTGTGCGTGTGTGTGCGTGTGTGTGTGTGTGTGTGCGCGTGTGTGCGTGTGTGTGCGTGTGTGCATGTGTGTGTGTGTGTGCGCGTGTGTGCGCGTGTGTGCGTGTGTGTGCGTGTGTGCGTGTGTGTGTGCGTGTGTGTGTGTGTGTGTGTAAAAAGGGCTATATCAGAAAAGGTCCTTTATGTGGAGAGAGATGGCATGCTGTTCTGTGCCTCCCTCTAGTGCTCATGTGAGTCCCTGTTTACCACTATGCAATGTAATACAGCAAAATACTACCGGCCATAACAGCACATGCTTGGCAGATGCCTCCTTGTTTAAAATGAATAAAATCAGTAAGTCTTTTTTTTTTGTTTTATTTCATTTAATTTAGGAAAAGCATGTATACCTTGTATACCACATACAGTAATAGGCCCAGAATGGTAAGTTACATCCTGGTGAACACTAAAGTGCGCGCACTTAGATCCTGGTGAACACTAATGTGCGCGCACTTAGATCCTGGTGAACACTAAAGTGCGCGCACTTAGATCCTGGTGAACACTAAAGTGCGCGCACTTAGATCCTGGTGAACACTAAAGTGCACGCACTTAGATCCTGGTGAACACTAAAGTGCGCGCACTTAGATCCTGGTGAACACTAACAAGCACTGACAGCGCCCCCTACACCCCCCACCCTCCAACGTCCGCCATTCCATGCCACCACTTCTGAAGAATCCCGTGAGACTTTGTAGGTTTCTCAGGCACCCTGTATGTTAATTCTTCAGCTAAGCTCCCGTCTGCAACCAATATCCTACCGGCCATGCAAGTGAATGTTGTTCAGGGCAGTTGGGCAATTAGAGCTGCAGGAGGAACATTTGTAAGGAGAGTGTCATAGAGGAGGAGAAACGCTGGGGAGCCGGTTGTAATGTCAGCTGAAGTGGACGGCGCCTCGCCACAGCACCTGCGTACAAAGACGCTCTAGGCAGCCCCCTCGTACACGGCAGCCTGTGGGATCCAGCAGTTGTGCATGAAAGCAAGGCTGAAACAGAATCTGAAAATTGCACAGCAGAAAGAGAGGGGGCAGCTATCTCAGGGCTCCAGCTGAAACTCCATAGCTAGGGTAGGGTTTCCAGCATGTTCTTATGGCAGGGTCAGCTGACCACAGCCCTTGGGCCCCATTGGCCGCCCCCCGTCTAAAATCTGTAATGATGTAACCAGAGTGTGTGGGAACCAGAGCTCAGTAGCACATTGTGTGATAAATGCTACTTTCCCACTCCTTGCTCAAGACTGGATGAGAATTTACTAGGTTTCCTTATTGCTGCCACCCGTTATCGAGAAATCCTACCTGACTGTTCGTTCAGGGCTGTGCTTTCGGAGCTGCCTGCTTCCTGCCACCACGCCGGCACTACATGCTCATTGGCATGGTCAGAACAGAGAGACATCACAGATCACTGCTGCCCTATTGATAATAGCATTTGGTCATTCACTTACTCCACTCCACATTTCGTAGCTCTGCTATGACATAAACTTATTCTGTGAAGCACTTAACTTCATGTATGCCATATAAATTTTCTGTTATATTATATTTTAAACATGAAGGTTAATGAATTAGAGGCACGACACGAGTGAAGCGGCTGTGGTAGAGTGTCTCTGTAATTACAGGGCTGCCTTGTGTCCTGACTCTGCTCTTCCTCGTTGGCCAATGCAGGAGCTCTTATTAGCTGTAATTAGTTGACACTGTGGACAGTCATGTTACCTTCTTGAACTGATTGTTAGTAAAAAAAAGGCAGGTGTTCCATTTGCCTCCATAAGCCCTTTGTCCATAATTTAACTGCTTTATTACTCTTCAGCTACCGAATTTCCTGTTTAATTATATGTTTATAAAATAACTATAATTACATATCAAGTGCACATGTATATATACGAACATGTATATGTAATCCATGGAGGGAGCAGAAATATAAAGTGCAGTTATTCTATGTTCCACTGAAATAAAGGTAGCTAATTACGAGAAAGATCTCGTCGCGAATGTGGGGAAGCAATAAAAAAAGGCCAATAGGATGTTGGGTTCTATCTCTTGGTGTGTGGAGTTTAGGTCAAGGGAGGTGATGGTATGATTATACAATTCCTTGGTAAGAGCCCACCATGAGTATTGTGTGCAGGTTTGGTCACCTTACCTTAAGAAGGATATTGCTGCCTTGGAAAGGGTACAACATAGGGCTACGAGAATGATTCCTGGTCTTAGAGGAATGTCTTATGAGGAGAGGATAGCTGAGCTGAATCGGTTTAGCCTTGAGCAAAAGAGACTAAGGAGGGACATGATCCAGGTCTACATGATTCTAACGGGTCTGGATGCTGTTCAGCTAAATGGCTATTTCAATATTAGTTTAAATACTAGAACTCGTGGTCATAAGTGGAAATTAGCGGGAGACCATTTTAAAACAAATTTGAGGAAGCACTTCTTTACACAGCGTGTAGTTAGAGTATGGAATAGTTTTTCTGCTAGTGTAGTGGAAGCTTTTAAAATGTAAAAGAATGCAATAAGTTTGTATCTGAAAACACAATGAATTATATTTTTTTTTATGAGATTGCATATAGCAAGAATGTTTAAGTGTATTTCAGAATTCTGATTTTTGTTCATCATCCATCTTCCAAGTTTAAGGTGTGGATGCATTACATGTGTTTTAGGATTGACCTGGGGTCTTACCACTTCCACTGGCTGTGGTTTCTCCTGAATGCTGATTGGATGGCTCGGTTGACGAATGCATAACATCAGCAGCATATGAGAAAAGAATTGCTTACCATTGTTTCACTGGGTGAGGTTTAACAAATTATGTTGCTGACTTTTTTTGTGTTATTTTATTTTCAATGAAGGATTTATTTTTAATTATTCAGTGTAAGGTTTTTGCATTTGATTGTTTGATTATCACATTGTTTTTTACTTTAATTTTGCCAAGTTATTTTGTTGATGGAGTTTAAAGGAGTTTTTGTGTAGAATGGTAGGGTGGTAGAAGGTGCCTAACACGCGGTGCTCACAGAAAGCCTTGGGATTTTTACCTTGTAAAAATGTTGCAAATGTATTGGTTTCATAACAAACTTCGATTAACAAGCAAACTTATTAAGCATCTTTGACTTCATGTAAAAGCGCTATATAAATAAAATGTATTATTATTATTATTATTACTAATTTTAATAAATTTTAAAAAGATTTGCTTGAAATTTCTGCATGTATCTTCCGCACAGACATTTTCTTTTTAGTCAATTCTGTTCTTGTCATTTTGCTATTAACTGTGATTGTAATCACTGACTCCCAAAGGGATACCAAACACAAATGTTTGGTGTTTTATGTCATTGCAAAGGTGTTACTAATTAAAAAACACCCAAAGAGACAGCTTGTCAATTAACTTTTTAACAGAGTTATTTTAGATCTATAATTTTGGTTTCAATTTATTACTACAGGAAATGAATGGGTTTTTTAAAACTGTTATTTCTAATGTGCTATTTGTTTTTTTTGTAAACAAATGAATATGGTAATGATTTTTGTTATAAACCCAATAAATTTGCAATAGTCTTACTGAATTAAGACTTTCTGTGAGCACTATGCTTACCAGTGGTGTCTTTGCTTGCCTTTTACAGCCCATGTCTGCAGTACATCTTTCCATTCTTTGCTTTATATGCTTTTGTTCATGAGGTTTATAGCTAATGTTGGGGTTTATTAAATTTTCATTTTCAAAAATGACATCTTTGTTTTGGAATCATGCTTTTGGTGGCATTGATTCTAGATGCCCAATATGCAGAAGAGACACCTGTATACAGTAGCCCATGAAGGTGCCTTCACCTGTTTACCAGAGAAAAATGTTTATGTACTTGGACTCACTTACATGCTTGTCCATTCATCCATTCATCCATCCATCCATCCATACTCCTCATTCTATTTTGAAGCTATGGGTGCCAACCCAGTGCATGGCACCCTCACACACCATTCACACCTATGGGGTTACATAAGAACATAAGAACTATACAAACGAGAGGAGGCCATTCGGCCCATCAAGCTTGCTTGGGGGGAACTTAACTAATAACTCAGAGTTATTAAAATCTTATCTAGCTCTGATTTAAAGGAACCCAAGGATTCAGCTTGCACTACATCATCAGGAAGACTATTCCATACTCTAACTACAGGCTGTGTAAAGAAGTGCTTCCTCAAATCAATATTCTCCCGCTAATTTCCACCTATGGCCACGAGTTCTTGTATTTGAACTAATGCTGAATTAGCTGGGTTTAGTACTTGAAAAAGAGTTTTAATCCAATTAAGGAAACAAAACATTCCTAGTTTTATTATTAATGCTTAAAAGCCAGAAAAATCCCATAAAGTAACTTCTAACAATACCAGAATAGACAAGGGATAATATTGCCCTGACAGGTTTGTTCTTTTCCTTGGTCCATAAATCACTGTCACATGGTCTTCCCTGCAACAGCAATCATCTATCCATCCATCCATCCATCCATCCATCCATCCCCTTTCCATACCTGCATGTCCTATTATCCGCTAGAAATAAGACCCTCCATTGTTTGTGCTCATAGGTGAGGTACCATCACACCAGAGTGTGATACAGAGTGTACTTTGATACATACAGGAGTCTGCATGTTACATATCATTTCACTGGTTTACCCTTTATGCTGCTTCCTTTCTCATTTTTTGATGTTTTTAGGAGGCAGGTGGTAATTTGCATGTTCAGTGATTCATTTTTTAAAATTATTTTCACATTGAAGGTAACTTAAGGGTTAATAAGGAATGTTGTTTATTGTGAGCAGACATAACCAGGAAGACTATTTCTAAAATAATTGTTTAAAATAACAATTTTCCATGGTGTTGCTTAATATGTTAAAACACCTACTAAACCAGCAAATAATAAATACTAAATATTACAAGCTCCTGTTTATGTACAACCCAATTAGAACCAATTGCTAGCAGAAAGTGTAGAGATGTTCACATCTACCCAAAGTACTTTTTTTTAAAGGTTTGCACAGAAAGCAGATTGGACAGAATATGGCGTCAGTAATTGAGTTAATCCTAATTTGTGTTCTGGACTATTGTTTACCCATAAAAACATTAATCTGAGCAAATGTCAAGTAAGCATGTTACCGTATCTGCAAGGGTGAGAGCCCAACCAGGGCAGAGTCCTGCACGGGTTCACTTTTGGAGACCTGCACCCGCACAATACAGCACCACACCCACCTGTGCACCCGTGATTATTTCAAGGCTAAATCCGTATCCACCTGGGCTCGTTAATATTCTGCCCGTTACCCGCTCGTACCCGTGACAAATTACACACAATTATTTTTTCTATGCACCTCTCAACGTGACAAGCGCTAGGCCTACGTGAATTTTGAATTGAAACAAAAAAGTCAGTTTAACACAAAATCAAATCAGATAGATCTAAGCTATCCATACTGTGACGAGCGTGAAAGAGAGAACACAACGACATGCTTCAGCAAGGATTCAGACGTGTATGTGAATGTTTGCCGAGGCGGTTATCTAATGGTGTATTCGTTTTTCTCTCAGAACTTGGACATTCCGAGTTGAGTGACATCACGTCCGACAATCTCCCGTTCGAGCTACCACATCTCAGAACAAACATGACTGCCTCCATGAACACGCTGCTGTGTGTTGTTGCTTTACATTTTAGCAGATTTGGAGTGAAATTATTTTTTTCGAGAGACAAACAAACAAGAAACACAAACTAGTCAAACCACATTAAAAGCTTTATAAAACATTTTAGCACATTCATAGCAATATTCTTTTTTTGAGAGGCAAACAAACTACAAACCTAAGACACTAACAAGTCTGGTAAAAATCTGATATTACATGATATGATACTGTTTACAGTCATGATATGGTATTCTCTAAATCGAACATGCGCAGTTACATTTATAACTATTAATACATTTTTAAAGATTTATAAAATAGAATTACTGTTGAGTGTGTAAGCCGCCATGTTGAAATTACGTCACAGGGGCAACTCGGACAACAAAATCTTGTCCAACATCAACGTCATAAAAGAGGCGTGTTTCCAACAGGAAGTGACATTTTTCGTGGCATTTCGTGACGTTTTCATCCAAGTGCCGACTTGGAAAGAAATTATTGAAAGCACCATAAGGTACCCCGGACATACTGAACACGCTGTGATGGTGACAATTTGTACACGATAGTGTAGTACATAGATATATTCACTTATATGTTATTTTTACAGGCTACAATACTGTTTTGATTGACCTGCTACCCACCTGTGTGTAATGAATTACCTGCCCGCATACCCACCTGTAAAATTCCAGAACATTAAAATCCGCCCATTTCAGCAACTATCTGCTGGTACCCATGGGTACCCAATCCGGTGCAGGACTCTGAGCCAGGGTGACCCTGAAGGGGTTAAATCAGGCCCCTTCCGTTGCACCCCAGGCCTCCGCCTCGGTCCCTCGCTGGAAATGGGAATGTGGCCGGCTCTCTGGCCTCCCCCGACGCTGCTGTATGGAGTAGTGAGAGTGGGGAGCACTCGGGCGGCCAGCTGAGGGACAGGGGTCACTGTGAATGCATTTTCCGAGCCCTCAGCGAGGAGCCGGCCATGCTGAGAGGAGCTGGCCAGCACTCCGACACCTGCTCATTAACATTGCTAATTAGCAGCCATTAATCAGGCCTGTGTGTGTGTGCGCGTGCGTGCGTGTGTGTGTGTGTGTATGTGTGTGTGTGTGTGTCACAAGCCCAGAGGACTGGCTTCCTCAAGTTGATATGGCTTAAGTGCAAAGTTTAACATTTGGCAAGGTGAGCACAAGCATGGTTGGGGTGCCGGATCAGAACTGCACAACAATAAGATACAATCAATAATTATTCACTTCAGTCACAGTGCTTAATCACAGGTTACAGGTTGGGCCGAGGGGAAAATAAAAAGCTCAGTAAAGCTAGTGTTTTAAAGTAGGCACTTTATAATGAGATGTTGATTTCACCTCTATACTATTTGAAACTAAGGTGCAGATGGCAAAACAACAACTGGACGACATCTAATAAAAATGTTTAGTTGCTCTGCAATGGGTTATTCGCTGGCTTTCCTCCATAAGCTCTGGACCCTTGGGACCCTACATCAGATAAGCTAGTTCAGGTAATGGATGGATGGATTGATGGATGGAAAATGTTTATTAAAACCATATTCAAGTCACATAGCTCCTTCAAATAAAAATGCGTTTAATTAAACAGAATAAAATACTAAAATGTAAAAATCACCAAAATTATGTTCATCATCATCAAAAAAAATCTTTTGTATGGAGAATTTGTCTGTAGGGGCCAATGGCATGCCATATCACTTATGTAATAATATAAAACACACATTTTTATATTGTGTATTTTGCAATGTCATATGAAAATTCTCAAACAAAACACTTTTTCCAAAGTGCTAGTACCAAAAATTCAGTTTAAGTAGGAATCCTCGGGCTTTACAGCCAATGGTAATTGAAATCACAGTGGAGTTAGCACTGGGTAATTACCCTACACATTAGCATTACATGCCTGAAACAAAAAGAAGTGTGCAGCATTTATTTAGAGAGTCGACTTTAAGACAGGTTGAGTTTGAATGAGCTAAATAACACAGGATTAGATGGACTTTGCTCTTTTTGTATGCTAATCGTTTTTTCTTTGACAAAGAAACAATGTTTACCGGGGTTCCGTACAATTCTAAAGAACAAGTATAAATAATCAGGTAGATACTTAAGCATGTTTTCCAATGAATGATGTAAAGAAGTACTTTTCTGAGAAAATATAACGAAAGTATACATTTTAAGTGATGTATGTCATTGTGCAAAAATCTTTGTGTTCTTAAATTGGTTTGACCTACATAAACTAAATATTTTAATTTCCAATAGCCAATTATGTCTAAATCAGCCTTCACTTTGCTGGACTGTATTATTATTATTGTTATTATTATTATTGTCTTGTAATATTAAAGACATATTAACCATTATTTTGAATATTAACAAATTTACAATATACAAACAATGCCTAACATGTCTGAACGGTGTGGCATGATTTTTTGCGCTTCCTGGGAAAGCTAGAAGCCAGGCGTACACATTACAATGAGCGACTGAGGGAAGCGCTGGCAGCCAATCATGCGAACGGAGCACATTCTTCCGTTTTTCTCATGACGGATCGCCTCTGAAGCTAGTGAGGCAAGCTGCGAAAATGTTAATGAGCGGGATGCATCAATGAGCTGTGTCATCCCTAGGGGCTTTGAGACGGGGGCAGCAGGGACCCCGCTAGGGGCACAAGGATTCTGTTTAGAGGGTGACAGCTTAAACCCCAGGCCTCATCGCTTCCAACACATTCCTCCGGTTCCAGCAGGAATTAAATCCAAGATGTATTGAAGTAGGTGAAAAACAACTTATAAACCCAAAAACCCAGTGCAGAGTTTCTTGTGTTTTATCCAAGAAAAATCTGTCAACTCCTATTTTCTTTTAAATACATGGAAGTTCGCCTCATGTTTGTTAGTTTCTTCAGATCTTTCAAATACCAAAGAAATACCTTATGAAATTAAGGAAACTCACACGACATCACTGTACTGAAACAACACTTTAATAAGTAAATAAACTCTAAATGCCAAGTTTTAATATTATATTCAGAAGACAGGTAAAACTATAAAACTAATTCGACTTGTGAATACAGGTCTTTGAAAACAAAGCAGTGACTTGCAAAACATACAAAATTCAGAGCAACTTAAGGACAGAGTTAAACTCATTCCAAAAAAAATAAAACGGGCCGAAATTGAATGGGTGGAAGGGAAGGATTGCGCGGCGACGTTCTCCGAGAGGCCTTTCAGCCAGGAGGTATTTACAGCCAAGCGCACGGTGGATGATAAAAACCCGCTTTAATTATCAGTCTGCTGAGTGAGACCTTGGAGGGAAAAGCAGCGGCTCGCAGACAATAAGCCTCAGCGCAGGCAGCCCCCTCGCCAGACTCCATCTCGAGTTGTTGACCATGCCAGCACGACAATACGAAGCTCGCGAATTCCCCTCGCGCCAGTGTGTCCTTGGGCACGCACGCACATGGAGAGACACGGGACAAAACGTCTTGCTGCGGCTGTATGCCTAGCTACATATAACTAATTAATGTTGGTGGCCCATTTGTGAAGGACGTTGCCGCTCAGAGGGTAGCGGCCCCGACAGCTTGCATCGCAGTAATTACAGTGTGAATTGCATGATGGGATTATTTGAAGTGCTGGGGGGGACGGGGGGCGCGTGCCTCATATAAAGTGCCAAAAACAGCTGCTTGTGCAGCATATGCACCTGCTTCCGACCAACTGTTCTTACGTCGTCGTCTGGAGAGAGTTGTGGTCTTCGTGTCTTTTTATGTGTGTTTAAGAAAAAGGGAAGAAGAGTGATTAATGAAGTAGGATGCTGGCCAGGGCTCTCAGCTTAAGGAATGTTTAAACAGCTACGTGTCATTTACTATAGTGCAACTGAAATCATAACCAGTTATGCAAAATGTCGATTAAAATCATGCTGACATTGTACAGGGTGTATAATCTGTTCTTAACAGAGGTATAAAATAACTTGGTCCCACTTTGGTGCCTGTCTTAAACGATCCCCATATGCCACTTCTGCACCATATCCTCCACACAATATGTAGGAAAGAATCAACATCACTGCCAAGCAGCTCTCGCACATTGAACCAGAGATACAAAGCAAAGAGGGGGCTGCTCAGTAATGACAAGAAAGACACCAACACAAAAAACAGATACATCTCTCACTGCTGCCCCCTTCTGGCCAAAGAGATTGAAGTGCAACATCCTGTGGTTAAGTTGAATTTTTAGGGTTTAAACCTATTATATAATGTACCTGCTAACGAAATAAATGAGCACTCACTTCAAGACCTCAAGGAATCATTTTATGTATCATTTGTATTTTCAAGTCCACTAAGGATTAGAGGTGTATAACAGAGATTAGTCACACTTGCGTTTGGTGGTTTATAACATAATAATAAATATAAGGGAAAGGAATGTCTGGTGAAGGTAATGACAACCCTTGGCTTGTTCACTTCTTTTAATTCCAAGATTAATTCTGAGATGGATATAATTCATATATATTACACATGTTTTTAATATGAACATATCATGATCAAAAAGGATAATAGTGAATGATTAAAAGACAACATTAGTATTTTCCCCAAGTGTGTAAAAAGGCATGCATTTGCTCTTAATTAACAATGTATGCTAAAGTCCATGAGGAGACAGTGAATTAAATTAATAAATATAAAACACCTTATTCCCTTAGTTTACTTTCTGTAAATTGGGTGTAATTAGACACTAATTCAAAGTACTTCAATTGCACATAATCAATTATTTGCAACTAATTATAATCCTTGGCATAATGACAGCATAATTTGAATTAGCCGAGGGTAATTCATCTATGTTATCTTCAGGTTTAGTGCATACAATTGCAGTAGACATCTACCAAAGGCATCATTTTCAATGAATCAGAGTCACTCGTAACTGCACTGTGTGAATTCTCTGTGTCTCTCCTGTATAATTCCTCAAAAAATGAGACATCATCCAGATTTTTTATTTCTGAGTGAACACTACAGGTTCCTGAGTTGTGAAATAGCAAGGGAACCTCAGACAAATATTTCTAATATTTGTCTGAGGCAATAGTAAAATATGGCAATATGGATGATTGGTTTTGAGTGTTTTTGCACAAATCTAAGATCAGAATGTGGATATGTTATGAGATGAAAATATTTCATTCATATCTTAAATATGTAGGTCAGTATAATGGGAAACGTATGGGGAGGTAAAAAAATTAGCTACAGACTCGGAGCAGGAAGATACAAAAAGCTTCAGCTGGGAGGGTGCTGCACCCCACGTGCCACTCATGGGGGGCTAGGAAAATAACAGAAACACCACATGAAAAGGAGTCTTAACTCTGAAGTAATTAAACAACAATTATAAATGCAGCTACAAAGGTGAGTAGCATTAGTCTGACTGCCAATTACCAGTATTTGTCACCTATGAACAAGGTCTGACAATCAGCATTATGCCATACAAGTTTCTAAGGTAACATGAGGTGTGTGACAGGCCCAAATTGCAGGTGCAAAAAATAGTAATTTAATGTGTCAAGGGGAACAGTCTCAAAAATCCAGACAGCATACGGCAAATATGAAAAACATTACAAGCAAATAGTAACAGCGATAAATGCTATGAAATTAGGGCCTCAAAAATTATCACAGAACTGAATCTGTTCCTCTGTGAACTAGTCTAAAAAAACATATATTGTGAACTTCAATAATCTGGAATTTACAGCAGGGGTGCTGTTTGGGAACACCTTGTATACAGGACCCACTGCACAAAAAGGTATCACCTGGACCCCAGTGCTATGGAAAAAAGTAATACGGTGTAATGAATCAACTTCCACCCTTTTTCCAATATCCGGATGTGTGAGCATGTTTTCTTCCTGAAGAACAGTCCAATATCTCACCACACGCAGTGCAGGACAGCATTCCAACAAGGACTGAATCTACTTATTAGACTTTTTACTAGGTGTTTCCATTTACCAAGGAACTTCAAAACAACATGTGGATGAAACACCCAAAAGGTATGTGACAACATGCCTTCTTCATAAGACTAATGATAATAGTAGAGTGGGGCTTAGTTTCTCACTGGGAAGCATCTGTACAATATGGGAGATTTCCCTGCACAGGGGAAATACAGGATGAGCAGAGCTGTGTGTGCTAACCAATGAAATACGATTATCGGCAGGGTGGTCAGCAGCTCAGCCAGGTGACTAATTAAGGGGTTTAGGGGAAATGGCCTGAGGTGTTGAATCCTGAAGAGCTGATTTAAGATGTGCTGTTACCTGCATTTTCCCAGACACACTCTTGTCATGCTAATTTCATCTGGGATCTCTGCTTTTCTCCTGCTGTCCATTTACATGTGACGTGTGAACACCCTGTTTGGGGTCTGATTTGCTGCTGTGTGTGGCCTGTGCTGCCTGGGATGGGTTCCCCACTGAGGGTGTTTGCATGCTAGGCGATCAAAACTGGCACATTTTGCTTCCCAAGGACAGTTAGTTTGATGAGTCTGGGTACAATATGCAGCTAGTGTGGTCACTAACTGTGTCCAAGTACGGAATGCAGACAGGAAGTCAATGATGCACCTGGCCATATAACAAACTGTAGCAAAGGGATCCCCTTGGTCTTTGGGAAAGGTGCAGTGTTTGCTGGACATTTGGACAGAGAGTATCCAGGAACAACTGAATGCAACATACAAAAGCAGATATTTGGTAGAACATGAGACTCACCATATCAGCGTGCTCTGGATACCAAAGATGTCTGTAAAAATCTTCATATACGTGCAGCACTATTAAATGATTATGATTGCATACTTAATAAATCTATGTCTGTCATCGTGCTCAAAATGACACCAAATAAGTGACAATACAAGGACATCAATCATGAATTCAACCTGCTGTGCAACAGTGCTTACTTTCCAACGTTTTCTTCAACACAAAAAATTACACGGTGATGATGAAAGTATGATCAGGCTCAGAATGCAATGTGAGCACAGGCCAGCAGGGGGGTGGGGAGGGGGGGCAATCCTGCTTGAGCCCTGAGACTCTATACAGGATCAACAGCTGGAACATTAAGGATAAAGAATTTCCCCTTTCATTCATAATTCTGTATAATCAGTCTGAGATTTTCATATTGATTTGTGTGACTCCGTGGGTCAAGAGTCTGCGCACATAACCAGAAGGTCACAAACTGATGCCACCATTGGGCCATTGAGCAAGGTCCTTCATCCCTATTGATCCAAGGCACGCTGAACATTGCCTTCTCAGTTGTGTGTCGCTTCGGGTAGCGTCAGCTAAAGTGTCAGCTAAATACAGGGTCTGAGCGCAAAAACACGCATGTTGGAGATGCACACTAGGGTGGCCACTATTTGGTGTACAATTTTATATTGTGTTAATTTATTTATCTCACCCCAGATAATTGTTTGATTTGGTGTAAAAACATCATATGTGAAATTTTAACAAATTATTTAAAAATGCCCCTCCTGGAGCCGACACCTTATCGTGGTGGAGGGGTTTGCGTGTTCCAATGATCCCAGGAGCTAAGTTGCCCGG
>JABFEA020000036.1:9980899-9993513 GCA_019775915.2 Cyphomyrus plagiostoma | reverse complement strand
GGAAGAAACTTTTAACATCATCCTTAGCCTCCAATGCAATCTTCCTTTCGACATTCCTTTTAGCTCGTCTAATATCAGTGTGTGCTGTGCGTGTGCGTGGCCCTACACCTCCTCACACAGCTCAGCATCAATAGCATCCAAATGTATGTACGTCGCTTGCCCTGTCTGTGGACTGTAATGGCTTGTGTGAATTGGCTTAATAAGAAGGGCCAATTTGAGAAGCTCTTCAGCGTGGCTTTGCTGTCAGGCCATTTCCCTGTATGAGGCTGCTTTATTGCTGGATCCTGGAGAGCTCCAGTCTGCTCATAATTCTTCCAGAGGTGGTGGATTGGGGCTTTGCTGGGTTCCATTTTGGTTGTCCTATACCACAGTCTAAGTGTAATATTCATTTCAGCGGCATGAGATGGACTCCAGCAGAAGGAAGTTCCACCTCTGAAAGAATGAAAGAAGGCGAGCATCGATACGCCGGCCCAGAAGACCCCCACGTATTCCCATGGCAGTGAAACTGTTTCTCTAAAATCCTGTTCATGGTATGCAGTGCTACAACTGTCAAAAGAGACTGTTTAACATGACGAGAGTTGAATCTGAAACATCTTTATTATTAAAGTAACACACATGAATACAGGTTATTTATATTATTTTAAACCGGTTTCAAATATATACTTTTCAAATCTCCAAAAATATATTCCTTTATATTTCTTTTATGTCTGCCGTAAAAGTCTGGGATGATACCATGAGAAAAATAAACTATGAAGCAGGATATCAGTAGTAAGGAAAGCAACACAACAGGTTTTGCCTTATAAACAGTATCCACAGTATAATGTAAATACGGTATGTATTTTTAAATTTTTCACGTTAGTCTCATGTATACCTTCCACAGGTATCTTGCCAAAATAATATGGTAATAGTAAAACAGGTATAATGGACAAGAAATTGAATATCTGGTTATATGCTGCAGTAAAGAATGCTCTAAAGCTGCACTCTTGTATGCGGTGCTTAATATATAAAAAAAAGTGCATTACTGCATAAATGCAAGCTCATATAAGGAAAGTGATCTTCATTTTAAACTTGAATATAATAAGTAGTTTATGGTTTCTTGGGCTGGGAAGCCAGTTTGTCACTATGTAATGTGTGGTAAATGGGCAGATACAGACAAATCATTTAAGGATCTCTTTGTTCTCCATTCCTCTTATACCATTTTTGTATTTTAATCTTGGTCAGTATTTGCTTAATTTCAGATAGCCCTGTTCTTTATTTTTCCCATTTTGTTACCCTGATATCACTTATCTGGAAGGTCAGCATTAAGTCCTCCTAGAATTCACCAGAAACTAACCTTGAGATCCCAGCATGGTGGTTGTAGCAGTGCTGTGGGGTTGTTTTTTAGATGGACTGAGATTATATTATTGGTAATATTTCTGGCAAATATTAGTTGCACAGGGTTTTGGAAGGATCCAGTTTTTATTTTACAGATTTCCAACAAAATTCCAAAAAATGAAATGTGCAGATTTTGTGTAGGCAATCACACAAAGATTCAATGCTGTAACAGTGGGTCTTTTTATTTGAAGAGATATGACAACACTTCTGTTTTCAAAATATTGAATAAAAGGTCTTTTTGTCATAAAGTTGTTAGTTCTGCTATGTTACAGAAGGGGAATAGGAAACCGTCCAACCGTTTAAATTTTATTGATAAGGATCGGTGGTACTTTCTGGTGGCATCATCAGACAGTGATGATGTATTGATGACCCTACAGAATCATTTTGGATAAAGCTGGGTTGAGTTTTGTTCAGGAGGCAAACCTGACCTATGTAATTACAAACTGTTGCTGATATCACCTTAGTAGCCACCATCAGAAATGGTAACCAGACAGTATACCAAAAATGGTTGGACCACCAGGCACTACCCTGAAACAAAACTCGCATAGGAATCAATAATGTCATGGTTTAGTCCTGGAAGTTCCTGTGATCTACAAAAGATACACTGACTATGAATATGACAAACTCCATAAAGCAGGAGTGGCCAAACTTACCTACAAAGGGCCGGTGTGTATGCAGGTTTTTGGGATAACCTGTAGGTCAGCTGTTCAGACCCAGGTGTGAGGACTCTTCAGCCAATCAGTCCTCTAATTAGTGATATAATTAGGGAGTTGCAGCTAAAACCCACATACATGCTGGCCCATTGTGGATAAGATTGGCCACCCCTGCCATAAAGAATACAAACATCTGGGTTTCCAGCACCAAAAAACACAATATTTCCCAAACCTTGGTGGTAAGTTCGTCTTGGGCCATCAATACATAATCACCATCTGGTATGCAACTGTGACTGCCCAGTTAATAAGGGTGAGTTACCACGTGTAACCAAATTTCATGACGGTCATCAGCTAGGCTCCCTTTTACTCCAGAATAAATACAGTAGTTGTGTAGGTGAGATTTTTGCTGCCCCCTGCCTAGGATGTGTCCTTTTCTAAGGACTATTGGAAATACTAATGGTTCAACAAAACCAGAACAAAGTACTTTATAAATCGCTTTTCACAGAACATTCTTAATTGTAAAGAAGCACCAACACAACCTTCCAACCTTCATTGCAGCATTCCAGAAATGAGATATTTCTGACTGAATTGTGCTTACTGATATTGTTTGTAGGTTTCATACACTGTCCACTTAATTGTACTCCCCAGACGAGGAAGACCTGGTTTCACGACTGGTCTGCTGTCACTGCTGCAGAAGCTTTTTTTGTTAAGAGAATGTGACTGGAAAACTATTCAAACTTTACAGAGGTGGTGCATGGGTGGAGAACTGGACCTGATTAAATTTTGTGACTATTGACCCCCAAAGTTGAAGCAGTGCCACAAAGAGAACGTGATTTCAGAAGTTGGATTGCACTAGCGCAATAACGCGAAAAAGGATCTGATAAATCATTTCCAAATTTCACAAATTCTATTGACCAGTCCAAATTCTGAAATTTGAAATTTTGAAACCAAAACTGAATCAATGATGTTTAGTGACAGCCAAGAGTAGGAAGAATAGAAGAGGCTTCTGTTCTGATTTAGGGGATTGAAGGTGGATCTGCAGATTAATGGCATAGGAACTCCGATCTCACACAGTAATAATTAATAATTTAGATGGTTTGTATGTTATATAAAAAGGTCTTCACAGGACATGACAGTGTACAGTACAGTACTGTTTGTTTAGACATTGGTAATAAATGGACATTTAGGCTAGTGGACATATGGGTAGAGGTTTAGGCTCCCCAAGTGTTATTCACGAATTTTCACATTCACAGAAACCTGCAACCCCTAACCCTCTTGAATTTGAAGGGGTTACTGTTTCAAGTCTCACAATCAATCTTTCATCAGTACAAACACTAGGGTATGCAAATTCTAAAGTGTACAAGGTCATTGATTATTATCATGTTGCATCAAAAACCAAAGGGTGCGACAAAATCATGTGCTGGTGTGACCAGTGCTAGAAAAGTCTGATGCCCTAGAAAAGCCAAATAAAAAATCATCCCATTATCTTGCTTTGCGTGTAGCTTAACCCTACTTCCCTGACAAAGGTGATAATCACTGGTTAGCCGATAGTAACACTGAGTTATTTGTCTATCGTCAATTATTGATAACATCATCGTGTCACCTACCCTTTGTGGACCTTGCATGCCCTCCCCATGTTGCCCAGCTTTCCTCTTGTCCACCCAGTTTCCAGAGATGCAGTTAAGTTAACTGGCATCTCTGTATTTCCCCATATTGTGCATGTATGTGTATGTGTGTCCCAATATGGACTGGTAGCCCAGCCATGCGCCTTTACTTCCTGGATCCAGACACACTGTGGCTGCAATCCAGACAAGCTGGTGGTAGACTGATGAATTAATCTTGACCTGAAAACAGACCTATACCTAAGCCGTTCCATGTACTATTCATAAACATGTATGGAACTGAATAAGATACAAAAAGGAAAAGTTAAATTAGTCATTTAATTCAAACTGAAATCAACGTAGGACATTTACAGACACGTAAATGTTCCGAAAAATCTGAGTCTTTTCCAGTGTTTCCAGCTCCTTCATTAGTTATCATTACACAAAACAGAAAGTGTCTTTATAATTGAATTCCTTATTACCATTTGAAAGACAAATCTGAGCCAGCGTTTACAGGATACATGCTTATTCTTATGACTGAAAAAAGCCGTTTCATTTGGAGTGTTAAATCAGGTTGAAGCATATTTGGTCCCTCAGTCTTTATAAAGTAAAAGATATTCAACAAGGACCCTTTCACTTTGGTATGAGGGCATCCCACATAGCTTGAGTCTGCTGTTCGGCTATGGTGTTATTGCTGTAATCGAGGAGATCGCCATTCCACATGCCAATCCCGCGAAGGCCCAGCTTCTTGACATATTCCGCCTTTAGAGAAATGCTCCGTGGGTCATCATACCACACCTGATGGATATCCCCATTGCTGGCCTAAATGAGGAGAGTGAAGGCAGAACATTAATGCAGATTAAGTTCCTGAAGATTCCTCCAAATTAAGTCCCAGAGATGAACTAGCAACTGCACCACAGGCTGTACAGGTGGAAATTGTGAAACAGCTGAAATGCATCTGAAAGCCTGTTTTTGCCAGCATGCTTCCAGCTCTGTTTTTGGAAAGCCCCATTCTAGTTCCTGCCCTTTACTAGACTCCAAACCGCACAAAAAAAAAAAAAACCACAACAACTGGACTGGACCTCGTCAAGAACGGGGTAATTATCTTACGAAATTATGGGTTTTTGAAATATCATTGCAGCGTTCTGTTGAAACTGATAGATCTGGCATCATACAGGGCTGGAGAGGGAGGCTGCTATTTGAATTACCTGGTAGTTGTAGTAGGGGGCATGCTGTGCCTCGTCCCACAGATTGCCTGTCAGGGAGACGTTGACCTGCTTCATGATCGTGCTGTATGGGATCTGCCGGCCGGCTGCGTCGCTGCAAGGGGCTCCTTCATAAGGCACCTTTGGGATGGTGCACACTCCCTTCTGCAGGGCAAATAATGGCTGGGACCACAAGCTTCTACATACTGATACTTCAGCCATTTTTAAAGGATTGTGAAGTGTCAGAATGGAGGCTCTGAATGCATGTGAAATACTCTCCTATTAAATGAGTGAACGGACTCCTACCTCTGAGAACTTCTCACATGGGTAGTCATATCCGTACCAAGGAACCCCCATCACCATCTTCTTTGGATGGATATCCAACAACATATATTCAGCATATCCTGGGAAAGACAGGGTGTAATTAACACAAAGAGAAACTGCAAAGGGCACATTCTTTACACAGTAATATGCTCTGAATGCAACTTACCAGACATCGTCTTGAAAAAAGGTGCATTAGCCTTTGCTAGACATTCACCCCATATCTGACTTTGCTCATCATAAGACATCACAAAAATTAAGTCAGATGCCTTTGCAATAGCATGGTAGTCATAGCAACGTTTGTCTATACACGTGGGTGACCATGCCACATCAAATGACACCTGCAAATAAGTGATATGGACTCGCTGAGCTTATATCAGAAAAATGCACTTCTGAGGTTATCAGTCAACCATATAATGACATTTTTTATGCAAAAATCTAAATATTTAATTTTAGTTGATCACTTTCACAATGAAAAGAGTTATACATGAGAAACATTGAAAAACTAGGAAAATAGTAAAACACTAGGATTGACCAGTGACCCCTGAGAGAACATTCCCTTTCACTTTAGAAATGTACACTATATGATTATGAATGCAGGAATCTCACCTGTGAGCCTGGGATCTCTTTATGAAATGCTTCAGCAGTTTCTTTTACTAGGTCATTTAAAGCAAAGTACTCTCGAGATAATGCCTCCACTGGTTGCTCAATGTCAATATTGATCCCATCCATAAACAGTTTCTTTGCCAGTTGTACTTTTTCTGTGATCCAGGCAGTTCGGTTGTCACGATGCACAATTTCAGATACAGGAACATCCCCTAAATGACACACGAGGATGTCATTCATATACAATAAATCATGTATTCAAGCTGTAAACAAACTTGTTTACCTAAAATGCTTAGTTTATTGCGACTATATAAAGATTAACATTGAGAATTTTGTTGTTGACAATGCCAAATATTAAGTCCAAGCGGGAACTACCTTTCAGGACGAACCTTGCGCCTTTTGAGTGCGCATAACACATAAGCTCTGGGTCATACGGTCCAAACATAGCCACAGTTGTTACCATACTCCAGTCGTACGACTTCCAGCTTTTTCCTCCAACATCAAATACATATACCTGTATATATAAGATAATTCTTAAACACCGATACAAGTATTCAAGAGGAACGACCAGAAACTTCTACTATCATACATAACTAAAAGCTTACTACGGTTAATATGGACGGTGGGTTTCCCCTTTTTCTGGGTTGTATAAATGCAAAAACAGAACAATTACAATAAGACCATTAACTATAACTTAGTAACACTTCAATCTGTGAATTTTTGCATTTTTACACAGTGGGAAGTGGACTATTAGATTAGTATTAATATTAGGATAGATTAGCAAGCAATAATGGCAGTTTTATACTACGATGTATGCCATGTCCCGGCATTAACACACGTATACCTCGAAGTCCTTCTCGCCCTGGATTGGTTTGCAGAGCTCTGGTTTGTCACACGGACAGACCACATCCTGAGCTAGGAGCGCCGCGATCTGAGTCGCTAGGAGCAGTAGAGGAAACATCTTCTCGGCTGCTCACAATACAACCGCCGCCGAACTGAAGTCTCAACGCGAAGTTTCAGCCTATTTAATTCCGATTAAGATCACGCGAAATCTCGCGTGATTTCATGATATCTACTATGTAACCATGGGACGTTATTTGTTAACACAAGTGAATTGAGATTTTGCTGAAGCATGGTAAAATTAATGTGTAATTGAATTTATGAAAATCATGGATAGCATATAATTTTTTCCATTGGCCTATTTAATTGGCTCATTTCCACAAACCGACACTTTTGGCTTTACTAGAACAGCATTAACTGTAGAATACATGACTATTGCGTATGGATTAAAATTAAGTCATTTATTAAAAATAAAAGTATTTTCTATCAGATGTGGCAGATAATGGCATTCTACCACTTAGTTAATTTTCTTGAAAATTGCATAGGAAGGTTGTTGCATTGTTAGTTAACTTTGAACACTTTAGTGATGTTGTAACACTGCCAAACTGTGTTAATTCTATTTTTACATAGGGTATCGATACGTTCTATCACGTTTATTATAAATTATGTTCATCAACAGTATTTTGGTTCTTAGCTTGAAAGTTTCACTGGAACAACTATCAATAAATTTCTTATTAATTAAACTTAGTGATTTATTATTTGAGATTATACGTAGGAATTATCCTTTTAAGCAATTTAAAAAATTCAGTATTAATATATATTAATACTTCAAAGTCATGCAGATTAGAAAAAAACACTTTAGTTGACAGGGTACATACAATATAGTAGTATGCTATTACTTATGTATTAACCACGAAATAAGTTACAGTATATACTGATCTTCATATTAATTCATCATTAATTAATCGTGACACATGTTTTATCTCAAGAAGTCACTGTAGTTGTTACTATATCTGTTAATTCTGTAAACCTTTGTGAACTACTGAACAAACTACTAAGGAGCTACCGAAGGATTGAATAAAATATGAAATACTGATCTCATGTTTGTTCATCATTAATGAATCATGACATCTTATCTCAAGTAGTGACTATATTTGTTCATGATTTGTACTTTAATACTAAATGAGTTATTATTTGTGCCCCATCAAGTGATTTGTTCCCAAAAAAAGGTCAGTCTCTTTTTACAATATGCATGCTCTAGAATGCTTTGAATACATTTGAATAAATTTTCTCTCAAAACATTTAATATTTTGGTCAAAACTCAAATATTCGATGATACCACTCACTGTTGTAGAACTTCTTATCATAATAAGAAAAAATAAATTTACTAAATACATATTTGCTAGCTTAAGTAATACAGCCCCACTTTCCTTCAAGGTCAGTCAGTCACTATATCAGGAAGGACACAGGACTACTTCCAAGATCAGGTGCTATTTGCCTTTGATCCAAAGGACCTCTGCTCCACCACACCCCAAGCCTGGATATACCTGTGATGGGCGGAGCTTGTTGTTTCATATTAATCATGATGTACTTTGAGTTAGAGTTGTGTAATACTGATATGAATGAAAGCTGTATGTCTCGATTAGTTAACAAAATCTCTGGCAAAGTAAAAAAAATACCTTGTGTAACCATTCTGTAGTGGTTTAATTACAGATTAATAAAGCTCAATGACAGACTATGTCAGCATATGATGGGATAACATCCATTACCCATTCATCTTACATAAGTATTTATTATGTTTTCATCGTGTAAGTCTGTATGTGGTTTGGAACTGAACTGCATCTTGGGGTCAGATAGAAATTTGTAATATGTTGGGCAAACAGGTCTTGTTTATGTGGAGTGAGCTTCTAAAAATTTACTTGGGGCAAGTGTGTGAGCCAAATGGTGGATGACATATCCATCACCGAGCAGCCCGCTTCCAATTTCAGAGGAGATCAAGTCTGATGTGACAGTGTTACAGACCATGAAACAAGGTATGGAAGAATGGAAAAATATGTAAAATGCAGCTTGCAAGAAATCATGAATCACAAGAATCACAATATATAAAAAATTGTACATCTCATCTTAGATTATCCGTAATAAATCACTGAGTAATAGTGGTTTTTGGGCATTTTAATATAATGTCATAACATGATGATGCTTACAATCTTGCTATGTCCATTGTGGGTAACTTTCACATTGGTAATTATGAATTGCTTCAAAAGGCAAACACAAAAACTACATTCCAAACCTTTCACAACCCTCTCCAGTCCACCAACAGTGTTAAAAGGTGCGGGCACCCGGAGCATAGATAGAATCACTCGGAGTCAGGAAGCGGGGAACACGGGGTTTAATTCCAGGGAGATGGCAGGCAGAAACGAATACACCAAACACATAACTTCAATGACCGGACTCGGGAAACGAACGGAAATGCGGACTAAATACAATGAACTAATGACAACAATCAAAGACAGCTGGTAAACACCGGGAATCCCCACCGGGTTAACGAGGGGGCGTGGCACACAGGAGGAGCGGATGATCGGGGCATGACAAACAGCACTTTATCCTCGGATATATATCCGGCCCTATCCTACCTAGACAGGCAGGACTCCTGTGTAAACATGTTTTTCATTGACTTCACTTCAGCATTGAGCACATTCTTTTCTCAGAACCAGACAGAGAAGCTCAG
Source organism: Cyphomyrus plagiostoma (assembly GCA_019775915.2). Taxonomy (NCBI): domain Eukaryota; kingdom Metazoa; phylum Chordata; class Actinopteri; order Osteoglossiformes; family Mormyridae; genus Cyphomyrus; species Cyphomyrus plagiostoma. Next base: position 9,984,185 of record JABFEA020000036.1, on the reverse strand, counting down.
GCTCCTGGGTTTCAGCACACCTCTGTGCAAGTGGATCCTGGGCTTCCTGACTGAGGAACCTCAGACAATCTGTTTGGGCAACAACATCTCCAGCACCACTATGCTGAGCACTGGCACCCCCCAAAGACTGGGTGCTCAGTCAATTCTGCTGATTCATGACTATACCACATAGTGCAGCTCAAACACCATCATCAAGTTCACCTGTAACATGAGTAACAGTAGTGGGTCTCATCAGCAGCGATACTGACATTCTGACAGGAATCAATCAGGAATACCAGATTTCTAGGAGTTCACCTGGCAGAAGACCGCACCTGGACTCTCAGCAGCACCACCCTAGTCAAGAAAGCACCACAGTGTCTATACTTCCTGAGGAACCCTCTCCATGTTCTACAGGAGCACCTTAAAGAGTGTTCTAACCAGCAGCATCACTTTTGAATTGCAAAGCCTTAAACCTGTAGTAGGAACATGACATCCGCAAAGTCTCCAACTCCATTCTGATGGACTCTTTGTCCTGCTCCCATGTAGTTCTCTGACTGGCACATTGTCACTTTATCTCAATCATTCCCAAACAGCACGTACCACGCCGCACTGAAGGAAACCATCACCTTTATGTAGGCCCCTTTTGGTGCAGTGTTTCCTCCTGTTCTGTGAAAAATTTTACCCCTTCTGGGGTCTTTGTTTACACATAGTGTCTCTTCAGTCTCCCTGCCCCATGACAACCCTAGTATCTAGCCCCCCTTTTTCACATTGTCCTGTGTTTTGCACTTTTAGTACTGTGAAAACCCTTCCATTGTCACTTGCCATTTGCATGCATTGTCCCGGGAGAACATTAATTATTCCACTGCATACCTGTATGTGGATGGTATGACAATAAAGCCCACTTGACTTATTTACCAGTCTCTTTTACAGAGTTATACCTGTAACCGGGTGGGAAAAAAAAGGAAAAAACTATAGAAGGTGGGTTCTCCCCTTGCTAGATTTATTGACTCATCTTACCTTGTCTGTTGTTTCGGTAGATTGTCAGCTCAACCGGGACCGTGACTCCCTGTATCGTCAGTAGGTGGTGGTGTATCTATTATGCCTGGGGAATACGCATGCGCGGGTCCTTTTTTAGACACGTAGCGAGCAGTGTGAGGGAGGGACGCACACTCCCTTGAGATCATTGAGATCACTCCCTTGAGATTCTCGCATTAAATGGACGCCATTTTGACTACGTAGTGGAAGGGGAGGGACTTTCGGCAAATTTTCAGAGTTGAATAATGGCGGGATCAATAAAGTGTTTCTGATTCTGATAAATGTAAGTAACGTTAGTAAGTTTATTTTACTGATGTATACTGTGATGTGTAGCCTGTCACTCTCTGATGACAGTTATAGATAATTTGAGTTTGCGATTATATCGACTTGTTCGCACACGTAAATGTTAGCAGTTTTTTTTAGCTGTTAGGCAGTCGTAGATAGAACATTTATAACATGTATAACCTATGTTGAGGTTTGTAAATGTTAGTTGCTCCTTGTAATTGAACCTCCATAATCACGATCAAATGCTAGTCCGTCACTTCCTGTAAGTGCAAGACGTTAGTGTTCCTTTTAGGACAGCACGTACCCATGGTAGTGTGCACTACAGAAGGAAGTGCATACTACGCACTACATCTCAGTGCACTTGCAATTGCAACGCGAGTGCGCGATTTCGGACACACCCACTGTTCTCGTGCTTGCTCTGGGGAACTCTCAGCCATTATCACTCAGCTCTCAACTATCCGGCTCGAAGGACCATGTGAAGAAGGAGTTGCTGCCTATTAATGCTGGTAACTTATGGTGTCATGAGCCTTGAGTGTGCATCGGTCAGAATACATAAGTCCATTGTTCCACCAGTCTTTATTAACTACAGATACCACAGGGGGCTAAACTTAAAACTACAGTTCCTACGCAGTCCACAAAGTGGCACATGCCGCCCACCACTCCCTCCATCAGTTGTCTTCACTCTTCATGACATAGGGGCATTGCTTCAATTTTGAGTGATCTGTCACAAAAGTTTAAGAGTTCCAGTACAGCACCCATGCAAAGTCTCTGCAAAGTTTGAAATAGATCTGTGAAGCAGTTTTTGAGTTAACACCTTAAATGCCAAGGTGTCTGAAGCAACAGAGAGGGTGGTGACAGACTGTTTCTAAAACCATATGTATTTCTGTATTCCCTAAAGTCAAGAGAATACAATGACAACATTTGAATCATTACAGTACTCTTAAAGATATGTGAGCCAATCTAAGCTCTCATTCCCACACATGAGGAGGCTGGTGCTGCTCCTCTTTCTCATGGCATAGCAGTGTCACACTGTGCACCAGTGGTCTTTCTTCCCCTGAGAGGATAACAGGGAGTCAAATCAGAAAATCCCACACCAAAGCAGGCTGCTGGCTACTAGTTAATTGATCTGAGGTAATTCTCTTTGACTTTCCTTTTGAATAAAGCATGCAGTCTCTCTAAAGACTTCAGATTAAAGGTTTATGAAGTGTCAATGTACAAATACCCCCCCCCCCCAAAAAAAAATAAAATAAACCAACAAAAGGCATTTTATTTCAGCCTTTGCACAGTAATATCCACTGCTGTTATCAATAATTTTTCTTTCCCAAACTTGGTAACTGAATAGCATATGTAAATATCTATAATTACCAAACATCTTTACTGACCCTGTTACTCCACACCACTCTCAGAGCTACAGTTCATTTGTCATTATTGCCAATTGATATATTTGGGATTTATATGACTTTTGGTTTTACTATAATATTTATTTTTCTTTTGATTAACTGTGCATGAATAGAAAAGGACATAAACTAAGGAAATGGGAGGGGGTACTGTTTTTTATAAAAAATATATCAAAATGTTCTCATTTTCATTAGCTGCTATCTATTATTTACAAAAGCTAAGAAATGCACAATGTATCATGTCTTTGATGTGATGGTTTGGGGAAATCTATGAAGTCAGATTTGTCTGCAAAGAATCAATATGTGTGGGCAAAATGTTTTTGTTGCCATTTGTGGATCATTGAGTGTAACTGCACATACGTGTAAACACAAATTTAAAATCTTCTGGGCCTGGTTTTTCAAAAGGTTTAATCCGGATAAAATTGATCCGGATTTAGTAATCCTTTTTTTTGCGATCCATCTTACTTTTGAGCCAGTTTTTCAAAGCAACATCGGATTGGATCAGTCTGATTGCGGATAGGAACTTTTCAGGATCACCAAATCTGGATAACCAGTGCTCAAACAGGATAGGAAATCACAATGTAGAACTA
>JABFEA020000036.1:9953748-9968389 GCA_019775915.2 Cyphomyrus plagiostoma | reverse complement strand
TAGAGTATGGAATAGTCTTCCTGATAACGTAGTGCAAGCTGAATCCTTGGGTTCCTTTAAATCAGAGCTAGATAAGAGTTTAACAACTCTGAGCTATTAGTTAAGTTCTCCCCAAGTGATCTTGATGGGCCGAATGGCCTCCTCTCGTTTGTATAGTTTGAAAAACATTATGCCATTAAGTATTTTCCAAATGCAAACAACAGCAGCATCCTCTTTGTGATATCAATAAATATGTAAATGGTAAAAACTTAAACTCAGAAATATGTGCCGTCCTTCTATTTTTACATCCTAGGTTATATGGATTTCCTTACAAACAAACTAAAGGAAACGCATCTGAGCATACCATCACTGAAGAAATGACACCAAAGTAATTAAGACAGAAAATAACTTACACAACTCAATTCAAATAAAACAATTACCGTAGCATGAAGACATGTCACACAGCTGATGAGCCCATGAATGACAAAGAACAACTTCTCTAAAGATGTAGCCTCACACCTGGCACCTCCTGAAGTTACTACTAATCACATGAACACAATCTTTGTTACATGTAATAGGGGAGACATAATTTGAGGACTGAAAATATGACAATGAACTTTAAAATCCAGATTTATATACTTTCAAAAATGTGTAAACTTCATTGTAAAATTAAAATAAGTACATATGAATACCTTTTTTGTCTCATTACCATAAATATCCTGATCCGATTTATATTCGGTTAGGACAACTTAAGCCTACAGGTAATTAATAAACTGTTAACATCTTAGTTGTTTTTGGTAAGAAAACAATACAGTATCAGAAGCAGTTTTTAATTTTGAATTTGAATAAGACGTCAATATTTCAGAATTTATTAAAGATATATTATGGTGCTACCCATACTTAAAATTTAACACTGGAAAATTCTTGCCTTTAACATCACATATTAGTTGTGTAGTTTTATGTTAAATCTAATATTTTATTTATTTAAATTTAAAATACAAGATAAACTGCTTATGAACACCTGAGACTTGAACATGGACGTTGATCTTTACACATGACAAAAGAAGGCAGGATGACCTAACCAACGGTGACTGTGACCACCCTGAGCACCACAGCCAACAGACAATTACATCAGTGAAACAAATAACAGGCAACCTTTATTTAATTTAACACAGGGTTAGGGTGATGTGTTATCAGTTACTGATAAGGCTCTGAATGGTGTATGGTCAGGAAGCATGAATTATTCCATATAAAAGGCAGCTGGTGCCTACAGCTCCTAGCATCTCAGCTACCATGAGAGCAGTTGTTCTTACTCTGACTCTAGCCCTTGTGGGTAAGTTAATCACTTATTTGATGGGTTTACATACCTGAAAATTTGCTGAATCAAATGAATGCTACTTTTAAACAAGCACAAAAGCTGAAGTTTAATGTAATATTTATGAAGTTTGCACTTGACCACTTGCTTTTAGTTATAGCCAAAAATTGTTTAATTATGAACAGAACTGGACATTTCAGTATTGCTGTGCTAATATTCAGTTGTTATCCCATTGCATAGAGCTAACCATCTGCAAAGAATAAGCTAAATGAAATCTATTTCAGGAAGACCTTTTCCATTCCTAAGAATGAAATTAAATATTTCACATCATATCTGTTTTCATTTATTGTCACATCAAAGAGAAGGGTTTTAAATTGACCATATTCCTTTTTGTTTTCTAGCGAGTCAGCAGGCTAACCTAAGTAAGCAGACCTCACGTATTATCTCATTACTAATATACACTGAGATTTCATTGCCATTTAAGTTTCAAAAATAAGGCATATCCCTAGCAAAAATCCCAACGCTTCCTTTTCCAGCACCAGACTTCGATAGCAGTAAGACCTATGTCTACAAGTACGAAGCTGTGATCTTGGGTGGGCTGCCAGAAGCGGGCTTAGCCAGAGCTGGGGTGAAGATTGTCAGCAATTTTCTCATTAGTGGTATCGCCCAGGATACCTACCTGCTGAAGGTATCTGACTTAAAACAAATATTTCTATTCGGAAGAACAAAGTACGAAGATCTATGGGACGATAATGGGACAGTACAGATTAACCTTCTTTCATCAAGATGATCAGTTTCATGAAGCTTGAGTGTTTCCAAAGAGGAGATCTGATATTGGTGTTTTATTTCCAGCTTATGGAACCTCAGCTGTTTCAATACAGCGGCATCTGGCCCAAAGATCAGTTTATTCCTGCTCCAAAGCTAACTCAGGCACTGGCTGCCCAGCTGCTGGTTCCCATCAAGTTTGAATACACCAATGGTATGGTGGGAAAGGTGTTTGCCCCTGCCAGTGTCTCTGCAACCATACTCAACATCCACAGAGGAATCCTCAACATCCTTCAGCTCAATGTAAAAAAGACTCACAATATTTATGAGTTGCAGGAGGTAAGGATTCTGTGATTATATCGGGGATTTGTGATGCTGCTATGAAGTCTTTAATGCATCATTTCAAACTGAAAATTTCACAGGCTGGGGCACAGGGAATCTGCAAGACTAACTATGTGATCAGTGAAGACACAAAGGCGGAGTGCATTTATGTGACCAAATCCAAGGACCTGGACAACTGTCAGGAGAGGGTCATGGCCGACATTGGAATGGCTTACATGCAGTCGTGTGACAAGTGCCAGCTGGTAATGTAAACGTTTACTCCCTTCTCTGCACAACGTTCTGATTTCTTTGTAGTGAAGTTCTCACAAGCCTGGCTTTTCTTTACAGAGAGGAAAGAATTTGAGAGGAGCCGCAGCCTACAACTATGTCTTGAAGTCTGCTGAGACTGGATCGCTAATCACTGAAGCCACGGTGCAGGAGCTACATCAATTCACACCTTTCCACGAGATGACTGGAGCTGGCCAGATGGAAGTGAAGTAATGCATATACATCAAGCATAAAATATCCTGACCAAAAGAGCTGCATATATTATATTGTTAAATGAATATGTTTCGTTTCCTAGACAAACTGTAGCCTTTGTAGAAATCCAGAATGTTCCAGTGCAGCCTATACAAGGTGACTACCTGCACCGCGGATCTCTGCAGTATGAATTTGCCTCTGAGCTTCTCCAGAATCCCATTCAACTCATCAGAATCAACAATGCCCAGAATCAGGTGTTGCATTCTGCTCCATAAATCTACCATCTCATTTTATTATATCAGATTCTTCTTAAGGAGATATTTATGCAACATTTCTCAAATACCGCAATCAGAATAAAATCCAGAACTATTTAAAAATAACCTGCTTTATTTCTGTTTCCAGATTTTGCAGATCTTGAATCATCTGGTCATAAACAACATAGATGAGGTTCATGAAGATGCTCCCCTGAAGTTTGTCCAGCTGGTCCAGCTCCTGCGTGTGGCCACATCTGACACCATTAATGCCATCTGGGCTCAGGCTAAAGCTAAACCCACTTTCAGGTATGTCTATTTAAAGGTTGCGCACACAGTACAGTAAGCAAGGATGTAATAATATTTAAGGGGTGCTATATTTCTTTTGGCCACATAAGAAATAAGCGGCTTTCTTTTTCAGACGTTGGTTCTTGGATGCTGTACCTGCCATTGGAACAGATGCTGCTTTGAGTTTCCTCAAGGAGAAGTTTGTTGCTGATGAGTTGACTGACGCTGAGGCAGCCCAGGCTCTGCTAGCTGCTCTTCACCTTGTGCACGCTGATTTGGAAACTGTCAAGCTGGCTGCTGTGAGTAACTGATTGGCCCTTTAAATAAATAGCACAACATCAGTGTCAGATAAATAGTAAATGTACATGTTTCTCTTTCTTCTAGACTCTGGCATTTCACCGCAAAATTCAGGAGCACCCCGTTCTGCGGGAGATTGCTATGCTTGGTTATGGTTCTCTGATGTACAAGTTATGCGTGGCAGAATCTGATTGTTCAGGTGATATCCTGAAGGTAAAATTACAATAACTGCTTGTCTCTAGTATGTACAAGATACTTTTATTGGTACCATTCATGGTAATATTCATTTTGTCCATACAACAGCCTCTCCATGACATTCTAGCTGATGCTGTCAATAAAGGCGATGTGGCAGATATTGCTTTAGCTCTTAAAGCTATGGGCAATGCTGGCCATCCTGCCAGCCTCAAGACAATCATGAAGCTCCTGCCCGGGTTTAGCTCTGCAGCCGCTTCCCTACCAGTCAAAGTTCAGGTTGATGCTGTGATGGCTTTGAGGAACATTGCCAAGCGGGAACAAAGAAAGGTATGTGTAGTCAAACATAATTTAAGAAGGACCAGCTCTCATGGTTCAAGTGTGAACTTCAATTAGTATTAGTAATCAATAAGACATCCATTTCTTGATTTGGTCCAGGTACAACAAATTGCCCTGCAGTTGTTCATGGACTGGAGTGCCCACCCAGAAGTGCGCATGGTCACCTGCATCGTGCTGTTTGAGACCAAACCACCTCTTGGTCTAGTAGTTTCCCTAGCTGATTCCCTGAGGAAAGAGCCCAGCCTTCATTTGGCTAGCTTTGCCTATTCTCACATGAAGGCCCTGACTAGGAGCACCATCCCAGACCTTGCCCCAGTGTAAGAGGACGGCATAACTTCAGCCCTTTACTATAGAGGTGCCATTCTTGATTTCAGTGTCAGGCTAATTATTCTCTTCATGTTTGCATGTAGTGCCGCTGCTTGTAATGTGGCTGTGAAGATCCTGAGTCCCAAACTGGACAGGATGAGCTATCGCTTCAGCAAAGCCATTCATCTAGACGTCATTCATTGTAAGGCATTATTGTACTTGCCTGGAATGTCTTATGACTTCTGATTGTGTTGTCATTGCATTTAATTAATGATCAATATACAGTATAAAATACCACTTTAGTTTAATCTAATGATTTCATGAGTCGTAAACGGATGATTGTTTTGGAAGCTGACCTGATGGCCGGAGCCGCCGCCAGTGCATTTATCATCAACGACGCTGCCACAATTCTGCCCAGAGCCCTTATAGCCAAAGTCCATGCCTACATAGTTGGAGCAGCAGCTAATGTTCTGGAGGTGGGAGCAGTTTGCTTAATGTATCTTCCAGGAAGCTTTTTAGGAAAGTTATGAATTCTTTAGCTGACCAAGCTACTTCTCGGTCTCAGTTTGGCGTGAGAACCGAAGGAATCCAGGAAGCTCTCCTAAAAATACCAGCTGCTGCACAGAACTCCGACAGGATCACCAGGATGAAGCACATCCTGCAGGCTGTAGGTGTCAAATAGATTCTGGAGACTTATCATGCAAACTTAAAGCTGTCATTATTTCCACTAGGATATTTGAAAATAATATTTTATTTTTTCCCCAAGCTGACAGACTGGAAGTCATTTCCTGTAAATCAGCCACTGGCTTCAATGTATGTGAAACTGTTTGGCCAAGAAATTGCTTTTATCAACATTGACAGAGACCTCATTGAACGGCTAACACAGGTATCTTGTTAAACGAAATGTTAGTTTTTCAAAATCTTTTTGCTTCTTTTATTTTAACCAGCTGTTTGTTTTATTGTCTGTGACCGTGATGTTTGTCCCTAGACTTTAATAATTATACTATGTTTAAGCTGATTTAGAAAACTATTTACGTGATCTGCTGACACACATAGATGCAAGAAGTTGCCTGATAGCTAACTTGTTCCTTGTTGTTGAAGCTTGGAACAGGAGCTGCAGCTCAGCAGTCACAGATGAAGAATGTGCTGAACACGCTGCAGTCCGGTGCCATGATCCGGTGGGCCAAGCCTTTGTTGGCTGCTGAGGTGCGACGCATCTTCCCGACCTGTGTGGGCGTCCCAGTGGAGCTCAGCATGTACACTGCTGCTGTGGCCACAGCCAAAGTTAATGGTGTGTATTACTGCATCCAGAGCAGTGAATTCATGATCCTGTTTGTTTCCATTTTCTGACTATTGGCTACTAATTTATTATTATTATTATTTAAACTTACAGCCCAGGCTGCTCTGACACCTCGGCCCACTGAAAACTTTCACGTTGCTCAACTATTGAACACCAAGATTCAACTGCAGGCCCACATCACACCAAGGTAAAAAAAAAAAGAGGATTTTAAAGCACAGAAAATTTGACTTAGAACCTACAGGGTTTAAAAAGTTCTAAACTGTGTCTTTCTTACACAGCATTGCCATACACACCTTCGCAGTCATGGGCGTGAACACAGCCCTGGTTCAAGCGGCAATCATGGCCAAAGCAGAGGCACGTGTTGTGACCCCTCTGAAATTCAGCGTTAGAGCCGATGTCTCTCAAGGCTATTTCAGTGTTAATGCTCTGCCCGTTCAAGCTGTAGATAACATCACAGTTGTGCGGTAAGTCTTATTGTGTTGAAAAGAAACATCATGGCAAATGAAAATTAAACCTACCTAAAGGTGTTGGTTTCTGATAACATAATCCCCAGCTTCACCTTTTGTTTTTAACAGTGTTGAGGCTTTGGCATTGGCCAGAAATATTGAAAACCTTGAAGAAGCGAGAATAATCCCAATGTTACCTGCAGCTTTGGCAGCACGATTGTCAAGGGAGAAGTTCATCTCTAACGTGGAAGCTATCACAGAGAGTGACTCAGTAAGCTAACAATAAACATCAGCGGATACAAAGTATCTAAGCAGTGCTGTTGTCATTTACTTATGTGATGATACCTTGTTCTGCTTTTTTTAAATTCTCCAGTCCATTTCTTCAGAAATCATTGATGCTGATGTGCACATCAACACCCGTGAGAACAAGGGTTCAGTATCAGCCAGAGTTAACCAGCAGCTGTGTGCCACCTTGACAAGCTTAGGAGTCCAAATTTGTACTAAAATTATCTCTCAGAATGCTGGCTTTCTCAGAAACTCCCCCCTCTATAAGTTTGTTGGAGAACATGAAGTGATTATAGCTGTGAAACCCGGTATGTTGCCTTAAATGTTACTGCACTTAAGTAAGGAGCACAACATCACACTCTAGAAACTGTACTTTGAGTGATAAAAAAATGAAATAGGTTGAATTCCAATTTCTATAGCTGATGGTGAGGCCTTTGAGAAGATAGAGGTTGAAATTCAAGCTGGACCCAAGGCTGCATCAAGGATCATTAAACAGGTCACTCTGAAAGAGGATGAGGAAACTGCAGAAGGAGCCCCTGTTGTACTGAAACTGAAAAAAATCCTGGAACCTGAAAGGGTGTGTAAAACTGATGTCTTGGATCCTAAAGATTCTTTATTTATTCATTATTGACTGGCAGGTGATTAGTTCTTAATGAATTTTGGAAGTTTTACTCATAATTAATCTTTGTCCAACTACAGCGGAAGAGGAATTCCAGCAGCTCCAGCAGTCGCAGCTCTAGCTCTTCCTCCAGCTTCTCCTCATCTGCCACTCCTGAAAAGAGCAAACACCCAATGCAGGAAAAGAACAACAGCCAGTATAAAAGGAGTAGCAGCAGCAGCAGTAGCAGCAGTAGCAGTAGCAGCAGTAGGAAAAGCAGAAGGTCCCCCTCTACCTCTAAGAAGATTAAAGACAATGTTGGGAATCCCAGCAGCTCTTCCAGCAGCCGTTCTTCCAGCTCCAGTGAATCCGAGGTAATGACTTCCTCCCATTCGCCGCTCCTTAGGAAAACGCACATAAAACATAAAATCACATAAAACTCACAACACTTATTTTCAACAGGAAGAAATATTTGACAAGTTCACAAAGAATCACATTCATCAGGTAAATGTTACATATTGAAAATGAGCTGTTTTGATGGGAAACCAAAAATCCCCATTCTTTGTGAATTGGTTCTGAAGAATTCCTTTGCCTTTCATACAGCATGGTAACTCCAGAGCTGCTTCCCAGGCTCGGGCCTCTGCTGGTGCCAGGAGCAGCAGTCAAAGCAGTGCCTCCAGCTTTGAAGCTATTTACAGGAAGGTAGGAACACACCACTATTCTTAGAACTGTAAAGCCATAGGATGGTCACATCATCGGGTCATCACAATGGACACGTCCAAACTGGCTACCTGCACCATTCTTGTTATCAGTCACGATTCCTTGGAGACTCCATGCCCCCTGTCATCGTGGTCATTGTTCGTGCAGTGAGAGCCAACGGATCAATGGAGGGATACCAGGCAGCTGCCTACATAGACAATGCTGATGCCAGGCTGCAGGTCATCGTGGCTGCTCTCGACGAGAATGACAACTGGAAGATGTGTGCTGACGGTATCATGTTGAGCAAACACAAAGTCATGGTGAGGCTGAACACCATAACAAGGAAGCATGACCGAAGTAGGCAGCCCAGATCGTTTTGCACAATAAAAATCCCATAATATCTGACTAGGCTAAACTTGGTTGGGGAGAAGAATGTCAGCGGTACACAGCAGTTATCAAGGCAGAGACTGGTCATCTGGACACAGACCCGGCAGTCCAGCTGAAGATAGAATGGGACAAGATTCCTCGTAATGTTAAGAGCTACTCAAAGATGTAACGTCACTTGCCTCAGCTATATTGTTTATTGACAGTTTTATATATTTAAAAAAATCACTCAAGCTCCTACTATTCAACTTTCATACAGGATTTCTCATTACATCCCTGGTGCTGCTTTCATGGCTGGATTAAGTCAGAGAAGACAAGACAATCATGAGGGGCAAATTAAGATCACTGTGGCTGCAACTTCTGCCAGGACCATAAATGTTATCATTAAAACACCAGTGGTAAATGGCATACACACACCTCTCCGTCGGAATGAATGACAGGAGCTGAAACTGCTTTACTGATTATGTGTCTATGTGATTTCATAGATGACACTGTACAAGCTGGGTGTGGCTGTTCCCATTTCTCTGCCTATTGGACAAGATGCTGCTGGAAGGCAAGAAGGAAGCATTTCTGACCAGATTCACAACATGCTGTATGAAGCTACAGCAGGTTAGCAGAGCAAAGATGACTCATAGCTGACTGTGTTTTGTGCATAACAAAAATGTAATTTTTGCATTCTCTGAAGATTTTACTGTGAGCTATATGATTTGTTTAATTACTGTGGAACATTTTGTCCTTGATCCTTTTAGCCAAGTGCAGTATGACCAGTGAAACCTTGACCACATTCAACAACAGAAGGTACAGAAATGAAATGCCCATCTCCTGCTACCACATCCTGGCTCAAGACTGCACTCCTGAGCTGAAATTTATGGTTCTGATGAAGAAGGACCGTGCCACAGAAGCAAAACATGTTACTGTCAAGCTGGCTGACATGTTAGTACAACCAACCTCCATTCCATTTTTACGTGACATGACATAAGGCTATCTATTAAGCGGTCTTGTGCTTCACTTTCAGAGATGTCGACCTCTATCCACGTGATGGAGAAGTGCAGCTGGTAGTGAATGGAATGCAAGTTTCTGCTCTCAACCTCCCGTATGAACATCCTACAGGTGCCTGATCACCCGGAAATGCTACGCCACTTTGGATAAAATGCCTATAGAATAGATTTTTTAAGTAGAATTGCATCTGCCTATCAAGTTTCAAAAAGAACATTTCCTTTTTCTTTTGTTCTACAAACAGCATCCATCAGAATCAGCCGAAATGGCAATGGCCTGTCTTTGTACGCTGCCAGTCATGGTCTACATGAGGTCTACTTTGACAAAAACACATGGAAGGTAAATTCAGACCATTCCATATGAATTATCCAGTAGAGTCACTGATAGTCTTGCGTATATCCTGAAGTAGCATCAGGCAAAGGACATAGGACAAATTGGAACAAATATCTAATTTACCTAATTCAATTTTATTCAATTTTCTTCAGGTTCAAGTTGTTGACTGGATGAAGGGCAAAACTTGTGGAATCTGTGGAAAGGCCGATGGTGAAGTAAGACAAGAGTTCTACACACCAAATGGACGCCTGACCAAGAACTCAGTCAGCTTTGCCCACTCCTGGGTTCTTCCTGCAGAAAGCTGCCGTGATGCCAACGGTGAATTCCTACTCCAAAAAACTGCTTCTACTTCTTCCCAGCACAGGTTTCTGATGCAAATCTCTCTCCAACATAGAATGTCAGATCAAGCTGGAGTCAGTGAAGCTGGAGAAGCAGATGATTCTTGCGGGACAGGAATCGAAATGCTACTCTGTTGAGCCTGTGCTACAGTGTCTGCCTGGCTGCTACCCAATAAGGACCACCTCTGTCAATGTTGGATTCCACTGCATTCCTGTCGGTGAGTTTACCTACCAAACCATAGACAGAAATTAAGCAAGGGGTAAATAATGACACTGGGAATAGAGTTATACCAAAATATTTGTAGATTTGGTCAATTAAGTGGTATAAGAATCCTTCAGTATCACTTGAGCAGACAAATGTGTTCATGCTGTTGTATCAGATTCCTTGAATTTAATTTTCTCACAACAGATTCAAACATGAACAGTTTAAAGAGCATTTCGGAGGAGAGTGAAGACCTCAGAGAAACCATCGATGCCCATACTGCTTGTCATTGTACCAAACACTGTGCTTAGGAGCTGTGACTACCAGCAAAATACAATGTTTTTCAACTGTAATTATTTTGACATGTATTGCACAGTATGTGTACCTGGTGTAATTATAAATAAATAGTAAGACAATATTCACAGACATGGTTTTGATATTTTATTTTTAAACACTAATTATATTCTAGTCACTTATTCTTGGGGGGGGGGGCAGCACTACTGGAAAAATGCAGACATCAGACCAAATTTGCACGTTTCTTCTTGGTATTATATTGTTGTTTTTGTAGTTGTTGCTTTGTTTAGTAATTTAGGAGTAAAACTGAGGAGACTGTAATATCCGTTTCATCACTAGCTATGATTTCATGGAACTCATTTAAACCCCTTAAGATAATTTTAAAGTTTCCTTACCTACAGTGATGGACATAATTATTTGACCCAGCAAAAGATATCAAAAGATTATCAACAAAACCAGCAAGAAAAAATCATCATGTAACAGTTACAAACCTATTTGTCATTTATCTTGGGGAATTAAGTATTTGATCGGTTGGAACAAATACTTACTTTCATACTTGGTGGAGTAACCATTGCTGACAGGTACAGCTGTCAGACATTTCTTGCAGCTGGTCACCAAGTTTGTACACAGCTAAGCAAGAATTTTCATCCAATCTTTTTTGTGGATCTCCTCCAAATCATTAAGGTTTTTACTCTGTCACTTGGATACACGAAGCTTGAGTTCCCTCCATAGGTTTTATACGGGATTAAGGTTGAGAGATTGGATAGGGCACTGCATGGCCTTAATGTGCTTCTTCTTGAACCACTTTGCTGCCTTGGCTATATGCTTTGAGTGGTTGTCTTACTGGACAACCACCCGCAATGCATTTGCTCATCCAAGAGTTGCTCAACCTGGAGGCTGCTGCGATTGCTGTACTGTGTGTGAGTGGTGTAGATGATGTGTGCACTTGTGCTGTGTTGTGCTGTGTGCTTGTTGAAGCGGTTGATTGAAATTATTTGAAATTATATTTGAGTGTTTGTGTGCCAGTACGTTTACGTGGGTGGTTGTTGTTACATTTTTTTTTGGTCGGCGAGAATGCTTGTCTGTCTTTGTTAATAAACAGCGCAAGTGTTATCGACAGCTGCGGGTGTTTCTTGAGCGGCGTTTCTGTCCGCGTACCTTTGCTACAAATACCCACGGAGGTAATAGCTAATATTGGTGATGTTAACTTGGAAATGAACAGTTGCTCCTGAGCTTTGCTCGGTCACCAGTCGGGGCTGGGAGGACATTTTCCCCGCTCTGGCAGTAGTCTGCTTTGAGAGGGATTTTTTGTGGCTTTTGTGGTTTTTAAACATCGTTCAGTAGAAAGTTGTCCCCCGTCCATTCCTGTTTGGCCTCCATCATTTGCTCCTCGTCCCTGTGTCCCGCCTGTCTCTTTCTTGTGTGCCTGTCCACGTTCCCCGTCCTTTGTCAGATTCTGTCTTAGTTACTGCCCCTGTGCTTGTTCTGTGTTTCTGTTCTATTCCCTATCTCTCGTTGATGTTTTGCTCTTGTTTTTAAGGTCCCGTGTCCCCGGTCTCATCTCCTCTGTCGCCTCCCCTGAGGCCTGCTCGGAGTGCGCGCCTTTGGGGGGGGGGGGTTCTGTCATGACCTGCTTGTTCGATCCTTGTGTGTGCCACGCCCCCTCATTTTCTATGCGTACTACCCTGATTGTGATTACCTGTTTCCTGAAATTTTCGGATTGTCTTGTGTACTTAGTCCGCGTCAGTCCGTTTTCCCCAAATCCATCATTGATGCTTAGTCGCCATCTGCCCTGTGTCTTCTCAATAAACCCGTTTACCTCTGGATTCTCCCCTTCCTGCCTCATCTTTCTTCGCGATTCCAACAGTTATATGACGATATCAGGATTATTAGTAATAAAAATGATGTGGTGTTATGGGTGATTTTAATTTACCTGGGATACAGTGGTGCTCTTCTATAAATGAACAAGATGGTGGAATTAGTACAGGGTTGTTTCTTTACTCAGTTTGTTAACACCCCTACCAGGGGAGAAGCACTTTATAATCTTGTTTTCCTACCATCCAGGATAGAATTGGAAAATTAGAGGTTTTAGAACCACTGGACGGTAATGATCACAACATGTTTAAAGTTGAGGTTCATTTTAGTATAATAAGAGCAAAGTCCAAAACAAAAATATATAATGTTAGGAAGGCTAACTTTAATGGAATGAGACTGAAACTAGAAACTATAAACTGGATGGAATTAAACAGCAAAACTGTTGAAGAGGCATGGGAATTTTTAAAAAGCACATTTTTGCAAGAGCAAGAGGAATTCAAACCTGTTTCCAGCAAAACTAAATATTGGAAATGGCAGCCAAGGCGTTTTACTACGGAAATTAAGAATAAAGTCAGGGGGAAAAGGGCTCTGTTCCACAAATGAAAATTAACTAATGATTTCAAAATAAAGGAGAAATATCTAAGTCTACAGGTTGAGTTAAAAAATAACATTAAACTCACTAAGAGGAATGTACAAAGGAAGACAGCATTGGAGGTTAAGGATGACATTAAAAGTTTCTTTTAATATTAAGCTGAAATCACTATCTGCAGGATAGTAAGGGTACTATAATTGAAAATGAAATTGATATAGTAAATGAGTTTAATTATTATTTTACACAGGTGTGCACAGTAGAGAACACAACTAACTTGCCACCATTTAGTACAAATGCAACGTTATCTATGACCAATATATGTATAGCTGAGGCTGATGTGGTACAAAGCCTAGCTAAGCTCAAAATAAATAAATCGCAGGGACCTAAAGCCATCTTACCTATTGTTTAAAAAGATAGGATAGATATTATTAAGCAGCCTTTAACTTTACTATTTCAGAAATCCTTATCTACTGGTGTGGTACCTTCTGATTGGAAGCATGCTAATATAACACCCATATTCAAAAAAGGGGATAGAAGTAATCCAGCAAACTATAGACCAATCAGTTTAACTTGCATAACTGTAAAACTAATGGAACGTATAATCCATCTGAAAATGGTAGATTACCTGGATTCAAATACCATTCTGATGGATAGCCAACATGGATTTAGGAAAGGCAGATCCTGTTTAACTACTTGAGTTCTTTGAGGAAGCTACAATTGATCACAAAAAACCCCTACAACGTGATCTACTTAGATTTCCAGAGGGCCTTTGATGTTGTCCCCCACAAACTGCTCAGAGCTTCAGGGATTTTAGGAACTGTAGCAGCTTGGATTGAAAACTGGTTAACAGACAGGAAGCAGCAAGTAGTTATTAGAGGCACAATATTACAGTGGGCCTGTGTTCATAGTGGGGTACCACAGAATTCAATTTTAGGACCACTATTGTTCCTAATTTACATTAATGATATTGACATCAATACATAAACTGGTTAAATTTGTAAACGACACCAAGGTGGGTGGTGTAGTAGCAACTAAACTAATAGCACAGAGGCTACAGTGGGATCTTGATTCAATTACAAACTTGGCTGATACCGGGTAGATGAAATTTAACATAGATAAATGTAAGGTAATCCATGCAGGGAGCAGAAATATAAAGTATAGATATTTTATGGGTTCCACTGAAATAAAGGTAGCTGATTATGACAAAGACCTCAGGGTGTATGTTGATGCTTCCATGTCCCAATTTCACCAGTGTGAGGAAGAAATTATAAAGGCCAATAGGATGTTGGGTTACATCTCTAGGTGTGTGGAGTATAAGTCAAGGGAGGTGATGCTATGATTATACAACTCTTTGGTATGGCCCCACCTAGAATACTGTGTGCGGGTTTGGTCACCATGCCTTAAAAAAGCCTTGGAACCTTGGAAAAGGTTCAACGTAGGGCTACAAAAATTACTCCTGGTCTTAGAGCAATGTATTATGAGGAGAGGTTAGCTGAGCTGAATCTGTTCAGCCTCAGGCAAAGGAGACTAAAGGGGGGACATGACCCAGGTCTATAAGATTCTGACGGGTCTGGATAATGTTCAGTCAAATGGCTACTTCAATATTAGTTTAAATACTAGTATTAGTAGTGGTCATAGGTGGAAATTAGTGAGAACATTTTAAACTGAATTTGAGAAAAAACTTCTACGGCATGTAGTTAGAGTATGGAATATAATCTTCCTTTTCATCTTTAACCTTTCATTTTTGAATTTAGCACAGTGAACTCATTGTCATGTTCAAGAAACCAATTTGAAATGATTCGAGCTTTGTGACATGGTGCATTATC
>JABFEA020000036.1:9920897-9932916 GCA_019775915.2 Cyphomyrus plagiostoma | reverse complement strand
CGTCCATTCCTTTCCACACAGGCTACCCAGATACTCGTTCAGTCCCTCGTCATCTCCCGCCTTGACTACTGCAACTCACTCCTAGCGGATTTACCACTGAGTGCCATTCGTCCACTCCAACTGATTTGGAATGCAGCTGCTTACAGCTGGGGACACTTTTTTTTTTTCCAGCCTGAAACAGGGGGAATTTTATTAATAAATAAAAAAAAATCTGACTGGAATCAAAAAACTAAAAACCTATGGTTAAGGTTTGGGTTGTGTTAGGGATTAAAATTGTTATAATTGGGATTAGGTTTTTAGTTTGGATTAGGTTTTGCCCATAGAAATGAATGGACGCATGTGTTGCCCTGTGCTGCTTGGGATAGGCTCCATTCCCCTCTGTCACCTTGTACGTGGAAGCTGGTGTCCTCACTGTGGTGAGCATTGTCAGAATGGAGTAAGCTTGTACTTTAAGTGGAACTTTGGTACACATACAGAGAAACAAGGAAATCAGAATTTCCCAGAACAGCAAATTCAGCAGTTTGTGTGCTTACGCACTGTATTACATTTCAGTTTTTTCCTGTTTTAGCAAATGTCAGCAAAACCTGCTACTGTCTTTAGACTGTATCTGTAAACAATTGTGTTAAAAGAGGATGAGTAAAACATATTAAATAAATAGTGTTTGGAGATGTGACACATCCATTTTTCAACTGTTAACTCTTTTCATCCTGGTGAGCATGATGGAGGTGCCCAAGGCAGAGGGCTGTAGTGCACCCTGGTTGGGGTGAGTGACAGGGCCCATACATGAGCGCCGTGGGCAATTTACGGGCAGCATGACTGTGTCGGAGGAACCCACATTACCCCGGGGAAGCTGACAATGTATAGCTATGACATGCAAACATCACAGGCAGGTGTGAGGCAACAGTGCAATACATGGCACTACTGTGCCACATGCATATAGTTCATATTTTAAGATATTGCTGGTTGTCAAGTCAGTGTGAAAGATCAAGGTAATTCTCAGAATAGCGCCATTGTCTGTCTATGTTGGAGGCAGTTTCCTGACTTTGTTGCGAGTGGAAACGGGAAGTGAGAGACCAATGCTATGATGTCAGGTACAAATGGGAAGTCGACCTAACTGTTGCCGAGGGCGTCTCATCCCAAAGCGTCATATGTTGTGCTTCCACAACTGTCCCGTTACACGCACCCATGCTGTGCTGCCTCGCTCTTCCAGTGAAACACGGAGCATGAATATGGGAGTAGTCATGCAGCCAAAACAATTTGCCAATCAAGAAGTTCTTATGGCGCCCTAAAGACTCAACTGCGCTTTGAAATACCAAGGTGTCCAGCTGACCACTAGTGTTAAGATTTCGTTACACCCCACATACAGTTATTGTGACGTCTTTGCCAGGGACGAATCAGTACACATTAACGTTTACACTATGAAATGCGTCCCAGACCACCACAGCAAGTGAATGATCGGATCACAGTGTATCTTCGTGGTTGTTTGCACTTTTGGTTAGTGCTCTCCAGATGTGATCCGACCGCCCAAGATACATTTTAATCCCAAGTGTGAATGGGGCCTGTGTTCTGTTCAGGAATTCGATAAATGTTTAGAAACTTGCTCTTTGCTGTCTATATTAAGGTATATTAAGGAAACTGAGAAACTGATTGAGTGCCTTTCCCTAATTGCTGGATTGGTTGTGCTTCGCTGCGAAGCCCTTTAGACAGCTTGCTAGTTCCCATGTGAGATACAGTCTAAGCAGATAAAGCGTGTAACCATATATAATTAATATCGTCTCTTCCTGGATGGCAGCACCTGAAATCGGACCTTTTGAAGAGCTTTGACTCCCAGGTGAGCGAGTTCATGGACTGCTTGATTGAGGAGTCCTCCATTCTGCAGCCCGCCTTAATCACGACTCCAACGATGTCTGACAAGGAGAGGAGCAAACTAAGGTAGGGGTGTCTCCACTAGTTTTTCAGGAATCTCAGTCTCTGTGTTTCATCTCCAGCCCCCTGCTTCTGTCAGCAGACTGATTTTTCCAGTTTCTCTGTATATATCACTCTCCTCTGATATAAACATCTCTTTTGTGTGTGTTTTGCCTGTTTGTTTTTCATTTATTAACAGACATATGAGACCCTCTCAGGATCATGGGAAAGTGTTTGTCAGTCGCCGATCCCTGTTAGAGTAAGTTTTTTCAAAATTTTTTTACTTCTTGTTGCATTTTGTGCTCTGGCTTTACCCTCCAGACGTGGCGGCTGCCTTCCCATAAAACAAATGTGTGGCCTGCATTATTATCCAAACTTACGTGAAAGAGATGTTACATATGGGTGTCTCTGGACTCTCACCAGACCTGATTGTCCAAAGAAGGAATGATTTCAAATGATTCATATATTTTGTAGATGAGTTTCTTATGTTGACGTGCCAAGGATTTGACCTTTAAGTAATACTATAGTGAAGTGTATCTTGTGTTTTGACTGTGGGGAAAACAGTTCTTTATTTGAAAGGCCACATGTGCAAGTGTGTACTCTGTGTCAAAATACTGTATGCCTGAAAGAAGAGCCTGGCATATAGCCTCAGGCTCTATAAACTGATGCTGGTTTTAGGAAATTTTTGCACTCATACAGCCTCCGTAGGCATTTATATGCAGATGAGCTTAGTGACATCATGTGAGCACCGGTTTTGCATAGATTGCTTGGTATTTTCATTCATTGCCTAGAATTGGTACACAGAGGTGTGTAAACTCTGGGTGTCTCTACTTATTATATATTTAGGGGTAATACACAGCCCCTGGCTGTAGGGTGTGGTTACCTCTCCTTTCACATACCAATTTTTTCTCCTTTCCTCCCCCAACAGTGAGCTGTTTGAGGTCAACCATATCCGCACCATCTACCACATGTTCATTGCCCTGCTCATCCTGTTCATCCTCAGCACCCTGGTGGTTGACTTTATTGATGAAGGCAGGTGGGAGGTTCTACCTAACCCTGTTTACTGAAACACCAAGCATCTTGTTCATTTACTTACAACTGGTTTTTTATCCTGAGGCATGGGAAGGTTATTCTTATGGTATAGGTATATATCCCTAATATTGTTTTAGTAATTTTATTAGAAATTGTAAAAAAGGAATCAGGTTTTGCTCTTCTCCGAGGACTGGTCTGGATATGAAACCAATACAATGAAAGTGGCCCTAATAAACCAACTGTCATAACCCTAAAATGAATAATACAACAGCTAGGATGTGTTTCTAGGGGTGTGGATCTTTGTGACTCAGTTTGCTCTTGCACAATAGTTAAATGTTTGCTTTATGAGTTCAACCGTACCTAATAGTGTATGTATGAAGATGAAAAACTAGCATGTACAATGATGCAATGTGTCCTTTATTGCTAGCTTACGCTTGGATGAGTTGGTAGATGGTGATTGGTGCTGCTGGTTCCCATCATGACCCATCATGTTCATCCTCTGGTTTCTCACCAGGTTGGTGCTGGACTTTGACTTGTTAGTGTACGCCTTTGGGCAGCTCCCTCTAGTCGTCTCGATCTGGTTCTGCATGTTCCTGTCAGTGCTGGTGGTACCTTACGGCCTTTTCCACATTTGGGCCAGTCGGTACAAGTCATCTCGGCACCGTGTCCTACGCACACTGCTGGCAGGATTTCTCTTCCTGCTCTACCAGGGGGTGGTCCTGGGTTTTCTGCCTACATTTCTGGTGCTGAGGAACAATCTGCCCCCTGCCTCCCGCTTCATCATCATCCTCGAACAGGTAGAAAGTCATCCTGCAGTACCCGTAACTGCATGTTTTACTCATTCTGCCGAATCCCTCTTTTTTTTCCCATTTAATGACTTTGAGGTTGGGTACACTGCCCCCTACAGGTCCGGCTGATTATGAAAGCATACTCCTTCATCAGGGAGAACGTTCCGAGGGTGCTGGCCTTTGCTCAAGACAAGTCCAGTAAATCAACAAGTTGATGCAAATTCTGATTCACTCCTTTGTCACAGTTCACGCGTGGACTGACATGTAACACTCTCTTACTTCTCGTGATGTTTGCAGCATTGTGTTTTATTTCATGGTGTTTTCTTCCCCCATTTCCCAGGTTCCCTTATCATGCCACAAGTTACTCAGTATCTGTACTTCCTGTTTGCTCCCACACTCATTTACAGAGACAGTTACCCCAGGTGAGCAGATCATGTGACTCATGTGTCACAGGATGTCACCTGATATCATCTGATGAAGTTGTTCTAAAGCACAGGGACAGTTAAATATAGAATCAAGATTCAAGAAGCTTATTTGTCACGTGCACAGTTATACATGTACAACATGAAATGTAACCCTGAATCACTCCTGAGACGTGCGTTGGTTTAAATAAAAACAGATAACCAAAAACCTTTAAAAAATGTCTTAAATCTAGCCAAGAGATAAATAGCAAATAAGCAATATCTACTTCAAATTAACAATATGTATTGAAATAATTAAGAACATAAAGTGGTATCGTGCTTTGTTGGAACACGTGCAAATGACATTCTGGTGAGACATGTAAGACAGCAATGACATCAATGATAACGTCTCCACAATAATTGCCAAATACCAGAAGAATGTGAATGAATGGATCTGATTTGAAATGCACAATGAAATACACCATATGTGTGTATACATATTTGTTTCTGAAACAGAAATCTCAGTAACTGTTTTCTTGCCTTGATTATTAGTGTAATTCTGTTCCTTTTCTTGGCAGGAACCCATATATCAGATGGGGATATGTGGTAACTAAGTTTCTACAGGTATAGTTTAATCGTCTGTGTCCCTGTACCACATGCATCCTATCATATATGTGGCCAGAGAGTCACTGATAGTCCATGGCTGTCTTTCAGGTTCTGGGGTGCCTGTTCTACGCCTACTATGTCTTTGTCCGTCTTTGCATCCCTCAGTTCCATAGCATCAGCCTAAAGATCTTCGACTTGCGGGTTATGGTCCTCTGTGTCTTCAATTCCATCCTGCCAGGTACCCCCTCCTTCCATAGGCACATGTCCCAGCTCTAACCCAATGCCCCTGAAGCTTCTGTCTTCCAGTCAATGGAGACATGTGAAATTGTACTGGGTGACTGAGCATGCCCAGAATGTTGACGTGATAGATGTGGGGTTTTTTGGTGGAGCTTTGACTTCCATGCTGAATGGCCATTGGCCACCACTCCCATCTGCTTCCCCAGGAGTGCTGGTTCTCTTCCTGGCCTTCTTTGCCTTCCTGCACTGCTGGCTCAACGCTTTTGCAGAGATGCTGCGATTTGCTGACCGGATGTTTTACAAGGTACTGAAACTGGGAAGCGTCTTCTTTTGTGTTCACTTCCTCCTTGACCAACACAAAACTCGCATATGTTTAATACACTTCTTTAGGGTATTGTTCATAAGCTGACCTGTCTAGAAGTAATTTTGTGTTTTTTCATAGACTGTTATAATGGTAACACTTGATGGAGCACAAATAATGTAGTATTATGTACAAATCTTAGTTGCATACTGATGTTAATTGATCGTTAATGAATCATAATGCATGTTTTATCTGAAACAGTTACTATATTTGCTACTATATTTGTTAATTCTGTTAACCTTTGTGAAACATAAGGAACTTCTGAACAAGTCATGAATAACAAGTTAAATACTGATTGCATACTTTATCATTAATGAATCATGATGCATCTTTCATACCGAACACTTACAATATTTATTATCTATTCTATAAACGATTGTCAAATACTGAAGGAACAAGTAATGAATATCACAAGTTGATATTTATCTCATGTTTGTTCATCATTTAATGAATTGTGAAGCATCTTTTATCTCAAGTAGCAACTATGGACCGTTCCACCACACCAAGCACTGTGCTTTTTGTACAGTGCTTATCGTACTTTCCATTTTCCATTGACTTTCAGTCAAGTACCAGTACCAAATGGTCCAGTAGTAAAAGTGCAAAACCAGCTGGGGTACTTTGGTACTTACAGGTGCTTTCTTTGTTGATTGGTCATGCAAATGGCCTGCCTCTGAAACACAATCCAACTGCAATCTTGAAAATGGTTGCGAACTCAGAAAACAATGATAAACATAGTAAACAAAAATTTATTGCAGTATAAAAGGAATAATAATTAAAATCACAAAGCTAACTAGGGTTTTTTTCTATCACACTGTTAAAAATGTTTTAGGTATATGCTATGTTCTATAATGTCCCACCAGAATTAAAAGTAAGAAAAAGCCTGATGTTAATCTGACTAGCGATGTAAGAATTGCGTGTGCATAATATGCGGTGTTAATGTCAGAAATTGGCTGTATTATATTATACGGCTGAACATTTTTCAACTTTAGTACAAAATACCAGTTTTTATGCAAATGGCAACAAGCACCTTGAAGTACCATACTTTGGTACTTCCTCAAAATACCAAAAAACATCACCTGGTATGGCGGAAAAGCACCCTGTATTTGTTCTTCGTTTGTTTATGATTTGTACTTCAGTATTGCGTTATTACTAAGTATTTGTGGCCCATTAAGTAAAGTGTTACTGGTGTAATGAAAATGGGCATTAAATCACATTTCTGTTTCAGGATTGGTGGAACTCAACATCTTTTGCCAATTACTATCGAACGTGGAATGTTGTGGTTCATGACTGGCTATATTATTATGTCTACCGGGACTTACTGTGGGTAAGTAGATTGTCTTTTACTTCAGGGCAGGGCCAATTGACTTATTTTGTCACACAATAGTTGACAGCCAGGGCTAGTGTCTTTTCTCTTATGTGTCCTCTCTCCCCCACCATAGATGTCAGAGAAGCGCTTCAAGGCGGTGGTCATGTTGGTCGTCTTCACCGTTTCTGCAGTTGTGCATGAATACGTCCTTGCCATCTGCTTCGGCTTCTTCTACCCTGTCCTCTTCACCCTCTTCATGTGCTTTGGGAGTGAGTTTTTAGCTCCTTCTTGAGGTTTTGATGTGGCAAGACCATGCCAGATAATGTATGCAAAAACCTAGCAGATTAATTTCCTTTGAAATATTTACATTTTCATTTATGTAGCGGACAGTTTTGTCTGGAGTAACATACAAGTGAGAAACTGGGGGTGAATCAGCAGGGTCAGCCTGCATCTTTGGAGCCATTCAGGTTTATTATCATTCGTACAACCTTCTGGACATGGTACAGGTCCTACTGAAACAAACACCAACACGATTATAGACCAAAACTAGTGGAAAGAGTTTTAAATTATTGTAACATGCAGCCATATTTTAAAAAAAATGTTTTTAAACTTTTCGCGCAGTGTGACATAAATGCTGACCCCTGATCTTTTAAAAGGCATAATTTTCTGTGAGGGAATGACAGCCTGCTGGTTTATAGGGGGTCTTTTGTTCCTGTTTTTCCCCTGTAGTATACACTCAGCACCCTTGTGTTCCTCCCTCTATCCTTAGTGATGTTCAACTTCATCCTGCATGACCGGAGGAAGGGCCCAATCTGGAACGTGATCATGTGGACCGCGCTCTTCCTGGGCCAGGGTGTCCTGCTCTGTCTCTATTCCCAGGAGTGGTATGCACAGAGCTATTGCCCTTTGGAGCAGGTAATATTATTATTATTATTATTAATTATGATAATAATTGATATCATACATTTTATTTTAAAGGTGCCTTTCAGGGCACACAAGGACACCACACAGAATTACATTACAAATAAGAACAATAACAATAAAAACAAATTACAAATAAAACAGTATAAAAAGCCAAAAGAATTCACAGAGAGTAGGCACTTATAAAAAGATACATTTTGAGCTTAGATTTTAAAAGAGAAAAGGAGTTTATATTTCTAATGTTTTTGGTAGGGAGTTCCAGAGTCAGGGAACAGAGCAACAGAATGCTCTGCTCCCCATAGTGACAATGACACACATTCTGCACTATAATGCATTTGATGTCCTCTTGCAAGCCTGTATTGTGGCAGTATCTGCTCAGTCTAATGGTAAATCCCATGGGAAACCAACTCTGTTTTAAGTGGGATGTAGGCAGCAGTTAATACTGCTAATGTGCTAACTGAGGACCCGTTGCTCTGTCTGTGCTCCCTGTGTGTTCTAGCCCTCCTTCTTGGACCTTCTGAAGCCACGTTCGTGGACGTGTCACCTGCACCAGTAGGGGGTCCCCCCCCCCCCAGCTTCTCTTGTTGGAGTCTGACAGCACGGCTCCCCATGTCAGCCCCCCTTTAACCCCCTTGAATGTCACAAGCAAGCAGCAGAAGAACAGGGTAGATCTGATGCTGTTTTTACTTTGCACAAAAACAGAGGCAATCTGTCCCCCACCTCTTGCGTTGAAGTTGTATTATGTAGTGTTGGGGGGTATGGGTGCTATGACAGCTGTAAAAACAGGAAATCTCTGAGGGTCATTTTCAAAGGGGAGATATTTACTAAAATATTTCTACTCATTTTTTGGCTTATTGTGTGTGATGAGAACATTAGAACATTTTAGCAGTATGAACTGGGAATGTTCATTTAAAACGAATGAATCTGCCGTTATTTAAGAACTGTTTTCCTCTTCATCCAGAGCATTGTTCTTGACAACTATAAATTTTCATTATTTTAAAAATCCAGTGTGAATTGATTTTAACATCAGTTTCTAAACAGGAGATCCCTGGTTCCACATAGCATATAAGATGAATTTTGGATGTTGTTAATAATTTCCATTGCCAGTGTTTTTTTTTAAATGAATGGTGCTGGTAAACTCAGAATTTGATGTCATATGCTACTTCTGTTGCGAACCTAAAGTTTCTGAACCACATACATTGTAGATCTCAGTAAGTACAATATAAGTAGCTGTCAATAAATTATGAATAACAAAAAGAAATACATATGCTATTATAAACAGCCTCTTAATTTTAAAAGTTTCCAATGTGCAGTACCCGCATGTGCCATCACAAAAAATGTACTAGTTATTGCTGTTGTAAATCGTTATGAGCAATGAAGTATTATGTGATGTAAAAATAGTGATAATAATGATTATAGCCAGACCAGTCAGAAGTGTAGTCCATCTGGTGAAAATCCTTTGCACTGAACACCTTTAACATATGGCCATATTTGACTGGTATGTGTACCAATTTAACCATTAAATGTTATCACAGTCTGGGTCCCAATCTGTGTTAACTTCTCCTTGCCTTAAAATTTGTTGTAGCTCTGAACTTACACAGCTGGCTCAATGGCATTTGGGAGTATTAAGATACATATGTATTATTTTTTTTGTCCTTTCACAGATCACCAGTGAACCTTCCCAGTTTATCTGCTATCTGTCATGTTTAGATAGGAGCTGTATGTTTGTGTGTAAATGCTCTGACCCATTAATAGAATTGAAAATCGGATGCCTGTTGATTGGATGGCTAAGTATTTAAATATTTATTGCTTAATATCATACAGTAACTAACACACAGTCTAAGCTGTACAGTCCTACAGCTGCACAAATGCCAGTTTAAGGACACTTTTTTTCCCTCCCTAACCTGGAACCGGGGATTGTTATTGCAGCTGGCTGCAGACATTGCAAGAAATAAATGTTGCTATAATAATGCATTTATTTTAACAGTTTGTGCCAAAACGTACGTTGTTAGCATTGTTGGGTAACTGGTGTCACTGACATTAAACATCGTACCCCCATTTCTTCGTCGTCTTTCTGTAAATCAGTAGAAGCACATTCTGAAATTGTTTCTGTGCCATAATCATAAACTGCATAGCTATTCGTCTGAAACATAAGTATACTTCCTGGAGTAGGGAAACACTGCATTTTTGTTTACATATTCATGGCATTGTTGAGCTCAGAGAGCCTCCGCTGCGTTATCTTTAACCGTGACATAGCTCAGGGCTATCAGCTCCCGTCTGAGTGACGCCATTCACTGGTTGGGGGTCGGACTTGGATTGGTCTAAAGGAACATGCTGGAATTTTGAAGGCCAGCAGTAAGAATTTCACCAGCCCCCCAAAACTTCTGCGTTACATCATTGGTCAAAGTTCCCAAATCCGAGAGCCCCAAGCATTCCATATATTTCTTAATTCATATATAATATAATACAAATATCGCCTGCATATCATTTGGCTAATTTTGGGATTCAAGCTTGGTTTCCGTCTGTGTCACGCCCCGCTCCAAACGATCCTCGTGTTTGCCACGCCCACCTCATTACCCAGTGTTTTTCCCTGATTGTTTTCACCTGTCTCTCGTTTCGGTCTGCCTGTGTTTTGTATATCAAGTCTACGTCAGTGTAGGTCCGGCAGACTTGGCATTAATATTTCCTATATTGGGATGTTTCCTTGCAATAAACCCCGTTTCCCGTACTCTCGGCTTGGATTACCTGATTTCGCCGCACCACCGACAGCGAAGCGTGACAGTCTGATTGTCTGACAGTGTAACAGAGTGAATATGGAATTACTGAGGATTCTCTGATAGAGGTTTATGAACAAATATGGGAATGTGAGCACCGTCATTTTAAACATATAGAGAAAAATTACTGATATGGGTCACTTCAAGGCTGGCACAGATTTGAAGAAGGAAGATATTTTAAATGATATGCCTGATGGTGGAATGTTACATTTAATTTTTGGTCTAAGTATTTAAATCAGGGATGCTCAATCTTATCCCCAAAGCGTCAGTGTGTATGCAGGTTTTTGGGATAACCATTAGGTCAGGTGTTCAATCCCAGGTTTGAGGACTCCAGCCAATTATTCCTCTGTTAATAATCTAATTAGAGGGTTGCAGTGAAAACCCGCATACGAGCCGGCCATTTCTGGATAAGAATGGCCACTCCTGATTTAAATGTTATTTGGTTAAACAAAAGTGCCCATAATTGTGTTCACAACAAGAAGAGTACAACACATTCTAAACATTCCTACCCTTTTGTGTTGGACATACAGTCCAGAGCAGTGCTGTGGTGTTCTTACTGAAATGTGTGCATTGTGCTGTACTGTATTCCCAGGTTTCTTAACAGTAAAAACTGATGTAAATGTGTATTTTCCACTGCATACTTTTGTATAGCAAAGTGGTGATAACTTGTTTATGAATACAAGTCAGTATGATATCACAAAATGCGGATGATTAGAAAGACAATCGTTTACATTTTTTGCATCCTATTGTTTGGGGAGAAATTTGTTAAATTACTGGTATTTTTTCCTTTTATGGTACAAAGCTATTGGGGTGATTTTTAATTTAAAATGTTAAATGAAGGTTGTAACTTTATGAAAGTTTTTTGAATACTTCATTGCTTAAGTTCTTTTATGATTGTAGTGAAAATGCTACTATTTGTAAATCTCTGAAATTGGAAAGTTATTTGTTGGTAATAAAAATACTAAAAAAAGTATTGAAGTAAATATTGTGTTTTAATATCACATATCTTATACAGTGGTACCTCGGTTCTCAAACTTAATCCGTTCCGGACTCCGGATCGAATTCTAAAAAGTTCAAGTTTTGATCAAATTTTTCCCATAATAAATAATGGAAAACCAATTAATTGGTTCCCGGCCCCCCAAAATTACACCTAAATATGCTAAATATGCTTTTTTTAAGCATTTAAACACAAAATGAACAGGATAAAACAAGAAGAGCATTTTTTTCTTAATGGCTTCCAAAACAAAGATCTTATCCCAACATTAATATTAATATTACCCCGATCGTCCGCTCCTTACGTTTGCCACGCCCCCTTGTTAACCTTGTGTGGGATCCCCATGCGATCAGCTGTTTCTGGTTGTTGTCATTAGTCCTCTATATTGAGTCCGCGTTTCAGTTTGTTTCCCCTGTCCGGTCATTGGGTGCGTTCATCTTGCTGACAGCTGGCTTAAAGCAACGCATTCTGATCCTGACGCAGTGCATTACAGTTTGATGCATTGTGACCTCTCACAAACTGGAATCGCTTTCGTGACAACACACCTTTGCTCTTATTGGCTGAAGAGTTTAGTTACACAAATGATGTTTGTATCCCGGGCAGGTTCCGATGCGTAGTCTGCTATTTCTCCCAAATATCACGTAAAGCATTGAGAACTGGTTTCAGTTAATTTACCTGGTAAAATAAAGTTTAA
>JABFEA020000036.1:9909165-9920797 GCA_019775915.2 Cyphomyrus plagiostoma | reverse complement strand
TTGAATCACTGGCAAAAACTAATGTGAACAAGAATCTACATTGTTTTAATTGTTGTCTGTGTTAGTGACAAAGTGGGCAATACACCTTTTCTATACAAAAGTTTTTAGAAAAGATGTCCATGTCTAGTAATGCTCAATTGAGCTCTACAAACTTCTGATTATATTAAGTGTTCTGTATATTAATTTTGTCCAGTAATACAGTTTTGTGTGTAGTACCTTTTGATAGCTGAAATAAATCAAATTTATGTTTATGCATATTTTCTGATATTGGTCTCCGGTGTTAGCCAGAAACCCAGAATGTGGCAAAGTTTATGAAAGCGTGGGAAAATAGCACCTATGAAAGCTGT
Source organism: Cyphomyrus plagiostoma (assembly GCA_019775915.2). Classification (NCBI taxonomy): domain Eukaryota; kingdom Metazoa; phylum Chordata; class Actinopteri; order Osteoglossiformes; family Mormyridae; genus Cyphomyrus; species Cyphomyrus plagiostoma. Next base: position 9,920,450 of record JABFEA020000036.1, on the reverse strand, counting down.
ACAGTGTTACATCCATCCATGCATCAACCAGTTTTCCAGTGCAGGATCACAGTGAGCCTACGCAGAGCACACAGGGCATGAGGCAGCAACACAACCTTGATTCCAGTCCATGACAGGGTGAGCACAAACACAAAACTGACATAACAGAGACACCATTTCACCTAATCACACATGTTTGGACTGGATTTGAATCTCAAAGCCTGGAGATGTAAAGCAACAGGGCAATCCACTGAGTTACTGTGGTACCCCAAATAGGCTGCTTACGTGATTTTAAACTGTAGAAATGTACATCATTCTGATAGTGATATTTCAAAAATATGTAAGTTGGTTAAATGTATTCTAAGTATATGTAACATTCGTAAACAGACATAAATATGGATGAGTCTCGATTTTTTCTAGTTGGTTTCATGAAACTGTTTTAAAACCATCTCCAACTAGGCCCATAGCCAGAAAAAAAATTGTGGAGGGTCCAGCAGCCCTACTGATGATTGGGGGGGTGATAGATTTTGCACACTGATTAGGGAAGTGAAGCAACTTATCGACCTCTACTTGAGGAATTTCTGTATAACATTAATATATTTTTGTATATTTGGCTCCTACAATCACAAATATTGTGCCTTATGTTTGATCTGTATCAAATGTGCCAGACGGAACATGCAAAGTAAAATTTTGATTGTATGGTGTAACTGATTGTTTCATCATGCATATGACAAACTTATTGACTTCAAATTTCAAGGGGGACTACGGCTACATGCCTGCCTGCAGCCCTGACCAGGATAGAGGTCAGAGGGAGGATCAACTGATGGATATTTCCTAAACAAAGTGAACTCTTCAGGTCTGTACCCAAAAGTGTTAATCATGCTTACATTGTGTAGATCACTGCTACTAGCTACCCCTATGACATAGAGATGTAATTGCTTTCCTCTCATGGGTATATAAGCCAGAACACCAGAGACATATTTACATTATACTGCATGCCTTGTGTTGCAAAACATCTAATGATAATAATTTGAAGGTATTTGCCCCCATATTAAATTACTATACATTCATGCAATCTCCCACAAAAACTAAGCTAAATTGGCTAGCATCGAATTGAGTTTGTATACCATCGCTTCAATAATCTTACAGACTTATCTTGCAGGCACTTAAATATCTTGCTTGCAGCTGTATCTTGATATAATGTATTTGAAACATTATTCATTTAAACAATGGATGATATAAAAATTGTAGGTTAAAAACACACGCTTCTGATTTTTATTTTACTGAAGGAATTGAAATATTTGTAGATCCAACCGCTTAGGTAGCATAGGGTGATGGGGGTTACAAAGCGATTCACTGCTTTTGAGATTCATGCCTTGAATGAAGGAAAAAAAATTATGTATCTTTATGAATCGTGGAAACAAAGAAATTCAGTTAAGGGTGCTGGAACGGAAATGAGCAAAGATCCAGCACAATTTCTTGCAGGTACTTTTTCCAAGTACTAACCAGGCTCTGCCCTGTTTAGGTGTTTAGAAGAGACATCCATGGGATCACCCGTAAATATCTGTGCAACAGTGCCTATTTAGGAAATGAGCTTTTAAGTGACTTTTAATCTCCCAATCTCAATAGTTATAGTGCAACATGACAGTAAACATGGGAAATCTACATTGGCAAGTATAATGCACTGCTGCAAAACCATGTAAATGATTAACAGAGGTTGTTAAATCTGGGAAAGCAAGAGGGAAATAAAAATAAATGGTAAAAAAAGAAAAGAGGCGTAACACCAGCCTTTTGTTATGAGCAGAGGGCTCCATAAAACAATGTTTTTTTTCGGGTTTGTGTGCTTATTCTTACCTTGTGTTTATCTAGACAATCAATTCCTTTCTAATATAAAATAATATAATTTTAAAATATAATAAAAAACAAGAATAATATAAAATGTTCAATGTAGCATAGTATAGGCCTTATATATATAGTACATGTATATGTTGTGATAACTTAACCATTTAGTTTTCAGTATAAATTTCACTTTAAACTGTTCACTTGGGCTGACAAGAAACAATGAGGAATTAAATGCTACAGCCAGGAAAATGGACAAGATAAGGTAGTTTAGAAGGCAATGAGTTCCTTGCAAGGATGAGCTGTTGGAGGACCGATGGAGGGTAAGTACAGAATACCAAGGCTGGTCCATGTATCCTGCAATTTTGAAACCGATAGGAAACTGTACACCAGCCAGGCTACTCTGTCAGGCTTCAGGAAGTCTGATCATCGTGCTCTTTCTTCCCCATGAACAACAGGTGTTCAGCAGGTGTGGGATACCATGGTAAACGGGAAAGTGCTTCATCATTACACCCCCGCAGTTCAAAGACACTTTGTTACATCTGTACAAAACACTCTCATTGTCAAACCTGCAAGAGACATTGTAGCCTACTGAATGTGACAATTGTGCCTGGGCAGCCTGATCAAACATTGCATGGTATTTAAAATCTGGCATTTTTAAAAGGGCCGTTTTGGTAGGCTAAATTTGTTTTTGATTAGATGATTGGCTTACTGGTTGTTGTTCGCTGGTCAGGTTTATATTATGCTTCAGTGTTTGATTTTCCTTTAACATGTATTTTTCCATTCTCTTGGACTCATCACTAAATAATATGGCATCAAATATTTATAATGATTTTTTTTTACTATTGTTTAAGTGTTGTAGGCCTATAGGGGTATTTTGATATGTGACTAAATTCTAAGACACAATTTGTAGGCTACATTATCGCCAAATGTTATATACATATATATAAACAATACTGCCGGCTAGTTCTGCAATAAAGGATGAGGATTCAGTGTGTGTTTCCCATACAAAATATCATACTAGTTTTCTGCTCAATGCAGTATTCGGTGACCACGAAACGCGATTTTGTATTACTCATTTGGTGAAGCTTAGGTTCCTCTGTAAATTTAACCAACCGCTTTTACTAATTCTGAGTTGGGTTTTATGAAATCCAATCCCCTTGGTTCAAAATTAGAACCTTCTAAATTAAAAAAAACCGCAAAATCCTTGTTCACATGCACGTATTTCTGTAATTTAACAGAAATGCTAACGGTAATACAATAGTCTCTGTTTTAAAAAAAAAAAACCCACGCCTGTTCCCAAGTAAGGGGACGTATGGGAGGTTCCGAGGACAAATCTGGAACGGAATCGGGGAAGCATCGCCGAGGCATCGATGAGGCTGCGCCGCGGGATCGCCGAAGCATCGATGAGGCTGCGCTGAGGGATCGGTGGGCTCTGCTCCCTACCAGCCGTGCTCTGCAGTAAAGATGGCGGCAGCAGAGGGGGCGCGTAGCGTCCGGACCCAAACGGGACGACCCTGACGGATCAGATATTCTCAGGGAGAGCATATCTACGTATTGCCACCCTGGGATCATTTCGACCAATTCCGTCGTATATCGCATTAAATTGGAAATTTTGTGTAGTTTAGATTCCGGGGTGTAGCTGTCTCTCTCTCTCACACACACACACACACACTCTCTCTCTCTCTCTCTCCCTCCCATACACACGCCTCTGGGAGTGGAGCTTCTCCAGTGCTGTCGGGTACAGGCCGCGCTGGGATGTGAAACCCGGGGCAAGGGGGGATCGCGGCCCGTGGCTTTCGGTTCAGAGCCGGCTGGCTGGTGTGGTGTCGGGTGGTGCGGTATGGGACAACAGGTAGGCCGCGTCGGGGAGGGGGCTTCGGCGGGGTTGCAGCCGCCGCAGCCTCAGCCGCATCAGGGCAGGACGAATCGGGGGAACAGCGCCGGCAGGAGGACGAGGGAAGCCGCGGTCACCGGCACGCCGCCTGGCAGGTCAGCGCTGCCGGACCCCGCCATCAACATATTCACGCAGCATTCAGGTAAGACCGCCACAGGGAGCCGGGCGCAGGCATGGGAAGCAGAAGCAGCCATGGCTGCACAATCATAAGCAATATGGGCAAAGTATTCTAGTGACCGGGCGTACAAGAAGCCCACCGAGCCGCTGTCCCGGCTGAAACCCGGCTCCTTAACGAGCGATGATCGTTCTGCGGTCAGGGCCGGTTTACCCTAGACAGCTCCCTTGCATGTCTCAGTCATATAATATCCGGACAGGTCTGATCACCCTGCATATCAATGATACTACCTAGATATTTAACATGGCTTTATTTCTGTATAATCCTTGTATCTGGGCTGTATTCCTGAATGGAGTGGCCAGAATTAAAAAAACAAAAACAAAACACCTTTAATTTCAGAACACCACGTGCAGCTTGTCAACTAATTTAGATTTATGTAAAATTACTGGTGATTTAACCACAGCAGCTTCTCATGAATGCCCAGCACAATAAAAGGAGGTGGTCAGATAGCACAACACAGATGACACACAGCGCATTAGAGGGAGGCTGTGTGCATGGACCTGTATCTGGGGTCTTGCCCAAGAAAAGGGGCCAGGGGTATTTTTTGAGCTTTGTTAGTCTTAAACTAACTCAGCTTGAGTGTTTAGGGAGAGTCTGCATATTGTTAAACTGGAGGATAAAAGACCTGTTTAGGTCCTCAGTTCATTTTTATAATGAAATGCACACTGAACAATGGACTCTGTTTTCAGACCAAGCCTTTCTGACAGTGTTGTCCTGTAGCGGAACCATACCAAATAACTGTCATTAATTGGCTGCTGAACTTCTTTGGTGAAATGGGTCGATCCCAGTGATTCGAAAGGACAGGATGTTGAAATCTTGATGCCTGCAGTTTCAGAAATGTCCTGCCTTGTTTATGAACTTTTAACATTGTGGATCACATCTTTTAACTGAAGAGCTCAGATGGTCCTTCTGGAGAATTACTTTCATTGAAGTGTTTTCATTTTATGAAGTTGGTGTAACATATCTTTTCAGGTATCTTAGTGCATATTGAAATATGATATTCTCTCTAAAAGTCAAGCATTCTGCTGTTTCAGATGGGTTAGGTGCATTAAGGTGTTCTAGTTGCTGGGGGTGAGTTCAGTGAAAATACATTCTCACTCTTTCATATGTTCTTTCTAAGCATCAGTTACACCCTATAATGTAAATTTCATTCATTACCATAAAAGTTTACATGCGTTAAAAGGAAAATCCTTTGGGTTGTAATAGATAGAATATGGCTGTTTTATGATTTTTAAATAACCATTAAGAGCAGAGGATGTTTATATTCATATTGCAAGATGCATTTTTCTGAGCTCTATTAATACCTCTCATGCAGAGATTCCGAATTGTCTCCCGTTAACCAGTTTTAAAAAGAAAAGCTCAAACTGTGACATTTCCTTTAGCAGAGAGGATGTATCCTCCACCTTTACTCCTTAGTTTCCTATCTGTCCTTTGTGCTACAGGAGGACAGAATGTGTGAATAAACAAACTGGATTATGGAAGGGAGCTCGTAAGTCATATGCAACTGTTGGTTATTATCCGTATCCTAGGATGTGAAAAAATAGACTCAAAATAATTGTGAGTCAGTGGTGTAGATTTCTGTCTTGATAAAATCGGCAAATTGTGTTTATTGTGGAATTCACCTTTAAGATGAGTGTGATAGAGTAATCATAATGATAGTGCCATTACAGTGTATTTTTGCCTCAGTACATAGTTGCTCCTGTTGTAATTCTTATGTAACTGATACTAGATTTTTAACTTAGAATTCCTTGCGTTTATGCCATGTTATTTTGATGACTATGTAAATATAAATATGGCCTTCTGCCCTACATCGTAATATTTGCATTTATTGTAATAGCATGTTCTAGGAGGATTATTGTGATAAAGAGAAATCTGCTTTATTACACTTCAGATCCAGTGAATTAACGTTGCTTGAAGCAAGCAAAGAATTTTGAATTGTGCGTTTGTCTTTTTCAGAGATATTGTGTTTCTGGCCTGTTACTGTCTTTGTCCACTAGAGGGAACTCCTGTCCTTTTAGGTTAAATAATAACTAAGTGTACTTATTTGCCTGGCATACATTAATGTGCTCTGACAGTACACTTGTGTGCAGTCTTAAGTGGTTCTTTACTGCTCATCCATCTTTATATGTGCTTTCAGTTTCAGTTTTCAGTGCATGTCTGTTGCCGAATAACCAAAGCCCCTCCAAGACAGGGCAACATTTTATTGTGCTGAACAGGGCCTTAAACAAGGCAATGGAAATAACTGCTCCTTTACTACGTGTGTTTGGGTCACTCGTGTCTGTCTGGCTCAGTGTGTCTTTGTCGTGATGTGAGAGACATGGTGACGTGGGAAGTGCACAGGACTCTTTGTTTCAATTGGCTGGAAGCAAAATCCTGTCAGCTTCACGAGGTGGATAATTTAGCTTTAATGTGAGCTGAGGAATGCTGCCTCTGGCCTGTAGGCTTTACTTCTTCTTCAAAACCAGCAATGCTTCAACTTTTCTTGCTTTTGTTTCTTTTTGTTCCTTATTGTGGGCTCCAGCACCTCCTTTTGGATGCTGCATGCTTCTGGAAGGTTCTCCCCATGTATCTCAATACCTCTCCTGTTTCTCCATCCCCCAGCCCCAAAGTTAATTTGAAATGAAGCCTTGCTTATGTTGGGCTTAATCCCCTCTATCGCACTCATGCAGAACAACTCCATAATCACCCTCCTTAGCCCTCTTACGCTGTGTTATCTGGATTCCTTCCCCACACCCAAGCCCTGCCGCCTTTTTCTCACAATTCTTGATTCACGTCAGCTGGAGCGTATAGGGCAACTAGGACTGTCAAACCCTTGCCGCAGGAGAGCAGGAACATGGGCAGCATTTCTGGTGGCCTTTCGGATCTCATGAGTTTCATTCTTTGTTACACAGACCCAGATGGATGGGCAGGACTCTAATATAAGAAGACCCTACTGGTGAACCTTGCAAACTACAACATGTTCAGCATTCAAGGGCTTTACTGTTGGTGGAAGAAGTCACCGTTGTTCTCTTAACCATGTTTTTGTTCCCTTTTGAAATATTACCTTTTCTGGGCCTGCAAACCCTTGTCCAGATCCATGGGGGATCCCAGCTGGTCCTGGTGGTATTTTCTCTTTCATCATGAATGTATTTTGACTACACTTCCCAACCTCTTACTCGCTATCCCGAAATGGATCAATATCAGTCCCTGGTGCCAAAGTTCAGGTTATGCAAAGGCTGGAGATTGACACCTTCTCCCCTTGTCCTCCCACTACAGATTGGTGTGTTGGTGTTGTCCTTACTGGGGGGAAAGTAAGGCGTGGAAGACTGTGCAGAATGTAGCAAATGCCAGGTCATTCTGCTCAGTTATGTGTTTTACAGATAGCCTTCATTCTGACATATCTGTTCTGTATGACACTTTTATACTTTAAACACTCTACAGAGGCTCAGATTGTTACCTGTATAACGTGTCAGTCTATTCATAGCTTAAAAAAGACAATGTGCAGTCTCTTAGAAAGGATAGAAAACAAGGAAAACACTAAGTTTGATTAATGTTTTATAAGCTTGATGTCAACCAGTGTGCCCTTCGGTTTCATATGACTTTAATGCAGAGGAAAACAAAGGGTGCACTTCCGCCAAATGTGAGCAGACCTGATTCAGCTTTTTCCCATTCATAGCTGCGGTTTTAGGAAATCCTGTCCGCTGCTGTTCTTTACTGGTATCAGACCTTTACTCTCATTTTATTTCAGTAGATGAAGTGCACTACGTAAACCAGGAAGCCTTCTTAATTGGGTATTTTGTGAGGGGGTTTGTCCTTTTATTGTCTTTTTCACTTGATAGTTGGGTTTGCACCAGCTTACCTATACAGCCTGGGATCAAAGCCCCAGCTTTGTTTCCCAGCTTGTAATTATCTCTAAGGTCCTTTGAAGTGAGCGAGCAGAAGGGCCGTTTGAGTTTTCAGGGGCCTTGGCTCCTTCCAGCTATGGGTGAACGCTCAAGGACTTGTCAGCTCAGGTGGAGGGCTTGTCAGCTCGGGTGACGTTGAACCGCTTAGTGGAAAAATGCAGGAGACTGAGCTCTCCTCTCTAGGGGGAGGTGGTAAGGTTTAGCATGGCACGGGGGTGGCCTGCACATCCGCACAGATCACCTGACTGTGGTGAAGACAGCTTTCCAAGGGTGCTGCTGGGTCTTGTTCTCGTGCTCGGGGCCACACCTTCTGACTTGTATGCACTATGTGACACCACCAGGGCCAGGATGGCTGCCAAGTTGACTCAGTCCCCTTCCCCCAATAAAAGAACTGCTTCTTACCTCCTGACTTGATGTTGTTTTGATGGTCATCTGTTGCTTTGCAGATTTTTCACTACAAGTCTGTGCAGATCTCTCTGAATCAGGACTGCTGTGGGGGAGGATAATTTTGATATCAGGTTCTGCAACACGACGACAGTCTTCAGTTTTTCATTAGCTGTATTTTCAGTTATGCAAACACAAGAGCGACGGCAGTGTCAAGTAATAGAATGTAATGCGTGTCATTGCAAACCCACTCTTGATGTAATCTGTAACCAGCTTGCTTTTGTCATTTTGAAATGATTCCGCTCTGCAGTTTGATCTGAAAATTTTTAGATGACAAGTGGGGGGAGATGTGATTTTTATCAAAGTTTGCAACCTAATTGTTTGAATGAAACTCTGGAATTGACCAAATTTTGAGAGAGATTACACCAAATCTGAAGCAGTGCTAGTTTTCAAAAACATAGATACTTGATCTTTTCAGTGTGATAACTCAAAAAGTATTTGCTGGACTTTTTTCCAGACTTTCCAGCAGACACATGGTATGGATGGAGATCTGGAACCAAAATGCACACCAAAATTGAAGCAGTTTCACTTAGTGGTGGTACATGAAAGGACACAGAAATAGAATCTAGTGAATCTGATTACACTGAAACAAGCTAGATAAAGCTGGGATTTAAAGTTTTTTTTGGAACGGGAGGGGGACTGTATTGAGGGGTGATGGAGCAATCCAGGGAATACCTTATTGTCATTCCAATATCATCTAGTTTGGTTTTAAATGGAGTTATGCTGATTCCATGCTTGGCTCTGGTTAGAATCTACATTTTTTTCAGTTCCAATCCGATTCCAATACACAACTGTTGATACAGATTCCGATACAAGAGCTTTTTTTACTTTGTTATACTTTATTTTTTTAGTAAATACAGTTAGTAAATACAGGTGGGAAAAAATGTATGACAAAAAATATTTAATTAGGCTACTACAAACATACATAACGTACTATTCCACCTCGCTTGTTTTAAGCGTTTTTGAGGCATTTGCAGTTCATTATGAATATCTTCAAAGCAAGTATACACAAATAGCAAATGCTTAAAATTTCAACACCATTTTTCTCCCATTGGCGTCAGCGAAGTTACACTTTTGTTGCGATGGCAGCCCCTCTCGTATCACAAGCTGCAGCAAGTTCGCAAAACAGTCCAGTTAAGTTAGTGACTCCCAAACCATCCATTGCTTTTTGTCTCACAGTTGCGTGCACTTCGTTAAATGGGATTGTCCATTAAACGCTATTCCCACCTCAAAACTCTATTTTACATAGATTGCAAATCGCTGTGCTGCTGGTTTCTTTTAAAAGCGTAAAATACTCCCAGATCGTCACGCCTTATCTTACGATCCTCAACCAATCAAAATGTAGAAGTCCACCGCTTGAGCTGATTCCAGATAACGCAGTCCTGTAAACTTTGTTTCCGACCACATTAGTTCCCTTGGCCAACCGCCATTAAGCAACAAAGAAGAAGATGATCCCATGTAGAATGGAAGAGAGGCTAATAATTGCTGTGGCGGGTTTCCTAGTAATTTACGACGTGTCCCTGTACGCAAACAGGGACATAAATAAAAAAAAAACGATGCATGGACAAAGGTGTCCGAGGTTGTTGGGGTTCCTGGTGAGTTTCTAATGTGCATTAACGTTATGTATTTTCTGAAAATAAGCAGGAATTTCAAGCTGACTTTAGCGCCAGAGCATGCGAAGATGTTACTGCTGCAGAATATTCTGACATATCAAAACATATTGGATTAAACAACACCGATTTTGACCAATTGCATTATGTTAACGTTACACTTCAACCGATAGATTTCACACAAATTAATGTTAGACTAAGACTAGTAAATGTCTGCTATAATATTGAAATTAGACTAGCACTTAACCATGAACATAAAAATAATACACCACACAAATGGCTTTTAATTTAAAGAAAACATGTAACTACAAAAAAGTTCTTTCCATCGATCAATTTATTACTTTCACATTCAATATATTTCATGAGGTTAACTTATACCCTCCTTGTGGTCAGTCTGCACAAGATTAATAAGCTTGTTTGATTTGCGGTCCCTTTAATACAAGACAAGAATTCAGTCTATGTCAGAGCGCCCAAAAATCTCTGTACGGCGTCGTTGGTAGGGCGGCCAGGGTGAATTTTGACGCTCTCGCCGGCAGCGGTATGAACGCATGGTTAGCGTTTGATTTGTAAAATGGGAAAGAGCTGTCGTGCAATTGATTGCCAAGAACTAAATAAGTAAGTATAGGACATGGATCGGACACGCATGGCCGATATCCAATCTGTCAAATAGGTCTGGATCGGCGCCGATACCGATCCGAATATCGGTATCGGTGCATCTCTAGTTAGAACTTATCTGGACTCCTTGCTGTTTATCCAAGACTTCAGAGTCATAGAGAGAGTTTCTCCTTGGCTCTGTCCAACTGAATTTCAACATGCGAGCTTAGAAACCTTCCCTCCCCCCAGATATACAGTCCATCCAGATATTCATCCATCCTGTATTTGCTTATCCCAGTCAGGGTTGCAGGGGTCGGAAGCCTGCCCCAGTCCACATAGGGCACAAAGCTGCATGGTGTTCACCCTGGATGGGATACCAGTTCATAACAGGGCACACAGGCACACATACAGTCACAATTTAGAGATGCCAGTTAACCCAACAGGTTATCTTTGAGAAGAAATTGAAGAAATGAGGGGATCATGCGGACTCCACACACCAGATGGAGGCGGGATTTGATCCCCTAGATGTGGAGGCAGCTGGGCTACCTACTGAGCCAATGTACTGAACAATATATGACATGCAGCAACGAGAATTTATAATATCCATTAATAAGGCAGTATACAGTGCTCTTAGGGTGAAAATATTGATCTGTTGGTTTTGTAATAAAAATCATTACTTTATTAATTTGTTTACAAAAATATATATCACATTATGTGTGTAAGTGACTGTTGTGTGAGTGTCCCTTGTGATGGGTTGGCTCCCCGTCCTGGGTTGTTCTCTGCCATGTGCCCACAGGCTCTGGACCCCCTGTGACCCTGAATAGGACAAGTGGTTTCAGGAAATGGATGGATAGAGATATATA
>JABFEA020000036.1:9878690-9909065 GCA_019775915.2 Cyphomyrus plagiostoma | reverse complement strand
TATATCACTTTAGAAACGGCCAGTACTTTTATGTAAAATATTACAGTTATTCAGAAGTAGTAATAAATTCAAACCCAAATTACTGTTCTAAAAGAACCGAGTTAAAAAAGTTCATTGACATGCAGTCTCATTGGGTGCTTTTTAATTAGTAGATCCTTTGCAATGACATAAAACACCAAACATTTCCATTTAGTAGTGCTGAAGTATTTATCGATTTCAAATCGAAATCACAATTTGAAACAACGTGGTTAGCAAATTGTAAAGGTTGCGATTTTGGATGTGCATTATACAGTGTTTCTTGCCCTGATTGTGCACTTGTAATCGCAATTTGTAGTTGTAACATGGCTTCTGAAAATAATTGCAAATGTGAAGTTGGAAATCTGTGACTTTGCCAACACAAGTGTGCAAAACAAATTGTGAACACAAACTTTGCTGCACAGGTATACAAAACTAAAATACAAGTGTTTAAATGTCTGCATGGGTGTACAAACCTAAATTACACAAATCTATTTTACACAACCTTGGCATTCTGCCATAATAATCATGCCGTAATTAATAGGGGTCCATGCAATGTTAGCTGCCAGGTCCCTATTTTTTTTCCTACTGGAATTGTTTAACTTAAGCTGTGACTCTGACTCTGTTATATGATGAGTGTTTTATGTTTGATTGTTCTCTGCTAATTAAAAAGAAAGTAATAAATATATGTTGGAAGAAATTTATATCTTTAAGTTCTCATCCTTGCACTAGAATATAGACCAGTTAATATTTTAATGCTATGTCATGTGGTAAAAAATTTTTTTAAAAAAAATGATATCGCAAAGCAAATCTCAAATGTCGTATCAGTCAGGAAAAAATTCTGAATAAATATTTTCCCTAAATCGTTCAGCCCTGGTTATGTATACCTTTGGGTGCCAGTGAATATAATTGCAATTGGCAGGAACAGAACTGAATGAGTCAAATTATGACATAAAAAGAAAATATCTGTGCAGATACGTTAAACATTGCTTGTCAATGGACTTTTGTTATGAAACAGATAAATTTGCAATATTTTTACAGAATTAAGCAAGCCTCGGAGGGTGTCGCTAGGGTTTTGTTGTGTAGAATCCTCTTTCTGCAGTTTGTTGTTGGTCCACAGGCTACAGGTTACTTTGCTGAAGATACCAGCTATACATAGAATGCTCTGATGATATTAACTTTTATGGTCAGATTATACATAGACAGGGATGGACATAACTGGTACACAAGTATGCATTCACCTTTTAAAAATATGTGCAACAGTTGATTGATTGTAAAAACGCAAATGCATATGTATTTCATGTGCATTTGTGCTGCCATGACAAGGAAATACCTTGCATTTTAACCTATATACCACAAATGATGTAGAGTTAGAATATAAAGATTAAAATGCATTATATTTTGTTTTCATATTAGGCAAATGCACATAAGTACGCATTTACATTGTTACCACAATCGATTGTCGCACATATCGTTTTTAAAGGTGAATGCGTACTAGTTATGTCAGTCCCTGTATACAGATCAGCTTGTCTGTGATAGTATGTAGCATAACACATAGCTATTCTCCGGAAAATGCTGGTGGGTCGTGCCCTGTGTGGGGTCCCCGTCTGGAAACTGTCACCCTACTAGCAGACTTTACTCTTGTCTTTTAGGCTAAAAATAATATGTGATAATGTAGAACTGAATTGGATGGAGGCATGTAGCGGTGACGGTTTAGTTACCCCTCTCCCCTGAGCAACTTAGGATGGCATTTATGCATTTTCCTTGTCCCGTCCCAAAGCTGCACTTGGTCCTCCTATTCCTAGATGTCAGTTGAGCCCGTTAGCATTACAAGGTTCCTGCTGTCTGGTTTATTTTTTGGTCCTACAGTCTAATGCAGTGTTTCCGGATCTGGTCCTTGGGGATCCACATACAGCCTATTTTTGCGCACTCTAACGAGTCAAATGGGCTGTTCTGGCAGAAGGGCTGGTTTGAGCACCCTCTCCTGCTTGCATGCCAGCCAAAATTATGGTTCTTGGTGCCTCTAATTTGGTGGCTTTTCGCCTTTGCCAGAGGTATTGGTGTTAATTTTGGGGCTGCAGCCCTCATCTGGCAGAAGATTGGGTCTGAAGCTGGGTGTTCCTGTTTCCACACGCCCACTGTAGGTGAGCAGGAGCTCCAGGTCTTGTACGAATGGCCGATTTCTAGCTTGCTTGCATAGAATGGCAGAAGGGAGGCTGTCTGCCCCCCCCACTGCGTGCGTCGCCGTTTCCTGTGAGTTGCAGTATGAGGGAACCCCATCCATGCCTCCTCCTGCCAGCTTCAGCTGACACATGCTAGTAGCTCACCCCCCCCACCCTACCCACGACAGCTGCAGCTGGGCCTCGCGCCCCATTTGCACATGATGGGGTGGCCCAAAACCTCCCTTGGCTTCCCGATTTGCAGGTGAAACCATGCTTATCCTTCTAAATTGGCGGTGCAAAGCCTCACTTGGCTTCCTAATTGGTGGCTTAAAACCATGCTCTGCTTCCTGATTGGCAGCCCAAGGACTCTCTCGGCTGCCTGATTCCGAAGTTACGCTCTACCTCTAGCTATTGTGATTGCATAGGTAAATGTCAGCATCAGCAAACTGTACTTGCCATTGACTGTAACCATCCGCGGTTGGGCCTGACCTGACTTCTGAGTAACACTGTGGTCTCATACCTCCAAACCTGTGTACTAGACTCCTGCCCCCAGTTCTGTGTGTTGGGTGTACATGTTCTCCCCGTGTCTGTGTGGGTTTCCTCTGGTTACTGTGGTTTCCTCCCAGACTCCAGAATCGTGCAGTTAGGTGAATTTGTGTATCTGTATTTCCCTTAGTATGTCACCTGTACCCTGTATGTCCCCGGTACTGTGCCCCGTGATGGATTGGCATCCCACCCAGGGTGTCCCCGGCCCTGTGCCCCGTGATGGATTGGCATCCCACCCAGGGTGTCCCCGGCCCTGTGCCCCATGATAGATTGGCATCCCACCCAGGGTGTCCCCAGCCCTGTGCCCCGTGATGGATTGGCATCCCACCCAGAGTGTCCCCAGCCCTGTGCCCCATGATGGATTGGCATCCCACCCAGGGTGTCCCCAGCCCTGTGCCCTGTGTTTCCAGGGATAGGCTATGAGCTGAAGAAGCATTTATGGAGGATGAGATGTTTTTATTATGAGCATTTAGTCGTTTATTTTTATATGTTTTAATATGAGTCTGCATGTTTTGTGATGGTTAGAGAACTTAATTTTAAACTTTGTCAAAGGTTTAATTGGGACTATTATAATCTATTTAGTAATGGAATTCTGCTCTCCAAAGTTAGGATTACTGATTTTATATAGCATTAATTTGCCTTTGAACCTTTGTTTCTGAAGTTGTTTAAATTATACCACATGGTTATATTCTTATATCCATGAAAATATGGTAATATACGCATCCACATTATGTCATCCGAGTGAAGATTTAATTTATAATTGAAAACAGAGGGAAAATCAGTGCTGCGTACACTAACTTTCCGATGGGTTTCACTGTATGTGCACTGGATGTCTTGTGCTGATGATGTCATATTTCTCATCACAGTCAACTTATAATCTTCATAAAAGCATTCCCTTTATATTTTTGGCTGTTTTGTATCATTGTCTGCTTAGCGAGGTACCATCCCTTCACACCAAGTGTGTGAGCTGTAGCGTCTGCAAGTTACAGTTCCATGTTTCTGCCATTTAGAGGCTGTGCTTGTCTAGATACGTCCAGGAAGGAGGGGACTATGGTCACAGCTGAGGTGATGTCCTCATTGCGGTTGCGAAACAGCTTCTGGTCAGGGTTTTGCAATCGCAGCGCCGCCTTTGAGAGAGCAGTATCGTCAGGAACTGCCGGGAAGCTTTGCTAAACGGAGGAGGAGCTCTGAGACTGTTCATCGACTCCATTGTTAGCAAAAAGATGCTGGAGGGAGTTTGCTAATCTTTCATAAAGTCAATCTGTTATACTATAGATCCTGGTTTGAAGCTAATACACCAAACCAAATAGTTCTAGGCTTTCAGCTAACTGATGGATTTAGATTTCAGAAAACATAGAGCAGAGTAGAAAAGCTAACCCAAGAAATTGGAGCTTTCATTTAAGACCCTGAAAAGCTTCTTGAAATATGCTTGTCAGTAGTCATTTTTCTGCCATTGCAGTGCTGAAGTATCTTTTGTCATATCTTGGTTTTGCTAAACGTGGAACATTTCTTGAACTGTTGTGTGACCCTTATGTCATTGCACTCTGGTTGACACCTGGTTCTGAAATTCAGTAGTAAGTCACTCAGACCTGGGTAAGGGTGTCCCGTACACACTGGGTCTTGGGGTCAAGTATATTCTGTTTAGAAGCAAGTGGAAACGATACCAAAAGATTCCTGACTGGATCACTGTGCTCTCTGCTTGTCCTTCAAGTTGCCAGAACAATTTAATATATAACTTTGTGGTTTAGTAATGAGGGTAGTATCGTTGGGTCATTGGTAGCTATGAAGCGAGCTGAAAATCACAGGATTTACAAATGTAACCATCTTGTTTATGACTTGTACGTTTGTAAATCATTTTGAGACTGAGTCAATTATGGTATTATGTTCCCAGAATAACAGTTTTTTATTCCTGTTGCTTGCCTTCTCTTTTTCCTCAGTAATTCTCCAATAACATTCATCATTACAGTGTGATCATTACAGTGTGTTAAGTGTCGCTCTTCCTTCCACATTGGCTCGGTGCCATAAATGGGTTTGAATTGAGGTAGTTGGAGTTTTTATATCTGTGAGGAATTGGAGCTAACATTCAGATAAAAAGAAGTTTGGACTCCTTAAAATGGACTGTAACTTACTCATTCTTGGCTTTTTAATCTCTTTCATGAGTGACAGATTGCTTTCCTAAGATTCATTGTGTCTTTTTGCCATAAGGTCATATGGTGTCGGCACATGGTGTGAATGATTGTCTCCATCCTGTTGAAGGGGTAGATAGATGTGCTTATTTGTGTCTGTAGGCTTGTTGGTGTATGTTTATGGTAGGGCTTTATGGTTTTCTGCAGACAGTGTGGGGGGACGGGGGGAGGAAGAAAACATCCCACACAGGCCTTCAGGCACACAGTACTCAATGAAGGCCACACCCCCAGTTCCGGAAGGTTATATATACACAGGCTGCCTAACAGGACTAAGTGGAAACATTGTCAAGGGAAGTGAGAAAACGAGGAACCAGAAAAGAGTGGAGTTACTCTTGAGGGAGAGCTGGGAGAAAGTATGCTTTTGGAGGTCCTGCAGCCCTCCAGCAGTTTTGAGGAAGACTCGTTCAGCCTGGGTAGCCGGCCATGCCTCACGGTGGAGGACGTGGATGGCTGTGCTCTGCCAGGTAGCCCGGCATCTCTTCCCTTTTTCTCTCTCTTGCTCTTTCTCTCTCTTTTTATCTTTTTATCTCTCTGCCTCCAGCTGGTAGAAGGATTTTGAGTTTTGAGGAAGAACCATTCAGCCATGCCTCCTGGCAGAGGACATTGATTACATTGTGTTCTGTCAGGTAGCCCTGCATCTGTTCCCTTTATCAGTCTCTTTCTATCTTTTTATTACTTTGCCTCCAGCTGGTAGACAGATTTTTAGTTTTGAAGGAGAGCCATTTGTGCCCTGTGGCAGAGGACATAAATAGCTGTGTTCTGTCAGATACCCCTGTATCTGATCCTCTTCTCACTCCTTCTGTCTGTCTTTCTGTCTATCCACTCCCAGCTGGTGGCTGGATTTGTTCCTTTTCAAACTGGGAGCTATTTGGGGCATTTTGTCATTGGGGGATCATGTCTGCATACTGAGGAAGGTTGAGTGCATTGATGGAGGAGTCGTTCCTGGGGCCATTATGAATGCAGGATTTCTGAGCCACTACTAAGAAGAGAACATGATTGCTCAGATCTCAGCTCCTTGATTAATTTAAGCAAGGATCTTATTCGATTGTTAGCTTTAATTTAGGAGCAGTTAGCTTCCATGATTATTCTTGTATCCCTCTTTTTACTGCTGTCATCCCCCTCTCCTCATCCCCCCAAAAGGCTCTGAGCCCATCTCTCCTAGCCCTTCTTCTTCTCTTATTCATCTCACCATCTGTGACCCCTCTTGCCTCGCCCTGATCCAAAGCCCATCTCTTCATCTTGCCGCTCCTCCGCTCTCCACAGAGGCCCTCCACCGGCCATTCACCTTGGACTCTGCAGCACTGACCGAGGCCGTGCGCTGGAGCTCCAAGGAGAACCTGCTGGGCGCCGCTGAGAGCGACCCCAACCTCTTTGTTGCGCTTTACGACTTTGTTGCCAGTGGCGATAACACGCTGAGCATCACGAAAGGTATCCTCTCCTCCTCATTATGGTATTAATGCATCATGGTTTGTTTTTCCCCCCCAAAACATACCGTTACTTGGTTACTTGGTGCCACCTTCTATGAAATGGAAATAATTCCACGCCTGTGAGTCAGAATGTCTTAGACTCTGAAGTCTGCCACACCCTTATTTTCTCCTAATGCATTTTAATGTGTAATCATCTCAACGCTGCAATAAACACAAGTGGATGACTCACAGGATGGGCTTTCAAAGGCAGGAGAATTAGCAGTGCTCCCTTTTCTAATTCCCTCTTACTGCTGTCGAGTTTCCTGCAAATGTCATCTACTCTTGCAGCCTCTAGCTTCTCTGGTCCATCCCTGCTTACAGGCAGAGGGCTAGAGAACTAGATCATCTGTAATACCTGTCAGCAGCAGACCAGGATTGGTGCTCTTTTGGCTGTATTTCCTTGTTTTCCCTAGAACAGCTTCTCTATGTAGCTCATAGTCTGTTTGAAGCCCCTTATATGGGTGAATGTGGTTCTTCATACACCTGATGAGGAACATGTACATTTGCCAGGACCTGTTTTCTGAATGTAGAAAATCACGTGACAGCCCCAAGCTACAGTATCAAAAACAGAAGAGTCGGGTTGCAGTGGCTGTTTGAGAGACAAGGCTTAGAAACCCAAAGTGGAATTATTGCATGGTAGTCAATGTCTGGTTTAGCATACTTTCCATTGGTGACTTTAATGAGGTGTTGGTCAGTAGAGCACTATAATTCCATCTACTGTGGGCTCTGAAGCCTCACTGCTTCCATCGTTATTCTGCAGGGGTGAAATCCTGAGGTCTGCCTTGTGCGTTCACACCCCCTCCCCCGCTCCCACCCTCCACCTTGTTCTCAGGCGAGAAACTGCGAGTGCTGGGCTACAACCAGAATGGCGAATGGAGCGAGGTGCGCTCCAAAAATGGCCAGGGCTGGGTGCCCAGCAACTACATCACACCCGTCAACAGCCTGGAGAAGCACAGCTGGTACCACGGGCCCGTGTCGCGCAACGCCGCCGAATACCTGCTGAGCAGCCTTATCAACGGCAGCTTCCTGGTACGCGAGAGCGAGAGCAGCCCGGGCCAGCTATCCATCTCGCTACGCTACGAGGGCCGCGTCTACCACTACCGCATCAACACCGCATCTGACGGGAAGGTGACACCCCCCCCCGCAATTTGTCTTCTTAACAGCAAAATCCATAACAAGATATTCATCTGTTGGTTCTCACTGTGCCAAATATGTATCTAGGCACCAATATTATCATGCAAAGACTCCATGTGTAGACATTCAACGCTTATTGGAAAAGGTATTCATTTATTTTGCATGAAATACTGTTTGTTTTATACAGATGCTCCCCAGATTACGATGGGGTTACATTTCGATAAACATATCGTAAGGCGAAAATACTTTTTAATACACCTAACCTAACAGCCGTCATAGCCTAGCATAGTCTACCTTAAACATGCTTAGAACCTTTACATTACCTACAGTTGGGCAAAATCATTAACACAAGCACTATTTAGTAATAAATTGTTGAATGTCTCGTGTGATTTATTGAATATCATACCCATTGTAAAATTGAAATATCGTAACCCATGGAGTGTCTGTATAGGCTTATAGGGGAAACAATGTTTTTAGCAGATTTTTGAGCAGAAAATGCTCTGGGGCTTGTGCTCCCCGCTGTCACGCACCTGCCTGGTGACACCCCCCCTGTTGGCCCGCCCTCCCGCAGGTGTATGTCACGTCGGAAAGCCGCTTCAGCACGCTGGCCGAGCTGGTGCACCACCACTCCACGGTGGCGGACGGCCTGGTGACCACACTGCACTATCCCGCGCCCAAGTGCAACAAGCCCACCGTGTATGGCGTCTCGCCCATCCATGACAAGTGGGAGATGGAGCGCACCGACATCACCATGAAGCACAAGCTGGGCGGCGGCCAGTACGGCGAGGTCTACGTCGGCGTCTGGAAAAAGTACAACCTCACAGTGGCCGTCAAGACACTCAAGGTTCGAAGTTTCTCTTTTAACATTTTGATTAGTTATGTGCAAAAGCCTTGATATGCCTTCTTTTTAAAAAGGAATGCTTTTTTCCCATTCACTCTCTTTCCTGTCTTTTGTTCAGGGTGTCTAGTGGAAAATAAATTCTATTGAACGCATCTGTTTTGGTGTCTAGTCTCCATCTAGTGGCCAAGGATAGTACAACCGCTGTCATTTGTAGTTTTGTGACTTTCCTGTTCAGTATTACTTCACTCTTAACAGGAGGACACCATGGAAGTGGAGGAGTTCCTAAAAGAAGCCGCTGTGATGAAGGAGGTGAAACACCCGAATTTGGTGCAGCTGCTTGGTGAGTGTGCTGAAGGTCACCCCATGAGGTCATTCACAGTTCTTCATAACTGGGCGACCTGGGGGCACAGAGCGGACATCACATCATCAGCTGTGGGTGATTCATCCCTGCTTTCTTGGCCCCTTTCATCCCTCCCAGGCGTTTGCACCCTGGAGCCTCCATTCTACATAGTGACAGAGTACATGCCCCATGGAAACCTGCTGGACTACCTGCGCGAGTGTGACCGTGAGGAGGTCAATGCCGTGGTGCTGCTCTACATGGCCACCCAGATCTCCTCGGCCATGGAGTACTTGGAGAAGAAGAACTTCATCCACAGGTAAGAGGTCAGCTTCGCCAAACGAGGAGGCACTAGGCTCCTCTACGGTCTTGTGGAATTCTGTTCATTGTTTTCTACATTCTGTTGCTGCCGTTGCAGAGATCTGGCGGCCAGGAACTGTCTCGTGGGTGAGAACCACGTGGTGAAGGTGGCAGACTTTGGACTGAGCCGCCTGATGACTGGAGACACTTACACAGCCCACGCCGGAGCCAAGTTCCCCATCAAGTGGACAGCCCCTGAGAGCCTGGCCTACAACACCTTCTCCATCAAGTCTGATGTATGGGGTAAGGGAGCACGTCGGAGAAGCTCATTGAAGTGTATGTTCAGAGAATGTGATGCATTTAGAATGGGAGTTTCAGTACAGCAAGGATGGATTCGCACACAGAGCATAAAATGAGTCTGCAAACCGCAGAATGAGTTTGTCATGGTGTTCTATTCCTCTATCTCCCAGCCTTCGGAGTCCTGCTGTGGGAGATCGCTACCTACGGCATGTCTCCCTACCCAGGCATCGACCTGTCCCAGGTATATGACCTCCTGGAGAAGGGTTACCGTATGGAACAGCCAGAGGGGTGCCCACCCAAAGTCTACGAGCTGATGAGAGCCTGTGAGTTTTTCACTTTGCAGTAATCGCACCATAATTAAAGCGGTTACAACTACAAGATTCCCTCTGAATATTAGCTACATGACCTTCGGGGACCTTCCGAAGGCTTTTCAGCTGGCCGATTCAGAGTTGTAATTTTTGTTATTTAGGCTGGCAGTGGAGTCCAATGGATCGTCCCTCTTTTGCTGAGGCCCACCAGGCTTTTGAGACGATGTTTCATGACTCCAGTATCTCTGAAGGTACAGATACTGCTCTTCATACCATTGTTCTCCAGTTAGTGGACACTTTATCTTCTCCTTTGATTTTCTTTTGAAGTTTTCACCCACATAAACCTGGAGATAGCAATGTACAAAGTTTATAATGCTGATAGTTAAGGGGTTGTTGTCTTGGCTGTGTTAGATTCTATAAATTCTCCTAGAGACCTGCTCAGCATTTTCAGAGGCGAACATGCTAGAATATTCAAAAAATTGTAAATGCTGTCGACTAAGAATACATCCAATGGGTAGCTGCTAGCTGGGCTCTGCATCACAACACAATGTTTTTGATAGAGTGAGGTTTGCCTCTAATAATTAACACATTTTCTTGGTTCTCTGCCTTTTCATCCTAGAAAACCTCACGAAAGCTGAGTTTTTTCAGTCTGTGTATCAGTGTGGGATTGTGTTATGATGGTTATGAGATGAACTGCCCCTTTCTTTGTCCCCCCCCCCAATATCGATCCATCGTGCAGAGGTGGCGGAGGAGCTGGGTAAGACCGCTTCTTCCTGCCCCCCGGGAATAGCACACCGGTTTGACACCGATCCTGCCTCCAACGCTCGCTCGCTGAAGAAACGCACAGAGAACAAAGAGAACCTGGAGGGCGGGCTGGACAGCAAACCCGCTCCCCCTGGCCCCTCAGGTATCCCAGCATCCCCCAGCTCACAAGCTGAGAAGAATGATGGCAGCATGCCTCACTGACACGCACAGACAATGATTGGTCCCTGGCACTCCACTCTTGTGTATTCTTAAATTAACACCCCCTGATTAATAGCCATACTGATACTGTATTGGTATGGTTTATTCGAGTAGCCCATGGTAAATGTATCCCAGGCAGCAAAGGGCCCAAGCCAGTGACACCTGGCCACCTCGTCTAAGATAAGTGGTTAGAAGATGAATGGATGGTGTGTGTGTGTGTACACGTGTACTAATGATGAACATACATGTGCATGATCATATGCACAGATATATGTTCTTCTCTCAACCTTCATTGGCATGTGTCCTCGTTACCTTATACAACTTTAGATGTTTCACAAGCACTGAACTCATCGTCTCCAAACTGTATAATTAGCTAATTCACAGTGTACTAGCCATTCACCAGTCTGCGGTATGAACATTGATTATTGGTATTGTCCCCCTTACATTACAATGCTAATTTCCACTTTATAGTTGTTTTCTTTAGACACTATTATATTATTATTGAGGCCTTGATTGTGCATGTTTGTGTCTGTCAGATCTGTCGTGCTCATCCCGTGTGATGATTTCTCACCATGCATATGTCTGTATCATGACTGAGGCATGTAGCATGACCAGTGCCTTTTACTAACAGTGTCATCCTTCGTTGGTTTCAATTATTTTATTTATTTTTATTTTGAGTATTTGTATATGTATATTTATTGCATATATGTACATTTATGTTCATCCTGTAAATAAATCAGAGATTCCTTGATGTCTGCTTTTAAAACTGGACTTAAGGGGATGCGTATGGTAAAAAGCTCTCACCCAGCATTTAATTAATGGCACAGTTGTAAAACAGCAGTATAAAAATGGAAGATTCATGATGATAAGTAAAAACACAATTGATTTAAAATCCTACACAAAAATAACAAAGCAAAGTACTGCACAGGACCTACAGATCGTCACATGATCTCTTCTATGTGGCAGTGCCACTGCAGCATGTGAAAATAGTACTACAATAAAGTGTGAGTGTGTCTGGAGATTGTTTATATTATATTGTGGGGACCAAATTTCCCCCACCATGTGATAAAAGCATGTTATTTTGACATTGTGGGGACCATTTTTTAGGCCCCCACAAAGATCTGTAAATGCAATCAAAAAACTTAAAATGCCAATTGTTTGCTAACTTATACTTAAGGTTAGAGCTGGGTAGATATTAAGGTTGTTATGTTGGGATTTGTGTTTTCCCCATAGAAATGAATGGAGAGTCCCCACGGAGATATAATTACATACCCGTGTGTGTATACAGCTCTGGAAAAAATTGAGACCATAGCAACACTTTAAGTTTCATTCAATTAGCAATATTTGGGGATGTCTCTGTCTAAAATATATTTCTTTTGCAAACTGCAGCCTGTTTCTCATTAATGAACAGCTTCTTCCTTCCTTCATGGGATTTTAGTGCTGCTTCTAGAAGCCTGATACAAACTGCCCTAGCAGTGTACTTTACACCTGCACTTAATGTTTCCCCTTCCGTTTGAAGGTCACTTGATGTCATCCTCTGATTCAGTTGAGGTTCACCTTGACTATTAGAAAGCCACTTCTGCCCTCTCCCTGGCTGGTTTTTGGTTGTTCTCAGTGTCTGCTACTTTACTTTGTTTTTGCGTATTGCAGTCTTAGCAACTTTGATCCTGGAAGCAGTCTGCCTCGCAGTGTAGCAGTCTGCCTCGCAGTGTAGCAGTCTGCCTCGCAGCGTAGCAGTCTGCCTCGCAGTGAAGCTAAGCTTCTGCCAGCAGAACTAGGATTAAACCAGGATTTAACAATGCAGGTTCTTAAATAAGGAGTGGTCTCTTTTTTTTTCCCAGAGCTCTATAAAAAGATTAATGTATGTGTAAACTGTAAGAAATGTGTAACAATTCTGTGTTTGTAGATGGAGTCCTTCCATTTTTATGCTGGATATTATCTCTGTAGATATGCAAATACTTTCTGTTAAGTTTGTTAATCATTGAACTTTAATCCTGTGCAATTGCTTGTTAGCTGGGCAGGGCCATGAAGGCAAGGCCTCTGGTTTTTTTTTGTGTTCAAACTGCCTGGTTTGTAATTTGAATTTTTGTGGCTACCCCCAGGAGTGACGAGCAGCCGGGCACTGGGGGACGGTGGGGGGGGCTCACCCGCCGTGCCAAGGAAGCAGCGGGACAAGTATCCTGCCGGCTTTGTGGAAGACTCCCAGGAGGCCACCTTCAGCCGGGATCGCCGGGCCGGCTTCTTCAGCTCCTTCATGAAGAAGAAGTCATCATCAACCTCCTCCTCTTCATCTCCATCTCCACAGCCTCCGCAGAGCCTGCCTGCCCCCCCGAAAAGGAGCAGCTCCTTTCGCGAGATGGAGAACCAGCCTCACAAGAAGTACGAACCTGCGGCTTGCGTCAGTGGCCCGCTAGCCGATGACGCCAACTTCTCGCCATCTCACGGGGATGGAGGCCGCCTTCACTCACGCTGCTGCGGGGCCAGTTTTGGCCAAAGGGCGTCTCCCAGCTCCACAACAGGGGCATCTGGAACCACTTCTGCCCCTGTGGGTAGTAGCTGGACCAGCCTGGCAGGGTTTTTCACTCCCCGGCTAATCAAAAAGACTTTGGGCCTGCGGACTGGGAGGCCCTCTGGGGCAGACGACGGAAACAGTGCGGGCAAGCCTTTCCCCAGATCAAACTCCACCTCGTCCATGTCAGCTGTGCTTCCTGACCTGGAGCGAGCGACGCTGACCCTCCCCCGCAACCGAAGCAAGCCCGCGCTGGAGCGCACCATCTCTACCACGTCCCAGCCAGAAAGCGTGGCCACGTTCCCCTCTGAGCCAGTCATCCGTAAGGTGGACGAGGGCACCGCTCAGATCCGCGACCGACCCAAAGCCAAGCTGTTGCCCCGGGCCGTGGCCACTGTGCCAAGGGTGCCTGGCGTTGGGGGTGAGGCCACTTCTGAGTCTCACCTATGGGGCAAGGAAGGTGCAGAGGGACCGGAGAGAGCAGGATGGCCATCCTCTGGCAAGCCAGCAGGTCCAGGCCCCATGGCCACCCCCCACAACCACAAAGTGCCAGTGCTGATTTCACCCACATTGAAGCACGGCCCCGCAGACGTGCACCTAGTGGCTGTTGATTCTCAGGGGAACCGATTTAAGCTTCTGTCAGAGCAGGCTGACCGGGACCGGCCCCGGGCACTGAAGCCACGGTGCGCCCCGCCGCCACCACCCCCACCTGGCCTGCGCCTCCTGCACCACCCATCCTCTCGGAACGCCGGCGATGGGGCGGCAGAGCCGGCAAGTGGCAGCGGCACGGACATCAATGGGGATGTGCCAAAGAAGCCGGGGAGAGCAGTGGGCTTGGGGGGCGGGAGGCCGCCGGTGCAGCCACCACAAGTGCCCCCACTGCCCTCTGTGTCACCCCTGCCAGCCTGTAGCACTCCGGCAAAGATGGCAAATGGCACAGCCCCCACTGGCATCTCTTCCTCCTCCTCCTCTTCCTCCGCCTGCTCATCTCCCTCCTCACTCCCTACCGGCAGCTCTAAGGTGACCCTGAGGCAGACTCGGAGGCAGCCAGACAGGCCGGCGATGGACAAGGCCGGCAGAGAGCTTGCGGTGGAGAAAGTGAGCAAGGAAGCACTGCTGGAGTGTGCGGACTGCCTAAGCAGCGCCCTCCTCAGCAGCGCCGAGCCCTCGTCCAGCAGCCAGGTCCTGGATGCCGGCCACCAGCTGCTGAACTACTGCTCGGGCTACGTGGACTGTATCCCACAGACACGCAACAAGTTTGCCTTCAGGGAGGCTGTGGGCAAGCTGGAACTTGGCCTGCAGGAGCTGCGGGCGTCATCCGGGGGCGGGGCGGCCGCTGCCTCGGGACCTGGCTCAGCTTTGGACAATCTGCATAACTGCATTAAGGAGATCAGTGACGTGGTGAAGAGGTAGCCGTTACGGCCCCCTTGTGCTGCACCCCCATACTTTGCGTTGAGGGTATGGGATACGGCAGAGAACCTCAGTACCTCACTACAAATAGTATTTTATATGGTTTGCTTTGTGTCATTTGGGGGGGTGGGGGGTGGTAATGTTATTCCCACAAGAACATTCATTTATTAAAGACTATATATCAAACCAGGACTGGTTATCCACTCTTCCCAGAATAGCTTTTGTTCAGCACCCATTTTCTTTCTTTTTTCCTGCCAAAACCTGTGTAAATCCTATGAATAAGAAGGCCTGCCAAACTGGAAAAGTTTTCAAGGAGCTTCCTGTCCCATGGCTGAAAGACATCACAGGTGCTGAGGATGAGATACTGTCCTGTTTTTGGTTTGATATAAAGTGCTGTGGCCAACCTGTACTTATGCAACCAGACTCCACACTTTGCAACACAGTTCCTGGTTGCCATTATTACCTGCAGGTACAGGAAAAAAATGCCTGTTAACCCCATTTTAAGTATCCATTCTCCAGTTTTTGTGTAGCTTGGGTTGTACCTGTTAGTGAATTCCTAACTGTGCTCTGCCTTGCCACTCACCAAGCTCCGCCTATATAATTCACACCGCCCTTGACAATGCCACCAGTCATCTCATCCCGAGGTACCTGACCACGCCCATCTTGCCCCGCCCCAATCCCGAACATCTCTCTGAAACTAGGCGCCTTCACTGCGTGGCACGCATCGTTGCTCTCATGGTCCCGTCTTTATATATAATTTATTAGTTTTGTTTTCTTTTTTTTTTTTTTAGTAAAAACTGCTGCATACTTCCAAAAATCCTTACTAAATCCGGCGTGCAATGTGCGATGTTTGGGCTCATAAATAGATGGCCGGGAACAATTCTGGCCATTCTGTTCAGGCCATCTTTCAGTGTCTGTTATTGCAGATACTCTGAAATAAAGGTCCTTGAAACCACAGTAGTTTATAAAAAAAAGCTTGAGTAATGTGCTAGCAAGATATATATTGGATGTGTTGGTTGAACGCTAGAATGTCTCCATTTCTTAACTTGAATTTTGAAATTTATTGTTGTATCTATTGAACTTGAATTTTTTGGAAGCACAAGAGAGTGTCTAATTTATTTAAAGATCTATAAAATGTCTTGCAGTATTCAATATCCGCAAAAATGTCTAGCCTGCTTTCTTGAAACGTATCTGTACGAACTTGGACTAAGTTAGCGTAAGCGCTAATTTGTAAAACACCGCAGTCTCAAGAAGCAGTTTCCATTGCAGTTTTATTTCCGGCAAATGTATTTTTGTATTTGTTTGCTAATCCTGACATTAAAGCACAATGCGTTGAAGATGTGAATTGAGGAGACTTGCTACATGGAGCTTTGCTGTCCTCTTATAACTGCATCTCGCTGTCTTTGTTAAGAGGGGCACATTTCCTTTACAGATTTGGTTACAGACATGTCATTTATATTGTGTTTTTGAGAGCTGTTAGATGTGTCTGAAAATTACGGTTTCGGTGTATATCTTAAATGGTCTAGAAGAATTTTAAAATATGATGGTTTTTGTTAAGATTTAAAGAAATGTCAGCTTTGAGGGCAGCTGAATCGATATTTGTTTCTTGGCTATGAATGGCGTTTAACATGCAGTGTCTGTAACATCAGCTTCAGTTAAATCCAAAAATCACAAAAACCTATACAAATATACCTTTGCAGAAGCAGCATTGCTGCAAATATGGTAGCCTAACTGAATGCAGCCACAAGTGGTCTACATGTACAGTGAAGGTTCCTCTCAGTTTCGTTTACTATATGAGGAAATGTTTCAGATGTTCATGTGAGGTAAAATAAGACATTGATGTACGTTCACATTTAACAAAAACGACTGGAGAGTAACAAAAAAAATTAAATTATAGGCCTACATTTATCCGCTCCTCCTCGTTAACACCCATATTAATGTGCCTACTCTAAAAAAAAAAAAAAAAAACACTTTATATTATTCAGCTTCTACTAACTTTGCTTACATATGCAATTGCCTTATAAGAAGCTGTGAAGAGAATTAGTAAAAATAATACATGCTGTGGTATGTTCCTTTGGTTTCCGCATATGAAAATATTTTGCACCTCTTGACAAATACAGTATCCTATCTTCCTGACCTAAGCGATTTACACTGGAACAAGTTGTGAAAATTGGTGATTTATTTATTTCTCCCTTCCAGTTTTTCCATATTTGGAGGTCTTCTCACTCTCATGAAGTTCAGTTAGGAACAAATTTCATTTGGCAGATTTATTTACATTACTGTGAAATTGCACTGTTGTCGTTCCTGTTTACATGTGGAGTACCAAGCCAATTTTGTCTGTTCGATAATTTGGCTCTGCGACACTTGCATAAAGTTTTCACTTTTGTTTTCACAGTGGGATTCAGTTTAAAAATGTTTCATCCTTGATTCCAGAAACCATGTTGCCCAATAATTCATTTGTGCCTTTTATGGTGGATTGTTGATGTATTGTGCACTACGGAGTCAAAGCAAAATACACATTAACTTTTTTTTTTTTTTTACACACACATATTTTTTTACCGCTGATGGTTTTACGTTTTCCAATTACTGGAATGTATTTTTCTTGACAGGTAAATTGTTGGTCTGTACATTTCAATTTGTATTGGTGGTCAAAGCTTCATATTGAGCATTGTTCTACAGCTATGGTCCATCTGCCATTATTATTACCGTACAAATGCAAGATCATTTAACACTGTTTGCCATTACTATAATTGTTATTTGTGTACTAAATATAACACCATCTTAATAATTGATTTGTCTTTTGTTTGGTAGTTCTGTTAACTCTGTTAACGCAGAAACACTTCTCCCTACAGTAAATCAACTGGTATAAGTATTGGTCAGTATTTTCTCTGAATTTTACCATTTTAGACCCATCAAATGCTCCCTAAATCCACCCCTATTTTCATACACATGGCCCTGGTCAGTTATTGTTTTATACGCTGTAATGTTGATTGCCAGGTGGCAGACCCTCCTTCCCCTTAAGTATTGTTTAACTCCATGTTTCCTGACCTGCAGACAGTTAACACTTTTGTTCCCTCCCAGCTGAAGGGATCAAAGACATGGGCTGCTGCAGGTCCCTACGGACTGGCTTGGGAGACACTTAACTAATGCTTTGTTCATTTTAATCCATACAGTTTTCCATTTGTATATACAGGGGTGTCACATTATTACTGGAGATATGTTCTTCGTGTTTGTGGTATAGATCTGTAAGTTTATTTATTTTGTTTTTATTTATTTTTAATTTTGAAGCTGGAAAGGGCATCCTTGTTACACTATGTCATTATTATTTGTTTTTAAGCATTGTTGATTTTCATGATCAGAGTTAATACCAAAGGCCACTTCAGTTTTACTAGTGCAATCAAAAAATAATACATAATGTAAATATACAACTTTTAACAGGGATTTATAATATCAGATGTTAACTGATTAACATTACCTGTATTTTCTTTTGTAATGTAATATATTTTGTGTGTTTCTAATTTAAATCTTACATGGGATACTGTATTACTGTGAAGTTCTCTCAGTGTTAAACTTGGTGTAAATAATGCATAAATAAAAATTAAACAAACTTTTTTTCCTCTGTCAAATTTGCCTAGCTTTATTGTGGGGATGAAAAGTAGACATATCGATGTACGGTATTTCAGAATATTTAGAGTTACCAGTCTATGCAAAACATTACATGCAGAACTTAGGTTAAATGGTTGAAATGCATGTTTAAAAGCAGATACAGAAAACATCATTTAAGAGGACATTTAGCTTTTCAAAACAAGAGGACCACAGGAATAAGATGCAAAGAGGCGTCAAAGCAACACAAATATGCATGCAGTGTAGGAAGCAAATGTCAACATGAAACAAAGCAAAAATCCCAGACATTGCAGGGATTTTTAGGTTCCAAAAAAGCCATAAAAACTGTCATGGGCACCATAAAGTGGGAGAAAGTTAGGACAATTCAAGAGGCCCCCAAGTGACTGCGGCCCTAAAATCTGGAACATAATCTTGATTTATTTGGGTTGGGGCCTCAATATGACATGCTTCCATGGGGCCCAAAATCTTCAGCGACATGGTCACCTTACATAACCAAGTCGATCGTTTTAAACGTAGCGTGCATCGTGGAAGTGAAATTTAAGTCATACGTACACATTATTTTAATCATAGTCAGCTGGGGAAGAACTGTTGTTTTGGTCATATAATAATGCTGTTTGGCCGTGCTGTACCAAGTCCCAGTGAGAACACGATATGTCTGTGCCCTTTTTAAATTGTAACACAAACGACAGCAAAAACTGGGGAGGGAAGCAACCATTCAATAAATGTATTCATAATAGCATAACTGACTTCACGGAGAGAGAAACCCACCAAAAATTTACGACGCTGTTTAAAGTTGAAGGGGAAGCAGAAACGAAATCTTACTCCGGACATCACTGACCACACACCAACGACAGATGTTTCCGTGCGAGCACGCCTGGCCGCTGTGCGTGATGACGCAGCGCTGCTCCCTTTTCCCCACAAACGCTCCGCCCCTTCCCACCTTAGCCAAGTGTAAAGATGGCGTCCATCATGGAAGGGCCTCTGAGTAAATGGACTAACGTCATGAAAGGCTGGCAGTACCGATGGTTCGTTCTGGACTACAATGCCGGGTTGCTGTCCTACTACACGGTACGCGCCTCTCGCCGGTGGGAAAGCGGGGTTATAAGAAGGCTATGGAGTGGTCGCCTTGATTTTTCGTTAATATTTTGCTAGAGCGAGCTCCGAATAGACCGAGTGCCGAAGAAAAGGCCCGTTGCCAGGAGTTTGGAATTTCTCGGTGTGGAGAGGGGGCGGGCACTATTACTGAAGGCCCTCTCGACCAATCGTTTGTCGAGTTACAAAGGGGCTAGCCAATGATAGTGCGGTCTCGAACTTGTTGGTTAAACGGTGAAATGCGTCTAGTCGGAGAGGCTTGGGAATGCGTGTCTACTCCGTGTTGCTGGCCTGCACCCGTTTAAGGGTGTTGTCCCCAAAATACATTTTGTGCTTGCTTAATTTGCAATAGAAACAGAAATCGTTGTGTATGGAGATTTTTTATAGTCTGACTTGTAGTATGAACAAGCATAACATGTTTTAACTTTACAGTACAATGCAAGTACATGCGAAAATATTACCTTGTCATCTGTAAATCACAGCAAGCGTGTACTCCACCCTTCAACTGTTACCATGAGCAGGATTTTGTTTCATGAGATTAGTCGTCACTTGGTAGTTTGTACTGCACTGTACTTTGCATAGTTCAGTTTAAACATTTTGGTCGGGGGTGGGGTGCGGGGCTAGAACTATAGACAGAGAAAAGGACTCAAAAACCTGTAACAAAATCAGTCGTGCTTCAGCCTTTTGGATAATTTTCTCAATATTAGCTATAGGCCATGGCGTACTGTACGTTAAGTAACGTGATACACTTGAAAACGCACAGGAAAGTATTATAATTCAAATGACATGTCTGTTTCAATCACACCGCTATTATGCCGGTTTGATAACGGTGTACGGTCACAGTTGTATTCAGATAATTATTTTAAGTAAATCCTGCTAGATTCTGTACTTTAACGTGGGTTATTTTAATATAAATAATTTCCTTCTTTGTGAAATTATTTGGGTGTAACAGCATTACATCTCTAAATCCATTAGTGTAACTAAGACATTTTTAAAGTATATAAAAATCCCGCTTGAACTGGAAGCAGACGTCTTTTTTTAATATTCAGTATTCGTTCGGATTCTGTTTGATAGTCATGATGAGTTCACGCTGTCTAAAACGCTGCATTTATCAATGACCAGTTTTAAGTCAGTTTTGTTAGTAATCGGCTAATCGAAGTGCTTCTGCTGTTGTACCGTATGTGGCTTTAGAAATCGTAAACGGTTAGAAATAGGCAGTTACTTAACGACTCAAGGATTATTTGTCCCATGCAAGGCATACAGACCGACTATAACCTGCAGTGAAATGAAAGGCGGCCAACTGTGCCATAATAAAAATATCAACCATAAAAGATGAAAACGGATGCAAACAATATAATATGTAAATAAGGAACATAAAGTTATATTGAAAAGAACAGTGTATCGAGTTTTTAAAAGTCCCTAATAATGTGGGTTTTTTAAAATTATTATTTACTGCTATATTTGTGCTGTTTGTGGGCCAGTGGGTAGCTCTGTTGCCTCACACCTCCTGGGCAGGGACCCCTGGCTATGCATTGTGTCATTTTTCTGTATAATTTTTTGATAGTCCAGTTTCTCCCTACTATCTAAAATGTGCAGTTAGATTAGTCAGTGTTTCCCCACAGGGTAACTCTGCGTCCTATGATGGACTGGCATCCATCTAGGGTGTCCTCTGCTCCCTGAAGCCCTGTACTAGATAAACAGCTACACAAAACGATGTTCACGTTCTTATGATGGACCTTGCTTTGTTTTTTCCTCTACAGAAATCTGGTCATAAGCTTGAAGCCTAATTTAATTATAGCACCAGATCTTTCCTAATATTCATTGTTAACGCAAATTACCTCTCGGTGTGGATATATCCAATAACTTTATTTCTGTGGTAATTATTTACATACAAAAGTTTAAGACCACTTGAAAAATAGCAGAAAAACATGATTGAATCTTAACAAGGTTCCAAGTACAGCTTCAACATGCAAGAAGAGGAAATGGGAGTGAGACGAAACATTTATTTTGAGCATGCAATTTATTGAAAACAATGCTTAAACTGAAACAGGCTGTTTTACAGCTGATCAAAAGTTTAGGACCACACCTCCAAAAAAACCAGTAAACCCCCTCAAAACAGAAATCAAACTTCCAAACTTGAACTCAGTACTGAGTACCTCCACCGTTATTGTTGATCACTTCAAAAATTTGTTAGGGCATGCTTGACGCAAGCGTTTCCATGAGGTGAGTGGAAACATTACTCCAAGTGGTGAAGACGGCTGGCCGAAGGCCATCTACTACCTGGAACTGTTGTCCATTTTTGTAAACTTCCCTTGCCATCCATCCCCAAAGGTTCTCAATTGGATTTAGATCAAGGGAACACGCAGGATGGGCCAAAAGAGTGATGTTATTCTCCTGGAAGAAGTCCCTTGTCCTGTGGGCATTGTGTACTGTAGCGTTGTCCTGTTGAAAAACCCAATCGTTACCACACAGACAAGGGCCCTCGGTCATGAGGGATGCTCTCTGCAACATCTGGACATAGCCAGCGGCCGTTTGACACCCCTGCACCTCCTGAAGCTCCATTGTTCCACTGAAGGAAATTGCACCTCAGACCATTATGGTGCCCCCTCCACATGTTTTCCACAGAAAACATCCCAGGTGGGATCTGCTTGTCATTCCAGTAACATTGGAAACCATCAGAACCATCAAGGTAAATTTTTTTTTCTCATCAGAGAATAAAACTTTCTTCCACCTTTGAATGTCCCAGGTGCTCTCTTGCAAAGTCCAAACGGGCAGTTCTGTGGCATTCAAGGAGACGAGGCCTTTGAAGATGTTTTTTGTTTTTGAACCTCTTCAGTCTCAGATGCCATCTGATTGTTATGGGGCTGCTGTCGGCACCCGTAACGGCCTTAATTTGGGTCAAGGATTGTGCATTGTCTTGACAACTGGATCCTCCGGCTCAGTGCTGGTGAATTTTTTTGGGTCTTCCACTTGACTTTTTTGTTCCATAACCCTCAGGGTCATTTAAGAAATTCCAAATGACTGTCTTACTGTGTCCCACTGTCCTACTGTGTCTTACTGTGCTTATGCAGTTCAACAACCCGACCACGTTCAAAAAGGGAGAGTTTTTTTTTGCTTTTGCCATCAGAATGTCATGACAGTTTGACTACCTGATAGAAAATGACAATGAATCCACATCTTTGCACAAATTTGGCCTTATAAATGCATGTGGTCCCAATCTTTTGGTCAGCTGTGAAACAGCCTGCTTCAGTTTAAGTGTTGTTTCCAATTAATTGCATGCTCCAAAAAATGTTTTGTCTCACTCCCATTTCTTCTTGTTGCATGATGAAGCTCTGCTTGGAACCTTGTTAAGATCCAACCATGCAAAATATGATTTTTTTTGCCATTTTACAAGTGGTCTTAAACTTTTGATCAGAACTGTATCATGTGCCAACTTCCCACATTGTTCGCTTTCATGTCTGCATATACTGCCATTCGCACACGTGTTCATTAGGCTCCCATTTCCTGTCAGCAATTTTGTCAAATTTTGTTCTGCGTGCCAATTCCGCCTAGTATGAATTCTGGCCGTTACTCCCACGGCGCAGCAGAGTAGCGTGCATACTCCCAGCTTCCCAGTTCCCCAATACGCAAGTACAAATGTGCTCCATTGCCGTCAAAGTTTGCTTAGTTTTTATTGTGAAATATTCTGTGCATCCATTATCCATAATGGTTGGTGATAAGCGTAAGGCCTTGCACTTGATATACTGCCATTTTCATACTACCAACATTGCACACTGCTTACCATGTACACTGGACATACTACCATGTGCACACTGTCTCTGAATAGTATTTTCTTACATTGCTTCTCTATTTGTGCAGTTGCTGGTCAGATTTACATCTCAGTTTAAGTTGTACCAATATAACTGTGCATGTCAGCAAATCATTAATCTTGAATTAATTCTTTGGATGACATGTAAGGCCAGTGCTATGTGCACTGTTCAAATAATTTATATTTTCGTTCTGTGTTTGACTTCCCCTTTCTATTGCGTTTTTGTTATTTTCATTTTATCTCTCTGTTGTGCATGGTTTAACAAATGTCTGTGGCTTGTTTTACTCTCTTTTATGAGCCTCAGCTGAATGATAAAGATGGCGTTTGTGCAGTCACACTGATGTGAGTTTCCCTCCGGGCAAAGCACCGATGGTCTGTGCATTTCTTTTTCAGTCCAAAGACAAAATGATGCGTGGCTCCAGAAGAGGTTGCGTGCGCCTTCGGGTGAGTGCCACCCTCACCGCAGCAACTTACACCTTGCAGATATCCAAGGGGTGCCACTGTTGGTCTAGAAGCCTGAATCTCCCCAGGATGCCAGGAGATGTGTGAATCAGTAAAGCTTGGCATTAAGTCTTCTAGTACATAAAGTTGGAAAGCCTTTTAGCAGTACAAGGGACCCGTTTCAAAAAGCAAGATTTCTTGCTTACCTGGATAACATGTCTGATATAATTTACTTCACTGTAAATGGCCATTTTCTTCATTCACTTACATTTAGCCCAGACAACTTTTAAATCTGAGAGGTTGTATGCTTAAGCAAGAAATCCTGCTTTATGAAACGGGCCCCAGTTCGAGCGCAGTTAATTGTTAGCCATTGTTAGCAATATCAGTGGATAACAATACATTATGTGGTATTTTGCATAGTGCTACATCCACAGATAGTGGTTGGACAGTACTACGTGTATGACCGATACAATGAGGCACAAATAAGACTTAACCGCTAATAAACAGTATAAAACTACAACTTTAACTTTTGTTGATAAAATGGCACGGCCATCTTGAATTTTCATGGTTGGGCCGATTCCTCTGAGAAGGAATTACGACTTGAGGGGGCGTCCCATTTGTGATTTCCAAATAGTAACTCAATTTTTGAGTTTTGTAGTGAAATAGAATGCATTATTAATGTGTAACTCCCTTTACTGACTTGGGAATGCATTCTGCAAGTGACAATTTTACATCAGAATAATTCTCATGGCAGCCAGCTTTAAAATGTCTTTGTTTTTACGTGTTTCATTTCTGTTGTTGCGGGTGATTCTAGTGGCTTTTGTTTGTGGCTGTGTTTCTGTAATGTTACCGGCCAGTTTCCTAATTCAGGGGCATGATAGCAGTTCCCCTTTCTGGATCTTGATCCTGCCACCTCCCGGGCACAGGTCTAGGTGCTGCTGCTGTCTGGAGGATGTATTGCCCTCGTTTCATTTATGAAATGGGTAGTTCTTAGAAAATTGTAGTTGGTTGTAACCAGTAGATGGCATTATATTTACAACATTATACCAGTTGCAGAACATGTAGCATTTTAAGGAACGTGTACACATGATACCAGTGTTTTATTGCACATTGAAAATTAAACAAAATTATGTCTTTTGTGTATCTTGTATTCAGTAAAAATTAATTGGTTCTTCCTGGTTGAACTGGAATCTGCAACATTGTACATCTCCCTGTGGGTCAGTCCTTGAAATTGACAGCTGAGGCAACACATTTTGCAGCTTACCACAGAGAGACTGACAGAGAGTGTGAATAGTAATTCAGCCACGTGAGGCACTGAGGTGCTACTTCCATACCAGTGACACCTGGAGTGGCCTTTTTAGGAACGTGGCATGCAGTTGGTGTTAGGGGGTCATGTGTGGGCATGGTTAGGGGCGTGGGGGGGCACCAGCTGTGATGTGCACTGCACGGCGGGGAGACCTGCTGAGAAAATCAACTTCTTCTTCGGGAGAGGCTGTTTACACAGAGCTGTGTGTGTGTGTATGTGTGCGTGTGCGTGTGCGTGTCTTTCCTAGAAAATAAATGCTTAGTTGCAAAAGGTGTTTAGTTTCAAAAATCTGCTATCGTGTGTGTTTATTACAATAATGCTGTGTTCAGGTTTGTCACCCTGGATGCTGGCTTTCTGATTGTTGTTGCTTTGTTTTTTTTTAATGTTTTACTCAGCTGCCAGGCCTGATTCTCGCTATGAGAGATGCAGTGACATTGAGGGCCTCCCATTTCTGTTAGGACAAGAAGACCTTTTTTCCATAGGCAACAGTTTTTTTTTCTTAATAAACATCAATAAACATGTTCTTGGGTGCGATGGTGCATACTGTTTACAGAATGAGGGGTCGAGTTTCGGTGCTCTCTGAAATCCCCTGTCCTGTTCCGGCCGTGTCATTTCTCCTGCTGCTATTTTTTTCCCCGTTTTTCCTTTTTTCCTTGCTGTGCTCCTCCCTTCTCCCTAGATACCTCTCTCTCTCTCTCCCCCTCTCTCCCGGCCAAATTGCATGTCTTAAAGAGAGAGGAGGAGAGAGAGTGAGAACACAAATTAAATGTTTCTGCCTCGCTGCCCCATTCTGTGTCCCAGGGAGCTGTGATTGGCATCGACGACGAGGACGACAGCACCTTCACCATCACCGTGGACCAGAAGACTTTCCATTTCCAGGGTGAGTCCCTCGCCCGCGCTCCATCAGCTCCGCCGAGCCCTCCTCCTCCTCCCCACTGTCGTTTTCCTCATCTGTAAGGCATCTGTCATTTCATTAGCACAGGCTGTGGATTTGGCGTCTCTCTCTCTCTCTCTCCCCCCTCTCCATCCTCCATCCCACACATACCACACCCCCTCTGCCTCTCCAACCCTGCCTCTTTCGTGCGCTGAAGGGTGGGGGTTTCTTTCTGGGGTGCTCCAGCACAGCAGTCGGGCTGGGCTTGGCTCCATGCTCCGGTATCTGCCCTGACAGAGCACTGCGTCTTGGGCCACAGGGACTTTTTTATCTTTTCGGCGTCATCAGCATATCTGAAGCCAGCGGAAATGCACCCCACGAAGGTCCCAGGCTTCTGCCTCTCACTCCCTCTGCTGTAACTGCAGCTGACGGTAGCGCTTCTGCCGTGGAGCTTCCCCCCACCCATCCCCTCCAGGTGTCTGACCTCCTCTCTGCTCTCTCGTCGCACTACCCACACGCCTCCATCCTCTCCCCCGGCCACCGGTCATCCTTTCAGCTTCCTTCATGCCCTCATCCATTGCTATGTTCCGACACTGTATGCTGTGGCTCTACAACAGAAAGGGTAAGGTGGCCGGCGTGTGCGCACTGGCCCTTTAAATCTGGGCGCCCCCCCCCCCGACCTCAGAGCATGCTCCATGCAGCGAGATGTTTACCTCTCCATAGGATGCTTAGGTGCTTTTCTGATGCTTCAGTGAAGATGACCTGCCAGTGCATCAGGTCAATGTCACTTTGCTTGTTTGTATTTCTGCCTAAACGTCTTGCTCTAAATTGTCTTAGGGAGTTTTTAGGGATGGTTAGATGGTCCTTTGCTAATTGCTGTGAGTGATTATAGTGATTTTGTTTGATTTCAGTTTGAATTCTAAGCTTTGAAGTTGCAAAGTGCTATTGTCACATCTATTATCTTTTAATGCTTATATTTTGATTAGATCTCGTCATTATAAAAACCACTGTAGAGTTTGTGTATGAATATATAGTTGTGGTTTTCATTCAGGTGAGTGGTCATCGTTTCCAGGAGATTCAGGTGTTTGCCAGAAATTCTTCAGCAAACCTCTGAGAAGATCTTGAGTATTTTTGTTTCTG
Source organism: Cyphomyrus plagiostoma (assembly GCA_019775915.2). Taxonomy (NCBI): domain Eukaryota; kingdom Metazoa; phylum Chordata; class Actinopteri; order Osteoglossiformes; family Mormyridae; genus Cyphomyrus; species Cyphomyrus plagiostoma. The sequence continues at coordinate 9,882,303 of JABFEA020000036.1, read as the reverse complement.
CTGCCGGATATGTGCGGCTGCTTGATCCCGGAGCAGAGGTGGTGGAAGTGATGTGTTTGGGTTGGATTTCAGAAGGCCGGAGAGGAAAGCTCCAGGGAGGAGAAGGCAAGCTCTGCGTGTCTATTTAGAGAGTCATCCATAATTCATAAGGCCCTTTACTGGCAGAGTGTGAAGGATCTTTGAAGCCATTACCTGGCCACTTTGGAACGTGTGTCATACTTTCACGGTGTTACTGCATGAAAATGTATTAAATTGCATGTAAATGACATGTTTGGTGGTAATTTATAAGTGATATGTGAAAGTCATATATGATACCATAGTTTTACATGTGAAAGCAATTTGTAATATCACTATAGTAGTACACATTGTGCAACATGTAAAAGGCATATGATGCATCTTTTAGTGTAGTGTTACATGTATAGTGATACATCAGAAAGTTGTAAGTGTATAGTGTTGTGACAGTAGGCGGCTAAACAAATTGTGATGGTAAGAAGATAATACAGTTTATGATATTACAATGATGAACCTTTCCCAAGAAGTGAGGAAAATGTCTTTTAAAATGAGAATATAATTTTAGTAATGACTTATTTCAAAGTGACTTGTTTTGTATATAATCAATAGAGTAGGCTCTGCTTCTCTGCCTCAGTGGAGCTGCTCCTCTGGATAGTACCGCATAGTTATACGTGAAAGATAGTATAGTGTTACATGTGAAATTCATAGGACATTACTGCAGCATTACATGGGTCGCGTTACATGTGCTCGAAGTGGGCTGGTACTCACTGGCAGCCCTCTGATTTTTTTTTCTTCAGAGTACCGTGAGTGTTTCTGTGTACTGGCACCCGTCAGTCTGTCGCTGCTGAATGACAAGGCACTTGGAGCACTGGTTACTGTAGTGTTAAGTGAGCAGCACCAGCGGCCAGCATTCAGACTGTTACACGTTTAGAGCGGACATGTTCCTATCGGCGCTGTACTGTAGATGTTATATGTGCACTGTGTACCCCTTCGGTGATATATCACATTTACGTCCACACGGAATAATATGCCAAATAGTGGGCCTCTAGTCTAAAGGAATCCTCTGGACACAGACTCCAGCTCCTTCAGGGGGATCCCTAGGAATTCCCAAGCCTGCTGGGTTATATAAGCCCTCCAGGGTGTCCTGGGTCTTCCCTGGGGCCTCTGCCCAGTGAGGGTGCCTGGAACAGCTCCCCTGGGAGCCAGCATCCTTATAAGATGGCCGACCCACCTTGGCTGACTCCTCTCAACCTTAGGGAGCAGCGGCTGTTTCGAGGTCCCTTTCATTCTCTGAACTCCTCACCCTGTCACGGGACATGAGCACAGTCACCCTGTGGAGAAACCTTATTTTGGCCAGTTGTACTCATGACCTGACGCGCCTGCCCCTTTCACGTTGCCTCTCGCCATCACTCGACATGTTTAAGCTCCTCCTCTTTGGGCAGACCCCACCCTTTTCTGAGAGTAATGTGGCCTCGCATGCAGAGGTGCAGATTCACTCACCATCAAGTCGCTGGAGTGGTGTCGTAGGTAGCTGGGATGTTACCCAAACCACATGCCTTTCATCCGTGGCAGCACCTCGATATTCAGGAGGGGAGAGCAAATGCAGCCATTTGGGTAGCGCCTGGGACCAGGAAGCCACAGGAGGCAGTTTAGTATGTAAACATGTACCTTGTTCCCTCGCCAACATTTTTCCTGATGGAGAGTGATGGATCAGTGCTTAAGTATTTTTATTTCATTGTAAAGTGTGGGCTTACTGCTCGGCTTCATTGGCACCTCAGTGCAGTGTGAGTTTAAGTATCATTTCTGTAGAAGAAAATTAAGAGTCATGAAAGTAATTTTAGTGAAAAATAATTAGTAGTTTTACGTGAACACAGAGGTAAACGGAGACACGATGGCAAGTCACGGATTTACATTCAGTTCACAGCTGATCTCTGAGCAACGGTTGAAAGGGGGTCGTGGCTGGAAGGCGGCGTGCAGCGCCCCCTGCAGACAGGGTCTCCATGAGTGGCACCATCTGTAGGGCAGCGAGGTTCTAGGACACGCACTCAGAAGTGTGGGGTGGGGGGGGTTCATCTCAAAACAAGCTTTTTTGTACCCACTGTTTAATGTTTAATATTGGCTATCCAGTCCCTCATGGCACATGCTTGCTTGTATAAAACGCGGGAAAGTGAGGGAAGGGTGAAACGCACGCAGGAGGGGAGGCAGAGCTTCTGCTGCAATGTAAATAATCTGCAGCGGGGCAGGAAAAGCATGCAAGTTAAAAGCAAGCTGGGAATAAGAGGGCATAAATAAATGATGCAGTGCTATTTGCTGTTAGCTGGCCTGGGGAAGGGGCTCAGTCAGGGCCCCCCCTGGGAGTGCGGGCAGTGAGCCAGATTGGCCGTAGAGCTGCGCACTGGGCCAGATGACACTTTGCCTTCCTCAGCCCGGGTTGGGGAGGAGTGCCTATCCTATGGGATGGTGCTGTGATTTCTCTGTGTATTTGCAGCAGATTACACCTCCCCCCCCCCCCCCCCACCTTGTAGTGCAGTCTGCAAACTGACAGATTTAAAAGCTTCAGCGTGAGCTTAACTAGATCTGTGTTTGGAATAATGTAACAGAATAGCCTTCCAAGCATTCATCTTACAGCCGCTGATCGTGGAGCCCAGGGCAGGATGGTGGTTCTCACTCACACACACACACACTCACCATGGTAGATTCATAAAGCCCATTTAACCCTGGTGGGCATGCAAACGCTGCACATGCAGGGTGCAGTCAGCTCTCTGTCAGCACCCCTGATACCGGCAGCATACTCAAATATGGACTCACAGCTCAGCATCATTTATTTATGCTTACTCATATGGATGATAATTTTATCATGGGACGAGAGGACACTCTCCTGCATTAATGGTGCTGTACTCTCCCCCCAAACACCCCCACCCCAGTCCCAAATGGGGAACAAACAGCTCTGTCCAGTCAGCTTGTGCAGCTCTTTACTGTGTGACTGCAACACAGACACGTTTGCCTTGGAGGCTGAATCTGGTCGGAGGGGGTCCCTGGGTGTGATGCTGGAGCGTGTCGACGCTGCTCTTGGCAGCGAGTGGGTGACACCATGTTCTGCACACTGTCCCGGGCCAGTTCCACTGAGCCAGAGCGTTCCCTGCAGTGTCATGTGACCCGCTGTGTGCTGAGCGTCATTACCGCGCAGCTCTGAAATGCATGAAATACGTCTTGGTGATGACTAATAAACATTTTCCGTTAGTGGGACTGGGGGAGGATATCGGTGGTTCTGTGCAATTCAGACAACTTGGAGGGGGGTGTATCAGGCTACAAAATAACCGTGGTCAGCTGGCAGATTGATCCCGAATAGCAAGGGATGTGCGCAGTATTGATTCTCAAAGTGCCCCCCCTCCCTGACCACCCTAGACGATTTCGCCGGGGGGTCTTGCAGTGACAAGTCTGCTTCATCGTCATCGTCTCTCAGTCAGGAACATGCCGATTTGCAGTCTTCTTTGTGAGGTCAGCCATGTGGCAGGGACAAAAGCACAGGGTCTGATGATATGCGTCTCCCAGCATGTCCACCCATGTGCTCCTCCTGCCCTCTGTCCAATTCCGGCTCACC
>JABFEA020000036.1:9857597-9868868 GCA_019775915.2 Cyphomyrus plagiostoma | reverse complement strand
GTTGTTAGGTGGCAGTGCTTTTACAGCGCCCTTGTTGTTAGGTGGCAGTGCTTTTACAGCGCCCTTGTTGTTAGGTGGCAGTGCTTTTACAGCGCCCTTGTTGTTAGGTGGCAGTGCTTTTACAGCGCCCTGGTTGTTAGGTGGCAGTGCTTTTACAGCGCCCTTGGTTCACCAGTGCTGACAGATCCTGCAGTTTCAGAGCAGCCTGCAGTAACGCCTCCTGGTCTCTCTCACGCCTTAGTTCCTCCCTGCCACTCGCTCCTCCACCCCATGGCGGCTCAGGGATGGCCTTGAAGCGACCGCACACCAACGACTCTCTCAACTCCTCCATGTCCAACGGCACCACAGATGCAGGTACTGTCCTCAGGGTTACGCTCTGGCATGGACTGTTCCCTCCCATCTCCTTTCAGCTTTTGGAATTTGAGATTCTGCTGATTACAGGATCAGAACCGCATTCCGAAATGTTTCCTCTTAACACTGACTTAGGGAACAAGCTTTTTCAATTCTTAGTTTTGGTTTTACATAACTAAAAGTACCAACATTTTGGCTTTAGCTGTGATCATGTGACAACAGAGCTACTTAAACTGGTTTGGCCTTTTCTGTTTTTTTTTCCTAATTATCCATTTCAAGCTGCCGTATTAATTAAGTCTGGCAGCCTGTTACATTTCTTGTTCGTTACTCTGATGAGGGGAAATGCTAAGATGTGATCATTTTTATATAGTATCTTTAATTCCGTCATAAGGGGGCAGTGGCATCTTTATATGTTTTTGAGGTGATAGCACATCATTTCCTGATTGGTTACACTGGTATGAAAGCTACTTCCCTCTTAAGACAGCTTTGTGTGCTAGGCCAGCCTGGTGTAACAGCAAAGTGAGCAGGGCCATCCTTTAAACGGGTGCCACTGCCGGTTGGGGCTGCGTGCTGACGCCCTGGCCATGTTGTCTGCAGACCAGTTCGACAGCCACGATGATCGTGATGATGACCCGGAAGGGGAGTCCGTGGAGGAGCACAAGAGTGTCATCATGCATTTGCTGTCCCAAGTGCGGTTGGGGATGGACCTCACCAAGGTAACCACCTCTGCAAAAGACAGTCATTTGCAGACTGGAGCCCTTGTCATCCTGGATGCAGGCCTCACTCCCCCAGTGGGTCTTGAATTTACCGTCGTCTCTGCCTCAGGTGGTCCTGCCAACGTTTATTCTGGAGAGAAGGTCGCTTTTGGAGATGTATGCAGATTTCTTTGCACACCCGGATTTGTTTGTCAGGTATGTTGGACAGTTAATACAGGGGTTCCCAAACTGTGGGTCACAGCCCAAAACGAGTCATAGTTATGGTGGGTTGCTGAAAACCTAATTTATAATATGGCATACGAGGTGCGGTATGTCTTTCCTCACATGTCAAACAACAAGCCTCTGCAGAGGACACTGCAAACACAACATGTCAATGATTGGCTACTGTGCTGTTATAATTTTGAAACTTCATCATATTGGATACTTTTTGTCCAGTCAGAGCAGCCTGTTTCTATTCATCATTTTAATTTAGTGAGTGTATACAGTTAGTGTATACCGTTAGTCATAGTATTTCAAGTAGTCGTCGGAATGTCCAAAGATAAATATAATAAAGAATTTCTTTAATTTTGTTTCACTTAAGCCTTATGAAATTAGGAGGAACATCCTTAATGTGTTTTGTGTGGAGAGGTACTAAGTAAGTTTTAAAATTAACAAATTACATCAACACCTTCAGAAAGAGCACCCTCAGTGTAAGGACAAGGCAAAAAGTGTTTTGACAGTGGAAGAGTAAGTTCAGGCTTAAGTCAGTGTCTAGGGTGCGTTAATTGTATGCGTCTGTGTCTTAAAGACTTTTCACACTGCACATAAAATGGAAAAAAACGACATGCGTTTGCAAAATTCAGACGTGAACATGACATCAAAACCTTTCCAGACCAATTAAAATGCTAATTTTCACAGTTGATTTAAGTAAGTTTGCATACCCGAAGAAACTCTGAACAACAAGTACTCGCACCAGTGACGATTACTTTTTCTTGTTTCTTTTAAGAACATAAGAAATTTACAAACGAGAGGGGGCCATTCGGCCCATCAAGCTCATTTGGGGAGAACTTAACTAATAGCTCAGAGTTGTTCAAATCTTATCTAGCTCTGATTTAAAGGAACCCAGGGATTTATCTTCTGCTACACTAGTAGGAAGACTATTCCATACTCTAACTACACGCTGTGTAAAGAAGTGCTTCCTCAAATTTGTTTTAAAATGTTTTCCAGCTAATTTTGAGCAAACAAATGAAAAGAAAAAGACAAATATACTGAATACGTCTAATTCTATAAAAGATAATCCTTACAATGACCATTGTTCAATCAAAAACAGCTTTGGATGTATCTAATGTCAGCTAACTAACTACAGGGGATATTCCAGAAAGCAGGTTAGCGGTATTTCAGGATAATCTAAATGAATATTCCAAACATGGCAGCAACATTTTATTGACAGTAAATAAAATGAGCAGGAAAGATAGTACATGGAAAGATAGTAGTCAGAATTTTGAATAAATCCAACGATTTGATAAAAATTGTACTGACGTACAGAATAAATTAGCCACGCTAGCTGTAATGATATGATAACGCCTTATCAAACTATGATGCAATTAATTTGTTTACGGATGCCAGTTCTATGTTTAGCTGGGTGTTTCAGCTGACATGTTTTTAAAATTAGCAATAAACTTTTTTTGAATCAAATTAATTCATTTTCTAGCCAATTATAAAACCACTGGTGTCCTGCATAATACCATAATCGTACTACTGGATAATGTATCATGAATTACTTCTTATATGTTTATGTAACTTAGAACTTAGAATAAAATACTTCAACACTCCTTTTAATAACATCTATTCATTATTATTAGATTAGCTACGTTCGTTGTAAGACATTAAAAAACAAAACATTCACGGTCTTAGTAGAATTGGTATGAAACACTGATTTAACAAGTAACCTATAAGAATTTAAAAAGCTTATTGCTAATTTTAAAAACATGTCAGCCGAAACACCCAGCTAAAAATAGAATTAGCATCGGTGAACAAATTAATAGCATATAAAGTCCTGCTCTAGCACCTTCATCTTCTTCAGCATGTTTTTTACTGGAACGCCAGGATTGGTTGTTACCTTACCTGCAGATTTATGATTGGAGTACCTATGGCACTATTCTGATTCCATAGTTTTACTATAGGAATAGAGAAATCAGTGCCTAATGATTTTTGTTATTTTTAATTGGGTATTAATTGTATACAGATAAGGCTATAAATCAAGCAAAATAAAAATATTGGTAAGTAGCCTGCACAATCTAATATAATCCAGGTGGCATATTACAAAACCTTAAAGACCAACATGATCACAAGTATTCAGAACAGCTGCAAATACCTTAACATATTCCTTGTCATCAAATAAGACAGGCTACCAATTGTTTTGATCTGAATTTTTGCATTTTGAGAATCAATTCTAACATTAAAATATATAATTTTATAACATTGTAAGTACAACATATATTATAAGGAGTAGATTATGAGCTATTTTTAAGCAGAGTCACCCATAAGTGGGTAGAATGGGGAAGTTGTCCAAAATGGAACATCTATAGGCAAATCCCCTACCCCAATTCTTTAGCTATTTATCATCAGGGTAGGACCTACACTGGTACTACCAACTTTTGATATAATCAAAGGAAATTCAAGTTGTCACCTATCATTACAGGCTTGTGTTGTGAACTAAATTAATAGTTTTCTTCCTATTAAAAAGAAACTGATCACGTGTAAAAACTGACATCCTATTACTCTGTTTTTTTTTTTTAACACATCTGAAAACGGCAGAAATTGAACCGTCTCTGAACAAAAAAAAAATGATGGGTCATAGCAATGCCAATGTATCGGAATTGGTATGAAAGCCTTCATTCCGTTGTTTCCGAATAATGTCAATCCGTTTTTTTTTTTTTGGTGAACAAATCAGACTGTGTGGGAAAAGGCCTTTAGTATGGGTTGGTGGGAGGTGAGGAAACATTCGGGATGTTATAATTGTTCAGTGCTTTCAACGCGTTGTCTTGAATTAAAAATGAATGTATTTTTATTGTTGGGGGAGCAGGGTGATGCACTGTTACCTCACACCACTAGGAGTGGGGTTTGAGTCTCCGCCATGGCTCTGTGTGTGTGCGGAATTTACATGTTCACCCCGTGTCATTGTGGGGTTTTCTCGAGGTACACCGGTTTCCCCCCACAGTCCAAAGACATGCTGAGGCTAATTGGAGTTACTAAATTACCCATAGGTGTGCGTGTGTTAGTGACTGGTGTGCGAGCGTGCCCCATAATGGGATGGCACCCCATACTGGGGTGTTTCTTGCCTTGCGCCCATAGCATGCAAGATAAGCCCAGACCCCTTCAACTTTGAACAGAACAAGTGGTTTCAGAAGATGGATGGAAGGTTTTTCATAGTTCTGTCAGATGTTTCTTTTTATTTGTTTTGTTTTTCATGTTTTTTGAAAGATGGGGGGATTTATAGGGGGGTGCATTAATTGAAATAGGGGTGCATTAATTGTCATCAAAAGAAATACAAATTATAAAATTAAAACCAATTTTTAAAAAGAAAGCATTTAATTGAAGAATATTTCTATATACTTTTGGTTCTTTGTGTTTTATCTTTTAATATTCTTAACATTTCATGGTATTTCATTATATATTTTGGGTTTGAGTCCCAGGCAGATGACAGATCTCCCTTTTGGGTCCCCAGCTGTTTGGGAGCCCCCGAGTTGACAGATTTGGTGCTCATGTCTTCTTCCAACATATACCTATTTTACATGTTCCATGACCCCTTGACCCTGCTTCCTGTGTGATTTCTTGCAGTATTGCAGACCAAGCTGACCCCAGGGATCGCATGGTGTACGTGGTCAAGTGGTACCTGTCTGCCTTTCACGCGGGAAGAAAAGGCTCAGTGGCCAAAAAGCCCTACAACCCCATCCTGGGAGAGATCTTCCTCTGTCACTGGGACCTTCCTTCGGAGGGAGAGGAAACGGTACCTGTGGTGAGACAGCCCATTCAGGCTCAAGGGACAGAGCCAAGGCCTTTGGCCCGAAGAAAATCCACTGAGAAATAATAATTTATATTAGCCCTACCATTGTGACCATACAGCCTCTCATATCCACTCACAGTAGGCATGTGTTAGAATTCTCTCTCTTCCTTCTGACTCTCACTGTCTTCTCTGCCTAGGAGCCAGTATCTGAGGGCCCGGTACCCTGGTGTGGGAAGAGCAGTGTGTCTTTCGTGGCGGAGCAGGTCTCTCACCACCCCCCTAGTGAGTCCCTGCCCATGGCAGCCGGGAGGCAGAGCTTGATGACGCTGATCTGCTGTTGTGCCGATCCCCTGTGACCCTGATCCATTGTGACACTGCACTTTTTCCCTCCACAGTATCTGCATTCTATGCTGAATGTTTCACCAAAAAAATCCAGTTCAATGCCCACATCTGGACCAAGTCAAAGTTCCTGGGGATGTCAATAGGAGTCCATAACATCGGCCAGGGTAAGTTCTTGGTACGTCTACTATTGCAAATGTGACTTTCTATTAGATGCTGGTACTTTTCAGTTATTCTCCGTAACAGTACTAGCTTGTCACTGGTAGAAGCTTCGCATTCAGTGGGATGTTAATTTCTCCCCCCCCCCAAGGCTGTGTATCCTGTCTGGAACACGATGAACACTACATCCTCACCTTCCCAAATGGCTACGGCAGGTAGGCTGAGGGTCTTCCACAGTAGGCTGCAGGTGCGATTTGGAAAGGTGACTCATGACATGCTATGGGGGTTGGGGGTGCTCCTTCTAGGTCGATCCTGACTGTCCCCTGGGTGGAGCTGGGTGGAGAATGCAGCATCTCCTGCTCGAAATCAGGCTACAGTGCCAACATCGTGTTCCACACAAAGCCCTTCTACGGCGGCAAGAAGCACAGGATAACGGCAGAGATTTTGTAAGCGTGTGCCTGGGAAATGGAGCCCTGTCAGGCTTTTAGCCCAGTCCTCCAAATAATGATTCATTTACCCGTCTCCTTGCTGGCAGCTCCCCAAATGACAAGAAGCCATTCTGCTCGATTGAGGGCGAGTGGAATGGAGTGATGTATGCAAAATTGGCCTCTGGGGTGAGTTCAAGCCAGTCCAGACTGGTCAGCTTTCCCACCACAGGAAATGCACCTGTCAGATTCACATATAACACAGAATAATGTTAAGAAAACACCAGGACACCAGTAGTTTTATAGAAGGGACTGGTGACTAGATCTTTTACTAGAAAAAAACCTCAGAGATGAAATTGACTTGTTTACCAAAAATCAGTTATTTTAAAAAACAGGAACTCGCAAGTGACCAACTGCTATGAGTGATTCTCTCACTGTACCAAAATAATTATAACTAAAGATACTGGTGATTCTACTAGTTCCTTGGGTGTTATGAGAATAAAATTGCGTAGGAGGGCATAAGCATCCCAGGCAGAGGCTGTCAGGTGAACTGGTTCCCACAAAGATAATTTGTTGGTATGTGGTGGTTTGATTCATGAGGTAGCACAGGATTTCCGTTGGCTGGGTTTTTGCTTTTTAAAGGTGTTTTCATCAGATCAGTGGAAAATCTTTTTTTTTGCGTGTGTGTGTACTATGTGTCATGTGGCGCTGTATGTCCACAGCGAGTATAAGGATTTTTAGACACAAAGTATTATATTTATATATTTGTTAATACTTTGAATTAATTAATCTTCATACAGGAAAATACCCTGTTTATTGACACAAAAAAATTGGGCATCATCAAGAAGAAGGTGAGGAAGTTGGAAGATGAGCTGGAGTATGAGTCCCGCAAGTGAGTGAATCGCACCCAGGCAGAAAGCAGGCAGAATGTGGCGTTGCCTGAGCGTGCCATGAAGGAGCCCCCATTAATCATGCTGTCTTCCAGCCTGTGGAGGGATGTCACCATGAACCTGAAGCTGAAAGACATCGACGCGGCAACGGAGGCCAAGCACCGACTGGAAGAAAAGCAGAGGGCGGAGGCCAGGGAGAGGAAGGAGATGGAGCTGCAGTGGGAGACGCGGGTGAGCTGGCACACGTGCAGCCAAACATGCGATTGAACGGTTGCAGTCGTTTTGAACTACTAGCTGTGGCAGCACTGTTTTTGAAGAGGCCACATGAATTTAAGAACATAAGAAATTTACTAATGAGAGGAGGCCTTTCGGCCCTTCAAGCTCATTTGGGGAGGACTCAGTTAATAGCTCAGAGTTGTTAAAATCTTATCTAGTTCTGATTTAAAGGAACCCAGGGTTTTAGCTTCCACTACACTAGCAGGAAGACTATTCCATACTCTAACTACACGCTGTGTAAAGAAGTGCTTCCTCAAATTCATTTTTTAAATGTTCTCCTGCTAATTTCCACCTATGACCACAAGTTCTAGTATTTTAAACTAATATTGAAGTAGCCATTTGGCTGAACAGCATCCAGACCTGTTAGAATCTTATATACCTCGATCATATCCCCCCTTAGTCTCCTTTGCTCGAGGCTGAACAGATTCAGCTCAGCTAACCTCTCCTGATAGAGGAATGTCTTAAGACCAGGAATCATTTTTGTAGCCCAATGTTGAACCCTTTCCAAGGCAGCAATGTCCTGTTTAAGGTATGGTGACCAAACCTACACACACTATTCTAGGTGGGGTCTTACCAAGGAATTGTATAATCTTAGCATCACCTCCCTTGACATAAACTCCACTAACCTAGAGATGTAAACCAACATCCTATTGGCCTTTTTTATTGCTTCCCCACATTGGCGAGAGTGGGACATGGAAGCATCAACAAACACACAAAAGTCTTTCTCATAATCAGCTACCTTTATTTCAGTGGAACCCATAAAATATCTGTACTTTATATTTCTGCTCCCTGCATGGATTACCTTACGTTTATCTACATTAAATTTCATCTGCCAGATATCAGCCCAGTCGCTAATTAAATCAAGATCCTGTTATAGCCTCTGTGCTGCTAGTTCAGTGTCTGCTACACCACCCACTTTGGTGTCGTCTGCAAATTTCCTGTATGTATTGATGTCAATATAATTAATGTAAATTAGGAACAATAGTGGTCCTAAAATTGAACCCTGTGGTACCCCACTATGAACGCAGATCCACTGTGACATTGTGCCTCTAATAAATACCCACTGCTTCCTGTCTGTTAACCAGTTTTTGATCCAAGCTGCTACAGTTCCTAAAATCCCTGCAGCTTTGATCTTAAACAAGACCTGTTTGTGGGGGACAACATCAAAGGCCTTCTGGAAATCTAAGTAGATCACATCGTAGGCCTTTTTCAGATCAATTTCTCTTCTAGCTTCCTCAAAGAACTCCAGTAGATTAGTTAAACAAGATCTACCTCTCCTAAATCCATGTTGGTTATCCCTCAGAATGTTATTTGAATCCAGGTAATCTACCATTTTCACTTGGATTATAGCTTCCGTTACTTTTACAGTTATGCAAGTTAAACTGATTGGCCTACAGATTACTTGATTACTACTATCCCCCTTTTTGAATATGGGTGTTATATTAGCATGCTTCCAATCAGAAAGTACCACATCAGCAGATAAGGACTTATAAAACGGTAAGGTTAAAGGTTGTTTAATAATGTCCCTTATCTATTTTAAAACTATAGGTAAGATGCCATCACTCTACATGTTATTCGTTTTTGAATGATTGATAAATAAATGAATCTGAACACACTTCAAAGAAACTCTACCCCAGTAGCATTTGGTCCATAAGTGTGTATGATGCAGGTTGTTTTCTGGACCACATACCATTCAAGAAAGGTGAATGAGCTCTCCTGTGTAATGCATTTTAGCTTTGAGATCACTGGAGTTGCTAATTGCAGGATATCTGTTAAATTATAAGTAATCATGAATTATGAGGATTTTTGAAGGCTAACATATTCATGGAGTGCATTGTATCCTGATGGAATGGATTGTTTTATCTTCACTTGTTGTCATTGGAATTATTCCTAGGTGTATAAGATTGTAAGTACTGAGAGTCTTGTTCGAAGAGGGCAATTTAGTCAGTTGTGCATGTACACATTTCTTGCAGCTGTTCCACGAGGATGGAGAGTGCTGGGTTTATGACGAACCTCTGCTGAAAAGATTAGCCACCAAAGGAACAAAGTGAGACATGGTGAGGCAACGGATGCAAAAAGACAGTCTTAAAGAACTATATCAAACATTTCTCATCCAAGCCTCCCAAGAACTGATGACCAAAGTCATTCTCAGCACTGCATTTCCAGCATTTACTAAGAAAAAAATGTGGTCCTTTTCAACAACCTCACGTCCACCAATCACAAACTGTCGATGCTCCTGTCAAGACCAAATCAAGTACAATGTGGAAGTCCGCAACACAACCAAGCACTCATCAGTCGCGCTGGAAGTTCCCTCAAGGGTCTCCATCTGCTCAAAGTGGGGCAGTAGGGATAATTGGATCAAAAACAACCCTTGAAAACAACAGCATTGTGTAACTCAGGGAAACTGGTGATAAAGATGACGGCTGCATCTCCAGAAGTTCAAAGGCCTTATAGATGACATCATAGGGGAAGATGGGTTGGCTTGTCTAATACTATATGTGTATTTTTCCCACCTTACTGGCATTGAGGACTTGATAACTGTTTTAGGACACAAGTTTACTGATGACAAATCATAAATTAATTCCTTTCCTTCTCCTCACGCTGGAAAGTACAACATCAGTTTCCATCTGCATTTATTGCTGTTATCTATTCATACACACACACAGACACACACATATGTGTGTGTATGTGTGTATAGATTACATAAATATAACAGAGGAATAAGGAAGGCTATAGTTGTGCAAACACTTACAAGCTGCGGTCACTAATATTATAGTTTTGTAAAATTTTAGTTTTCCCCCAATGGAGAGGTTGGCTTTTTAGAATGTTGTTGCAGTATCCGACTAATTATATACTTTGGTGTCAGAGCCTTGTTGTGTAAAATGTGCCCAACAAGTGAAGCTGCACAAAAACACCACAGCCATAGACAATGTTAATCCTAAAGGCTACAGCTTTGCCACTAAGTCCTTCATGATGAAGAAAAACTTTATGCAAGAATAAACATTTAAATTCAAAAGAGTTCCTCAGTCGAATGTCTGACCTGAAACGAAATGTTGATGTAATAAGCCAATGGCTTAGTATTGGTGTGGTTTCAGGGTGTTTTCCCTCCAAATTACTGTTCTGTAGGGTCACGGATTAGATACTGACTGGGTCTTTTCACATTATGTCTTTGGGTCAGTTAGCGGAAATTACAGACATAACAGGAAGGCCTGCAAGCAGACAGTGCCAAAGATCTTGTGTGAAAAGCTGATTGGTCCTTTAGACACATGGCAGAATGAGTATAATTGAATTTGCTTCCGCTAACATTTTTTACACAACGGTGTAGATAGCTGAGTTTTGTTTTTTTTAGGCTTATGAAATTTGCAGATAGCGATGATTCTGAAGCCATTTCCTTTCTTTTCTATATTGTTATTGTAAATGAATATTGAATTGAGGCCTTGCCATTCATTTTAGTATTACTTGCTTGAAAGAGCAATCAAAGCAATGTATTTTTTATTTTGCATTTTCTTGAAATCATAATTGATTGTACCATATTCTCATGTGTAATGATGCAAATATTAAACCTCTATGAGTTTAACTTTCATATGTTTGAACTACTGGTGAAACTGCGGACCACAGATGCTATTGACATAGAATGACACGCTTGGTGTTGACTTGCCACAAATTAAAAAAAAAAGTCTCTTGTAAAAATATGTATTTTAATAATGATACCCATCACAGAATACAAATAGTAAGGGGGTTACATTCTTCTTCATAAATTAAATTTTAGCCAAAAGTGTGAATGGAACACAAATTACTAAGGTAGGCGATTTTTATTAACCAACAGGGGGCGTTCGGGAGCATTCATCCATTTTCCAACCCACTTATCCTACTGGGTTGTGGGGGGCCCGGAGCCTTTCCCGGAAGCAATGGGCATGAGGCAGGGCACACTCATACATACCATGCACAATGTGGGAATAGACCTTAAAAGAATATAACTAACACATGCATTTAGAAGAATATAACTAACACATAGTGAAATATGCAGGCGACTAACAGAAGGCCCTCAAGGCGCCTAAAGGCCTCCAAGGCCGCAGATAGCTCACAGAGTGGGAGAGAACAGTCATAACACAGAAACCATCCTCTGCTAC
>JABFEA020000036.1:9841606-9854322 GCA_019775915.2 Cyphomyrus plagiostoma | reverse complement strand
AAACAGGTCGTCACCCCCCCCCCCCCCCCCCCCCAAACATTCTTGGGCTGCTGGATGCTTTGTCCAGGTAAGCATTCTTATTGCTTGCACAATATACTCTTAATATTCTGGCTATGAGGTTCAAAACTAACCTCCCTGAAAGCAGAAGGCTCAATTTTAGGCTGGATTAGATTGCCAAAGGAGCCCAAAATTGACTAACATTTTTATCCACTTTAATGCATGAGTTACATAACATCTGAAGTGATGACTTTTTCCTTGAATCAGGTCTCTGATCTTGTTGAGGATATCAAAACAGTCTGATCAAGGATGGTTTTGCCTAAAATGAGATTTACTTTTGCGGACAGGAGTGCAATATTTTAAGGTGTATCTTGTTGCAGGAGCCTTCGGAACATCTGTGGGTGCTTAGATGGTAAGATTTTGAGCTTTCTGTTTCATTAACATTTAAAAGGGGCTGGATTTGCATTAAATGGCAGCAAGAATGAGCCCCTTCTGACCTATGTGATGACCACTTCTGCTGACTTTACCCATGGAGTCTTATATTAGCTCTAGCTGAACTGGTCAGGATTGAAGTTGTTCTTAATGTGGTGCTGCTTTTTGGGTATCAAATCTGACTTTTCCCGGCAGGCTTAGCATCTGTTCTCTACCATGACGCGTTGCCCTGGAAATGCAGGTGAGAACATGATGCTGGTGAGGCCTGCTGCCCTCATAGGTTCCAGATGATGCCTTTTCTCAAATGTCTGACCTGAAACACAATGTCGACATGCATCCGACTGAGGAGCACTTAGGGCTTTGATTCGCTCCTCTGCTTGCTGTGGTCTCTGATTGGTGCCTCTTTCTAGGTGAGAACCTCGGAGCTGCGCCTTCATGAGGTACGCTGACCATGGCTGCAGGTGTCCCAGCTTTTCACTGAACCTGTGATGAATCTATTCTGCCAGATGAGAACCCTGATTATACTCCTTTACCGTTCCATTACTATTCTGAGGTTACATGTGCTTTATCAGACTGCCATCTGTCTGCCTTCTCTCTTCTGAATCTTGGCTGCTTCTTCCCAGATCGGGCTGTCACTGGGGGAAATCATCTTCACAAGAAGATGGCTGAATAAAGGCGTGTGGATGTGAATGGGTTCTGCCTGTCTTTACCATGTCCTCTTAGTATTGTACACAAATTTGTGGCTCCACCTACCCACCCAGCACAACCACAAATGCAATACTTTATTAATGTGAAGATGATGTGGCAACTTTGGTTCTGCCTGATATGTAACAAATAAATTGGTTGATTCTATACCATCTCTTCTGTAAAGTCTCTATATCGAACTTGTATTCACAATACTCAGTCTTTAACCATGATAGGCAAGACATCAGTGGTGGGGTACAGACAGTGCCTTTGATGGGAGTGTAAATTAAGCACAAGGACGTCACATCCTTGTACTAGTAGCATTTCTGGACCACTGTGGTGAGTGACCCACTTTTAAACTACAAGGGTGCAGCTTTTTAGAGCCTGTAGACTGCATGCATGCTATTGGTCGGAAACTGCTTTGAAGAATCAGTTTGAGGCACAGACTAACTTTTGGAGGGTTTTGCGGGTTTTGCAACTTGATCTACAAAAGAGCAAGTTGAGGGAGGCGTATAATTTCCCCACGGGGACAATAAAGGATCGGTTATTAAATGCTTGCATCCCTTCATTTTCTAATCCGTAGTTCCAAATTAATCTAGTTGGGCAACCTCTTGTTTTGTGGCCTCGGTCCAGTGGTCAGTCGGGACATTGCGGGTGCGCTTACGAGCGGCCTCTTCCAGTATCATATGTGACATGTTTGTCACTTTTCTGTCAGCAGTGCTGGAATTCCATACATGATGTTAAAGCGAAAGCTGGAGACACCCGTCGCCGCGGCGGTAGGATATGACGTTCATGCAGCGAAAGCCTTTCCCGTGCCAGTCCTTTCATAAGGCGACCGAAGCGTCTGCTGGGCCGATCGTTTGAATGGAACCGATTTATATGCTTTTCCTTTCTCCTGTATTTTTTCTATTCCAATGATGATTTTTCGATTATTGCCCCTATTATGGGCATTTTCTGTAAAAGCGGATTTTTTCCAGTTTGAAACCATTTCAAACGTATCGACATATTATTTTAATTATATTTACTGTAATATCTGGGAAGGCGATTGTCAGCCACACCAGGAGGATGCTACACAGAAAGGTAGGCAAATAAAATGTTTAATTCGTAGGAGGTGGCTTCGCTTTCTGTCGCTGTTTAACTTATAAAAATATCTACGGTTAACATAGAGCTATGAAGTGTCTCTTTGAGCGCAATGCGATAATTAATAACTTACGGCGATTGTTTTGTGCAAAACCTTGTCCAGAAACTCGTAACTTTGCCATTTCCTCCCAGGATTTTATATGTGAAGGACATTGACAGATATTTGACATGAGATGTTTAAAACTATATATTCTATGCACCCAGTGAAAGACGGTGCGTGTGTGTATGTTCGTATCTGTTAGAGGCTGTCGCTGTAAATTTTTCTCTTTTAAAATGTATTATTTTTTAATTTCGCCGGTTTTTTTGCGTATGGTTGTTTATCTTTTGGTAGTATGGGTTTGCACTTATCATCGATTGCCTTTTTCAACGATGTTAAGATTTTTTTCTTTCGTTCCACCGAAAGTGTCTTATGTGGCCGTGTTGCTGCTCTGAGACACCTGTACCCGGTGGATTATGGAACCTTTAAAGATTATTATCCCCTCCAGTACCCTCCAGGGATTTGCTGTCGACGCTCCCGCAGGACTGCATGCGGTCTCTCGTTGAGTGGTACTGCGCTCTAGGACAGTGCTGTGACACAGGCGATTGTCGAATTATAAATAATATCACAGGTACGGCATGTTATATCCACCTACATTAACACCTCAACGGCCCTTTTAGCGTATGTTTACATACTATAATTTTTCTACAGAGTAGAAACACATCATTTGTTTATATGAATATGTAAGAACGTAGATTTGGATATGGCCGCCAGGGACATGTCCTTACCGATTTCATAGGAATACCGTAAGTGTTTAGGGGGTCGCGGAGGTTCAGGGCTGGTTTGGTCCTTACAATCTTCCTGAATCTTAACATATGCCCTTCTGAATATGATAGGAATAATATAAGGAACACTGAACAGTAAGATTACACTAGCTAATATTTTGGGGTGTATATCAGTCTCATTGTCAGTATAATAGATGGATAAAATTTGTTATTCTTTGTGTCTGCGTGCAGGACTGGCCAGGGACCTGGAGCTGAGGCTGCACGGGCAGCATCTCGCCCAGTCTGTAGTTCTCAAGGCAATAGAGGGCTTTCTGAAAAGCCCTGATCCAAACAAGCCTTTGACCCTGTCCTTCCATGGCTGGTCAGGGACTGGAAAAAACTTTGTTGCCCGACTAATTGCGGAGAACTTGTATCGTGATGGACTGAAGAGTGAATGTGTGACTCTGTTCATCGCCCCGTTCCACTTCCCACATGCCAGGCTGGTGGATGTCTACAAGGTTGGGACACCTTCATGTCTTCAGGACCTTCTGATTTCCATTTTGGTTTTCCCACTCACAGGGATTGCTTGTTACGCTGTCTGAAAGAATGCCCTAAATATTACATAATAATCTAAATTATAATTGGCAGATGGACAGAGTCAAATGTTCAGATCAAGTAAGACATCTGATACTGTCACATTATGTAATCCTGTCATTGCTAATTGGCACAAACCTTTTTTTACTGGGTTGCACAACACGAAAAGTTGAAGCAGCAAAATGTAAATAATCTCTGTAGTAAAACAAATAAGACAAAGCTATTGAAGTTTTGGATTGTAAAGTAAATGCTACGTTGTTTTTGCAGGTCTGCATGAAAGTATTGCGAATAAAATAAATGTGAATCCATCATTCAGTGACTTATTGTGGTGGTATCCGCAGGACTGGACCTAGGCATAAGCAAATTAAGTAGCTGCCTAGGGCCCGATTGGTAGAAGCCCCCCAGCCTCCAAAATACACCCCTTGCCCCCTGTTGGGAAACATTTATCTAGAACACCCCCGCCGCTCCCCTTGACTGCTGAGACATACCAAGGAGAACCATTCCACCCCCAAAAAAATAATTTCTGGCTGGAATGGAAGGCGGCTGGTTCATATTCTGTGGGTAGCTGACTAACCATATCACTGTGGGACCCTTGAGTAGGGCCCTTCAGCAAAATCCTTTACCCCAAAAACTGTTGCAGGGGTGCTGGATGAATGGCTGACTCTGTGCCATACCCCCAAGCTTCATTCTCACTTGTATATGTATGGTGCCTATCGGAGAGACACATGAAAACCAAAGAATATATCCATACCTGTGCCTGTGCAATTGTGAATAAAAAGTATTATAACATTATAAAAATTATAATGTGAACGAATGTGGTTTGTACACAGAGCCAGCTGAAGGAGGCAATCCGGGACTCTGTGGTTCGCTGCCACCAGGCTCTCTTCATTTTTGATGAGGCAGAGAAGCTGCATCCCGGCCTCATTGATGCCATCAAGCCCTTCGTGGACCATTATGACAACGTGGACGGGGTCAGCTATCGGAAGACCATATTTCTCTTCCTCAGGTTGGTTGGACACAATGAGGCAGGTGCAGGTTATAGGTATTGGTCATGAGATAAGCGCCCCAGCAGTGTGTGGGTTTTTTAATGCAGTTTTTGAGCCATAAAAAGCCATGTGGGGGAGGGGTCCTTTTTATACTTAATTGAGATGAAATTTTACCCACTTTCAAATGAAAATCTGTATTGTTACAGGGTGTAGGAGTTATGAGACTCTGAATTTACAAAAAGAAATCACTGAAACTACTCACTGTGACAGCTAATCTCACTGTCTTTTAATCTACTTATGTAACTTAAAAAATAGCCTAAAAGTGTGTAAATTATTTTGGGGGTGTTTTCAGAGAGTTTCCCCTTTGTCTTGTAAAATATAGTCCAAGAACACACTGGTCAAGTTTGCATCCCTCTGAATAACACCACAATTTTGTACACATTCTTATGTATTTCATTGTAGCTAATGGACTTGTGACTCCAAGCTCCTCACTTTTTTCTTTCATAACCAAATCTGAAAATAAGTCCAGAAAAGGTTAAATTTGACCATAACATGAAAAGTGCTATTTCCAACCAGCTACAACTGTGCCTTGTAGCTGTAATAGTTAAAAAAAAAAAAGTTACAGCTTATAAGAAAACACTCTGAATTGTCTTTTTTTTCTACCTGCGTTGTATAAAAGACACTATTTCAAAAGAGATTTTTTTCTTAAGCGAACAAAAAGAGTTCAGAGCTGTGGAAGGTATGTGCAATGCACATTTCAGATTTAATCAAAGTCAAAAATGGTGATGCAAAGGCCATTTTTTTAATTAAAAAGGAATATATTTCCATATTTCAACGAACTCTGCTTAAGTCAAAGTGTGATTATTCACATAATAGTTGAAAGATTCATTTCGTGATTAGTATGTATCAACTGGTTGCATGGTAGCACATATGGAAATGTTTGTAAAGTTAGTGCTCAGATTGTTTAGTGATCCATGATCTTTTGGTGGCTGCAGGTTGAATTTATTGCCTATATGATATTAACAAAATAAACCCACAGATTATTGTGGGAATTAGAGGTATATGAGAGGTTTGATCAAATAAGATTAGTATGTATCACTGAAGATTTAATTGGCCACAGAGTGTCTAAGTAAAAAAAAAAAAACAATCAAAACCGAATTCATTTGCTGTGTGCTTTTCCTGGCAAATGTGATTCAGAGAAGTGACTCAGTGAATTTTGCGTGGTGTTTCTATAGTAACATCGGTGGAGCCATTATCAGCGAGGTGGCTCTGGACTTCTGGCACTCGGGGCAGAACCGGGAGGACATCGGGATGGAGGACCTGGAACATCAGCTGCGGTCTGAAGCCCTGGAGTCACAAGGTACCCCAAAGTAAAAGACCCATATTTAGAATAATCATATTTACATTTAGCTTCAAAATGTACGCATTCATCCTGCCTTGTGCGCATAGCTTCCGGGATAGGCTCCGGACCCCGACCCATAAGGATAAGCGGTTTGGAAAATGGATGGATGGATTTACACATTCATGAGTTTCTCTAGCTTACTGTGTAGCTTTGAATATGTACCATTTTAAGGGTCAGGTAGCTTTTTCCCTTTTCCTGTGATTTAATGTTTTTTCTCATTGGTCTAAATCACCGAATGTTTCGGTCCTTAGATTTGACCACAAATACCTTTTAAATGAACCAGTTTCACATGTCCATTAATCCCAAACTCTCTGCTAATGTCAGATCCTGTCAATGGTATCCACATTCATCTCACACTGGGGTACATCTTTCACCCATAAGCAATGTTTATTTCCTTCATGCTAAAATTTCCCCTGTGGTTCTCAGGAGGCTTTGCTCAAAGCCAGCTGATGTCAGACCACCTGATAGATTTCTTCGTGCCCTTCCTGCCGCTTGAGTACCGCCACGTCAAACTGTGTGCTCGCGATGCCTACACGGCACGTGGCCTACGACCCAGTGAGGAGACCCTAGATGATGTGGCAAGGGCTATGCTGTACTTACCCAAGGAGGAAAAGCTTTTCTCAGCACAGGGGTGCAAATCCATACCCCAAAGGATCAACTTTTTTCTCCCCTAAAAGGGACAGATCTATACCAACAGCTCTGTAATCCCCAGAAAGAAATGGGTGAAAAATGGAGAAAAGGAACAAAGACGTCTGTTTATTTCTCCTGAAGGATTGCATCTCTCAACTCTGCTAACTGGGGAGTCTAGTTTGTCTCTGAGGAGACATTCAGTTATGTTGAATGTTGAGGGAGTTATGTTCACCTTTGTTGCTTTTACGGATATTTCCCAAGCATTGTCATATATGTGTTAGTCTACCTACAAGCACTATATGTATGTTAGTCTACCTCAGGTTAAAGCCATTATCACCGGAGTGATTGGGACAGAGTTTTTCTGAGGTCATTGATATATATATATATATATGTATGTATGTATATATATGTATGTATGTATATATATGTATGTATGTATATGTATGTATATGTATGTATATATATATATGTATATATATACATATATATACATATATATATATATATACATACACACATACAGAGATGACCGTTGACTTATCCAGCTGTTTCTCATGAATCAAAGGATGACATCAGGTGAACTTCAAAAGGAATGAGAATCATTAAGTGCAGGTTTAAGGTGCACTGCTAGGATGGTTTGTATCAGGCTCCTAGAAGCAGGACTGAGGTCCCATAAAGCAAGGAAGAAGCCCTTCATTAATGAGAAACAGGGAAGAACCAGACTGCAGTTTGCAGAAAAATATACATATTATTCACAGATGCGCACCCATAAATTGAGAAATGAGTGAAACAAAAAATTGTGCTGTGGTCTCAATTTTTTCTGCCGCTGTATACACAATCACACACACACACACTATATATTGTTTGTACTTGAGAGATTTAGCTGAGAGGTTTGAGATAATGTTTTCAGGTGATTATTAGCATCATCCTCTGAGCAAGGGGAAATTTATGTCACCAGTGATTTGAATTACATCATCTGTAGCTAGGTAAAAGCCACAAATTTGAGTGAAATTTGAATACGTCAGAAAGGTTCTTAAAGTGAAAAACATAACTCAAATTTAATCTTAACTACTGTTATTGAGGAAGGAAGGTTGAAAGGAGAAGAGGTGAGGAAATTTGCTTGTTTGAATCCATTTGAAATTGCATCCTGAGGATGTCAGTTTCAAGAGACTAATTTTCAATAGCAGGATCATGAATATGAATTATTTCTTTCTCAGTGTATTTGTTACTGATGTTTAATTTTCCAAAAAGGGAGTGTAATGTGCTATTATGTTGGGCAGATCATTAATGCTGTTTATTTAACTACGCCCCTCTAAGACGGTAATGGCAAACCAGTCTGAACATATTCAGTGCTCACCATAACCCTCCATAGAGTAAGCCTTCAAATGGATCCTCGGATGGATGGATGGATGGACGAATGATGTTCAGTGTTTACATTTCTTAAGTATTTTAATGCATAACTCAACTATCTTGCAAGGTAAAAAATTGTAAACAATTGACTGTGGTTTGTTTTCCTGTTTTTAAAAAACTTGACTAAAGTTTTACATTATTTTATTCTATAAATTGTATTTTGATGGTATTCTCATTTTTAAAACAATTTTACAAACGAAATCGGCTTTCGGTTTACAAACTCAAAAATGAACATATTACAAAAATATATGGATGGAGACATGCAGATTAATCTGAATTATCGAAACGTTTCTTACTTTAGATACAACCGGAAATGTGCATAACAATTGTATGTTATTAATTATAAAAACTAAATATAATTGTGATTTTGTCGCATTTTAAAATGTCTATATTATTCTGGTGAAGTTCATGCTCTTTATCAGCAACCATTCCCCACTAAATATTAACAAAACGTTAGTCTTTATGTTTTAAAAATGTGTATAATACTGTTTCATCTATAACACTTTGGATAATTATGTTGGTTTTTGGCTTCATTCGGAGGTTTTTGTGAAGGTGGCTATAGTCGTCAAAGCCTCTGACCGAGATAACACCGTTTAGCCACATAATGGGTTAATTGACAGTCTAACCACAAAATCAGATGCGTCAAGAGGCTTTAAACGAAGGCATTGAATTAAAAAACGTGCTGCTATATGTGTTTGGTGGTTTGCGTCTTCTGTTTTGTGCAGTCATAAAAATGAATGTAACCAAATAACCTGAGCTTCAGAGGCGGACGATAATCCCAGTTTAACTATACATTGAAGTATTATGTATTCTTTGAGTATGACAGAGAGATGCTGCGAGTAAAGTGGAGATATGAATACAGATGTTAATATACACTATGCACATATATCAATTAGGGCCTATTCTGCTCGACTAAGGGATGTTTAATTTGTCGCAAATAAGCATCGGACAGGTAATTCATATGATTTCTAATGAACATCGTTTGTGATAGCTAACCAATTTCAACCTGAGAGTGTACTGACGACTTTCTGCGGCTATTTACCTGTTTGACAATTGTTCTTTTACAGTCATTTGTTTCTACTGTACAATTACACTGTAAATCACACATCCTAGACGCAGCAATGGAAACTCCGCCGTAGCTCCTTGACAGCGGGGATGAGGGAAGCAGAGTTGCGCGTGGTTGGACGTCATTGGCTAACGGCCTCGGAGAGACCGCCTCTCGCCGAGTGCCTACCAATGGCAACCAGACATCTGTTGTGTGGCGAAAGGAGACCCCTGTGTGCGGTAGCGCTGGTGCAGGGAATGACCCGCAAGGTTCGCGGAAGGCTGCTTAGGGAAGGGTACAATATACATTAAGTGTGTTTGCTGTCGACATATTTATTCTAGTGTATATAATCTATTTATTTCTTTGATTAGTGAAGCAGTCTCTAACGTAAGGTAGGGAAGCATGACATCTGTCACTTTACTGCTGGCCTTGACGGTCGCTCTCGTGTGTGCAGACCCCACTGTGTATTTTCGGGAGCAGTTTGAAGATGGAGGTAAGTTGTGCTTATTACTCTTTTGTGCTGTGCAGTGGACGGTGGTTTTTCCGATTGCATGTAAAAAAAAAGCACATGGACGATTGAACGGTAACGCAGCTGCTTTTCAACTCCTGCGTTCCAGTGTGCTGATGGGGGAGGGGTGATTTGACTTCCCAGTTTAACAGTATATATAAAATCTGGATTTATTTTTTACCAGGATTCTATACATAATTAAGGTTATAACTTGGATTGCAAATTACGTAATGTACGTAGTAATCATATGTGATGCTACTGATCAAATTAAACCACAAGGACTGTCTCGGCCCGGTAAGGTCGGGTGCTGATCGGTATACAGTCCTTGATGCTTTTACCACCGCCTCCGGTTTAAATGGCTTCACGGCAGTTGGCTACAGATTGACGCGCTGCAAGAGGTTGTGATCCGACTGGGGTGGATCATGCTTCGGGGTTATGATAAAGCGCCGTCAACGACGTCTCTAATTACAGACGCATGGAAAAGCCGATGGGTTGAATCCAAACACAAGTCCGACTACGGCAAGTTCATCCTGAGCGCTGGCAAGTTTTACGGGGACACGGAGAAAGATAAAGGTGAGAATAAGGATTAAGGATTCGTGTTCTTGTTTGCCTCTTCAAAATATTACAAAAACTAAAATTAAATGTTTACCACTCATATGCAGGTTTACATATTCTCCACGGCACATGACCTTTTGTTGATAAGTCCATTTCTTTTTGCCTCTATACTGTCATTACCCCCCACCCTAATAAAAGACAATTTTATTGTTGTTCCAAAGTAATTTTTCTAGTTTTCACTACAATTGGACAGGTCAGAAGTGAGCATCTTCGTAATGGTGGTGTTGTGTGTAAGATTAACATGACTTATTTTTATTTGTAAACATCCAGGTCTTCAGACCAGCCAGGATGCTCGTTTCTACTCTCTGTCATCCCGTTTTGAGGAATTCAGCAACAAAGGCCAGCCTCTGGTCTTGCAGTTTACAGTGAAGCATGAGCAGAGCATTGACTGCGGGGGGGGCTATATTAAGCTCTTCCCCTCAGATCTCAACCAGGAGGACATGCATGGGGACTCCAACTACAACATCATGTTTGGTGAGACACCCAGCTACTGCTTCAGTATTGAGATTTTAGGACATCTGTCTGCTTTGTGACCAGCGGGTTTTAAGTTCTGTGCCCTGTTCTTTCAGGGCCTGATATTTGTGGCCCGGGAACCAAAAAGGTTCATGTAATATTTAACTACAAGGGGAAGAATCACTTGATCAACAAAGACATAAGATGTAAGGTATGTCATAAAACAAATTTCTGCGGCCCTTGTGAAATGGTAAAGAAGTAATCTTAAGGAGAAACAGGAGAGTGATCATAATACAGTAAATATGTGTGTATTGTCATGAGTAAATGCATCAGATTAAAAAATCAGTTCAGCTCAGTTTCTCTTTAATATTTCGGACTGAGTGGTAGATATCTAACATTTCACTCTTGCTCCTTCAGGATGATGAGTACACTCACTTGTATACACTAATCGTCAACCCTGACAACACCTATGAAGTGAAAATCGACAATAAGAAAGTGGAGTCGGGCAACCTGGAGGACGACTGGGACTTCCTGCCCTCCAAGAAGATCAAGGACCCGGAGGCCAAGAAGCCAGAGGACTGGGATGAGCGGGAGAAAGTGGATGATCCAGATGATAAGAAGCCAGAGGTGGGTTGATTGTTCTTAAGTCTGAAGTTCTGATTCTGTTAAACTTGCTTTTCAATTGGATTTTAAAAGTCTTCCATCAGATTCATCATTGTATTGCTTTCACACCATGACTTAATTGTTCCTCCTAGTCCACTTATAAATAGGGAAATTCTTGTTTAAGTCCAGGGAAATTTATTATAAATTCATGTGCTTTTCTTTTTGGAAGGACTGGGAGAAGCCAGAAAACATCCCTGACCCCGATGCCAAGAAGCCTGACGACTGGGATGATGAGATGGATGGGGAGTGGGAACCTCCGATGGTCACGAATCCTGAGTACAAGGTACGTTCCCGGAATAGGCAGGCCATAGTTCAGCAAATATCTTCAGTGGTGAGTCAGTCCAGGGACTTGGAGCAGAACCATGTTACTACAATATTAAATTACCATTAGAGGTCAGGTTTACTATTTAAATAGTCCAGAGTGTCAGTATTTTCAATATATGGGAGAGCTTTTACAGTATCGGTACAGAAATACTGATGTGATAGAGCGTTTTTTCACCACACCAGGTACCGTACTTTCGGTACTTCCATAAAGTACCAAAAGTATGATACTTCTTTCGGTTTTCCACTGGTGTAAAAAATGGTACCGGTGCCAAATGACATCATCAGTGACCGCCCCTGACTGACATCGTCATAAGGCGCAGCCTAAATTATAATAATAAAAAAACAGTAAAAAAAAAATCAGTAATATCCAACTTGCATGAATGCTGCCATCATTTACTTTTACGTAGGTACACTTACTTTGACTAAGATGATCATAGCAGTAAGAATTGGCTTACTGCTAATTCATTCTTTTGAAAGCAAACAAATTATTTAATTATGTTATTTGATTTTCAAACGGCATTCTTCGGTGTTTTGCGTATGCCCCATTTCTTCTTGGTATTATGGTTTTCCGGGCAATTCACTTTCCCTATGTTTCTCCTGTCTGTCGGGAAATGATGTTTCCCCTAATATTAAAGCAGAGGTATGTGAAATGTCTGAAAATCACTCGGGTACATTATTACATGTAGAGCCCGACCGATAAAGGATTTTGAAGGCCGATACGGATACAAATATTTGTCGGTTTTAAAATCCGATATTCCGATATATCGGCCAATATATGATAATTAGGGATGGGAATCGAAAACCGGTTCCCACTGTTTCAATTCCTTGGAATCGTTTGCCATTTTTGCAAACGATTCACCTATCGATTCCAATCGCCTCGAATGACGTCAACACGTTGCGTAGCGTCATTTACCCAGCAGGAAACATGGCGCCTAAGCGGCGCAAACGCTCAAAAGTTTGGTTATACTTTACGAGAAAGGATGACAACAGGGCAACCTGCAATACTTGCAAAGTCGATATTTCATCAAAGGGAGGAAACACTACAAATATGCAAAAGCATTTGCTCACACAACACGCGATAACCTTAAATGA
>JABFEA020000036.1:9831113-9841506 GCA_019775915.2 Cyphomyrus plagiostoma | reverse complement strand
TTATTACATGTGAATACAGTAGATCGTCACGCATAATATAGTCTTATAAGCAATACTATACCGTTTTCATCAAGAAACATCTCTATCCAGCGAATGAAATACTTTCATTTATTATCTGTAAAAACAAAAAACATTGAAAAGGCATGTGATCTTTTAAAATATATGGCTTGTTTACCTCAAGAGCTTCATAAAAAGGCATGAAAACAACAGAGAAACCGTGTACAAATCAGTGCATGACAGGGGAAACATAGGCAAACTGAATTGCCTGGAACGGCAAAAACTTTATTTTGAGTCGTGCCATCCAAATCCCGCTGGATCTGTTTATCCGACCATATGGTGATTAAAGTGTTTGTTTCCTCATTTGTCCATCCTTCCATTTTCACTTTTTTATACTTTTGTTTCTACTGCTTTTTATTTTGTTTCTTGCTGTTCGCTGTGTGTATCGCTGTATTTTGTGTCTCAGCGGCAGGCTATTTGCATAACCAATCAATAGCAAATACATTTGTAAGTCCCACCCCAAAGTACCGAAGTGCCAAAGAAGTACCCCGGCTGGTTCGGCACTTTCGGTACTGGAACTTTCGGTACTGGTACTCGACCGGAAGTCAATGGAAAAGTACTGAAAGTACCGTACTTTGTGTGGTGGAAAAGCGCCCTTAGTTGTAAAGTCATTTAATCACACTTGGTACTGCACATTTCTGCCTTAAATCACCTAGTCTTACACTGTTCTTTCAAAAGTGGTTTGGAAGATGGTGGGACAAGATAACTTAGTGTTTTTCAGATATCACATGCATTCATCGTTTCCCCCCAATCATCAGGGTGAATGGAAACCTCGTCAGATTGATAACCCCGCCTACAAAGGAAAGTGGGTGCACCCTGAAATCGACAATCCAGAATATACACCAGATCCTGAGATCTACAAGTACGACAGCTTTGGGGTCATTGGGCTGGACCTCTGGCAGGTGTGGCATGTTCTTCACAGGACCTCCATGTTCACTGCAGCTGCCAGTCATGCTGGCTTTTTTTTTTTTTTTGATCTGTTTTCACTAATTGTATTACAGTAATGGCTGAATAGTATGTTTGCTCCATGTCTGCAAGCATTTTCCATCTAAAATAATTGTCTGCGATTTGTTACAGGTGAAGTCTGGCACCATTTTTGATAATTTCCTGATTACCAATGATCCAAAACTTGCTGAGGAAGTAGGGGACAAGACCTGGGGCTTAACTAAGGTGAAACTTAAGGCATCTTGTTAGTTGAGTTACTCTGTGGTGGTTTGGGTAAATTACTAAGTGGATATTTGTACAGCTAGATATTTTACAGTATTTTACTGTGTGCAGGATCCCGAGAAAAAGATGAAGGAGAATCAGGAGGAGGAGCAAAGGAAGAAACGTGAGGAAGAAGAGAAGAAGCTAAAAGAGGAAAAAAATGGCAAAGAGGATGAGGAACAGGAAGAGGAGGAAGATGAGGAGGAGGAAGAGGAGGAGGAGGAGGAAGAAGAAGAGGAGGAAGAAACAGATTCTAGTCCCAAGGACGAGCTATAAACACACAGAAGAACCATAGGGACCCCTACTCTCTCCACCACACCCTGGGGTGATTAAAGATCCACTTTTCTGGGCTTTCCATTAGTGTGGGTTTGCTGGGGTTGGAGTCTTTGCTCATACTGTACTGTAGCCATTTCAAGAAAACTAACGCGAGAGGATTTCGGTTTACCGCCCTGTTTCAGTGGGGCAAATGCGTCCATCCCATCCAGAAGACACTTTGTGTTGAAAGGTATACCTGCCACCCCACCAACCCCACCTCAGTGTTTCTTTGGTTGATTGTGGGTGAGGAAGGTTTTCTGTGATGTTTCATGTAACCTCCCCCCCACTGGTTTTATCTTTAAGGCTGACTAGTCATCCTGTCCATCACATGTCCTGTTGTGGGTCTTTTATCCCTCCCTGAAACTCCTGACATTCCAGTCAACTTAATAAATTATATTTTGAAATGGTACACTGTCAGTAAGGCTAACTCCTTAATTTCGGTTTTTTCTTTCTAACGTGAGCTGAGCCAAAACGTTACCGGGAAGCAGTTCTAGCGCCTCCCATTATGATCGTCTCATTTATACAAACCACTCAGAGATGGGCCGCAGACCTCTGTGGCATACCAGACCCTCACCCCTGCCCCAAATTGGTGTTAATGTTCAGATACAATGGCAGAACCCTCATATAAAGTGAGCGCTGGAGTTTTTCGTAACGCCTCTTTCATTGATTCCCCCCCCCCATTGTCAGTTTGCACTGCTGTACGTTTAATCTTGCCCCAACAAGACGTTAGTCCTTTTTAAAAATATATATTTTATACTATATTGGCAGGGAGGAATGTGCTCACTATGTCGTACATGATATGGTACTTTTGTTGCAGTACAAAATAAATGTAAAACCATACCATCTATTGTTATTTGTCCGGTCTTTTTACTAACGGTATATTGTTCTGCACTAAAACAGAGGTACGTTATGTCTGTGTGAGAAGGAATAAAACTGTCGAAAACCAACATGTTGAATTACGTAAATTTTGTTGCTGTAAAAATATTTTTCTCCCGTAGTCCAAAGACATGGGAGTTCTATATAACTTGGATCTTTACATTGCACGTATGTGTAACACCCCTTAGGGTTAATTGGATATGTCAGATATTTCGTTGCGTATCTAAGACTGATGAACAATGATGATAGGACAATCATAAACAGGAAATTTTGAACGGTTAGTGTTAAACGGTATAGGCAAACGGTTAAAACGGCGAAAGAGGTGTTAGAAGTGTACAATTGAGAGATATTACTTTTAAAATGTTTAAGGGAACTAAATAGATAAACTAATGGTTTTAAAACGGGGAAACTTAAGTTTAATAAGAAAATTAACTACGATTACTATACGTTTATTGTTCCATTATAATAATCTAATTGCTGAATCAAAAATATAGGTCTCTGAAATGACATAAGAACAATATCACATTCTGGTTGTAAGTACATTTAGATACATTAATATATAATTTAGGAATTTGCTGGTGTACCCAATCACTACATTTTCCCTTTTTATTCTTTAAGAATTGACATTTTAAAATATGTTTGCATTTTAAGCACTTAATTCTATTGCAAGTAATATTATTATTGCGGTGTTATGTGGCTGCGTGCCTCGATTTTCCCCTGGTAATTATGGGCATGTCCAATTTGTGCATTTAATACACGATCTGAGTACAAAAGTAAAGTCGTTTTCTTGTCCAGATAAACTGAGCCGTCAGCTCTTGGGTCATTACGTGGACAGTGCCGAGTGCGCGGTTGCGGACGAACTCGTTTCTGATTCGGACGCGGTCTGCCGCGACTCCAGTCACTGGAAAGTCCAGTGCCGCGTTTCGCAGCCGCCCCTATTTCGCCTAGTGCGACGCGGGGATGGACTAGTGGGAGCAGAAACATTATGGCTGCCAGTCTGTCTCTGACTCAGGTAATCCCGTCTCCGAAGAGCTACGCGTTGTTCTTGGCTCGCCCTGCGGCTGCTCCGAGAGCGGCTGTGGACTGCCCGGTGCCCGGCCGGAGTGGACCGCCGGGTTGTCGTGAGATCGCCGAACCCGGTGCTTCTTTCTGGAAGTTTGCGTGATCGGGGGAAGAAAAGTTTCTTCTCGGTCTCTTATGGGACTGCGTAAGGGCGTAGCTGGTTCGTGTCACTTCGGGTGCCTGTTAAACTTTTCTCACTGTTCTCTTCCGTCATTTTTCGTTTTTATTTCTGTCCTTTAGAAAAGTGTTCGGTCGACGAGCGGTAGGTCGCAAGCTGGGGCGGGTGTCCCCTGCGGTACGATCCTTGTTGTGCGGGTGGCCGCGAGGCTGTCAAGCCCGTTTGGACGTCGGCAGGGGTTAGACTTAGCTGTTTAGCTGGTTACCCTGGCTAACGACGTCCAGACTGTGCACTTGCCCCCTGTTTATTGCTTAGCCGGACCACCACGCCGTTCCTTCCAAGCCGTCCACGGTGACTTCTCACGGAAACGCGGGCCGTGTATCCGCCAAGGCTGTGACCCAGAGACGCGTGTTTCCGTGGATAGTTAGCTGCTTCAATGCTTCTAGCTAGCTGGCTAACCAACCCGTCCGCCGGTGTGGGAGCCCTTCGGCTCTAGGCGGAGTGTACGGCCGTCCTCGTTGCCAGGTACCAGTGTGTATCCGACTACTTGTTGGACACTGGTCCCCCGCCCAGATTAACTCGGCCATCCGGCAGAGTCGTGCAGGTCTCGCCTGGTGCGGTTCTGTTAAACCGCCCGGTGCTCCGTAATCTATAGCTCGGCTGTTATGCCGAGTTCATGGGTTGTGTGGCTATATGTGTTTATATATTATTATTTAATACATGTTGTCTGCATATATGTGGTATTGTATAATTCATGTAATTATATTTATAAATGTGTGTAGTTTATGTATATGCTCATACACGATCATGCAAACCAAATGTTTATGTTAGTTTATATTCATAATATACTTGTTATTGGTTACATATATTGTGTTTAGTGTTTGTACGGTTATATAGGCTTTGTATATATGATCATGCAAACTATATGATGTCTATATATATATCATGTTGCATAGTTTGTAATTATATATACTGTGCGTATGATTGTATGTTGGGAATATGTTATATATATATGATATATATTATACGATACAATCGTACAAATTATGTTTTGTAGCCTTGTGCAGTTTTTAAGTAGTTTGTATGGCTGCTATAGCTTATACATAGTGTGTATGTCATGTCTATATATGATACAAACCATATTTTTGTGTATCTATGCGTGTGTGTGTGTGTGTGTGGGGGGGGTGTTGTAGATTATGTGGTTGTTATTGGTTATACATAGTGTGTTATGTAGTTTTTTATGGTTACATATCGACAGTACGTCATGTCCCGAGGTCCGGGTGTGTGGGTCGCCGAGTCGGTTCTAGTGCTGCCCCTCGGTATGTGGGTCTTTTTTGACATATTTAGCAAATATTAATCTCAGAGATGGATTTTACAAAATTTGCGTATGTTTCACTTTGATTTAACCATCACCTGGACAGAGGAAAATGTGCATGTAAGCGTTATACATTGTAGAAACCTCAAGTGAAGTTGGTCTCGTTTTTATGCAGCCGGAAAAAGAAGCTTTTGGGGAGAAACGTTGATAAAACGTTTGAACGATGGCAGGAAATATAAACCGACACCACTCGTCTCTGACCATCGGGCTTTCGTGTAGTGTGGTGATATCTAAACAAGCCTTTTATTTTGTTTTTTGTTTTACAGTGTTCGTTTTCCGTCGTAAAAATGTTATTTTTTATTTTAAAAAGTTTCTGTAACTGTAAAATTAAGACAGAACTTAGCGCAGATATTTCCACTGTTAACTGTCTTGCTACTTTGAGGAAACGAAACCATTGCACTCGAAGATGTTTCTAATTTAATTTTACCATTTCAAATAAAATATCCGTTGTGTGACTTGGATTGGACTGAGGAATAAAATAGAGTTTGACAGCACAGGTTGTTGTGAGAGTAGCGTCATTGCTGTATATATTTGCTTTGGAAAAATGCTTCAATTCAGTTTTATTTATTGGTTTTGTTGATTTTCTTAAAGGTCGGATAGGGTCAGTATATTATAATCAAATTGAGAACTTGCTGTCGTTAAATGTGCTTTTGTGTTGATATGCTGGTTGGATCATTCCTTAGCTATAGATCTGTAGGTGTATCAAACTATTCTGTAGTATTATTCGTCGCTGTATAGTGTCAAACATGAACTTTTTTGCCAGCTAACGAATCTATAGATCTCTGTTCAGTAGGTCCAGGAGGAATATATAAATCTTGTACCTGCTTCCTCTGAAGCCGAACACGGGCAGGAGCTGGTCTCTTAGTGAATATGCAATGTATCCTGACACTTTACCCTGGCCTCTAGCTTTTTGTTAATTTAATGCTTTTTTTTTTTAAAGCCAGCCCCCTCCCCATACTGGATGTGCTGTTAGCCACTGGCTTAATCTTTTGGCAGTAGGTGAACGACTGTGATAGGAATAGTGAACAGCCTCGATGGACTAGCAATAACAGTATGTGCTGGAAGCCTCCAAGAGGAGAATGATTTGGAAATGCTCACTGCTGTGCAATTTAGGGGAGACACAAAGAGTCAGTGTTATGGGC
The DNA here is from genome assembly GCA_019775915.2 of Cyphomyrus plagiostoma. NCBI lineage: Eukaryota > Metazoa > Chordata > Actinopteri > Osteoglossiformes > Mormyridae > Cyphomyrus > Cyphomyrus plagiostoma. Next base: position 9,835,355 of record JABFEA020000036.1, on the reverse strand, counting down.
TCTCAGCTCTTTTAGTCTTGTAATTGTTTATGAAGGGAAGTGTCTTGAACAAGGGCAGAGATAGCGGAGAACATGATAAATCATTTATCATTTATGCTGGGTCACTGAATTTTTGATTTTTACTGGGGAATTTGTTTGGCACACATTTTTACCTCAGGACTTGAGTATGCCAGTTGTGCACTTTGAATCTTTGGATGGCTGTAGTATTTGCCACTTGGTTCAACAGCAGCTCCTCCTGGGATTTGTGCTGCATCTAAATGCTCTTTGTGATTGGAAAAGCAGGTGTTAAAATGTACAGAACTGATACAGCGCTGTGGTAGCTGTTGATAGGGGACACCCAAATAATAATTCTGACTCATTTGGATCCCCTTTGGGAAATTCTCTTTTCGCCTACTTCAGCTTATTCTCCATGACGTACAAACACAGCCATCTGCAGCGGCACCCATGGAGCTGGGACTTAAGGACCTCACTGAAGGGCCCACATATATGTCTACTCTCTTGAAACTGGACTAGAACCCAGATCAAGGGCACAGAGCCTTAGCCCTCTGAGCCACACACCTCCCCCAAGGAACAACAACAAAAAAAAAAACAGTAAAAAAAAAAAAGTAACAGAATAATACTCTGCCCCCTATTATGCCTAGAACATCCACTTCAGACAGCAGTGATGGATGCTTCCTTCTGGCTGTTTTTCCTTTTCTTAAATTCAACAAAACTGCCTTCTTTCTCTCACTTTGCATGCAGTCAGGTTCAGGAAGGTGTTGGTGTGCTATACATGTCCAGCACTTTATTGCAGATGAGCTATTCAGTGCATGTATTTACATTCATTTTCATTTTACACCCTTGTTTGTTTTCTTTGTCACGTTGTGTTTGGAGTAGAACTTGCTTTGTTTTTGTAGTCCTGGGGGCAATTTGTCTAGATAGCAATAACCATGAATCAGTGCTCATTTCTTATACTGCTTGCTGACTAATTATGGTTGTTTACACATTGGACATAACTGAAATCCTGTTGTCCTTTAGCAGTGATAGGTCTGTGTAGCATTGGCTAAAAATATTCTTGTTTGCTGGGTGACTTTAGCCTGTTAAGGATCACGACGAGTTCATCAAATGCAGTCCATTGTGAAAAAATAAAATTCAACCCGTGCTGTCTTCTGGGAAATGTCTGTTCGGATTTTTTGTGCATCCCGTTGGAAATTATCTAATGTTCGGAAAGCGGTGCACCCTGTCAGTGTATTTTGAATTATTGGAGTTTTCTGGAGATGTCTAAAAGAACTTCATAATTGCCCAAAGCTCTGAATTCACTTGAACAGACTGAAGTAAATTAGAAATTTCAGACCTCTGAAATTGTCTTTTTTTTTTTTTTTTAACCTGTCATCCGAAGGCAAGTTAAGTGGCATGCCTTTTCAGTTGGTTGAACAGCTATGGGAATAAGGAAAATATACTTTATTTGGATTCTTTTCATTCTTTATTTTGGAAGAATGTGTTTATCCTTTGGTTATACCCCCACCATTCTCTTAGAAAATTTGCTGCCTTTTTTGTGTTTTTGCTAAGTTCTTTTCTACCTGGCTTTTCCTGTAATTTACATCAACCAAAACCCAATTTACAGTTGAGACTTCTTACTGTATATGACAGTTATGAAGTGTTATGAAATCTTATTAAAAAGTGAAATGAAAATAGTGCTCTATTGTTGTTTTATTTAAGCATTCCTGCTTTTATGATCAGTTTGCACGTCATAAACTCTGAATGGGTAAATTGTCACAGTATTATAAATGCTTCTAATTGAAGGCCATAGAACAGTTTGCCCCTGAGCATTTTGCTTATTTTTTTCTGGCTTTGCGCTAGAGAACGTTTGAAATTTTGTAATCTCAACGAAAATAGCTGACTGTTTCATACTAACCTTTAATAATGGGCGGCCTGATGTCGGCAGAAGCCTGCCGACGGGGAGGGCTGAGCATAAATCACAGCCTGGACAGGAAGTGGCTGCTTGCCGCTGAATCCTTTCCAGGCTTTTCCTTCATTTGTTTGTTTCACTGTATGTCTTCTGCTTTCCTCCCCAGCTTTCCAGTGGAAATCCTGTCTATGACAAGTACTATCGGCAGGTAAGCAGGCAGGGGCGGGGGGGCTCTGACCGGCGGGTAGGGGGGTGGGGGTATATTGTGGTGTGATGCATGGGTGTGCACTTCAGTGTGCCTTTCTTTGTAAGTGCCTCCTCAGCCATGAATTACTAATAACTTTGTTAAGTTAGAGGAATAAGAATGAAGGAAAAGCTTTGCACCACTTCCGATAAGTCTGCTCACCCTAGTAACAGGGTTTTTTTGCTTGATGTTTTTATTTTTTTTAAATGACTATTTTAGCATTCAGTTAATATTCTTGCTCTAAATGGACTGCATTTATATAGCGCTTTTCTACTTTTCGGAGTACTCAAAGTGCTTTACAATTTATGCCTCACATTCACCCATCCATACACAAAATCACACACCAGTGGCAGAGGCTGCCATGCAAGGCGTCAAACTGCACACCGGGAGCAATTTGGGGTTCAGTGTCTCGCTCAAAGACACTTTGATGGGGTCAGGAGGAAACCCTCTGGTTGCCGAACGATAGCACTGCCTTCTGCACCACCATCTTCCCCAAATATTCATTGGGGGCTTCACATGTGAGCTCTTAATGATCAATATAATTATTTGTAGTTTCTCTTGTCTTGTGATAGCAATAGAAGAGATGAATTCCTCTTTTAGTTCAGTTTTCAGGCTCCCAGCAGTCCCTGCCAATGATGTGCTGTTAGATTTGCGCTTTAAGTTACCCCTGGTATGCATGTATTAAGTGGCCTGGCCTCCCACCCATGATGTACCCCAGCCTGGTGCCCTTTGCCACTTGAGTAAGGCTCCAGGCTCCACCCCAGCTGGATGATGGATGGATGATTACAGTATCATCATAGTTACTATAAGCTTATTAATAATTAAAGTGCTTCTTGCAACTTGACGTGGGAGACAAAGAAACTTGAACTGGCATTACATAGTTTCCTGTAGCTTCGTGTTCTGATCACCTGCATGCGGTTAGTGACAGTCGCTAGGCACACACAGAACTGCAGCTGGGTAGTAGGTGTAGTGATTAATGAATCCTGTGCATCAAATTGCAGCTTTGCAAAAAAATAACATGTGATAATAAAAGTGTATTTTAATGACTGTTCAGTCTTCACCGGTCTCTGCTGGCTTCTTGTGAGATGTGTGTGAGTCCACTGTGTCTGCTGGTACTGATGACACAGGTGTTACTATGCAGGTGTTGCTATGCACATCTGTCTGGCAGCCCCCCCTGTTCTTCCATATGCCCCATAATAAATGCTTTTTCTAACTGTCCTCATATTTTGAAGCTGAATACTGCAATTAAAGCCTTCCCACAATCCAGTGAGAGGCAAATAGTAAAATATAAATTGTTGGTTTCTGGCTGGTTATATAATTTTGTCTCTAAATTCATTATAGGCTGTAGAACTTCACCAGGTAGCAACTTCAGTACAACATTGTGGATTTGAGAGTGACTGGTGTTATTTTTCTTGAGCTGCTGTTTTCCTGTTGGCTCTGCCCCGCCTGCTTAAAGAGACTCGCCCCCACTTTCAGGCGGACCCCTCTGGAACTGGACACGTTGCAGCCACCGATGCAGCCTTGTTCCTGAAGAAATCTGGCCTCACCGACCTGATCCTGGGACAGGTACCATCCAGACTCACTCCGTTGGTGACCTGAAGCTCTGTCCTACCTGCATGCTCTTGACTTTTTTTTTTCTTGCACTAGATGGTATTCAATAATATTTTTTTCCCAGTTGGGTCATTGGTTATAACCCCCCACTCACCTGTTCATAACACCAAGGACTCATGGGAAAACTGCAGTGGTGATGCCTGTAGACACATGGCAGTAAAATCTTGCTGTTGGACATTGACAGTGATGTATGTGGCTGTCTGTTGACTTCCTGTAAGAGTCAGAGCAAAGTCACCTGGGGGGACATATGGTCTGCCCCCCTGTCCCCTTAACTGACCATGAAACTTTGTATTTAATTATAATCTAAAAAGCCTTGCTGTGCAACAAATTTGTACATTGCCCTTGGGTTTTTTTAATGCACAAGTCGTCCTTTAAAAGTAATTCTCTCGCTGATGCATCCATCCATCCATCCATTTTCTCCTGCTTATCCGAGGTCGGGTCGTGGGGGCAGCAGTCTCAGCAGGGAAACCCAGACTTCCCTCTCCCCAGCCACTTCCTC
>JABFEA020000036.1:9810110-9831013 GCA_019775915.2 Cyphomyrus plagiostoma | reverse complement strand
CGCAATCTCGTTCTTTCGGTCACTACCCAGAGCTCGTGACCATAGGTGAGGGTAGGAACGTAGATCGACTGGTAAATCGAGAGCTTTGCCTTTTGGTTCAGCTCCTCCTTCACCATGACAGACCGATGCAGTGCCCACATCACTGCTGACGCCGCACCGATCCGCCTGTCGATCTCCCATTCCATCATTAACCCACTTCACACTTGGCTGCAAACTGTCCCAGTGAGAGCTGAAGGTAACGGTCCGATGAAGTCAACAGAACCACATCATCTGCAAACAGCAGAGACCTAATCCTGAGGTCACCAAACCGGGCACCCTCGATGCCCTGGCTGCGCCTCGAAATTCTGTCCATAAAAAATATGAAAAGAATTGGTGACAAAGGACAGCCCTCACCGGAAACAAGTCCAACTTATTGCCGCCCATGCAGACCAGACTCTGGCACCGGTCATACAGGGACCGAACAGCCCTTAAAAGGAAGCCCGGCACCCCATATTCCTGGAGGACCCCCCACAGGACTCCCCGAGGGACACGGTCGATTGCCTTCTCCAACTCCACAAAACACATGTAAACTGGTTGGGCAAACTCCCATGAACCCTGCAGAGAGTATAGAGCTGGTCCACTGTTCCACGGCCGGGGCGAAAACCACACTGCTCCTCCATGTATCCGAGGTCCACCACCCCGGTCTGCCAGTCCAGAGGCACTGCCCTTGTCTACGCGATGCTGCAGATGCGTGTCAGCCAGGACAGCCCCACAGCATCCAGAGCCTTAAGGAACTCCGGGCGGATCTCATCCACCCCGGGGCCCGGCCACCGAGGAGCTTTTTAATTACCTCAACGACCTCTGCCCCAGAGATAGGTGAGTCCACCTCCAAGTCCCCAGACTCTGCGTGTCAGTGGGATTGAGGAGGTCTTCGAAGTACTCCCTCCACTGACCCAAAACGTCCCAAGTTGAGATCAGCAGCACCCCTTCCCCACTATAAACAGTGTCGATGTTGCACCGCTTACCCGCCGGATGATGGACCAGAATCGCCTCGAAGCCATCCAGAAGTCGTTTTCCATGGCCTCACCAAACTCCTCCCATACCCAAGTTTTTGCCTCAGCAACCGCCGAAGCCGCACCCCGCTTTGCCTGCCGGTACCTGCCAGTTGTCTCTGGAGTCCCACAGGCTAAAAAGGCCCGATAGGACTCCTCCTTCAGCTTGACGGCATCCCTCACCACTGGTGTCCACCAGCGGGTTCAGGGATTGCCGCTGCGACAGGCACCAACCAACTTACGGCCACAGCTCCGGTCAGCCGCCTCCACAATGGAGGCGCGGAACATGGCCCATTCCGACTCAATGTCCGCCACCTACCCCGGGACATGGGAATAGTTCTGCCTGAGGTAGGAGTTGAAACTGACAGGGGATTCCGCCAGACGTTCCCAGCAGACCCTCACTATACGCTTGGGCCTACCAGGCCTGACCGGCTTCCTCCCTCACCAGCGGAGCCAACCCACCACCAGGTAGTGATCAGTTGACAGTTCCACCCCTCTCTTCACCCGAGTGTCCAAGACATGCGGCTGCAAATCCAACGACACTTCTACAAAGTCAATCATCGAACTGCGGCCCAGGGTATCCTGGTGCTAAGTGCACATATGGACACCCTTATGCTTGAACATGGTGTTCATTATGGACAATCCATGATGAGCACAGAAGTCCAACAACAACAACATTGCTCGGGTTCAGATCGGGGGGGCATTTCTCCTAATCATGCCACTCCAGGTCTCATTGTCATTGCCCACGTGGGCATTGAAGTCCCCCAATAGAACAAGGGAGTCCCCGGGAGGAGCGCTTTCCAACACCCCCTCCAGGGACTCCAAAAAGGGTGGGTATTCTGAACTGCCATTTGGCGCATAAGCACAAACAACAGTCAGGACCCGTCCTCCCACCTGAAGGCGAAGGGAGGCTACCCTCTCATTCACTGCAGTAAACCCCAATGTACAGGTGCCCAGCCAGGGGGCAATAAGTATGCCCACCCCAGCTCGGCACCTCTCCCCATGAGCAACTCCAGAGTGGAAGAGGGTCCAACCCCCTTCGAGGAGACTAGTTCCAGAGCCCAAGCCATGCGTCGAGGTGAGCCCGACTATGTCTAGCCAGAACTTCCCAACCTCGCGCACCAGCTCAGGCTCCTTCCCCATCAGAGAGGTGACATTCCATGTCCCAAGAGCTAGTTTCTGCAGCCGAGGATCGGACCGCCAGGGTCCCTGCTTTTGGCCACTGCCCAGCTCACATGGCACCCGACCCCTATGGTCCCTCCCATGGGTGGTGAGCCCATTGGAGGGGGGACCCACGTGCCTTGTTCGGGCTGTGCCCGACCAGGACCCATGGGTATTGGCCTGGCCACCAGGCACTCGCCATCGAGCCCCACCCCCAAATCGTGGATCCATAATGTTTTTCTTCATAAGGAGTCTAACAAGCCGCACTTCGTCTGGTTCCTCAACCTGGACCTGTTTGCCTTGGGTGACCCTACCAGGGGCATAAAGCCCCAGGCAACTTAGCTCCTGGGATTATTGGAACACGCAATCCCCTCCACCACAATAAGGTGTCAGGCTCCAGGAGAGGCTCGCTGATGCAGTGCTGGCTTTTTTAAAATTATATCTTATTTGCCGCATAGTTTTGTGCATGCCTACTGAGAATAGAAATCTAAAGTCTTTCCTAACCTGTGTTGTTCTGTTCTTGTTGCTTTCCATTGCCTTAATGCAGTGTCTTTTTTTAACAGATATGGGATTTGGCAGATGTGGAACAGAAGGGTTGTTTGAATAAGCAGGTGGGTATGCCCTCTGTTTCCAGGCATATTGATCTCCAGGGGCCAGATATGAATGGCACAGATTCAATATGCTCTTGGGTCTCCCTCTCTGTCCTTGTCCCGCAGCAATTCTTCATTGCTCTGAGATTAGTGGCCTGTGCCCAGAATGGACTGGAGGTGATGCTCAGCAGTCTGAATGTGGCTGTACCCCCACCCAAGTTTGTGAGTGAGAGTTCATGCTGCTTGGTGTTCGGTGCTTGGCTGTAGGGAGGCTGAGGGGACTCCTCTTTAATGCCGGATCCTTCCTCCATTTGCCTGCAGCATGACACAAGCAGCCCGCTGCTGCCCTCTGGAGGCGTGTCTGTCGACTGCCCATGGGTGGTCAAGGTGAGAGCTCTCACTTATGCTAATGTAAACTTCCTGCTTAAAATTGCTCCCTTTTTATGTCTTCTGATAGCTACAAAAACTTGCTAGCAGACAGAACCCCAAATGCGTGACACTGCATGAAGTTGTTTAATGATCAACGTCCATTTCATTTCTGTTATGGGGTTCTTTCAGATTTCAGTGTAATATTATCATTTAAGTGTTTTCGTTTATCTTTATTATATTGAATTGATTTAATGGCATAATCAGACAGTTGCACAAGTTCTGTGACAAGATTTTGAAATTGTCAGTCTGTTTCACAGATTTTTGAGCCTTTGAGGAGTCTATTTGCGTTATATACTGGAACTCTAGCAAAGAAGGAACTCCCCCCCCCCCCCCCAATCTTCTCCCTTGGCTTACAGTAATCTGTTTCTCATAGTCCAAACTGGCCTTTTACCAGGTCGTTTAGATCCAATCGGAAGCATTAACTAACCCCAAATCGGCGTTTCCTACTTCTAGGCAGATGAGAAGCTGAAGTTTGATACCATCTTCGACAGCCTCGCTCCGGTAAATGGCATGCTGTCAGGGGACAAGGTTAAGCCTGTGCTGCTGAACTCCAAGCTTCCTGTGGACATCCTGGGCCGAGTAAGATGAGCTGTAGGCTTTGGTGCTGTGTCAGCGTTCGATAGTGCAGTTAAGCTGTCCTGATCAAGGAGAGTGCGATTTCTTACATTATGACCTCTCCTCTTTTTAGAGAGTGCCTCTCTGGGTTTCTCCCCTTTTAAATCATTGTCCTGGAGTTCAACATATAGCTGGGTCCTCTTTCAAGTGAAAAGCACAATCCTTGAGTTGTACATGTCTGTAGTCAGTTATCCACTTATAATGGCTAATTTCTGAGCATAGAGCCTCAGAAATAAGTCTGTGCAAGAATACACTGTATGGCCAAAAGTATATAGACCCAGCTTGCTGTTTGTAGCAGGAGATTGCATGCTAAATTATATACCTGTGTCACTACTGGGAGCCATGGGTGTGCATAGGTGGTCCTGGGCCCACCCAGATGGAAGTCAGGCCCACCCATTCAACGTTCAACGCGAGCAATACAGTGTGATAAAACAATTGTCTGACAGGTATGTGTGTGCGTGGTTAGATCAATTGAAGGTAATGTGGTATTCAGAGGCAAATATTTTTCCGTCTCTGTTCATTGGTCTTAGTAATGCCATCGGTCGTTGGTGTGATTTTTTTGTTGGCAAATAAATTATGGGACTTGCCCACCTTTTTAGTTTTATTTTTCTGTAATGTGGGGCAGCCAGTTGACCGTGGACCCCCAGAGGTTTTTTTTCTCCCTACTTGGGAGTTTTTGGTTCCTTTCATATGGCTTTCATTCTTTCATCTCTTTGTTGAATTTCTTGTCTAATATCTTCAATAACTATTATTACAGTCATATTGCCCAGCCCTAGCTGTCCATATATTTTTGGCCATGTAGTGCATTTCCAATATGGTGGAAGTTACTGCTAGACTGTGTCCACTAGGGGATGGTCTTGTTCTAGTTTTAAATGTACATAGCAGATTTATTTCTAATTACGTCTGTGTGTTATTTATTATAATGTGTGTTTAACACTGCTCATTGAGCAATGGCTGGCCATTAATAAAGAGCCAATAAGTAGTGTGGTAACTCATCCTATCTGTTCTTTATTGTTTTATAGGTCTGGGACTTAAGTGACATTGACAGGGATGGTATGCTGGACAGAGATGAGTTTTCAGTGGTGAGGCTGACTGAATGGATGACTTAATGTGGTACTGATATAATGCAAGCAAAAAGATGATTTCTACTGAAGCATTTTTTTTTCTTAATTTGTTATATAGTTTTTGTAGTTTTGTGTTGATGTCTAAAAGTAATCAAAGTATGAAGTATCTGTAATGAGAGTTCTCATTTTGGACACCTGATTTCAGTTTGAATATGGGTCTCTGATGCCCTGTATCCGTCTGTCTGTCCGTATCTGTCTGACTCTGCGCCTCTCTGTCTGTCTGTGTGTGCCATGCCCCCTCCTCTCTAGGCTATGTACCTTGTGTACCGCGCTTTAGAGAAGGAGACTGTGCCAATGTCGCTCCCCCCACAACTCGTACCTCCATCGAAGCGGAAGAAACCTGTCACGGCAGGCGTGGTGCCCCTGCTGCCTTCACCCCCCTCTCATAAAGAGAGCCGCTCCTCCCATTCCACAGCCAAAGCACTGGCTTCTCCCCCCGCGGTGCCGCAGGTGAGCCCCCCCCCATGTGTGCCCTTGGCAGGGATTGCTTCCCCGTTGACTGTTTGAGGTGTCAGGCTCCCGCTCCCATCGACCCTCAGTACTTCTGTACAGATGCCTTCAATTTTTTTCATGTCAGCCCCAGTGTCTTGTATGCCTCACGTACTTAGAAACCTCCTTATACAACCAGTGTGTGGTCGTTTCGAGTACATTACCCGCAAGCTCTTTATCAGACTGTGATGAATTATTAAATGTCCTCATCCTCCATCTCAGTGCCCTGGCTGTAGGTTTTTAGGCGCACGGTGAATTACAGTGCAGCCACTTTGATAGTAAATCAAATAACCGTACCTGGTGATTAACACTTGTGTAGTCCACAGCTTATCAGGCTTCACCGACTCTCTTCCCAGTGCCTGTGTAATGAGGTGCAGTGCTTTAATATGTAAAGTGATTGAATGTCATGTTTATAGAATGAATGGCTCTGATGTGCTCTTAAGCCCGGGAGTGTCACCATGGTCACGGGTCACCGTCAACCAAACCCGGCAAGGCAAAAATTCAGACCCTGGGTTTTATCCGGCAATTTTCGTGACCCTCTGTGTCACCCCCCCACCCCAACAGTGGGTGGTAACTCCCGGCGAGAAGACGAAGTACGACGAAATGTTCACCAAGACGGATGCTGACGTGGACGGGCTGGTGTCAGGCCCTGAGGTACGAGACATCTTCCTGAAGACTGGGCTGCCCTCTACCACCTTGGCCCGCATCTGGTAAGGCTCGAGGTCCGAAATGCCAGGCACTGACCTGCACGTGGCGACTGCCAGGGGACTCTGACACAAAAATAAATAGACAAAAAATAAAACACAAATAATTATATTCCTAGTGGGAATTAGTTTTCTATATGAGTCTTATTTATACTTTAACCACAATAAACATGGAATCAGTAGCAAACGGTAGCAGACCTTGTTCACCATTGTCACATTTAAGCTGAACACTTTTGACTATAAACATGACAGGGAACTAGAATAGCTGTAAAAACTGCAGTCAGGCATTCAGACTAGGAACACGCAGCTGCTTAGTTTGGGAGGCAGATGGCGCTGTGCCGATTTCTCTTACTTCAGCTTTCGGCTCTTGGGTCTGTTGTGAGTGTGGATGGCACATATGCGTGTAGGTAGTGCTGTGCCAGTGGTGCCGCTAGGCATGATGGGAAATAAGGCTGTCACCCCTGAGCGAGAGGCTGGAGTTATGAGGTTTTGATGTTAGCTGATGGGCTTAAAGTGCACATTTTAAAATTTGGCATGTGTGTTTTTAAGGTAGATTATTTTGTTATATTTTTGGGGTGGAGGGGTGTCTGGTCTCATGTCGGAGAATGTTGTTTTTCCTCTGTTTTGATTATTTGATTAATTATTGATTAATTGATTGATATTTAGGTTGTTAACTTTGAGTGTGGGGCGTGCTCTTCAGCGTGCTGCAGTGCCTCCCACCCCGAAATAATTTCACAGTGCATAGTTCCTTAGAAGTGTCCATTCTGCGTTTGGTCCAATCGGGCCGTCTGGTAATGGCTTGCATGAGCATGGTTGCGGGTAAAGGCTTGAAACCCAGCTCATGCCAGTCTGGGGACTTTCTCCAGGCACGTTACACGCCTCTGCATCTGTGTGTTTCCCAGGCAGCTCTGCGACATGAATAACATGGGGAAGCTTACCCGGGATCAGTTTGCCCTGGCTCTGCACCTGATCAACCAGAAGCTGGCCAAGGGGATCGAGCCGCCTCAGTCCCTCCTGCCAGAAATGATCCCGCCCTCAGACAGGATGACTGTCCGGCCAGTAAGAACATGCGTGTGCTCCCTTTACCTTCTCTCTTTGATTTTCTGGGAGAAAGTTACTGTGAGATCCGCTTCTGTCGCCTGTTCTGTTAGCGTCCACAGTGTCTTCTTGGCCTGAATGGTGTAGAGCAGCGTTTCCCAACCTGGTCCTCGGGAACACCCAGACAGTTCTTCCTCCCAGCTCCCTGCGATATAGTTCATTTTTGCATAAATGTCACTGGTATAGAGTATTTCCTTTTGATAGATTTACAATCACTTAAAGGCCCCAACATTTTGCTGAATGATTTGAAGGTAGTGAGAATGTGCAGTTTGGTGGAAGCTGTTGGCTTTATGCGGTTCTTCATCTCCTCCTAGTGGTGGGTGTAAGCACTGCTCCCTTTGTCCGTGTTCCCCTCATAGACCAACACCATGCCCAGCCAGGCTGCAGACTTCTCTGCCATCAAGGAGCTGGACTCCCTCAGCAACGAGATTGTCGACCTACAGCGGTAAGTGTCGGCCGCGTCCATGTTGTGCCGCAAGGGTCCTCCTCATTTGATTCATGAGCATAGGAAAGACATCTTACTTTTCTGGGGCTCTGTTTTACCTCGAAGCTTCTAAATAGCTTCTTTGAAACTTTTATTGCCCCCAGTGTCTTCTATTTATGTTTATCATTAAGTCTGATTCCTACAAATTTAACCAGCCAGATATGTGTCTGCAATCAGTTTGATGTATTGTATAATATCTAGAATTTTTTTTTTTTGCTGGACAGAGTACTGTTATCTGGAATATGAATATTTTTGACTGAATAAACACACACACACACACACATACATACATACATACATACACACCACACACAATTTTTGCTTCGAGCTGTCCATTGTTGCTGTGAGGACCCATTACACACGCGCGCACACACACACGCGCGCCCCCAAAGTACATAACAGGCTATACAGAGTCAGAGTGGGTGGCTCATGTACCTGGCCATGTGAGTGACTGTGTGTAGGTGGGCAAGGAGAAGAATAATAAGCTGGAAGGCTGACTAACCGATAGGGGCTGCCTGTCAGGGAGCCCAGGAAGGGGGCAGGGCCAGGGGCTCGGCAATCCTCCAATGAGAAGGAGTGAGGAAGCTGGGCGTCTCCAGGGCCGGCCTCTCCGCATAATGAATGCTGCCCCCTCATGGCTGGGGGAGAGGATGTTACCAAGGAGCCTCAGTTACACAAACAGACTTGTTAACACCTGCCTCCTGTTTCCCGAGTCACCCTGCGGCAGCAGTGTCAGGCCCAGGAAGCATCCTGAAGGGAGGAATCAGGTCTGACCTGCGTTCTGCACGTCCCTCTGCTGGAGAGGAAGGGTGGAGAGAGAGAAAGAGAGGGGGAGGGATAGAGGGAGGGGTGTGGGGCTGCCAAGTGCATGGGCCTTGGCAACGGCAGCGAGCGAGCGAGAGTGTGCTGGCGAGTGAGCGAGCGCCGCAGAGTTAGCATGGGGGACAGCGTGCTGCAAGGATGATGCGTGTGGTGAGGGATTGTTTAAAATCACCACGGCGACGGGAGCACTCCGGCCAGAGGTAAGCGGTGGCATTTCCGTTCCCTAGCCCACACTGAATCCCCAGATCGACTGCGAGATTTGCAGGGAAACGCTGACCTCATCCCGGCGGGGGGCTCATACATAAGGCTTGCCGGGGTCTCGCGACGTGGCCTCGGGCCTGACTGTCAGGCACAGCCGGCCGTCTCCACCTTTGCTCTCTCATCTGCTATGTTCCCCTCGTCTGAAGAGCTTGTTAAATCAGCATCGTGTTAATCAGGCTTCTAATCAGGCTTATTTTTCCTTTTCTGCCTTAGACTCGGGGATGTGGTATGTTACTGTATTGCTGGTGAACTACCAGCAGGGGAAATAAATCAGAGTAGCAGGATTAATGTTAACAAAGGCAAGGCTGTAATATAATGTTTATTAAAAAAAGTGGTCAGTGTGGGTGAGAGAGAGCGAGAGAGAGAGACTGTGATCCTCTCCAGGTGAAGCTGTCAGGTGGGTTATGATATTTTATATGTGTATCTACATATGCACACACAGCTTGTGTGAATGGGAGAGCAGTGAGGCAGTTGCACTGTAATCCATTCCGCACCTAGTTCTGCCTTGAGAGATTCATAATGTTATCATTACCAGTATGTGCTCCAAAGCAGGTATGTTGCTGTTGTTCTTTCTTGCTAAATATCCTTCAAGCAGCATGTTTTTTTTATTGTACATGAAAACAGAAAGTCCCTCCCCCCACCCACCAGTGCTGCAGTCCAGCCTTTTCCTCGGTGTCTTACTGTATTTTCAGTTCAGTGTTTCGTTTCTCTAAAATGTGCTATTTCGGTACCTTAATGTGGAAAGTGTTTCAGGTGGTTCAGGCATACCCTAATTTAACCATATGCTCGTTTGCTGGCTGTCTCAGAATCTAAAGTACAGGATTGCAAAGTTGTCAGTCAAAACTCCATTACAGTATTAAATAACACTGCTGTGGTGAACTATATAAAACATTGTATAGTTAGTTCCTTCCATAATTCAATTATTAATTCTGTCGGTTTTGATATTGAAAGCATTGCGTTTGTTCTGGTGAGGCACAATAAATCCTAGTTATAAAAACCCTATGGATATAAACGTGCCACTGTGCAGTTGTCTCGTTAATAACACTGTTACTCGTGATTGGCTTATTTCATTGGTCAGTCTGTATGAGTCCGGTGTGCCGTCCCCGCGCCCCGGTGATCTGCTCCATTGACGTGCTGTCATGCCTGCTATAAGCACATCACACCTGGCTGCTTCCCATTGCAGGGACTCAGCCTTCTCTCTAACCCTCTGACGCTTGGGTAATTAATTTCCATGCCGGCCCATTTCTAGTTGATAATTTCTTGATAATTAGTATACTTAATGTTTAATTACCTGTCTGGTCTAGGTACTGGCTGCTAATCTCTGGTTAAATGTGCTGCTGTTATGTAAGGATGACGCATCAGTCATTACATTTAAAGCGTTAATTGGATCTATGCGGATACATTGTTTCAATGTGAAGGCCTGGCTACCTGTCTTCCTGCATGCTGGTGTCGTCCTTCACTGGTGGCTATGCCTCGTCACCCCCCGGGTGCGGTGGGGGGGACAGGCTGCCTCCTTGCTGTCTTTGAACAAGCTGCACAAGGATCCTGTGCTGCCGAGAGGGGGTGGGGGGTGGTGAGGGAAGTGCGGCAGGATCGTGGGGGTGGGGCCACATGATACAGATCTCAATACACCCCCCCACCCTTGTGATGAGGCGGTCTGCACATGTGCAGTAGAGCACCACAGATCCGCACAGAGAGAGATTGAGGCTGTACAGGTTACCTGCGCTCGGCAGCTGGGATGGTACTGCAGGGAGAGGACCCGGGCTCCGGGGGGGCCGCCGGGGGGGGCACGGGCTGCTCGGCGCTCTCCTCCGCCATTAAATTCTCCTGCCTGTTTTGCTGGCACTCCAGGGAGAAGACAGCCGTGGAGCAGGAGATCAAGGAGAGGGAGGAGAGCATCAGACAGAGGAGCAGCGAGGTACAGGTATGAGCAGCCTGTCCCCTGTCGTGTGTGTGTGTGTGTGTGTGTGTGTGTGTGTGTGTGTGTGTGTGTGTGTGTGTGTGTGTGTGCGTGCGCGCGTGCGTGTATGCGGCGTGCTCCCTGCGTTAATGCGGGCTGTACCTGTGTGTTTATATCCCTGTACCTTCATTCTTCTCTCTATCCATCCCTCCCTGATTGATGAATCATTCATGAAGCCTCTGATTTAAAGCCGGTTCCCTCTGTGTATATCTGCCTGAACCGTGAAGTTTTCTAAAGTAGCTGTCTGTTGTGCCCCCAGTCCTGACGCCATCACTTTGGAGCTGTGCCATCGTGGAGCTTCTCTGTCTGAAACATGACGGCTCTGTTTGGTGCAGAAGCTGTGTGATGCTGTTTGCTTTGTTTGGTAGCTGTCGGCTTTCCATGTGATATATGTTGCATACCAGCCGTTAGTGTCCGCCTGTGGCGGTTCATTTCTGGATGTAAATGGAGTCGCTGCTGTGGTGAAGTGAAAAGCGTGAAGTGATTTTTGGGTAGGTTTCAGCTAATAGCTCTGGCCCATGTGGCGTTTCCTGCAGTCCTGCTTAAAGGTCAGTCCATTGACAGGAATCATATTACTCCCGTCTGAATCTTTCCAGTGTTCTGAGGAAACCTGACGGCTCATACAGTGTCTGAGCTGCTGTGGACAGGATGCTCTGTGCCCCACAAGCCCTGCATTCTCACACTCACCTGGCCTCAATCACCAGCCTGCCATGAGCACCATCCCTACAGCTGAAGCTTGCCTGTTAGATTAGTGTTTCCCAATCTAGTCCTCAGGGCCTGCAGACAGTCCACATTTTTGCTCCAGTCTGGTAGGGAGGTGGGAGGAAGCAAAAATGTGGAGCGTCTTGTGTGTGTCCAAGGACCAGGTTAGGAAACAGTGTTAAATAATTTAATATCATAAGGTGGTTATTTAATTGGGTAATATAATCAAACCGTTCTGTACATGAGATATTTTGTTCGTACCATTTTCTGAGTGCTTATTTTCATTGCTGATAAGACTACGGCCGTTCTGCACACCAAAAGTAAATAATCTTGATATGATTAAGAATATTACTTAAACTAATATCTCTATGCATTGCAGGCAAAGGTGGGCTAATAATTTCTTTTATGGAGCAGAAGTGTTTACAGTAGCATCCTAAACTGTGCACCTCATCTACTGTAATGTGGGAGCACAATTAAATCCCGTAGCAGCTGTGTCAGGCCTTTTAATGCAGCATCCTGATGGCAGGAAGCGGATCCATAAGTAACGTATGCCTGACTCTTGTGTGATTAGCATAATGTTATATATAATGTTATAATCTTATATAGTAAGATACTGCTGCCTATGGCACCGTAGCAGTTTGCGTGTCACTGACCTTTGGTCAAGTCATGGATTGCCAAAATCAGCTGCTATGAAAACACTAGCATCTACATAGTTTATTTTCAAAGTATTATTGTGTTTTTAATTCTTAATGAGTTGGCCTTTCATGGATGGATTTTTGTCAAGTTAAAGTGCATTTATAAATAACTTAGGTTTGACCATTAACCACACCTACATAATTTGGAGTAGAACTGAAGTATGTTGCTGTCTGTGTGCTGTGCTGTGCTCTGTCTCCTGTTTCTTTACCTGGTGACACTTCTTCCTCCCGATATTTTTAGATACTTACAGATAGTAGTCGAAGCATGAGATTAACGCCTCCCCCCTTTCATGCAGACCTGGACCCACCTGTCAGGCCCATATCAGGACTGACAAAGAGGACGTGGGAGGTTTAAGAGGGTCAGGCGTTGTCTAGCTGAGCCTGTGCGGCCCCCCTATACTCTGACTCATCTTAAGGTTTCATATAAAGTTTACGTCAATAGGGGGGCTTTCAGTAAGACGATGATGAAAGACTGATCCTACCAACAAAGAGCAATAAATAGCTTGGCTATTAATATCTCTCTCCTGAATAAAATGGCCTTTCCTGTGTTCACCCTTGGTAAATAAATATTCATGAGTGCTCCCGAGCCCCTGTTGACACACTTCAGCGCCCCACGGCAGTGCTGTTAACTGCAGTGACCGCTTACGTTCCGTTGGTTGATTAATTAGCCTTTTTTCTTTCCTCTCTTTAATGGATGTCTCCTTTAAGACAGCCTGGCTAATTGATTTCAGGGCTTACCCCCAGCTGTGGATATTTTTGTTATGAGAAATGATCACCGGCAGCGTTGATCAAGCTGACTTCAGCATGTTTTTTCTTATCACTGTGTGAGCACAAAGTAAAATATGCTGTGTGCCCTTTAATGTACACAAAAGACAGGAGGCATGGAGGAAGCCATGTCCCACATTTGTTATCCTCATAGGGGTACTGTTTCACTCATACATTTACTGACCCAGTCTAGCTTCGATCAGCTTTCCCAGAGGTTCTCTGTGACTTCGGCACCTCTGGCTAAACACGCTGCCTGTAATGCTCTATTCTGGTGGTATTTGTGGATGTTTGTCTGTCTCCCCAGACAG
Organism: Cyphomyrus plagiostoma; assembly: GCA_019775915.2. Classification (NCBI taxonomy): domain Eukaryota; kingdom Metazoa; phylum Chordata; class Actinopteri; order Osteoglossiformes; family Mormyridae; genus Cyphomyrus; species Cyphomyrus plagiostoma. The sequence goes on along the minus strand of JABFEA020000036.1, from coordinate 9,817,775 downwards.
ACGAAAGAGCAGGTCTCAGTTTTGCGAGTACTAAGATTTGTCAGTTTGTATTTTAATGAGCTTGAGGGCCTGATGGATGGACTTTCAGGCTTCTTGAATGGGCACCCCCACTATCCCCATGTTCATGGCTACTGTCGGGCCCTTAGGACCTGCAGGATGAGGTCCAGCGGGAGACCGGAGAACTGCAGCGGCTTCAGGCTCAGCGGCAGGAAGTCCAGGATGCCCTGGAAAAGCTGGATGCGCAAAAGGTGGCACTGGAGGAACAACTGGGCCAGATTCGGCAGCTGTGCATGGAAGAGAATGAGCTGGTAGGTCCCAGCAACCGGCCCGCATTGGGCGTCCAGTGGTGGAGTGATACCGTGTCACGATCTGACACTCTCTGAAAACCTGTCTGTTTCACCTCCATGCCAAGCATATTTGATCCTTCTGATGCTCTTTGACTGACTGACCTTACTCTCTCCTTTTGACTCCCCCTGCCAGATCTTGACACTGCAGACCCAGCATGCAGAGCAAGAGGAGAAGATTGGGGAGTACGAGGCGGAGCTGGGGCGTACGCAGGAGGAGCTGCGGAGGCTGCGGGATGAGGCAGCTCTCATGGAGCAGAAGGTGGAGTCGGCGCGGGCCAGGTTGAGTCCCCTGCAGGACTCTGTCAAAGACTCATACTCAGAGGTGTCACAGGTGGGGACCCTCTGCCTCCTTCACCATCTCCTCCTGCTCCTTACCATGTCCTGTGACTCCTACCCTGCTTGGCACCATAACAACAGAATAACAGAAACCCTCAGCTGTTTGGTGTGCCGTGAATAGCAATGCCTTCTAATCATTAATCATCAGCAAAGCTCCTTTCATTCAAAGTATTTTTCCGCACTTATTAACTGGAAATATTATCGATACTGAAAATGGTAGGAGACGGCAACAGATTAAGGGTCTAATTGTAACCATACTCTGTAGTATTCTATCCCTTCCGTAGTGTTAATAAAAGCTATGTATAAATGCATTAATCCACTGCTAGCACATTGCTTCTAGTGTGTCGCGCTGTGCTAGCATACATTTTACACGCTACAGTCTGAGTTTGCGTACCTGGCTGTTGACGCTCTTCTCTGCTCCAGGTCCAGCAGAAGCTCAGTGAGCTGCAGGAAGAGGAGAGTAGCACCATGGCCCAGATCAGCTGGAGGAAACACCTCCAGGACGAGCTGGTGCTGGTGAACGGGGCATCCGCCGTGGAACTGCAGCAACAGTCCGAGGAGGAGCCCACGGAGCTGCCTGAGCAGGAGCCCGAGGAAGAGTCGTCGTCCAGGAGTCCCGAGGAACAGGAACCCAAGTCCAATACCCCAGAAGGTTTCTATAACAACAGCGCTGCCTGGCCGCATCTCAGCATGGTGAGAGAGTCGGCATATGTGTTACTCTGCCTTTTCTGAGTGAAAAGCTTTATTATGGTTCCTTTAAATCAGAGCTAGATAAGATTTTAACAACTCTGAGCTATTAGTTAAGTTTTCCCCAAGCGAGCTTGATGGGCCGGATGGCCTCCTCTCGTTTGTATAGTTCCTATGTTCTTATTATGTCAGTTGCAGCTGTTAACCAACATCCTGTTGCTGTTAACAAATTGATTACTAGCTGTTTGGGTGTTCTGATCAGTGGTAAACTATATTTTGGTCTCTCACTCATTCAGGAAAGCTGTAATTCTAGCACTTTAGTTGAAATGGCAAGTGACATAACGAAGGAGTCGTCGTCACCCAATGAAGGCACCCTCAAGGTATGGATTGTATCCATGATAGACCTGCTAGTTCTGAGGCACAGCCTCTGATGTAATATCCTGTCTGCTGCAGAGTACAGGCTGCTGGCCAGTAATCTTAGTTCTACAAGTACACTCTGTCTACTTGTTAGCAGATGGATTCACCGGAGCCGGAGAAGAACCCCGATCCCCCCCAGCCCCCCACACAGGAAATTACCCAGGAAAACACTCCTCCTGCCAGCACGGGGCTCGACTTCTTCCAGGCAGACCCCTTCACTGACCGTAAGGCCCACCACTCCTATCCTCCTGCGTCCTGTATCTGGAATAGTGCCAATCTCAATGACTATTTTTGTCGTTGATCTTTGTAGATGATCCATTCAAGGATGACCCATTTGCAAGGGTCGATGTTTCTGGTAGGTACCTGCATTCACATAGATGTCAGGGATGCATGTTCTCAAAATATGTTACAGCATCATGGAAAAACAGAACGTACTAAACTGTATGTCTCATGTATGATTAGGTCTGCACCCGTTTGCAGTACTTTTTGTTGTGTACCCATAGATCCATTCGGAGGGGACCCCTTCAAGGGCACGGACCCCTTTGCTGCAGATGCCTTCTTCAAACAGCCTTCAGCTGATCATTTCACCTCCAGTGATCCCTTCGGTGGTGTTCCTGGGTCTTCGGAGCCCAGCTTGTTTGACAGTCCACCCAATGGCAAGGCCGTTCTCGACCCCTTTGGCTCCCAAGCTAACGACATGTCAGACGCAGATCCTTTCACCTCCCACGTCATCCATGCTGGTTTGGACCCCTTCACGGCCTCCCCGCCTGCTCGTGAACTTTCTATGGTCAGTCTTGGGATGAGCTGACAAACTCAATGAAGTTTTAAGAGAGCGTCTGTGTTCTATTTAGGAATGCGATTGACTGATGTGAGCACAGAGGACATACATAATATCTGGACATAAAAGGCTGCGTTCACACTGCCAGCCACACTGATCAATTCTGGATCGGATTTGTCTATCTTGATGGTTCACATTCATAAGTACAAGTGACCTGTATCTGACCGTAATGTGAACGCATCAGTCCTCCGAAACGTCACGCATGCACACATCGATACGTTTTTACACGGGTGAAAAGCTGGTTGTAATATTGGCACGTTATGCGGCCATGACGGCTGTGCTGATTCGAGTCTTTTACCTCTTTAAACTTTGACTTCGGGACTTTATTTTTCTTTGGTATTGTAGCCACGTTCGTGTCCGCGCTCTGCTATTTCTTTGGCAATTATTTCAAATACTACTCTATTATGATAGGTTCCTTCCAGTTTAGCTGGAACAGATTCATTTCCCAAATATCAATTAAATTCCCACCTTCTCTATCTGCCCACTGACTGATATCGCAGCTCTCCTCAATTTTTAAGTTTGGGAACCGAGGTACCACGATACATTGCTTTATTTTGGTCGGAGAAGTGTTAGCCTCTTGGGTGTATACAATTGTCCATCTACAGTAGCTTCACTTCTTTTTCTCTGTCTCCGTCTCTCAGAAGGACTTGCCAGCCTCGCTGAATGATCCTTTTGCCCCTGGCGGCACAGTGGTGAATGTAGAAGCAGACTCTGGTAGGACTGCAGAGCTACTCTGGGTAGCCAGGCACCCAACTGTATTGACATAGATTGCGCGAGTCTGTTGTTTTTTCTTTTTTTCTTTTTAACATCACGTCTGTCTCTGCCTCTCGCCGTTTCGTAGATCCCTTCGCTGCTGTGTTTGGCAACGACACATTCACAGGGGGCTTTGCAGACTTCAGTGCCCTTTCAAAGGTAACATGCTTCCCAGTCTGCGTTACCCTTAAAGGACGTGTGTGCTGCTTTGGGGTTGGACAACATTTACCCCCTACTCACCTCGCAGGCGAATGGGGACGACCCTTTCGGATCCTCCAGCACGTCCAGTCACAAGAACTTGTTCAAGGATGAGAGTCAGCCCAGTAGTCCTGAGGTCCCCCCCGCCCTGCCCCCCAAGACCGGGACCCCTACCAGGCCCCCTCCACCTCCTCCAGGTCACTTACATTTTATCTTAAGCTTAAATTGCATTAGTATTTTTTATTATTATTAAATCTTGACTCTTCACAGTCTTTAAGTCTTTCATAAAGTCTGTAATTGTTACATAGACCTTTAACTTATTACTTCCATAGTTTGTAAAATAATTGAGCTTGTTATTTAAGAATGTATGTCCTGTGGTGTGACGAATATGAGTCTCTGGATTTTCTGGAGTACGTTTGCTATTTATTTTTTTTCTTCAGTGTGCTTGCACCTTACAGTTGTATGTAAATGAGTCTGGTTTTACATTCGCATTTTAGTTCACAGAATAATGGGGAATTCAGTTAGAATCTGAAGTTTTACTTTTTGTACGCCAACTCATGCTAACGGATAACTTTTTGTACGCTAACGGATAACTCATTAGTTCTGCAACCCAGGCCCGTATACTTAGTTGGTGGTGGATAATACTCACTTAAAATGACATTTTTAGTCTTTACTGTTCCAGGAGAAAATGGCCTTTTTAAGTCCTGGAGCAACTGTGCTTCATGAATATTTATATAAGCCTACCTGAGTGACAGCTAGTGTCACTCAGTGCAACCTGTAAGCAGCCAGTTGCTGTAGTGAATGGGCATGGCTGGGTGTGGCTGCTTTCCTAGGTGCCCTGGGCATATTCTGTTCCATTTTATGCTCCCTCCTTAGCCTCCTCTAACCAACCAGTAAATGAACTGTTGGCAGTAAAAACGCTAGTAAAAAGGCTGCAGTGAGGTAGACCAGCCAAAGGCTGCATGCTCTGTGAGGGTACAGGCTGTGTGTTTGGCAGCCAGCTGTGGATGTAGTCAACTGTGTCAGTGCCCTTAATGCCCAGCCCTGCACTGGGCAGCTGCCGCTCCTGCAGTGGAGCATCATCTGTGTTAACACTGGGAACTGTTGCATCCTGCTTTCTCAAGCTTTGTCTTGTCTGTGTATGCAGGTAAGCGGTCCACGATTTCGCGATCGGAGTCCTCCGACTCGTTCCAGCGGAGAGTGCCCTTCGTCGCCCACAGCTCCGTGGACTTCTCCTCACTTCCCAGCAAGGTCAGCCAGGACCCCTTTGCGGAGTCCCTGCCTGCCCACCCTCCACGGGACCCTGAAAGATTTGCCAGCTTTGACAAAGTGAGCACTTCCCCTACGTCCTCCCCAACCCCCGAGACCCTGTAATATCGCGCCATCCCCAATTAACAGCAGTCTCAGTCACACCTCCAGACATAACCAAACTCAAAACACTGGAGTACTTTTTATTTTTTTATTATTATTTTTGTTTTTATTGACCAATCCGTGACTTTAAAGGTAAGCCCTCAACCTGTCACCTGTAGTCTACATTTCTTATGTTAAACACCATCTCTCTATCCCAGCCATATTTGCTGAAATATTTCAATGTCAAGCTTTTTCTCTGTACATATTTTGTAAACTTCATGTACATTTTTTTTTTGTGGAGTGGATGTATCACAGAATTTAGTTTTAATGGCTCCCATTTGGGGTGGGTTGGCATTTGAAGATGCTCAATGAGGTGTTCGTTACCTTTTTAAAAATGCAGATCAGCTTTAAATACCTCATGACAAATCTATCTATGGCTGTACCAAAAATCCACGTGTTGTACCAAAAAATAGGAATTGGAAACCAAAGTTTCCCTTGGAGGATTGTGCAAATCTTGAATCGTTCTCCAGGAAACCCCTCACTTCCTGGGAGGTTAGGTTGCTCACTTTGTTCCTGCTAAACCCTTCCTCCCCCTCGACCACCCAGGCACAGTGAAACATACTACCGGCTCACTGCATTGTGCACGTCCCGCACGCACCCCACGGTCCTGCACCCACTAACAGTGTCTGTGCACTCGTGCCTGTGTGTGTCACCTGTCCCCTCCGAGGTGCCTGCATTGGCCCTCGCTCTGGTGTCACTTCCCTTTGCATCCCATCACTGAACCTCATCACTTCTGTGCTCATCTTTAGAAAAACATTTTTTGCTCTTCAGAAGTTGGATGATTTCCCTTTGCCCTTGATTTTGTTTAATTGCCATGAAAACAATAAAGAATCAAACCTCCCTCATTCTTTGAAACTCGGTCTCTGTAATGCCTGTATATGTATGTATAGCAATATACACATATATACACACGGTTCATGTGTGTGTTTCTAGGTTTGTGACAGCATTGGTTGAAATTTAGGCTGGGAATAAATCAACTCATGACCTCCCATTCATAATTTAAAAGCCAAAGTAAGGATTTATCACATTTATTATTGAAACCAGTGAAACTGTCAGCTTTAGTATTTGTATAATCTATATATCGGGTGGGTCAGTGTGTTGATTTAATCTGGTCTGTGGTTGATCACCTCTGTTTAATCTCGCCTTCAACCATCTCTATGTAAATAACTGCATGTCCAGTGAGGCTGGTACTGACAGACTGGCGGTGTGTTCATGTAAAGATTAACGTTACACTCCGTTAAAATGTTGCATTTAAAATCCCTTAAATGTATATATGTATTTATATTTGTCATTGTAAGATGCAGCCAGCGATATATAAATAAACTAGAGATGAGATGAGGGTTAAAAGCTCAGCCAGACAGTGTCCTGGGCTTAGTATAGTGGTCTCTGATGTTGGTTCACCCCGCTTGACTGCATAAGTGTGTCCCTGCCAGCCTCGTCCCTCACTATCATCTGCAAGTTTCAGTGCCTCTAAACGGACTTTGCTGAAATAGCTTTCCTGGTCCTCCTCGCACGCCAACATCCCCTGCTCACAGATCAGGGCTCCAGTCCCGTGCTGTTGCCACCCCTCAGTGTACACATGGCCCTTATGCTGATCACCTTGAGCATCTTCATCGGAGGGAAACCATTTGTCACACGGTTTTTGTTTACTTCGACCGTGTCCAGAAGGCGCAAGTCATCCAGGACGGCATGACCTTGTGTACCACTGTTGAGATCTGAAGCGATCGTGATCAGCTCTGTCTTTAATCATGGTTGTGTGAATTGCCGTTTTTGTTATGTTCTGTCATGCGACCTGGATGCTTTAACTAAGAAACTGAAGGATTGTAATGTCATAATAGATGTGATGGTTAATTATGACATTGGAGGACAGCTGGAATAACCTTGCATGTTTCTTACAATACCCAGTGCTGCTTTATTTGTAATGTTTATATTGATACCTTCTGTCAAATCTGGAAATGAATATTTCCCCTGGAATCCCAAGGGAATCCAGAACACAAAATATAATAGTTATAGAGTGATGTAGCTGACCAGTCAGAATGCAGAGTGGTCATTCTAGTGGGTTATTGGGAGACAATTGCAAGGTGGTTTTACTGTGCGCCTCTCGAGTTTCGGGCCACGTGGCTGTGTTGCACATGCTCGGTGTGTATCGGGGTGATCTGACAGGGCTGTGGTGTGTGTGCGTGCGCCTGCCCGCGCACGCGTGTCTGTGTGTGGCGCAGTACCCCACGGAGGAGGACATGATAGAGTGGGCGAAGCGGGAGAGCGAGCGGGAGGAGAAGGAGCGCCTGGCACGGCTGACGCGGCAGGAGCAGGAGGACCTGGAGCTGGCCATCGCCCTCAGCAAGTCGGAGTTCTCCTGAGGCACACAAGGCCCCTTCTCAGGAACGCTTCCACCAGGGGAGGGGGTCCTTACAGCTGAACTGGGGGTGTCCGGCTCCATTTGCCTTCCACTTCCCAACGTCAACTACCAGCGTACCCTCCGCCTCATGGCGCTGTCACTGGTGGCTTGGGTTCCAGTGTGAAAGGGGGCATTAATGTAGTGTGGCAAAGCTTTTTAAGGGACTCATTCCTAACGTTACCTCAATTTCCTTGGTTGACTCCCGTCCCACCCCCCCGGGGGGGGGGGGGGGGGGGGGGGGGGGGGGGGGGGGGGGGGGGGGGGGGGGGGGGGGGGGGGGG
>JABFEA020000036.1:9795786-9810010 GCA_019775915.2 Cyphomyrus plagiostoma | reverse complement strand
TTTGTGGCAAATCTTTTTATGGGCCCAATTCCTAACGTTACCACAATTTCCTTGGTTTATTCCCGTCCCACACAAACCCCCCCCCCCCCCCCCTTATCACCAACTGCTCTGGTGTCTTTTGTCTCAACTGAGATCATACCTGCCTTGACTCCCGGCACTAATTTTAACTTTCATAGCCTTTCCGAGAAACTGCCATCCTTGAATTGACCTCAGCGGCTTCCTCTAGCCTTATAATAAGTGTGTTTAATGTGGATTAATGGCTACTTGAATAATATGTGCATGCCAGGTTTAGTCTGGTTTTAGCTCATATAGTTATTGAAAGAAGGGTAGTATGCTTCTCAGATTAATGACTACCTGGAGAATAGTAACGTCTTCTCCCAACTCGGTGACCAAATCTTGGATGCACTGAAATAGGTTTTTAATCGCAGCTCATTACTCATTTGCTCAGTGTCTCCTGTCGTGTTTGATGTGTTGGTATCACGGTGCGTGGCTTTTGGCAGAGGTGGGGTCGAGGGTCATGCGACCTGTGGTAATGGCACACTGCAGTCATGCATGACATTAAGTGACAGCTATAGGTTACACTCATGGCATGTGTAGGTAAATATAGGGTAGCATGGGGTCAGATGATTTTCCAAAGTCCACATGACCATTATCTTCAAAGAAATTAAACTCTGAGTTGGGGGTGGAGGGAGGGGGGAATAGGGTTGTACCAAAAATAGGTTTCATGTGTAAGTGATGCATTTTTATCTCTGTCATGTAACATATATGTAATATGGTGCTGCGGGACAGTTGAATGACGGCAGTTAGTAAGGGAGAGCTGTAATACAACTCTGATTTCCATATATGTCTTGTCCTGATGGAATGATTTCTCCTGGTGATATTGAGGCTGTAATATGGCACAGAACTGTAATTTCTGAGATGGATTTTGGACTAACCTTACTCTCCCTACCCTCCTTTTGCTTAACAATTTTCAGGATGGATTGTACGGGTTGCACAATCCAATTTTAAAATAGCATTAAGCTGATGGGCTGCTGCTGAAATAGCTTTTTCCCCTGTGCAAAAGGAGCCTAACGGCTTAATGATTTATTATAGGAGGTACCTCTGTCCTAATGCTGCAAAAGCATAATTATAACAGATGCTTAGCCTGAGGATCAAAAAGGTCTGAGAATTATAAATATTAAAGTTTCATCTCACTTTTAGGATGACTTTCGTGTTTCTTTGAAACTGAGACAGTTGCAATTCATCTTTAAAAATAACAGCATGCAGCCCCCTCACCTCACCTAAGATACAAGCCCAATGGTCTCATGGCACAGAATGTGAAACTATGGATTTTCTGTTTGAGGAGTATGGAGGTACAGGGCCTTACTGACAATAAGTTTTATCTGCAGGTGTCGTGTTTGAAATAACCCCCCCCCACCCCCTTGCCTTCCATTTTTAAGAATGATAGGAAATCTCCCTGTTAAAGCACCCAAAGAATTGCTTGTTTTAACACTGACTCACTACTGTGTGTGGCTGTTTATGAGGACAATGAATCTAATTTTTGTTTTCCAAATGTGTGCCTTCATGTTGGCTTCGAATGTAACTGATGTACCCCCTAAGCAAGTTATCAGTTGCCATTTTCAGGGTAAAAAGGGTGTTAATTCTGTACAAGTACTATATGTGATATTAGCCTCTCTGATCTCATAGGAATGATAATTAAACATTAGCATTGTATAAGTGCCATTCTTTGCAGTATAGTGACATGAGATTCTCTTCTCAATCAGTGCCATACAGATACCATCTGCCGTTGGGGTGTATGCAGGGAATATCTAATTTTGTTGCTTGTATTGTTGATGTTTTTCATAATGTTGTTGATCTGTGTGTCTGCCAGTGGGCTGGTTCTGTGGAAAATGGCTCCTTTCTGAGCCCCCAAGTGACTGAAGCGTACCTTGTCTTTCCCAGTAAGACTGCACTGCTGCCTCCTGAGATGTTAATGTGATTGATTGCACCCTCCCTTTACGCCCCTGGTCACCAAGCGCTTGTCGAAACCTAATGCGGGAACGTCAGCCTGGACAGCCACTCTGCTGACCCTGTTGTGGCCATGAAGACTCCGTAGTGAAGCGTGCCCATCCTTTGACAGTGAAGTTTCATGGGGAAATGAACAGCCAAGCATATTAACTGCTCTTATCTGACACTATTTTTCCCCCTGTGTATTTGGATTGCATAGAAGGATTTCAGTAGCTTAGAATATCATCTTATAGACTGGCTTCCTAAAAATCTCCAGTTCCTTCCTCCAAAGACATTCTGTCTGTGTAAATACACAGGGGCTCCGCTTTGTCCATTCCGGAACCTTTGCTCCTGCCGGCCTCCTCTGACCCCTTTCATTCATTTTGTATTTAAAGGTATCCCCTCCACCCTGCTCACCTATAACTTGTATAGACTTGTCACGCATTAAATTGGAACCACTGATGTATGTAAGCGACCTATATAGACTTTTTAAAACTGGCTAATTTTATTTTTTAACATCAGATACTTTTTCCCGTCATGGGGCTGATTGTTTAAAAATGCTGCATATAACATGTAATTAAAAACAGAGTATAATAAATGGGGAAAAAACTTGGGTGCTTTGTCATTTGATGATCAAATTGACAGTAAGTCATGGGTTATTCCTTAAACTCTGTTATTCACTTCTGTTCTGTTAGGTATACAAACTGGGATTAGTTATGGGACTTTCATTACGCATATAGGGTTAAATGTCATTTTCTAATACCTGCTTAAGCCTTCAGGTCTGCCTCGGCCTTTTGATTTCATGGGTCTGGTCTAACCTGGCTACCATGTGTCTCAGTTCTACAGTTTTTCATAAAATAGTGAATGGTGCAAGTTCATAGTTAGTCACATTTGCATATGATAAGGTCGCATGTTGCGTGTTACATTAACTGTAATCAGAACTATAACTCATTTTGGTAAGCACACAGTTACGACCATTTGAATCTGTATTCGGTAGGATTGGAAAGCTGACATTTTTTGCAGAAGTACATATGAAAACATACTTCTAAGGTTCACTTGCCTAAATTGTTCTACCAAGAAACAGGGGGATGCTGTTTTTGGGAAAAATATGCAATAAGACCGTTAGAATTTATGTGCAGGTCTCTGAGATGGCTTTGGGGTTATATATAAACCATGCTGAAAAGGGTGAGATGTTAATGGATTGCCTGTTATAATGATTAAAATGGCTGTTTTTTTTGTTGAATGGGCACGTGGTCAGTTTATAAGCCATAATAACACGGTACATTTATATTTTTATCATCTGCAAATTGAGAATCTGCCTCCTCCCAGTGCAGCATTACATTTTAAACTAAACTGCTTAGTCAACTACATTATGCAATAGTCAGCAGATACCGGTCACCAGTCTGCCTGCTCATGGGGGAGTCTGCGCAGGCAGAGAGGGAGTGGCTCTCAGAGACAGGGAGGTCTATATGAGCAGAGAGGGAGTGGTCCTCAGAGACAGGGAGGTCTGTAAAGTTGCAGACATGTACTAAGCATATGCCATAGTCTGGCCTAGCCCAACAAGAAAGGCACTGGTCCATCACATTTGCTTTGTTTTAAGGCAGACTGAAGAATTGCTGTGTGGCATTTGGAGCTAGCAGGAGAAGTGTCCAGTAATTTAGGGAATTAAGGAATTTGGTGGGGGTAGTTTAAAAAAAAAAAAAAAAATCACACACACATTTATATATATATGTGTGTGTGTGTATATATGTGTGTGTATATATATATATATATATGTATATATATATATATATATATGTATATGTATGTATGTATGTATGTATGTATGTATGTGCACACATCCTTTGCAGCTGTAACAGCCTCAACTCTTCTGGGAAGGCTGTCCACAAGGTGTAGGAGTGTGTTTATGGGAGGCACTGATTTTGGATGAGAAGGTCTGGCTCACTGTCTCCACTCTAATTCATCCAAAAGATGTTCTATTGGGTTGAGGTCAGGGCTCTGTGCAGGCCAGTCAAGTTCCTCCACACCAGACTCGCTCATCCATGTCCTTATGGACCTTTCTTTGTGCACTGGTGCACAGTCATGTTGGTACAGGAAGGGGCCATCCCATCCCCAAACTGTTCCCACAAAGTTGAGAACATGAAAGTGTCCAAAATGGCTTTGAATGCTGCAGCATTAAGAGTTCCTTTCCTGGAACTAAGGGACCAAGCCCAACCCCTGAAAAACACCCCCACACCATAATCCCCCCTCCACCAAACAATACACATGGCACAATGCAGTGAGGAAAGTACCGTTCTCCTGACAACCACCAAACCCAGACTTGCCCATTGGACTGCCAGACAGAGAAGCGCAATTCGTCACTCTGTGATTTTACGTGGCCTACCACTTCGTGGCTGAGTTGTTGTTGTTCCCAATTGCTTCCACTTTGTTATAATACCATTAAGACTTGACTGTGGAATATTTAGTAGAGAGGAAATTTCACTAATAGGATGTCACCTGTGCTATAAGTCTATCACGGTACAATGCTTGAATTCACTGAACTCCTGAGAGTGGCCCATCCTTTCGCAAATGTTTGCATGCCTAAGTCCTTGATTTTATACACCTGTGGCTATGGAAGTGATCGGAACACCTGATTTCAATGATTTGGAGGGGTGTCCACCTTTGGCAATATAGTGTATGTCACAGGTGTTACCTTCCTCACAACCATGCATGAAAACGTGCAGTGAATCAGTATTTACTGCTGATCTTCAGCCAAACAGAATGGTCCAATTATTACCTTGTTCTCAAAACGGGCCCACATAAGTAGTTCTAAGACAAGTATAGCTTCGTGACTCATGCTAGTTGGTTTATTACCTTTATTTATTTAAACTATTGACTGACACAGTTACCTCACCCTCCGTTGTCACATTGCTACAAATCGGACCCATTCACTGTTGAGTGGGACCTCAAGCATTAGGTCAGAGTGAGCTGACATCCCATGTAGGGTGTACATCAGCCTTGTACCGATGCTGCCTGGGAGAGACTCCAGGCACCTGCGTGACCCTGACCAGGTCAAGCAGGGTCTAGTCTTCAAAGACTAAAGTCCTGCATGTGTTCTTTTTTTAAGACCCGAGATTTAGAAAAGGAGGCTTAATGAGAAATCAGTTCAATAAAGCACAAACGACCCATTAAGCAGCATACTTTATAAAACTTTTTTGGGCCCTTACGTAACTGATTGATTAAAAAATTACCCAGGTCCAATCTGTCACACTAGCACAAGGATCATGTGCGATTACAATGTGTCTGCGTTTTCATCATATCTGATTTTGCCTCAATCTCTGCAAGAAGTAAGCAGACACATAGACCTATGGCAGCCCGACAGACATTTTCACTGCACAAGCCTGGCAGTCGCTGATCGTGAATTACAGTACCACGGTTCGTCTAATGGTTTACACACAGAAACATTCGATGGAGCTTTTGGCGCCAGGCATTTCATCCGTGTTAGACATACCTTTAAAAGGCTTAGCAGGCTGATTAAGACTAATTTATTGAGATTTACTATTTAAACGATCGGCCTGAAATGTAATTCCTTGCGAGATTAATGTAAAAGTCGATCATAAACGTGTAATTTTCTAATGTTTGGTTTACGCAGATGGGTGTTAAATATAATTATTGTATTGATTTTGAATTGGTTTAATCGTTCAGTAAAAAAAAACATAAAAGGAACTTCATTAAATAATTTAACAACCTGTTAAATCAGTCCAACCACATTAATCGCTTGTATTTATTAGTATTTTGTTTTGTGTCTGCTGATCGATAATTTCATTTTTTGAATAAAGTATGTCATTTAATAATATGCTTAGGAACCGAATCATCCTGACGTGTAGTTCGTGTTCATTTTCCCTTTTGCTCAGTAGGTGCGCAAAAGGATGTTTTTGATATCAGCATTACACTGAAGGGACGATCATCCACGTACCTTTTAAGCAAAACAGCATCTCTGGGAGGAAAATGGCATGACATGACCATCATTTATGTGCATTAAATTACATCACCACTTACTTTAAAAACCTTGATGATGTACAGGAATGAAATACAGGCGAATTGTTCCCCTCACTCATGTCCGCAGAGCTCTAACTATATTTCACTCAACAAACGCAGCGCCTGTTATTCATTTATAAATTCATATACATCATTCATCTGCTTCCGTTGATACGTTGCCGGCCCGGTGTTTTATATTTATTTATGTCGCTGCTTGGCTGGGCTCCCTGGGTCAGTGCCAGGGCTGCCGGTGCATTGCCCGATCGTTAAGAGGACTGCAGTGTGCAGCGTGATCGTGATGATGAGATCCGCGAGGGGGCGTCACTGAGCAGGAGGGTGAAGGGCGATGTGTGTGTCCGTAAGTGCTTGTGCGTGTGTCTCAATGAAAAGGCTGGGAGCGAAAGGCACACAGAGGAGGTTAGTCCAGGAAGTGTATGATAGTCATCCCTTTCTGATTACGGCTGCGTTTTTCTCGTGTTCCCCCACCGCCCTCCCCGCCTACCGCCGCTGCACGATCTCAAGGGCCGAAACCACCTTGTGAATTTCCAGCACTTTTCCTCATTTCTGGATCAAACTGCCAGATGAAAATGTCAGGGGAAGCCGGAGCGCTGCCGAACGGGTAAGATGAGCAGGGGCGCTTCTGTGCGGGACCCGCTCTGGCGTCTTTGCTGTTGCTTGTCCCTCTATACACGACGTCGGCTCTGATTCTGCATCGCTGCACTTTTCACATGCGTTGTTGGCCAGCTGTTTTATCGCAGTGCTTTTTTTGGCAGCGATCGTGGGTGATGCAGCCAATTATTTTCGTAATCTGTTGCATAACACAATTTAATAAACTAATTGGCTGAAAACTGCATCTTGTACTCGGCTGTCTGTGATGGGCATCTCTCTTCATCTGTTACCGTTCGATTACTGCACCCGTATAATACGCCTCGTGGTTTTATTTTCAGTAAAGCATTTTTACTGAATTCCAGAAAGATCAGTTTTCATAGTTTTCGTTTTACATGAAGGTACAGGAAAGAGATTGCACAACTCTTTCGACTGGTATACTATTGTGAATATGTAAATGTGTTTGTTGTCCTATTATATATGCTACTGTATCTCTGGACAAAAGTACAACAAAATACAGGCCCAAAAAAGTAGCCCTCTAGTTTTTCACCAGGTATTTTCTGCAATAATGTCTCCATTTTCTGTCATCCTGGCTGTTAGCATTTGCAGTTAAATAATCCATCAATCCCGTCCCACCTTCTTACAACGTAATGCATTTTAGGATAGTATCTATTACTGAGTACAGTACATTCAGAATAAAGTCGTGGTCACTGTAACTCGTCTGGTTTGAGGATGAGACAGCACACTTATGTAAATACACAGCATATTAGCAGAGGGGACTCTAAAATAACATTTCCCTAGGCCACTGTGGATTAGGTGTTGCAAGGAATGCACAAGCCTCCTGAGCCTAACGCCAACAGCGTCTGAAGCTTCCCAAAGACATCTGGCAACACCAATGCCATCACATAAATGCTGTGTGGATGATCAATATGTCCTCAGACATTTAAAGTTGCAGCAAATAATTACAACCTCAGTATGTCCTGTACTGTGTTTATACTGAGAGTTCTGGATTAGATTGTTCATATTTGGAATCTTGGATGACTGGATAGCTATGGTTAGATGTGCTTAAGACAAACAATAGTGTATCACAGTGCGGGTTTCCTCATTGGGGTGCAGGCCTTTGAGTGGGCCTGTGTCAAAGCAGGGCATATGATCTCTCAGACTGCTGGTCAGCCGGTCCTTCAGCCCCGAGAGAGCGTCTACTCAACTGAGCGTCTACTGAAGTGGACCAAGCCGAAAATGCAGCTCTGTGTGTAGATGTAGAGGGAAATGTCGATGTGTCATGCTTTTGACATTATATTCCACCTTGGAATCGGGGTCTGGAGAATGACACAGGATGCTTGGTCAGGATGATGTAAAAAAGGATCAGTTTTGAAAAAAAAAAACAAAAATTTATTTTGCCCATTATGCTCAGTCTTGCTGCATTGTGAGATGCATGCATTACCGCCCATATTTGGGTAAAATACAGGAGTCTTGGTATTCATACAGTGCAGCCTGGTAGCCAATGAATTTCTTGGAAAGTGGCATTTTTTTTGTAACTGCACATGTCCCCACGGTGTTTTATATGATGGGATCATTATATGCGCATGCGCGGCTGTCCCACCGTGGAGGCCAGCTTTGCTCTGTGCCGTCTTACTTGATTCATGTCTTGGCTGATGTTAGTTTTACAAATATCTTGTAGACAAAATGGTAACTATTTGATGAAGTATATTCAGGTACATTCAATGCAAATAGCTACTTCACTGTTTGTGAATATTGGAGATATCACTGTGTATTTTTCTAATGTATTTTAGGAAGAGTATGTGCTATCAACCTGAAATGTGCTTGACTGTTTTATGAAATTTATGTGGATTAATATAATAGCGGTCACGTCCTGCCTGGTGTGTCCGCCTGACCCTGTTGTCTCCTCCCCACCCTGACCCTGATGAGTCATGCTTGTTGCTTGTTACCTCTCGTTAGTCCTTTTATTTAATGACTGTTTGTCTCATCAGCCCCAGTCCAGTAATCGACGTCGAACCATCTTTATGGTCATGTCCCTCCTTCTTCCACTCCTCCCAATTTTGATCCCTTTGCGATCCGATTTATTTCCAGTCCCTGTTCATTAAGTTCAGTAACTCCATTTTGTTCTATGCCTGCCCTCGAGTTCTTCATCCCTCAAGTTGTGACAATAGCTGTAAGAATTGTTCAAATATTACTTTGTTTTCTGACCTGATAGATTATCAAGAACTGAATAAAAATTATAGCGTTTTGTGATTCTGTGTAAATTCTTCTACATATAGATTAATTGTGAGGAAAAATACCTAATTTCAGACATGCATTCTGCAGCCTTTAACTGCAAAATATTTGCAATTGCATTAAGAATAAAATTATACTGATCCTTTCCATATAATGACCACGTATCAAAGTTTTTTCTTTTTTTTGTGCATAGAGATTGAAATACCTAGAGGTGGTAAGTGGCGGATGAGGAGAGAAGCTGATGGGCTGACAGACGCCTGACATCATGGTTGCCTGGCCTTCACTAGCCAGGACTTTCTCAGGCTCCTGTTTGAGGCACAGTCCCTCTGTCCTCTTTGTACAGGCACGCCTGCCCGGCCGATGCTTCAGCAGATTTCTGAGTTTTTACTCTGGTTTTTGGGAACAGAGATGGGCTATTTCAGGGATCCTCTCTTACCAATGGTCTAATTTAAAGGGCCGTAGCAAAGAGTAACTGCTTTTCACATTTTTGAAAGCATCCTGATGTCGGCTGGATTAAGTGTATGGAAAGACATCCACACTCTATATGTATCTGTATTTTGGCATAAAGATGTTGTCTGTGGGGGCTCGATTGGTGTTCTCTGGGTTGGCTGAGACAGAGCAGGACAATGGGATCCCAGATGTTCTCCCACAGGTGAGGGTCTGGATGTGGATGTGCTGATTGCCACTGTGGGTCCTGTCAATGGCTGCGAAATCGGAGTGGTTATTGTTTGTCTCTCCTGCGTGCTCATGTTGGAGGGGCTACTGAACACACAGTGACTGTACACCCTTGATAATAAGGTGGAATCCAGTTGGTCGGTGCAGACAGCAAGCCGCTTGTTTATGAAGGGAAAGGCAGTGTAAGGGGTTTGGGTGTGTCTGTGTCATCACGGTGACTGACCTCTGACTCTGCCCCCATCAGGCCTCTCAAGTCAGAGCTATCTGTGGCCTTGGATGATTGCATGGTAGCTCTGGACCTTTTTCTGCGGAACGACTTCGAGGGGGCACTGTCTCGTCTGCAGAGCCGGTAAGGTGCCTGTCAGGGACTGTCCCAGGGAGGTGGGATGAAGTGCTTCTCCCCACATCACTATAGGTGTTTTTTTAATATGCCTGCTAGAGCGTTGTTGTGTTCTTTCATACCCATTTGACATCATCTTCCATTCTTGAAATAAAGTCCCAATACTCAAGAACAGATGTACGATAAAGACGTACGGTAAAAATCCCTGGATGTCATTCTTGCCCCACCCCAAATATAAAGAATCGGTTGCTTCCTTGCTAACGAGAACAATCCCATGATTCATTGTGTTCTAAGTTCTTGGGAGGCAAGTTAGCAAGAACGCTCCTGCCAAGACCACAAGTACGTTCTCTGCGTTCTAGGTATTAATAAACAGCCCACACTCCCTCGGTCCTGCTTTCTTTCATTTCCCCCCACACTCCTTTTCTTTTTGTCTTTCTTTTCCACACCCACCCTCTGCATTCTTCCTCCTCGAGGAAGAATACCTACAGTTTCTCTCTTAAATGACTGTCTAGGTCCAGAGAGAGCAGACTCTGCTCTGCCGGCCTGTATTGCCGAGTGAATGAAATTAGAGCAATATTCACATCATGGTGGGGGGCAGGATTCATCTCCCCAAAGCTATCATCAGCTCCCCCAGCTCTAGGCTTTCCATGGGGGTGCACCCACGCTATTTAATAATGTATAGCTGTGCTTAGCAGCTGTGCTTAGCAATGTGATCACCCCGATCACCGCTGGACACCAAGTACCGCCACCATATTCCACCCGGCGTCGGAGGAAAGGAAAGATGCAATGTGTCCCTTATTACCCCTCTTCATGGCTGACCTCCTCCTCGCCGCCTTTCGGGGTCATGGAGGTGTTGGCGTGGCGACTCAGCAGGCGAGGGGCTCCTTTTCCTGCTCTTCCTTCATCGTCATGGTCACCTGATGTAGCCCCTCACGCCACAAGCTGGCCACTGCACTGCCATTGTGCTGGGACCCGGAGGCCACCGGTGCCGCTCATCATGCCCCCTAATAGTTATGAATGGCTCATACTGCTCCTTGCTCAGAGGGAAATCTTGCAGAGGCCTTTATTAGATTTGGTGGTTTGCCTAGTGTGGACCTCAGGGCTGTCACAGCTCCCAGGCTCCCAGACAGACAACAGTCAGCACAGGCATCCCTGCTATTTCTGCCTGGAATATCCTGCTCGGTCACACAAGGGACTGAACGGTTCTTTTTTCCTCTCAGCCAATCTCCTAGACCAGCCGGCACCGTGTTTAATAAAGCCCTCAAAAAGAATCTTTTAAAATTCACTGCTAGTGATTGCAGATTCAGACAACAAATTTGGCAACAAGAAATTGTACCATAAGTTGATCCACAATAAACAAACAAACAAAAAAGATCTCCAAGATATTGGTGAAGTTCTTCTGTGCATATGTATTTAATACAGTTTTCCTGTACTTCATGAAGTACAATGTTCCAGAACCTGTAGAACTCCTTCTTACTCTTAACCATTTCTGTACTTACTATACTAATGAGCTCCTCCAAGTCTCTGCTGCGTCTCTATTTGCAGAAACACCTCTACCTACTTCTAGTAATGAGTTTGCCACTGGACACTGTTCTTTTGGATAGTTGATTTTACCCAACATTCCTGCCATGAGACCCAGAAGTCCCTGGCTGTGGGTTTGGCTGTGAGGGTGGGTCACACATACCAAACACTCTGTCTCAGCAGAAAGTACACTTATTGAAGCAATCACTGTTTTGAGGAAAAAATGTACTAGAACAAGTACATATGGAATGTTGGTCATGTTCAGAGTGACTTGTGACAAAGTGATGGTAAAATGCTGCTTTTTGTTTTGTTTAGAATGAAAGACAGCATGTACCACGCCCTCACGTATGCTACTATCCTCGAGATGCAGGCATTGATGACCTTTGACCCCGCAGACATAATGGCAGCTGGAAACACCATGAAAGATGCACAGGCGGTTTGCCAGCGGTATGTTTCTGCCCAGAGCATTTTGTCAGATGTAGGCTAAGCCTGCTCTCCAGGGCAATCGATGTCTCCATGCCACCTGTGTAGAAAGAGGGGGGTGGTAAACCCCAGAAGGCAGTGAGCGGTGAGGGCTGGGTGTGAAGGGGTGGATCATGTGGGAGGAATCATGTGGGAGGAATCATGGGAGGGGTCACATGGGAGAAATCATATGGGAGGGGTCACATGGGAGGAATCATGTGGGAGGGGTCATGAGAGGAGTGCCTTTTTAAATTAATTTCCTTTATTATTTATTTCGCTCTCCTCCCAACATCAGCCTCGACTACATTTGTTTTCATCAAATGTCTCTGATTTCCTGTGGGGAAAAAAACACTTTCGCAGCTGAAAAGTGACCTGAGTAAATGAGTCTCCATCCCTGTGATGCCTGAATGAACTGAGGTGTTCAGAAATTCAGACTTGGTGTAGTTTACTTCAGGTGCCGTGTTGGTGTTTTATTTTATTTTTACTTTGTGCTTACAGGACACTTTATGATATCACTGTTAGAAAGAGGCTGGCATTTGCTACACAGCGAGATGTTCCTAGATCAGCATATTCCTATAAAAAGCTTGACTACATCCCCCAGCAGAGGTAGCCACACTCACGTTTCATGCAGTATGACTAGATAGCTTTTCTGAAGGATAAAAACAGTCCGTCCAACATTCTATTTTAACCAGAGATGGATAGTTCAAGTCTAGGAAGTAAAAATCCAAACCAAGATTTTGTTTCTACCAACCAGTTGAGTACTTTGTGACTGAGACTGTGACTCTTTATACTCACTTGGCTGGCTGAAAGAAATTCTTGGTCTGGATTTTTAGTTTCTGGACCTGAACTATCCACCCCTGATTTTAACTGTTTGGTACAAGTGGGCAGATTCTCTTTGTTCTTTTGTAGAACCATGTCAGAGTCAGGTATTTAAATTTATTTTTTGTAAATATTAAAGCTTTGATTTTAGTCAGAATCAGAATAGGCCAATAAAAACTGAATCTTGCATGTTCACACAGAAGCTTGTAAATTCACTGCTCGGCTGTTCTCAGTGTCGCACTTCTGTGCGCCTTCCAGATATCGGAGGAAGTCCTCCTTCAACAGCATGGGCAGTAGAAACTTCACAGAAGGTCAGTGCTCCTGGGATTTCACGGAGGGTCGCTCCTTCACTATGCTTTTCTGTAGTTTTGCACTTGGTCAGTTATAATTTGAGAACATTCATCTTGTTTGTGGGCCTGTTATACAGCGTCCAGCTGATGTAGTAATTTGAGAGTCACTGGAGATAATTTTGCTGTGATTTTCACCTCAGAGGAACTCCATGCCGAATTGTGCTATGCAGAGTGTCTCCTGCAGAGGGCAGCACTGACTTTCCTTCAGGTATAACAGCTCTGGCAGCCACTGTATGGTTCTGGCACCCAGCGCCTCTTCCCATGCAGCACATTTTATCCAGTATACATAAATCCATCCTGTTTGTTCACATCGTATGGCATTTCTCACTCTCCTTTTTAACAGGACGAAAACATGATTAGTTTCATTAAAGGAGGAATTAAAGTGAGGAACAGCTACCAGACATACAAGTAAGCATTTGTGGCACCATTATGAATGAACAGGGAAGCCTGTGTCTCCCATCTCAGCATTCCCCGGAGATTTAACAGGTCCCTCTTGTATTTTTTAGGGAGCTGCATACGGTTCTCTTGTCATCCAGCTACATTCAAGGGGAAAATCATAATCATTTTGAAGGAGGAGTTAACCTTGGAATAGGAGCTTTCAATCTAGTGAGAATGCCGTTCCACCCCATTGTGTTTCCATAAAGAATATTACTACGCAATTAGTCAACATGTGATCCATCTAAATGAAGCCGGCGGGCTGGTAAAGAACCTACTCAGTACCATGAATGATCCACACTTTCTGCGTGACACATTGTAATAGGTGGGGCCAGCCTAAGTGATTAAGTGATACACGAGACATCCACAGGATGCCAGGACACACCATGACATTGCGAGGGAACACTCAGCCCTAGACAAAAAGGTTTATTATTCTATTTGCATAATGATACAATATACAGTTGTGCTTAAAAGTTTACATACCCTGGCAGAATTAGTGATATTTTGGCCATTTTTCAGAGAATATGAACGATAACACAATAACCTTTCCTTCACTCGTGGTTAGTGGTTGGGTGAAGCCATTTATTAGGTGTTTGCCTTGTTTGCATCATAATGACAACAGAAAATACTCAAATGACCCTGATCAAAAGTTTACATACCCTAGTTCTCAATACCTTGTATTGCCACCTTTAGCATCAATAACAGCTTGAAGTCTTTTGTGATAAAGTGTCTCATCCACAACTATCTTCTCAGATGGTAAAGCTGCCCATTCTTCTTG
>JABFEA020000036.1:9772525-9795686 GCA_019775915.2 Cyphomyrus plagiostoma | reverse complement strand
TTTGGTCTCATCACTCCAAATAACTTTGTTCCAGAAGTTTTGAGGCTTGTCTCGGTGCTGTTTGGCATATTGTAAGCAGGCTTTTTTGTGGCATTGGGGCAGTAATGGCTTTCTTCTGGCCACTCGACCATGCAGCCCATTTTTGTTCACAAGCCTTCTTATTGTGCATCTTGATACATCCACACCACTTTTTTTCAGAGACGCCTGTATGTCAACTGAAGTTATTTGTGGGTTTTTCTTTGCATCACCAACAATTTTCCTGGCAGTTGTGGCTGAAATTTTTGTTGGTCTATCTGGCCGTGGTTTGGTTTCAACAGAATCCCTCATTTTTCACTTCTTAATTAGGGTCTGAACACTGCTGACTGGCATTCTTAATTGCTTGGAAATCTTTTTATATCCTTTTCCTGTTTTATGAAGTTCAACAATCTTCTCCCGCAGATCCTTTGATAATTTTTTTGCTTTCTTCATGGCTCGGAATCCAACAAACATCAGTGCAACACTGGATGAATCATGTCAGGAGCCTAGAAACTCACTGACTTTTTATACACACCCACTAATTACAAGCAAACAGGACACAGGTGAGGATGGTTACCTTTAGTAGCCATTTACACGTGTCTGTGTCAACCTGTGTCTATGTTATCATGCCAAACTTTCCAGGGTATGTAAACTTTTGATCAGGGTCATTTGGGTATTTTATATTGTCATTATGATGTAAGCAAGGCAAACACAATTGTTTGATAATAAATGGCTTCACCCAACCACTAACCATGTGTTATCATTCATATTCTCTAAAAAATGGCCAAAATATCACAAATTCTGCCAGGGTATGTAAACTTTTGAGCATTTCCATATACAAGAACACTAAACAATAAACCAAAGAGTTTCTAATAGGGGAACTATCAAAGGTGAAGTAAAGATAGTTGAAAGTTGTGTGGAATTCTGTAATATTCTTACCAAAAAGTTTTGACTCCAATATGCTGCTGCTGCTGATGATGATGATGATGACTGTCCAGACGTAACTGAGGAGCCCAGCCACACAATACAAGCAACCAGTTTGCTAACAACAGAAATGCAAGATCAAACAAGAATCACTAAGTGGATCCACCAGTCTTGCAAGAAACTCTCTCCCAAAAACTTTCCTCCCTGCCACCACCCACATTATTGTTAAACCCCTGGTACCACCCTCTGTCACCTGAGGTGTGTGTGTAGCTCACTACGTATAAAGATACAATGTCAAATTCTTTATCGTTCCCTGAGTATCATCTTTGCCTGTTTCTGTATTAAGAAGTTATAATGAAGCAAAGTAATATGCAACAGATTAGCCTCACTGTCATCTTGTGCTGGATAATGTTTGGTTGGATGCACATTAATAGTTATTTATGTACATATTTAAAAAGAGATGAGGGAGGGTGTCCACTTGTAAAACCTCTAACTATTCAGAGGTTTATCCAGTCTCAGTGCTCAGATTTTGGAAAACCCTTAGCAGCCTCTACCGAAGCTGTTTCCTTCCAGTATCTCTGCTGTCTTGCCAGCGTCCATCTTCTCTCCTCAGATGTTGTCTATGCTGCCAACACGGATCCTCAGGATGCTGGAGTTCGTGGGCTTCTCCGGCAACAAAGTGAGCCCCCCGCGGCATCCTGGGAGTCTGGCTGGGGCTCCGGGTCAGCTGTGTGTGTGTGGTTCCGTGGATTGAAACTGATCTCTGTCTCTGCTGTGTTTCTGCAGGAGTTTGGGCTGCATCAGCTGCAGGACGGCTCTTCCACACACACGTTACGGGCCTTTCTGTGTAACATGCTGCTGATCTGCTACCATACCTTCATGAGCTTCATCCTGGGTGAGGAACACATGACTCTCCCCTAAGTAGCCCAAAGTTACCACACTCTTCCACTTCTGCTGGATTGGTTACGGGAGAAAGTTTCAAGTTTTTATTGTCACATATTTTGAGGATCACAGGGGAAGGTGCATTGGGGGACAATAAGACAGACAGCAGTGCGATGAAGGGCAAACAAACAATAGTGCAACAATAGGAATTTCACCAGGCTGTTATGCTTAGGAGTAGTGTGTGAGTCTGTGAACAGAATGTCGCTGGTTAGAGGCCTGGCCGCAGCAGAATGGTCACATGTCCGTGGGCTCTTGAGCAAGGCCCTTAACCCCCAGCTCCAGAGGCACTGCGTACTGGCTGACCCCCCAGCTATGGAGAGCAAGAGGGAGCAAAGAGAATATCCCCAAGGGGATTAATAAAATATCATATTGCGATTATATATTTGGCGACGTGATCACACAACATCAGTAGAAGCCAATATTCAGTAAATGCGGTAAGATCTGTGCAGGATCTCTCCTGGAATAATATGCAAATATCTTACTGTTTAATCTGTACGCTCTGTAAATGCAGGGACGGGGGAAGGAGATGTGGAGGATGCAGAGAGGCTGCT
The DNA here is from genome assembly GCA_019775915.2 of Cyphomyrus plagiostoma. Taxonomy (NCBI): domain Eukaryota; kingdom Metazoa; phylum Chordata; class Actinopteri; order Osteoglossiformes; family Mormyridae; genus Cyphomyrus; species Cyphomyrus plagiostoma. The sequence goes on along the minus strand of JABFEA020000036.1, from coordinate 9,793,254 downwards.
GCAGCCCTACCTCAAGCGGTACCCCAAAGTAAGAGGAGCTGCCTGCGTCATGCTCTGTGCGTTACAGCCTGAGGGGGCGCCTGGGCTTCTCACCGCTCTCCTGCTCTCTCTCCCCAGGGATCCATTTTCCTGTTTTTCGCTGGTCGGATTGAAGAGATCAAAGGCAACCTGGACGCGGTGAGTGGCAGCGGGCAGTGAGCTGTGTGTGTGTCTGTGCCGGTCCGCGTTTCCATCTGACCGCCCGCCCCCTTGCCACCCCCGCCCCAGGCCGTCAATCGCTTCCAGGAGTGCTGCGAGGCCCAGCACCAGTGGAAGCAGTTCCACCACATGTGTTACTGGGAGCTGATGTGGTGCTTCACCTACAAGCGGCACTGGAAGATGGCCTACTTCTACGCCGACCTGCTCAGCAAGGAGAACGCCTGGTCTAAGGTTAGAGGCCTGTGTGTCTGTGGAGTATTAGTCTGAATTCATGTCCATCTTTCATGTGCTTTTGCTGGTCAAGGTGACAAAGGGGCCTGGAGCTGATCCCAGGCAGCACAGGGAACAGGGGTGGGGTCCACTCTGTATAAGATGCCTGTCATCACAGGATAGACACACACTATGAGTGCTTTAGAGACATCAGTTACTTTAACTGCAGTAGGAGTCCTGACACGGGGAACATACCAACATACCAACTCACATGGCAAAGGCGGGACACAGACCCCCAACGGTGAGCCACCATTCTGCTCATTACCATGAATTTGCATAATATAAAACACTTTGAACAATACGAAAAACTCGAAACTGCCAGGTATCAATGGGATGACCAGAATGTCCTCATTTTAAGAACACAGGCCCAGTCTTTGTGTGTTTTACAGATACTGACTGACTCTTTCTATTTAATAACTTCTTTTATGTCAGTCGGAAAAAAGAAACTGATGACAGCTAGATAGATAATTTGACATGGATTGAATTGTTTCATGTCACAGAGAACAGCCTTTAGAGTTAGAAGTTATGCGGCGATCTGGCCTATTGTACTTAATGTCAGGGTGATGTTGATGGGTGCGTGTCACATTTTTTTCCATCCCTCAGGCAACATATGTGTACATGAAAGGTGCCTACCTTAGCATGCTGAGCAGGGAGGAGCGTCTGCCCTTCAGGGAGAGCGAGGTGGCCCTATTCAGGTAAAACGGCTCACAGAAGGCTTCCGTGTTGGCCTGAGTGTCACCCCGTCGCCGCTTGCGTGCAGACCTTCTTCCTTTGTTTCAGACAGGTGCCCAGGTTGAAGCAGAAAATAGCAGGGAAGTCTCTGCCCACGGAGAAGTTTGCCATCCGAAAAGCGCGCCGCTACCTTGCCGAGAGCCATCTGCCCCTTCCTGCTCCAGCCCTGGTCAGTGCATCATCTGCATGATTCATGTAAAAAAGCTGCATTGTGACAGCTCCACAGGTCTGTTTCCATGCTGCTCCCGATCCCTGCTTTGAAACACGACTGACCTGTGTGCTGTAGGAGATGATGTACATCTGGAACGGATATACAGTCATCGGGAAACACAAAGACCTGACGGAAGGCATGCTGAAGACCCTGGAAGACGAGCAAAGGAAACTAGAAGAATACCCAAGTAATGGAGCAAACCGGCCTTCGAGGGATGAGCATTTGTGGGGGTTTTGGCAGGAGAAAGGTGGGATAGACTGTAAGGGGCAGCGTTTGCCAGAGCACTGATCACCCTTCCCATCTCATTTGCAGAAACTGAGACGTCTGTGGATGACCAGTGTCTGGTGAGCCTCCTAAAAGGCCTGTGCCACAAGCATCTGGGCCGCCCTGAGGAGGCTGAGCACTACTTCACCCTGGTCCTCTGCAAGTGAGTGCCTTCGCTGCCCCCCCCACCTCCGGCCACCTGCCCCGGGCTCACTCGGATAACGCCGGCCTTGCACCAGCCACCTGGGCATGACATGGGTGCTCAGTGGGGCGCGGTGACTCGGGCGCACAGGTTACATGACACCTTGGCCATTGCCAGCAGCTGCCATAATTAGTCCCTACAAAAGAAGAGGGCGGAACCTTCCGTGCAAATGAGCCGGCAGGAGCCGGAGCTGTTCTTGGTGACGCGTCTGCTTAGATCCTGCTCTTCATGCCGTCCTTCTACTAGGGAATCTCTATATTAAAAACAGCCTGCTTCCTGACTGATTTTGTCCAGCTATTGCTAGATTAATGCTGAGCCACAGCGAAACATTTCTGCTCAAAACCCACGGAAGTCGTTGACGCCGCATGAGATGATTGGTCAAGGCAGCGGCGTCATCATGCCAAGAGAACCGTCTCATTGGTGTCAGATGGCGTGGTGCTTTTTAGCCTCTTGGGGTTGACTTTACCATAGTATCAGAAGGTACCTGACCTAGGCTGCCGGCGTGTAGTGTCCAGCAGTATCTGGGAATGCAAATGGGGTCATTTGCTAATGATGGTAGCCAGGCGATACTGTGCTAATGAAGCCGATATGGTGGAGTCATGTGACTAAGGGGTGAAAATGGGGCAGGCAAACCAGGGAGGGGGGAGGTAAACAGATACACAAAAACCTAATTGGACATTGGGTCATGGAAAGGCTATGACTAAGGTGTGGATTGAGCCTCTGGGTCTGGACGTATTTACGGGGGTAAAGAGAATAGAAAACATAATCTGCTGTAATGAGTAGGAAGAAGAATGGGGTGATCTGGCTGAGTGACTCCGCTTTGGGACGTACACACCTCCCTCCATGTTTCATGCACGCTAATAGACGGCTGCCATTAGCGGACAAAATCAACATGCCTGATCCTGCGATTTAATTGGTTAATGTGACTGATCGCCGTGTACTTAAGCGAAAACGAAAAGTGAAGAAAAAAAATATAAATTCTCAGTCTGTGAGAAGACGGCTGTTTAGAGGATCGTGTTTCACACTTGAGCTGTACTCGTTTCAGGTGGGGGATCAATGACTTTCTCAGCAGGCAACATATCTGTCCGCCTCCCATGGCCATTTATCCAGAAGAAGGTCACAAACTTGTGGGAAAACCTTGGTCAGCCAGAGCATGGTGCCAGCCCATCGCAGGGCACACACACACACACACACACACACACTATGAGTATATGCAAAGTACACAATGAGCAGCCGAGGGCAGGCCTCGAACCCAGACCCCTGGAAGCTCTGCTACTAAACGGTGAGCCACCTTGCTGCCCCAGAGAATGCATTTTGTTTTAATGGAAGCGAGCAGACATGCCCGATTTAGCGTGTAACGTAAACCACAGCCTAGGGGCTCTCCGGCACCTGTGTTTGGAGTTTGGTGTCCTTCTGGTTAAATATACACCAGAACCGACAGGATGGCTTTCACCTGCGTCTGTTTTCACAACCCCTGACTCCTTCCATCTGCTACGCTCCACATGCTTCCAATAAAGTAAGAGCTAGTGGGGATCTGGTGGTGCCTGTGCCTGGCGCAAGCTGCCAACCTCATACTGCCGCCTTCTCGCTTTGCAGTGAGGCGCAGATCAAGCTGGATCACTACCTGGTGCCCAATGCCCTGCTGGAACATGGGCTGCTGTGCCTGGAACAGGGGAGGAGGGATGAAGCCATCGCTCTCCTGGAGGCAGCCAGGTGAGTGTGAAGCCAGGGCCTATGCTCCCCCCCGACCACCCAAGACCAGCAAACAGGTGGCTGTGGATTCCCCATCTCACTGGTTCTCAGCCTCGCTTGTTTGCCGCCCCACCCCCACATTGGTGCTTATGTCATCATTTTATGAATGTTGATCATACTGTTTGTCCATGAAGCTTATCACCACTGGCTGGCATTACACCTTATGAAATGTGGATAAATTTGTGATTTGATATCAATCGTATTAAAATGGTGCCTCAACTTAAAAAAAAAAAACTCCTTGATATTGATAGTTGACAGAATTTGAAGTCTAGTTGATGTGTCTCAGTGGCAAACATTGTTAGCAATTCAACAGTAATATTAAAAAATGTTTGCTTACAGGCAGAATTATAAGAACTACTCCATGGAGTCCCGGACACACTTCCGAATCCAGGCAGCTTTGCACAAGGCCAGGGCTACACAAGGGAACAGGATCCACTAGGAGACGTCCAGTCCGTTGCCAGTGTTGTGAAAGTTGGCCTGAAGCCCTGCATCCAGGGTCCTGAAGAGTAGGGGTGTCCCTCAAGATTGTAGCGAGCTGAACTGCGCCAATCTCCCAGCAAGCAGAGCTGAGGAACAGGCCTCAGCGTGGGCTGTCACCCTCACAGCGTCGCTCGCACAAACAGCCCCACTGACACGCACACACACAGATTCATATTTACACAGAGAGAAACACAAACCACAGCCTAGGATTTGTGCTCAGGCTGACACACCTATAAGCACAGATAGAATGATGGTGAAATGGCCCGTGAGTCAGTATTGTGGTTTATTATTATTATTATTATTATTATTATTATTATTATTTGTCACGTCTGGAGGACACATTACTGTACAGCTCTGGAAAAAAATTAAGAGACCACAGCAAAATTTTCGCTTTTATTTCTCAATTGATGGGTCTGTGCCTGTGTAAAATATATATATTTTATTATTTTCAAAGCAGTGGCTCTCACCTTTTTTGCACCGCGACCCAGTTTTCACCAGGCCAACTCAATTGCGACATTATATCAAGTATAGGTTTAAACTAACGCTATGGTCAAGCACACACTGCAGTTTATGCCAATTAATATGGCCATAGCAGAAATCTAATTGGATGAGCTAATGAATTTTAAAGTTCACTAGTTTGGCACTAAGTAGTTGCAGACCCAAGACCCGTTTTTATAGGTTAATTCTAGAATTGGGGCTGGGAACAACATAAGAGCTTGCTGGTTTTAAAGTGTTTACATTTCCAGCTCTGCCCTGTGACACTTTCAGAACAGACTCAAATTTGGGTCATGACCCATGAGAATTTGAGAATTTCTGCCTTATGGTTCTTCAGTCCTGCTTCTAGGAGCTTGATACGAACTGTCCTAGCAGTGCAATTTACACCACTTAATGTTTCCCATTCCTTGTGAAGGGCAATTGAGGTCAAACTTCAATTTGTGGGGCATTGCTGGATAAGTTGATGGTTGGTGGCATTAGAAAGTTGCTTCTGCCATCTAACTGACTGGTTTTTGGTCTTTCCCAGTGTCCCCTACTTAACCTTGTTCTTGTGTGCTGCTCTCTTAGAAACTTTGATCCCAGAAGCAGCCTGCCTCACAGTGTAGCCATCTGTGGATAGAACCAGGATTAAACCAGGATTTTAAAATGCAGATTCTTAAAAAAATGTAGTCTCATTTTTTTCCAGAGCTGTAAATGCTGTATTAAAACGTATTTCACAATTATGCTGATCAAAGTAAGCATTACTGGCAAGTCCATTTTAAGTTCTTGATTGTCTTCACATTTTGGACCACATTGGTATTGTGCAATATTATTATTATTATTGTTATTATTATTATTATTATGAGGTGATGTGCTGATGTAGTGGAATTTGTCACATAATAATTTTCTTAACACTGAGATGATGCACATGTGTTTTATAGTGACGCACCAGTTATTGCGGCCGGTGAAATACAGGGAGTAACTGTGGGAAAAGATGTTTCTGTCAAGTTTAATCACCCGTAACATTACTTTGCTAAATGTAAGAAATCGAAATCAGTGTTTGTGGTCTGTTATGTGTAACTGAACTGAAAGAAAATTGGAGTTGTGCCCCTCGTTTAGTCCGCGAAACTGAGCCGACGCAGGAAATACTTAAATTTAAAGCTGTCCTTTTCCGTCTCTGGTTCTGTTTATGGAATTTTGCTTTTGTTTAGATATGATCAAACTAAATTTTCATTTCATAAATAAAGAAGAACACACGATCGAATTAATACTTTACCATTGTTTATTTCTTGCATCCTTAAGATAGTTACAGAGGGAAAAATGTTTTTTGTTTAATTTACACTTCTTTCCCTTACTGCTGCCTACTTCACAATAGTCCATGATTGATTTATACAACTATTTATTAATCGGGAGTATTTGAGGCACGTTTTAACTTGATAAAAACGATGTGACAGATTCGTGCTCAAAAAAAATCGCCGTAAAGTGTTGAGTCAATGCATTCCCACTATACACTTCTGGCTACCAGAGAGGGGAATTATATACGCTGGAATTCGTACCTTCTCTGTCCTTCCTGTAAATTACATAGTTAAATAAAATGTTCCATACTACTCAACTGCATTTTGGTATTTTCTCTTTCTTTGTAACCCATAGTAGCCTATTGTCATGTCTTTAGATTGTTTTTTTTACTGATACGTTTAAGATTCTTCTGAGTTGATACCACAAGAGGGCGCTGTCATAATGTACTATCAATGTACCGCACGCCGATCCTCAACGACTGCTGTTACGGTTTTCGCAGCCAGTGACGTTTTAAATGACGCCATCATATCAAATATTTTAGCTTTTAAGTGTGGAAAACTACTCTGCATACAGCATAGTATAAGATGCCACAAATATAGGCCTATATGCAGACTAACACCAACAGTAACAGCGTTTATAATACATTTTTTTTAGATTTCTGAATATGTAGGCCCATCTGAGCTGAAAGGTTATTTATAAAGTATACAGTAATATCAGAATCTGGCATTAGGCCTACAAGTGGTCCCTTTCCCAAACACAGGAATAAATCTCGGTAAGGTTTACGCCGCTGCACCGCACTATTGATTTTACATAGAAATATTAGCCGTATTGTGGCTGTACCATTAAATTCCCTTGCGATCTGCTGACGAGTAATGCAGACTATTGGGGGATCCTGTCTGACCCTCACTGACTGAATTTAAACATTAAGGCACTTCGAGGTCCAAACATTGATTTAGAATCAGTTGATAAGATTAAGAGAACTGGCAATTACACTTGTAGTCTGGCATAATGTACATTTAAGATTTTATTTTTTTTACCATTATTTCATAATATTATTGTGTATATATATATATTACATGGAAGATTAATCATTGTAATAAGTTTGTTTTGTTTTGGATGCCACTGTTACTAAAATTTCTGTCTAAGAATGCAAAAAAAAAAGATCGCGAGGTTTATTACTGTAATTGTATGTGGAAATTAAAAAAAAATGTGTAGGCTTATTGCATATTATGAACTATATGCAATATCCATGCATGGATGGACGTATATATGTATGCATGCATGTAGAATGAGACATCGATGCAGAAGCTGAGCTGTTGAACTTGATGTGAGCTGCCGGCCACGAGCCCCGGAGTGACACCCGCCTCCCTGTGCTACGTAGCACAACACACAGGCGATGACGTTGTACTCATTTCCACAGCAGCTGCCCGGCTGTTGTACCCTGTCGGCCGAAATATAGACGTTTTTTAAAAAATAAAAAAAGAAAGAAAAAGAAAACAGATAAGTCTTCAAAAAAGACCTAAACGATCGGCGAAAGGGGACGCAGAGGGGTTTGAAAGCTGAGCTGGTGCTCGGATTGGGGCAAAGACGGGTGCGCTCGGCGGCGTTTGCGCCCAGCCTGGCTTCTTTGTGTTGAGATGGTTTGGTTTGTTCGCCTTGAGTAAAAACATCTTCCGCAATGCATGGGGCACATTATTAGTCGCTTGACGCTTTCGGTTTGGCGGAGAAGAGGGATCCGTCGTCGTCTTTTTGTGCCGTTGAAGGTGTAGGCGAAAGACAGCATCTCGAAGAGAGGGAGTTTGAGGAGGAGATGGGTAATTGTCTGAAGTCTCCAACGTCGGATGATATCTCCTTGCTGCATGAATCCCAGTCGGACAGGGCTAGTTTCGGTGACGGGACAGATCCGGACCAAGAGCCGCCGCCGCCATATCAGGTAAGTCTCCAATCAAGGGAATACATCAGTTACATGTCCAACGAACATCCTCTGTTGTTCTCCTAGCTGATGGCCCTTTTAGTGGCAAAAGTGACCTAGAAAACATTGCTAGTGCTGCCTAGTAAGTAAACACTACGTGGTCAGCGCTGGGCTCTATGAATTATTTTGTACACGATTGGTTTTACATTTCAGAAACCGTGTAATACAATGTACCATTTTCTTATTTTAGATGTGTCCCAAAAAAGCCTACGATGGTAATTATATCCACAGATATTTTTTTAATAATGAATGGCGATGCTGAAGTTCAACGATCCCCATTTTGATCCTCCGTCATTCTCCGCATTTCCTTACCAGGAAGTTTGCGGTAACAAATTAACACTTTGTATATGTATGTTTACAAAGGCTTATAATTCGTAACACATAACATAGATCTTGAGTTTGCATGCCGTGTTTTCCCCCTAAGCCGATTAACTAGTCTATCAATCAGGAAATTTCAGTCAGCAGAATGGCTGCTCTTTGTTAACACTTCTCTTTTTATTACCAGGATGTAAAAGGTGGATTCGGTCTTAGGCTTATTTTAATACTTTCTCCATGCATGCCCGATTTTATGGGGAATAAAAAATGCCAGGCCAGCGAAATGTAATCAGCTTTCAGGCGTCGGCCAAGTTCAATGTCTAAAGGTGGAAACGCGATGAGGCAGCGGCGCCTGTGCGGCACATCCTCCATCACCTACTTTTTGTTTCATAATGTCTGTTTCCTTTTAATTCTGAAAGTGGCTTTAAAAAAATTAGGGCATTTCAATAAAACGCCTGCCGTTGTTTCAGTTGAGCTCAGTGGCTGAAACTTGTTTTTCCTGTTTGTTATTTTCCCCCTATTAGAGAACGTGCAGCCTAGACTATTGTCTGCATTTCCTCCAGATGTTTTGTGTGTGAGGTCCGCGCTGATGTTTTGCTATTCCTGGACAACCCCTGGCATATATTTAAGCTTGATCACTGTTCTTCGGCTATTTAGGAATGCGTCAACGCTACGCAGTTTTATATTTTCTCGAAGTACTTCAGTGTTTCTTTCCCGATGGCTTTGTCTACCGAGCAGCTTGGGTTTAGCCCATTGGGCGTGTGTACAGTTTGTTTGTTTTTTTATGAGGTAATTATATTATGCAGACTGATTAACAGCACTAAGACGACGAGACAAGTTAATTTAGCTAGGTCAAGGATAAAGGTTATGATGCTGAGGCTGATCTTGGAAATTTGTATATGTTTACAATTATTTTAAAATTATACTTAAAGCCTCAAAGAACTGTTGGGCGTTTTAAGATCCATCACCTAACTGTTCAGTCTCACTTTAAATCCAGGTTGTATTGCTGGTATCACAGTACATTTTGTAGGTGTTTGGTTTTATGGATTTTGCACAGTCCTTACTCAGCTTTCAGTTGTCTAATTGAATTCATGCAGCCAGAAAATGTGCGAGTCCCACAAAAAGATTGAAGTGTTGAATATATGCAACAGCTGCCTTTGAAATGTGCACATGGACTTGGTCTGACATGCTGATTGCATCCAAGTATTGCAGCTGCATTTATTTCACAGGCTCCTTTGACCACCAAATCCCCTGCATCTTATTATATGCGATGTGTGTGACATCCTGGAACTTGGAAACATTTTATTATACATAACCCTGCAATATATAAAGAATTATATTATTTTGTAAATCAATGTTAAAGGCTAACTGATAAGACAAAAAGAGGATTTTCCAAATAGAAATACTGTTCTTCCTGATATTTTGCCTTTTATCATAAACTTAAATATAATTTAAAAATTAATCTACTGGTAAGGAAAAACGTGCATGAGTGAAGCACAGTTTAGTCTTAACTGTACATCTGTGGTTGCCACCCTGTACGTAAAAACAAGAACTCAAGCACTGCCCTTTAAGTTGTGGAAATACACACACAAACGCACGTACACACACATACATACACACACACTTCACAGTAAACAGTGAGAGTTGTGTACTTCTCCTTGGGTGCTCTCTGAGGACGGCAGGGTCAGGAGAGAGCAGAGCAAAACAAACAGGAACTGTTTTTGAATAATAATGACTGTGTTCTTAAGACTAGGTGAGCATATCCTGGGAGCTATTGGGGCAGCAGGTAGCATGGTGATTAACAGACACACTCTTAATACTTCCTTTAGTGTTACAGTCCATATGTTGTTATGAGATTGCTTGAGTATATCCATTTTGCCATTACATGAGAAATGAAAGTCGTGGAATGGTGCCACCATCACTGGGAGAATATGGCTTGGGGGGTTGGAACGCTATGCATATTTTCTGATTGTCGCTGGTTCACATCCCTAGGCCAGCAGAGCAATGTCCCCTGAGTGTGGCCCTTAACCCCCAGCTTGCTGCAGGGACTGACTGACCCTGCTCTCTCAAAAAAATAAGTTGCTTTTGATAGAAGTGTCTCCTAGATAAATATCACACAATCTTTTCTTTACACCCCAGCCCCATTACCATCCTTAATGCTACCTAATGCTAGCATTATTATTTGTCATCTTCTATAATACATGCTGCCTTTCCTATGTCAGGTAACAGCACTAGACAATATGTGTCTGCCTAGGGTCTAATCTGGTGATATTTTGCTATAGCCATGTGAATATACCACATTTCCAATAGCATTGTCAGCTTTACATCTAGAACAGGAAGTAGTAGATTTGGGTATTTTCAGCTGAGGTCTGCAGGCTCTCCTTTTATCAATGCTTTGGACATCTTAGTGTCTGAAGCTTGACGCAAAAGAGGCATAACGGACCCCTGCACCAGTTGGGCATCTTAAACCAGCATGTTTGTCTTTGGTGGAGGTGTTGGAGGGCCGGCAGATTGGGCCTTGCAGACATGTCCACACATACTGCGCATACTTCCTTGGGTGGGCTTTCCCCACACCGCAGGATTACAGAAGCCCCTCGCGTGCATGTGAATCAGCCCTTTCTCGAAGTCCGCTGGCTGACTATGCACAGCTTCAGGGGCTCTGAGAGGGGAGAATCAGGCAGCGCCCAGGGAGGGAAGTCGAAGGACGTGCTGAATTCCTTCTTTCCTGACGTGCAATCCGTCCAAAAGTTAACGGGGGCGGGTGATGGGCGGCTTTGATATTTGCCCGTGACCAATGAGAAAGGACACAGAGTGTCTCGCCCACTGAAACTACAGGTGCTGCTGTTGGGTAAACAGAGCTGTTTGCTCGTATGTCCTTATCAGGCCCGTGTGTCGGATACATTCAAAGCAGATGGCCTGTTGGAGATTGGAGACGCAAACGTGCAAGCAGCAAGCTATACATAGTCTCTGCTCAAAGTTGCTTTCCCAGATCAAGGATGTTTGGTACATCATCATTGTGTATGCTAGTCTGTATGCTAGTCTGTGAGATATTTTGGTTCATTATTGAAACTAATCATAAACAGAAATAGATTTTCTTTCTATGTATTACAGACCATTCCCCTTTCAGTTTATGACGCATTGTACAAAATGAGTTTAGTAGCCGCCTTCAGTGATCGCTGGGGATGCTTCTGCTGTAAATGTTGTGATTGTCGTAGTCCACAGCAGTTGGTCCATATGCAGGGGCTCTGTCAGTAAAGTGGGTGTCGCAAGCGACCTTATGTGGGACACACCGATGACCCCGGGTGGACAGTTTGACTCCCAGGATGCAGTCTGGCAACAGCATTGGTCCAGTTCAGTAAACCTTGCTGTTAAAAGGGTGAATAACTGGTACTTGTGTTTAAGAAAGGAGGCACTGTTGCCACTGTGGAGTGTGGAGTACCCTGTTGGTGGGGGGTGGTGTACTACATGAAGGGTCTTTTGGCAGCTGGAGAGGTTGCTGACTCATCTCTGTGTGGCTGTGCTGCAGCAGATAAGTGCCTGGTCTCTAGCATGGTTAGGGGCAAAGGCTTGCAGAAGATAAAGTGCTTGGTCTTGCTGCACCCCCCCCCCCCCCCCACCACTGCAGCTCAAGTTTAGCCTCATGGTCTGATTTCAAAGGAGCTTCATTACTGCTAGTCAGCCAGTGTGACGATTCTGATCGCAAATTTTGTTACCCTGGCATCTCAAGCAGCCCAAAAGGAGGCTGCTTTTTCTAGGGTGTGGGGGTGCTTTTCAGCATTTTTGCTTTAGATTACTGTTTAAAACTGGGCTGAGAGAGGAAGAAAGCTAATAGAAGTGACTTTCCGGAGCTGTGGGAGCACCTGAAGGAGCGTGAGGGGAAGCACAGAGGTATTATGTTCGGACTTCAAAGGAAACTCTTCTCCCTGCATACTCTGGCAGTGTCTGCCCTACGCAGATGCAGAATTTATAAATTTTAGTATTATTATGGACCTAATTGGAATATTGTTTATGAGAAGAAGCATTATGAAATGGCAGCTTGAATTTTCCTTGATTGTTCATTGTATTCTACTCCTAAGACTGCCTTTAATTTCAGGCTTAGTGTTGACTGAAGTCTATCAGCAAAGGCAGGTGTGAATGGCTCTCTAATTGAACAGTGGATATTCTAGTGCTCTGAGATTGAGGCAGCTACTTAAGAAAAAGGGGTTCTAAATCCCATATTCTCTTAGCAGAGCAGTGGTGTCACCTTTCCACCTCCCCATGGTAATTTTTGAGCCTTTACTGTGCCCACAGAAACTGCCCCTCTTCAATTTCTGACCAGCTGAGGTAATGAGGCGAAGTCACCACTGGTTTAAAATCCGCACAAATGATGTTTATAAGACCCAGTTAGCCAAGTAAGATGTTCAAGGCCTTCTATAAGAAGTTAGAGAGTCCATGTAGAAAATGTCCAGTATGTGAGTGGCATAGTGCCTCAGTGGTCAGCTGTATCTCTTCACACTTTCTGGACTGGTGTGTCAAGGCTCCTTCTGTTGTGTGTGTGTGTGTGTGTGTGTGTGTGTGTGGTCCTGGTATACCTTACCTTGTGAGAACCATATGTCCCGGCAATGTGATGAATACCTGTTTTTTTTACTTTATGCAAAAACTCTTGTATTTTGTTTGGTTAGTTATGGTTAGGGCTGGGTAGGGGTTAAAGTTGTCATAGTTAGCATTAGCAATTTTCCCATAGAAATGAATGAGTGGTCCCCAAAAAGATAAAAAGATATGATTACTCGACTGTGTGTATGTGTGTGTGTGGGGGGGGGGGTTGCATGTTCTACTTGTGTCGTTCGGGTTTCCTATGGGTGCTCTAGTTTCTGCCTGCAGTCCAAAGACATGCTATTAGATTATCTGGCATCTTTGCATGTGGTGTAGGAATGGGGGGGTATGTAGCCTGCAGTGGACTGGCATTATGGGCAGCTTGCCTCTTCCCTCCTCATCAGGATAAATGGCTGAAAGATGGATGGATATAGGACATTTTGGTTGTTGGGGGCTTTCTGTGAACAATGTACTTTATAGTAAGTCTGCAGAAGCAGCAGCTGAAAACATATGTCGCCCATGATCACTACTCTGAGGGAATCTTGTGATATCATATGTTACTTAGCTGAGCTGGCTGGCAGGTTGGTTTCATGCCAGTGGTCTCTGACCTTAGTTATAAAGGGTAGTGTGTGTAAGCTCACTCACATGGGCTGATGTGGAACTATGCCCATTGGATCCAGAACAAGACTTGACTGTACTTGGGGCACTGAAGAAGGTACTGTTTGTGTTACTGCAACAAACGAGTTATCGCAATTGAAATACATGAATAGTACAAAAAATAGCTGATGTTTGAGATTTTCCCAATTCTCACGAGGTTTAGTTTTATGTAGACATGACAATACAAATGCATTACACATGATGGCCTATGAGATCCCACCTGAACTTTGGCCCGTAGGTTGATTTGTGATATTCTAAAGTCCTCACCCCCATCTCAGTATGTTAATCTGGTACTGATCTCAGTGCCTCTGGCCGTCCCAGAGTTGACCACACATTATTAGTATTGTTATTAAGGGTCCAAAGCACGTAGTGCTATGGAACCTTATTGTTTTTGTTAGGATTATTATTATTTTTATTTTTCTTCCCTAAAACTGAAAGCCCAGCCTAAACTGTAAGTCCTAGGCCGACCAAACTTAGTACGATGATTGCATTTCCTACTCAGGTTGTCCGACCCGTCCGACTCAGCCAGCGCCCCCCAACACCCTTCGATCGGTATCTCCTGTCCTGTTTGTCGTACAATTGAAATTTTTTTTTCGCCTGATACAGACAGCCATGCCAAACAGCCATGTTATTCCTCTATTACTTGTCCTACCCGTCCGATCGTCCGACGCTTTGGACCCTGTCACGGCTTGCAGTTACTATTTATTTATTGTTGTTGTTTTTAATGGGCTTAAGAGTGAGTTTTGTGGCTTTAATTAGAATGGTTGGCTTGAGAAGGAGGATTGAACTGTGCATAGTCACTTGTTCTTGCCTAAAGAGACTGAATGCCCAAGACACAACTGGGCTCTGTAACATGTGAAGAGGTGATCTCAGGTGTCAACTGTAGGGCAGCAGGTAGTCTTGGTGTACAGAAGCCTAAACTCTCGTAACCTCAAAGTGTTATGTCCCTTAAAAGTCACTGCAATAAAGCAGTGTTTCCTAATCCAGTCCTGAGGGACCCACATATAGTCCATGCTTTTGCTCCCTCCCTCCTCCAAAAATGTGGACTGTCCGGCAGGGAGCTTGGAGGGAGAAAAAACATGGGCCGATGGCGTGTCCCTGAGGACTGGATTGGGAAACACTGCTATAGAGCAACATTCTTGACCTTAAACACCTCCCGTTTGTCAAGAAGAAAATGTTGTTTTGAGCGAAAGCAGCAATCCTTCAGTAATCTTGATACATACCATAGAAATGTAACTTTAATATGACAGGCTTTTTCAAAAATGTAGATCTGCTCAGGTACACAATTTTATGAAGTGTTTAGAATAATGTGTTGTTCCATGATTTTGACCTAAGTCCAGTTAGCATACTGTGATTCAACAAATATGCCAAGTATCTTTTCACAATGCTCTTACTTAATGCATGGATCCAACATCATCTGACTTGGTTGAAATACCTGTAGGATAATCAGATCCAAGCATGTTGTTTCAGTAAAATGTTCTAATCTATAAGATGACAGTCTGTAGGAGTTTGAGATATTTGTTCCATATTTGAAAAAACGTTAGTTGCCAAATATGTCTCCTCTATGGCAAATCTATGGATGTAAGTCATGCTGAGGGTTAAAAAGCCATTTCTACACTTGGGCTGTCATGAATCTGCAATCAAGCACATGTTCTAATGGGGAAAATATTAGCTGGAGAGGATATCTACCTTACTGGGTGTCACTTTGGACTATACCACCAATTTAGCACCATCATTACTCTCTGAAGGAGATGATGTCCAACAAGAGTCACTCCACAACAATGCGTACGGCATGGCTGCAGCTGTGTGGGCCTCTCATGTTCAATACCATCAGTGTTTGAGTCACCGAAACAGAAAGAACTAAACACTGCTCCCCTGCTGTTCGAGTCTAACATGGCTACACTTCTCAGGCTCAACAAAGACCACGGTGACTGTGAAGCCTTTGGGAGACTCTTCTTCTTGTTGGGGAAAATGAGCAAAAATTATAGCACAACAGAACCACCTCTTTCTAAAAAGAACTGTCATCACTGTCAAACGTGGTGGTATCATCTAGGGTGGTGTGTGGCTCACTGGATTAGGACAGTGCCTATGATTTTAAGGTCTCTGATTTTAAATGCTGTAGTCAGCAGTGATTTCACTGTTAACATTGCCTTGTTTATCATTACCTTTTGAGTAATGCTGCCAGGCAGTTGCCAACCAGGTGAGACAAAGGGCAACTCATCTGGATCTAGATGACAGGGAAAAGTTGCCCACTGTCGATCAAAGTTTTTCAAATTTGTTGCCTAGTGTCAATGGGAAAGTGCCTGAGCAACATCGCTCAAAACCCTGTGTATTGTCACTCATGGGCTCTTGAGCAAGGGGGCCTTAACTCTCCATTGCTCCAGGGACTGGCTGACCTTGCTTTGGGTAAATGTGTCTGCTAAATAAATAAATGCAAATAAATCAGGGAACATCAATTTCTCTATCTGAGCTGGTGGAAGAGGGTTGTGAAGCATGACCTACAACAAAGTGAAAGTCTGCAGTGTGACTGCAGACTCAAAGGCTTGATCATAACCTTGCTAAAATGTGGTAAAAAGAGCAGTCTGTGCAAGACCATCTGAAAGAGGAGCCCTGAAGGTTCCCATCCCCCAGCAAAGGTGGGAGACGAATGTAAGCGACACGCACTTTGAATTCTGTTTAATCAAAGGCTCCCTTGTTAGCACTTGAGTGAAGTGTCACGTCACAGGTCCAAATTGTACAGATCATTGTCTCAGACCAGTCTCAGCAGCACCCAAAGTCAAATGCACGATGACTTTGGTCTGCGTTGTATGGCAGCAGGATGCAAGGTGTCGCACAGCTAATGCTGCTGTGCCCGGTCCGCTGACATGTGAGCGCATGTCATTGTATCAAATTGCTTTGCAGTTGATATGGCTTCTCTGGGGCCACCCATTGTCTGGCTTATTTGTAGGTGTGTTTAAGCTTAACAGGACTCTACAGTTGTCTGTACTAGTGCCGTCTGTGCCTTGATCTCGCTTGTCTTCTCTGTACAGCTGTGACAGCCCATCTCTGCTGTGCGTCGTCTTTGTGCCTGCGAATTAAACATTGCAAGATTTCAGGCACCAAGGTAGAGTTACGGGAAGCTCGCTGTTTCGTATTTCAAAGTGCAGAATGCAAAGTCATTCTTTACCTCTTTGGCGGGGATATTTTTTGTTTAGTTTTCTATTCTTGAAGCAGAGAGGGAAAAGTCCCCATGTGTCTGCGTTTCAGGAGTGTATTTTTCATAAAGGCAGCTTGTTCAGTGTCCTGACCTCGTTTTCATTTTTAGACCTTGTGCAGAAGGGAGCTGCCCTCTGGAGGCCCTGCGGTTGGCCACCACCCGTGGAGCATTGGGCCCGGGTGCTGGCTCTGTAGCCGTGCCTCTCGGCTCACTGCCCAAGAGCGGGCACATATCGGCAAGGCAGTCGGAGTTGCAGGGGCCATATGCCCACCAATCTAGGCAGAGTGCCTGCCTGCCCAGCCGGCTATGGGTGTCAGGGCTCATCTTGTGATGCTGGTACCTTGGCCCAGCTTCACGTGGTTTCTGAGGGGCTGTGCCGGAGTGCTATCCACCAAGCGCCCGATTCCTGGAGGACAAAATGACCCTGTGACCCTGTCTCTCCATTTAAACTCCTCTGTATTTTTGATCAGTTAGTCTGTGATGAAGTCCTGGCTCCTATTTTCGGTGAGGATTGAGGAGCTCATTACCGCACCTTTTCCAAAAAAATAGAAAATAAATGTAATCAATTGGCCATCTTGTGAATTTTCTAATATAACAGGGTTCCATGTTGGGAGTGAGTAGAACAGTAGTAGAGGAGTTGAATTCACTCAAATATCAGCTTTCTTACTGTTTTTCAATAGTGCTTTTCTGTGGCTTGTAGTGTACCCTACATGAAACACTCCCCCATGATGTATTTTAAGCATTTTAAATGTAAGTGGATCTCTCAGACATTAACGGGGGTGCTGTGGGGTGGCATGTTACCACAGTGTAGGTTTAGTGTGTCTAAATGTGTAAAATCGCGTGATTGAGGCAAGCTCATTACAGTATCACCCAGTGAAACAGCAGCAGTAACCCAGCTGACTCTTTTGGCCCCTGAGACAGTCAAACAGTCAGATGTATCATCACATGACCTGCAGGCTCTGAGAGTGGCACTCTCATTTGCTGACAGGGATACAATGGAAACACACAGAACACATTCTAACCCGTCATACCAAACAGACAACAGGAGGCCATGACCTCTGTGTCATCAAAATTTAAATAATGGTCCTTTCATTTTAATACTAATTTATGCTCCATTAAATTGTGGTGTAATTTTGTGTGTTTACTTAATGATTACAGTCTTGCAGTGAATGGCTGATTTTCTGCATGTGCAAAGCAGGTATAAATAACGTAAAAAGAGAGAGAGGTTTTTGCCTAGTGGTGGATGAGCCCAGCTGGGTCTCGGTCTATATCTCTGGACAAAGGCAATAGCTGGTAACCCCCCCCTCCACCACCCCTGTTTTGAAGACTTAGATGGCAAAGGGCTGAAATGGAAATGAATGTTGTGGGAGGCTTAAAAAGTAATTTCTTGGTTTGCTCATCCAGCTAGACTGTTAGTGGTGTGAAGGCGGTACTTTTCTCTGGGTTTGACGCCTGCCCTTGCTGACATAGACTGAATCATTTGCTCATTGAGATTCCTAATGTAAGGAGACTGGTTACATCATTCTGCAGATTACTGATGCAGATCGATCTGACCAAGTCGCGCAGAGGTTACCGTCTGTGTTGACTGAGAGCTAGTTAATCTAACCAGCTAACTAATCTTTGCAGAATCCGATCTATCTGGAAAAAAGGCAGCATATGTGGCCTTTAGTCAGAACTACAGACACTTCTGCAGTAGATGATAATCTCATGTACAAAGTGCATATACATATAAATCTGTTTCAAAGGAGAAGGTCTTTGGAAGGTTCTATAGAATTCAAGTGGACAGAGAAACCGCTGTACTTTACCTTAGTAAATATCAAAATTCACATTTCCAATGATTATGCACCTTTTTATCCCTGGGAGAAGTTTCAGTAGAAAAATCGGTGTACTTTAGGAGTTGGCTAGTCTCCAAAGTAATCCATGTTACTGTCATTTGGACACATACGCTTTGCATTTACCCTCCAATAAGCACAGCCTCTTCTTTCAGAATAAATGTAGATTGTCACAGTCAGTGAGGCTCTCTTTCGTGGCAGGTCAGGTGCGTTTGTAAATATTCTCACATGAACGTTTACAGGCAACTGCAGGCAAGTGTATACTGCCACCTTCTGGGCTGTAATTTAAATTACATCTGAAGTACAGCATCTTCCTCACTGTCGCCACATGGAACATAATTGGATGGCCAGGACATGGACCGTTTTTAAAAATGAGTTATGCCAGGGTTTTTTGCTTGATTCACTGTGGTGAAATTCTGTTATGTTTACAAAATCCCCAAAATGGGGATAAAGAATGTAGCCCAGCTTTCACAGGAGGGATTCTATAAAAACTGGAACTATTAAAATTAATTTAAATTCACTCAGTTGAGGTAGATACATTGAACATTGTCTCATTGGGTTTGATTCTGACGCACAATTTGCATATTTTCCCCATGTTTGCAGGTCTCCTCTCACAATCCAAAAACCTGCTTAGGTGGATTGTCTCCAAATTGCCCATGGTGTGTGCATGTGTGTGCGCATGCTGTTTTGGACTGGCATCTCATCCAAGGTGTCCCCCTGCCTATGCTTTCTGGGATAGGCTCCAAGATTAAAGTGAACCTTGTAATCCCAGCCATGGAAATGGATGAATAATTCAATATTATTATTTTTTTAATTTATCATTAAAATTTCCTAATGAAGGTGATTCCTCCAGCCCAGAGGACCATTTGGACTGGGCACAGCAGTGACAGAATGCCCTGCAGATCTGTGCTCTTCTCATGTGTGCGTACCTCTTGCTCAGGAGCAGGTCCAGGTGCCCGTGTACCACCCCACGCCAAGCCAGACCCGCCTGGCCACGCAGCTGACAGAGGAGGAGCAGGTGCGCATCGCCCAGCGCATCGGCCTCATCCAGCACCTGCCTCGCGGCGTGTACGACGGAGGTCGGGGCGGCTCGGAGAAGAAGATCAGAGAGTGAGTACCACTGCTGTTTGTGACATTTGCGTAAATCATCCAGCAGTCTGCAGCAGACAATCTTGCCATTTTCCACTCATTGCTCCAGTGTAAAGAGGCCTTTGCTGGTATCTGAATTGATAGCGTTTATGTTCTGCTTGGTTGTAATGGTGGCATGTTTCCATAAACAGGATCCACGCAGTGACCTGTATGCCAGCCAAAAGCTTCTCTCCCCACTGCACGCCAGGATATAACGCACTTTTCTGTCCCCCCCCCCCACAGGTGCGTGATCTGCATGATGGACTTTGTCTATGGTGACCCCATTCGGTTCCTGCCCTGCATGCACATCTACCACATGGACTGCATAGACGACTGGCTCATGCGATCCTTCACCTGTCCATCCTGCATGGAGCCTGTGGACGCCGCTCTGCTGTCGTCCTATGAGACCAACTGAGCCACAAGGAAGCAGGCACCTAGGGGGGGGCTGTCCTTCCACCAAAACCGACTCCCTCTAAAAGGCTGATTCTCCACCCCCAGTCCCAAGGATGTGGAGTCTGGCTCAGTTAAGCCAGTGATGAAGATGGCGTGAGGTGTTATGTTTTTTTCCTTTTCTTTAAGTATTAAAGGGTCACTCTGTCGTGTCCCAGACTGGAGTCGTATAGGCAGTCCCAGCCTTCCACCACTCGCTTGGGGCCTGCTGGCCAGGGTAGCCTGTGAGGGAGGAAGGAGAGGCCGTTGGCTGAGATACTTCCTGTGCTTTCAGTCACACGCCACACTGCTCCTCCAAAAATAATCCCTTTACTCTACACCGTAACCTACAAGTCGAACTCCAATGTAGAGGACCACCTACTGAGGGTTTCCCGGGTCGGGGTGGACAGTTTGCAACCTTAGAGGGAGTCACATGATGTAAAAACCTTGATTCCCACTGCTTTTGCAGTTCCTAGGGTAAGGGATGAACTACCACTACAAGAGGGAGTGGGGGGCTCACCCGTTTGCTGTTCTCATCACTATTTAAGGTGTGGTGGTGGGTGGAGATGCATTTCTGTAAGATTTTATAAGGGCTTATTGAACCGGGGGGGACTCCCACAAGATACAAATGCACACTCGCACAAATCATGCGTAGAAAGTTGCACTTCTCTCGGACATAACTGAAACATGATACATCTGTATAAACACATTGAATTGCTATATATATATATATATATATATATATATAT
>JABFEA020000036.1:9705761-9718270 GCA_019775915.2 Cyphomyrus plagiostoma | reverse complement strand
GTATATATGTGTATATATATGTGTGTGTGTGTGTATATGTGTGTGTGTGTGTGTGTATATGTGTGTGTGTGTGTGTGTATATATATGTGTGTGTGTGTATATATATGTGTGGGTTTGTATGTGTGTGTGGGTTTGTATGTGTGTGTGTGTGTGTGTGTGTATACAGTATATGTATATATGTGTGTGTGTGTGTGTGTGTATACAGTATAGGTAATTCACTTGCAGCTTAGCAGTGGAATCAGTATTTTTTGGCATGTAATGTCTTTCGTGAGTTTCTTGTGTTTGTTGTTTGTGGGTATATACATAGTCACCTTGGGCCACTTTTGTTTGGTTTGCATAACTGGCATGTGAGTACCACACTTCTAATTGGTGAGAATAAGTCAGACATTGAGAACGGCATGAATTTGTAAAACTGTCCACATGATAGTTTTAAACCCTGAGTCAGACGTGTTGTATAATGCATGTACTAAATCGTGGTCTTTGCAATTTGTTAATCGCACTGTTTCAAATTCTGATTTCGATATGAATAATCGTTCAGCCCTACAATTAGCAAAATTAAAGAATTATACAACTTTAAATTTTTGGTATCATGATACAGTACTGATACTGGGATATTGAACGTGGTTCCCATGGGTAATGGAATTTTGGGAATATCATGAAATTTTAAAAAGTCTGTTCCATACTCGGA
Source organism: Cyphomyrus plagiostoma (assembly GCA_019775915.2). Lineage (NCBI taxonomy): Eukaryota > Metazoa > Chordata > Actinopteri > Osteoglossiformes > Mormyridae > Cyphomyrus > Cyphomyrus plagiostoma. The sequence goes on along the minus strand of JABFEA020000036.1, from coordinate 9,717,582 downwards.
AAGTTAGGGGATGTGATCATTTTTTGGGAATACAAGGGAATTTTCTTTGTAGTATGTTTGAGTTGCCATTCATCTAAATGTAATATTTTCCATAAGTGGTTGTTATTGGTTTGCTTCATTTTGTTTTTTTTTACCGTCTATTTATATGCTTCCTGCTTGTCAACAGCTAGCTTCAGTTATGCAGTTTCTTGTACCTGCTGAAAAGGAAAACATGCCAGGAAAATGTAAATTTCGAAGCTTCGGCTATGAAACGATGACTTTCAGTGAGTGTTAAGAATGTAAATGTAAAGTTTGTAAAATTGCTATTGATTTATGAAACTTGGGAGAGGGAGATCTTCATGGCCACACAGACTGAAGTTGATGAGTTTTTAAAATACTTATGGAAGTCTAGGGAATAGTCAGGGAGTTTGGCATTGGAAGAGCATCACACTTTGATACACTGAGACCAAGAAGCAGGAAAGCAGAGTGGCGTAGTCCAGAGCAGCAGACTAACATAATGCAGACTAAACTGCCCCCCTTCCCCTCAGTTGCTTCACAATGGGACTGGCTGAGTTTATCTGAGGCGCTTTGTTTCTTAGAAACTGTAAGGCTAATTCTCAGTGTGGTTTTTCTAATGATAGAACCAATCATTCCAGTTCTGAGAAGCTGTTGTTGTTTTGAAATATCCACACTACCTGTTAACCACACGTCTGGTGCAAATGCATGCTTACAGCCATCTATGGAGGTTCTGTACCATGTTTTTGCCTCCACAGGAACCTCGGCAGCCCTCCGCTGTCTGGGACCAGCTCTGCCAGAATTGCCTTTTTTGGTGTCTGGGTTTGGGCTTTGGCAAGGTTCAAATCGCAGGGTGTTAGTATTGTGTAGTGATTGTTAAGTACTTTCTCATAAAAGCAGAGTGTAATGGTGTTTCGAACCTGGGGCAGTTGATGAAAATGATGTCCATCCTCCACGTCCATCTATTGGTGGAAGAGGGGAACTACTTCATCTTCTCTCCTTTTCTCTGTAGGTGACATTAAACAGATCCTTGAGACAGAGCTGCAGATCCCCATGGCGAAAATGCACCTGAGGGGCTGGAAGACGGGAGACGTGTCTGACAGTGTGAGTTAGCAGGAGAGGTGCCGGCCCGGGTCGGCCCGGTCCCAATGAGACCAGCCCTGACCTGTTTCCGACAGCGTGAGTTAGTGGCAGAAGCGCCGGCCTGGTCCCAATGAGGCTGGCCCCGGCTTATGTCCGACAGCATGCGTGAGTGGCGGAGGCTCAAGCCAGGTCCGGTCCCAATGAGACCGGCCCTACCTTGTTTCTAACAGCGTGAGTTAATGGTGGAGGTGCCAACCCACCAGGATGAGACCGGCCCCCACCTGTGACCGACAGCTTTCCAAATGTAGGGTGCGAACAGCTTATAGTATTTGCAGATAAGTTTATGAAGTGAAGAGTATGAAATCCATTGCTCTTGTAGACATTAATACAGATGTGCAAGGTACGTGTTGGCATTTACGTAGCCATAATTTTACTTGTTTGCTAGATTTTCTGTTATTCTTTCAAGCCCCTAATGTTGTTCCTTCCCTTCCTCGCTATCGTGCTGCCTGTTCAGACCGTCCTCCGGAGTTTACACTTGCCCAAGAACAACAGCCTGTATGTCCTGACCCCCGACATCGCTCATGCAGCAACGTCCGGCCTCAGCAGGTGAGTGCCTTCCACTCTTGGCTCCTTGTTCTCTGGTTCATCCCTGTCAGCTGACCTTTTGTGGCTGAGCTTCAAGTAAACCCGCTGTACCATTCACAGGAAACCTGGCATCTTAGACAGGATTTAACCTGCATCTGTGACTCAGCATTTTTGTGGCATGCTCTATGACCGGACGGTACATTGTTGGTAAACACACTGTCTAAATTTAAGTCAGTCTTATTTCCAGGAAAAAAGGCACCGGTCACATGGGCTCTTCACCAGTTGATTTTTGCGTTGGCTGGTTATTCTGATACATCGCTGCTTGTCTGGGGTCCCCAAGATGGTTGCTGGTTGCCAGAATGCTCTGCACATTGGGCTCCTGCAAAGCCTTTTAAATTGACACTTGAGTGTTTGCCGATGGTAGCTACATTGCGCATACGTAGCAGCAAGTCCATGAATTGCTTTTCGTTCTCAGCTGTCATCACGGATCAGGATTTTGTAATGTTTAAGCAAAGAAAGACACAGGTTAAGACAACAATACTAACGATTTAAGGTACATCATACCTAATAGTCAATTTTATACAGTGATACCAAAGACTTTTCTGCCAGTGGTAGAAAAAAATCAGTGCAGAATATATTGTATGAGCAGACAGATCACCTAAATTGTACTGTTTGAGATGGCGGTGATTCTACCATGGGAGTAAATTACAGGGGGGTGGTAACCACCTTAATAATTAGCATATGCTGTACATACAGTAGACGCTAAGTGATACCACTATACATTGGTGTACATTACCGGGGGGTTGGGGGTAGTAAACTCCCCCAATAATTAAAACAGGCCTATACCCCCCTAAATGGGTGCACCATTAGAAAACAATGGTTCAGTCTGGTACTGTCCAGTCTGTGAAGAATTGCATTGTAGTATGATTCCTGATTTCCTGGCCCATACAATTTAATCTTAGGTCGGCATTCACAGTTCGACTTCTGATATTCAGATCAAGTTCTAGGCTTTTAAGAAATTCAAGCTTTAGTGAGTTCGAGAACCGAGGTACCACTGTACTTCCATGCTTCTTATGAATGTTCTAATTCATTGTGAATCTATTATCCACTGAATGTTCTATGACTACATAAACTGCAGTTTCATAATGCCTTTATAATGCAAAGTGTTACCACTTAATCATAAGTGGTATCATAAAGTGGTTATCATAAATCCAGAATGTATGGAATGGCATGTTCAGACGCAAAGCTGTTTAAAAGTTGCTTAATAGCTTTCAAGCTCAGTGTGCATTCAGTTGTACTGAGCCTGAAAAAATAATACTGCGTAAAATGCAGTGTGTGGCTGCTCTGGGGACTCACACCAAAAATGAAGTAAATGGCAAACGGGACAGAGAGAACACTGAAATGAACACTGTGCCTCTACAATGGTTTCTCTCTCCATCAGATTTGTCACTGCAGTTGAGTCATTGTGTTGGGGTGACTCATCTTTGAAAAGTAGTGTTGGGGTAGGACTAACTAGTACCTGTAAAATGAAGCCTAATAATTTTCCTGATATTTTCCATACTATACTTTGGGGGGGAAAAATTAGCTTCTGACCTGATCAATGCAGAAGATGTGAGGGACGCTCTTTGAATAGCTGAGGCAGCAGCAGATTCCCTGCACAATTTTCCTAGTCTAAGGAAAGACAGACAACTGAAATAAAATCACCAACACTTTACATATACAAATACTTATGGTTACTACAAATAATGTACTAGTACACTCTTACTTAATGTATTAATAAAGCAACTATATGTTAGTTATGTATCGATCCCATGTCCGTTCATCATTAATCAGTCATTACGGTCCATGTATTTCAATGCAGTTTCTTTACTTGATTTGTGCTTGAGTAGTAACTGAGTTATATTACTTCTGCTCCATCAATTAAAGTATTACCAGAAAATGCTTTAGGACAGACTTCGATCAGTGCTGTGTAGTCGTCCTCCTGCTGCACGTCGTCATCTGACCTGGTGCTATATGGACACTGAACTGCTTTTAGTAAATAAAGGTGTCCTACAAATCGTCACAAAGAAATGTTTGCCCTTTTTTCATATTCGCTGATTAGCGAACTTCACAAGAAGTATTACAAATATTATTAATAGTATTAAAAAAGCTCAGAAGCAGTAGAAGTGCCAATGACCAAGGAACATTAATTAGTTATGAAGTTAGCTGCAAATATTACGGTTTTATTAGCTACCTAGTTGGCAACAAAGTTTAAACATTGTATCTGGTGTGTTGTTTTCCTGATGTGTTTGGTGATATCAGAATCAGCTTCCTGTCAGCTTATGACTATTATTGTGAGCTTCACTTTCAACTTGAAACATTTTTTTTAACATTTCTGTTCACTTTTCAGTGACCTCTTCCCACAAAGTGTAAACCAGCCACCTGTGGTTGACAACATTAGTGTCAGCCATTACTTGAAGGCAGTTTGAAAATGTCTCGACACGGTTCCTTTCATTTAAAGGTGTGTTTATTGAACCTTTTTGACTGAATTGGTTCAGAATGAAAAACGTTTTGAACTCAAAGGTGTCAAATAACATTTTCCCATTAAGGGAAATTCAGTTTTATAACAATCTGTGACTGGACTCAAAGAACTAAAAAAAAGCCAAAAGTCTTGTATGGTGGTACCTCAGAACTCGAATTTCATCCGTTCAGAACTCCCGATCGAATCCTAAAAAGTTCGGGTTGTGATCGAATTTTCCCCATAAGAAATAATGGAAAACCAATTAATTGGATCCCGGCTCCAAAAATTACATCCAAATGTTTTTTAAGAACATAAGAACTATACAAACGAGAGGAGGCCATTCGGCCCATCAAGCTCGCTTGGGAAGGACTTAACTAATAGCTCAGAGTTGTTAAAATCTTATCTAGCTCTGATTTAAAGGAACCCAAGGATTCAGCTTGCACAACGTACTGTTAGCATTTAAACAGAAAATGAATCAGATAAAACAAGAAAAGCATATACTGTACTAAACACATCTAAGCACAGTTATCAAAACAGTAATTTGTAAAGTAAGAAAATGTATCCAAACAATGTCCTGCCCCGATTGTCCGCTCCTTCCCTGTGCCACGCCCCCTCGTTAACCCCATGTGGAATCCCCATGTGATCAGCTGTTTCTGGTTGTTGTCATTAGTCCTCTGTATTTCGTCTGCATTTCAGTCAGTTTCCCCAGTCTGGTCATTGTATTGTCCGTCTGTGTTTTGCCTGCTTTACCTGTAATTAAACCCCATATTCCCCTATATCCTGACGTCTGCGCTTTTGTCTCTGTTCCGTCCCTGCTGGCCTATATTATGGAAGACGTGTCTGACAGTGTGAGTTAGCAGGAGAGGTGCCGGCCCGGGTCGGCCTGGTCCCAATGAGACCAGCCCTGACCTGTTTCCGACAGCGTGAGTTAGTGTTAATGGCAGTAGCGCCGGCCTGGTCCCAGTGAGGCTGGCCCCGGCTTATGCCCTATATTATTATAATTAAACATATTAATGGTTTATTATTAATGTTAAAATACATTTTTAATATATTTTATTACATAATAATAATTACTGTTACTGTCTATCATTGTCTAAATGTACATATATTTAGACAGTAAAAATATTCAGCTTGTGTAAACATGCACGATGCTATCACAACGAATGTGAGGTCGAGACTGAAGCATTACCCTTTGTTTCAGCTGAGAGACATGCTGCGTGACTCATTTCCCCGCGTGTACAAGTTATCTTAGTTCGATCTTCACGGTTTGACTTCTGAGATTCAGATCAAGTTGTAGGTAATTGTTTCAAACTGGTTGGTTCAACTTTTAAGAAATTTAAGTTGTAATGAGTTGGAGAAAAACTGTATTTTGTTTGGTTACTTATGGTTAAGGTTAGTGCTGTATAGCGTTTAAGGTTGTCATAGTTAGGATTAGGGTTTTGCCCATAGAAACGAATGGATGGTCCACACAAAGATGAGTACCTGCATTGGTGGGGCCCTGCAGTGGTGTCCTGAGCCATCAGTGGGAGCTGTTGCCCATATAGCCTTCTCCGTCTTGCCTTATTCTCCACTCTGCCATTTCCATGTCTGCCTCATTGCTCTGTTTAATGAGAACTATTGCTTACATATGACATGACTGTGTGCCTCTCATTGAATATATGAAAATAAAGATCTCTGCCGGCTCTTGGAGAGTCTTCCCCATCAGTTAAAAATCAGAGATCATATCCGTTTGTCATCCAGGCCAGTTAATATGACATTGCATTCTGAAGCTGTTTGGATAATTCTTGCTGTAGTCAAAGGGTAGAGCAATAGGGCTGCTTCTTAGTCTGCCTGGGGGCACCTGCTAATGACCAGCATTTCCACCCACATCTATGTGTAAATAACTTTTTTTTTTTTTTTATTATGATCAGACTTGAACACTAGGTGGCGGTGTGTGTTTGTTTAATAGAGGCTGTCAGCCATGGTACATTCAGTTTAGGATCAACATTCCTGCGAAAATGAGAGCACATAATTTACATTTTAAAATAAATGCTATGAGCTGACCTCTGGTGTTTTTGTTAAGCATCTTTTTAGATGGTTATTTTGCAGACTTTTCTTAAAACGCTAAGTAATATAATTATTATTACTGCTCACCTTTATTTTGGTGTGTGTTTAAAATGGTAAGCTTTTTGATTTTATTAAGCAATTAAATACTCAAATACTAAATTTGTTTTTGCATGCTTTTCCCCCCAAAGAATCAATTTGGGAAAAGACTGAAACTATTATGAGCTTTTATGATTGTTTGAATTCTGGTGGGCTGTTTTGATTAGTGGTTCTGGTTGTGATGACACTCGCAGATGAGGCTTATGTCTCCCTATGGGGGCGACTTCGTCGGCTTTGCCCTCTGACAGTCTGCTATCGGCAGTGGTAGGCATCTCTTCTGGCCTGTTGCTGTGATGGCTGACTGACCTTTAATGGTGGAGGTCTGGTGGATACCGGACTTTAAAGATGGCATTACAGGAACGTTACAGCCTTCAGAGCCTTCCCGGGTTCGAGGGTCGACTGGGAAGAACAGAGAAGCAGTGAGAGAGAGAGGGGTACAACCAGGCAGATCCGTAAGTCCTTATTAGCCAAAGTGTTTCCAGTGCTTGCTGGGTCACTCATAGCAAGGGGGGGGGGGTGGTGTTTAATTATGTGTGTTGATTAAGGTGGAGGCCGCCCTCAGTGGGGAGCCTGGGGGGGCAGCTTGCCGTGTCACACCGAGCATCTGAATGCCACTGTGCTACACTCAGCAAAACATGCTAGCCCTGTTGCTCTCATTTAGGTCAACTTGCCATTTTCCTTTCCAATACTGCCCCCGCCCCCCCCCCCCCCACTTCTAACATTGGTGCCAAATGTACGGTTTCACATCTGCAGTGGTCGTCAGTATGCAGTGTGCTTGCGCGGATGTTTCCTGGGTGTTGTATTCTAGCACCAGCATGGTCAATGAATTACTGTTAAAGTACCAGGTCTGCTCCTCTGCAGTCGTGCTCACCGCTCTCCACACTTTGTCTGTTGTGCATTTTTTTTCCCTCACAGCTCTAGTTGCTCGTTATCCTAGAGAGAGATATTTTTGGCCCGGTCTGCGGGCACGTCGCCGGGACGTCGCGTGACCTCATTGCTGTCGGCTTCCACAGTTGGTGCTGCAGCCTCCCGCTGCCGTTAAAAATAACTGGCGCTTCCGCCGCACGGCTCTTAGGACCCTGCCGCTCCCCACGCTCCTGTCAAGTGGGATATAAATACCTGCTAGAGCTGGGGGGGGGGGGCACCCACTGAATGGGTTATTGGATGGGGGCCTTAAGTGATGATCGCTGTGACCTCACTCTCTTTAGCACCGAACAATAAGGTTCTGTTAAACATTTCTGAAGCTCTTGCTTATTAGGAGATAAGTCATGACTTTAAGTAAAAGGTACATTTCAATATATGGTTAAATACGTGTCGGGCTTAAGAAGGTGTCCATTTCTGCCTTAAAAGGCCGGCTTGGGTTGCTCATTTCCCTTAGATTCCACTGCTGCCTGTTGCTTTATTTAATCTCATCAGTCTTAAGTGTGATTCTTTGTGTTGGAGAATGAGCCCGGTCGATATGCCCCCCTACCCCGAATCGTCTGCCGGTTGCGGGATCCGAGCATGCTAACTGTACCTGTAAACATGAATCTCACTCTGGGCTGCTCTCATCAAAGGCACCTGCATTTAATAGGCAAAATGACAGTGTGGGTAATTAATAGGTAATAATCAGTGCTTTTAAAACTGCATATTTATGATGATGGCAAAAAATAGATGTGGTGGATTCAGCTTAAAGAAGGGTTCTGTACTTTTAATTGTTATGCTTTTTTCTTATTTCTTTTCTTATTTAGTAAGATGAAGTAATGGTGCATCTTCAGTCTACCAAGGCTTTGTGCCTGTATCTACACGTGTGTAGCACTGTGATCTGAGACACGTCTGGAAGTGCATAGGTGCCGCCACAGGACCCAGCTAATGACCCAGGTGTCTGCTGCAGTTATTTTGAAGCAGCGTTAAATGTTTCCTGCTCTCTGCAGTGTTCAGTGCTCATGATGTCGTTGGAGGAACCCGAGTGTTCTTGCTGCATGTGTTTCGCAGATTTCAGTTACATATTACGTATTTACATACGTTTCGATCACTGGTTCAAACCCAGCCTCAGCACATCTGCGGCTCCTTGAGCAAGGCCCTTAACGCCCTGGCCGCCGCTACAGGTTGCCGTTCATGGACAGCTTGCTCTACAAAGAACAAGTTGAGGGAGGTGAAAAGACAATTACCCTGTGGGGATCAATAAAGGTATCATTTATTATTATCAATTATATAAGTTATTGAGACTAGCATCAAAAATAGTTATTGGTGAATTTGTGGTTCTTACTGTTAACGCACTGAAATGCGTTTGAGCCCCAAATGCCACCCTGCATAACTGGTGTGAAGGGTGCAGCTTTGGGGTGATGCTGGTGGAGAAAAGCGCCAGCACTTTTAGAACAGGTTCTGTGGGTTCTGCACAAATCCCAAGATTTGCTCGTCATATTTCCCCTATGTCGAGTCGCCACCGAGAAGCATTTTATTTTTCCCAACTTTGAGATTACATGACTGTGTTCACTCTCCGCTTACAGCCTCCCTAAGACCTTTTAAGTTAACTCCGCGCCGCGTTCCAAGTTGCCTGTGTTTGTCCCGGACTTTTTTGGGATCACTTCAGCGCACGGTATACCGTTCTGCAGGACCGTGCTGGCGTCGATGGGGACGAGGCTTTTGGCACGTCTCAGAAAGGCAGCGTAACGGAGCGCGTGCTGTGAGTCAGATGAGCGCCGTGCGCTCTCCTGCCTGCATATCTCCGCATACCTAAACCAAACAGATTAATCAAACTGTTCCACACTTATTTCCACAGCCACCCCTCCCATTTTAATCCTCTGTTTGGTTTGAAATAACCGATGGACTTTGTGCGAGCGTCCCTTCCCAGCTCGCTACAGAAATCCGCTCTCGGATGCCCAACTGTCCCTTTTCCCCGTCGGCTATGTTGACTGACAGTCTACAACAAGGTGTGCGGTAAGCTTTAATCTCTTGCATAAATAATAGAGATTGATGAATAATTTAATATGCTTCATCTAGTTCCATTGCCTCCAAGATGTCTGTTTACTTAAGGTTATTTTAATTTGAACCCAGACTTTAAAATACAAATGAGTCATTACACATTTGGTGTTTATTCCGTGCCTCTCGCTCCTCCCCCCCCACTCCCCCTGCCAGAGTTTATCCCAGTGCAGATACAGTTCAGCCTCCGCCACAGATGCCGGCTGTCTCTTGGCAAACCAAGCAGTGGAAACTATTAACAATTAAAATGCTGATTAGTCTTGGGACAGAATAACAGGCCATGGAAATCTCCGCCATGGAAGACCGCCATCTTGAATTAGGCATGTATCCTGGGAAGCATGACTGACCTCGAACGGTTCAATTGTGCCTAGCCTCGTTGGACCTGGCACCACCCACAAGTTGCGTCATCTAGTGGCCGAGCCATTGGATCTCAATTTTTGGTGGCGGGGGGGAATGCAGGCCCCCATTTTTGGCAGGTACCTGGGGTCGCTGTGAGCCTCGGGGACACGCTTTGCGAATTGAGGCTTATCTCAGCGTAAAACCAATCTGTTGTTAATGCTCTGTTTTTTAAACGCTTTATCACTAAAAAATGTGACAATTGTTCCTCGTTCACTCATCGGAGGAAAAAAATGATGGGTATTACATCAATATGACCGCTAATTCTTTAAAATGATCTGCCTTCGGGTTTGCAGCCGTCTGTTGCTGTGGCTCAGCTGCCCAGAAATGCACAATAATGTGGCCGTATGCCTGACGTAGCCTGGTCACTTGATGGCCTCTGCGACGCCCCATCCCCCTGCTGTCAGGGTTACCCTGACGCCTCATGGTGTGGGAAAAGGCCCCTCCTCAAGTCACATTGACCGAAACATTGAACTTCTCCTCTTTCCAAAGCCATTTTCTAACTGGGCAGCACAATATAATGGTCTAACCTGAAAAGAGTGACCCACGCAGCACGTATTAAACCCTAGTTGACTGTTTAGCTGGCCGTATACTTCAGATGAAGTATTTTGGCAATATGATGTCCGATGACGCGTAATCATCATTTCAGTGCAGGGTCTCCCAGGTGAACTTTTTCCATTTCAACTGATCTTTCCCACCATCCGCAATTGGCTGATTTAGATGTGACGCTGCAGGGTTGGTCAGCAGAACTAATTATGCAGTTACCAGCATACCTTTTGCCACACTACACTTACAATATTGTAAGTAATGTCTATTTGTATATTTCTGCTTAGAGTAAATTTCATAGCTGTGGTACTGTTTGCCATAAAATGTGTGTGCTTTGTTCTAATTGATAACCACAAGCATTGCTTAAATAGTTGGTTTCCCTGGTTGTGCTGCTTTTAATATTAAACCAGTAGTGGTTGTTAATATAAATAGCAACTGTTATTTTAAAAGCTGACATTTCCTTTATTAATATGACTCACACTCACACATTGTTTTAAATATGCGACAGATTGTTCTCACCAACGTGTTGGATTTTGCTTTGTCTGGACGTTATTTGTAGTCTTCAGCTTGCTTTTCTGACTCATTAAAGCAACGCCATTGAGTGTTATTCTGAGAGAAACGGCGGCCTAGGCCTCTCCGCTCTAACCGTAACGGGGATAAACCTTCTGCCATCCAGTATGACACCTGGCCATCTCTAGGTTGGTTAAATTCTCGGGACGCCAGAAGGAATGATTGTGATTCAAGATCGACGTTGGCGCCTCCCCCCCGCACTGCCCTCGGGCTCTGCCGTTAGCCTCCTTGTCCGCCGCACATTTCCAATTTTCCGTGTTAGCTACAACAAACATTACATTTACATATTGATCTCGTTCTTTTAGTCAGTGTAAATATGCTGTCATTACAGTAAATTTGGGCTTCTGTTAACATAGGCTTGGCCAGATCTTCTTAGCTTTAGGCAGTGATTGCATAATCAATGTCTGTGGTACATGTTAATTCAAGCCACCCTATTCATTTCCCGATCTCAGACCTGATTAGCTTCCAGGGCTGCCCAAACTTCCCCTCCCTATTCCATCCGAGGGAAGCTTTTCTCATGGCACCTCACTTCTGCTCTCCTGACTACCATTTGTTTATGTTTCTTTTAATTGTAAATCTTTCTATTAAGTGCTATTGTAGGAACTCTCATATTAGTGTTATGAAACAAGAGAACTCCTTTCCGGTCAGTTTCTCACTGATTCTCCGACTCCTCAATCTTCAAAACAGCAGTGTCCCTGTCTGAGTGCAGTGGGGGGGCTTTTCCCACCGCTCTGGGGCATGGCTAGCAACCCCCCCCCCCCTTTCTTTGTGTCCTTGTTTGAGCGTGGTGGGGGCCTTTCGTGCTGCTCTGGGGCCTGGTCAGTAGTGCTGAACGATTTGGGGAAATATCTAATCGCAGTTTTTCTGACATTGTGATTGTGATTTAATTTGCAATATTTTTTTCTGTGTCAAGCTTCAGTTCAATATTCAGTGTGTAATAGATACCTAAAGGATTATTAGGAACACGTGTTCAATTTCTCATTAATGCAATTATCTAATCAACCAATCACATGGCAGTTGCTTCAATGCATTTAGGGGTGTGGT
>JABFEA020000036.1:9669586-9695217 GCA_019775915.2 Cyphomyrus plagiostoma | reverse complement strand
CCCCCCCCCCCCCCCCCGCCCACCCCCCCCCCCCCGCCCCCCCCCCCCCGGCCGCCCCGCCAGAAGAGGGACAAAGAGGAACAAACTGGGCCCCTGTTTGCCTGTGCATGCATGTCTTTAGGCATTCTACTCCCTCCATAGAGAGGAGAAAGCATCACCATGGCCCTTTGGCTCACTTCATACACAATCTGTGTGTGTGTGTGTGTGTGTGTGTGTGTGTGTGTGTGAGAGAGAGAATACATGCAAGTGCTTGGGCTTGTCAGGTGAGACGGCAAATGCCCCCCTCGGCATGATGAGCTCTCGACACGCTTCTTTTTTTGGTTCTCGATGTCTGAAAGTGATGGATGCTGTTTCCATTTCAGGCGGGGGAATGAGCAGAATCAGAAATGTGATGGGATGGTGAATTAAAGAAGAGAGGTGCGCCATGCTCAGCACCCACCCCCAGCTGGGGGACCCGTCCCTTTGTCTTAGCATCAGATCAGGCCGCGCTTCTCCCTCCGCTTGTGCATATCAATGGCCCCACAGCCTGGTCCCCTTGTTTGTCTTTGCCAAAGACTGGCTTCGCCTGGTGCCTCCCAGGGAATGGCCGGCCGGCCTCCCTCCCGCGCTCCCCTCACTTGCGGGGCCTCCATCTCGGGGCCTGGACCCCGATTGGCATTCCCAGGCAAAAATCTGTGGCTGGGCTAAGCTGCAGAACAAATGTTTGCCAGGAAAGTGCCGGGCAGAATAGGGCTAGTTGAAGGGGCCCAGAGTGTCCGTGACCAGACAAGTCGTCCAGGGGATTTTTCCGTCCTCGAGCTCCTCTCTCTGCAGCTGGAGAAGAGAACGGAAAACAAAAATGTTGGGGGTGGGGTGGGGGGGCCTGCGAGGTTGAATACACAGCATCTGGTGCTGGTAAGGTTGTGACTGTTTAATGGTAACCTTTTCTCATTTAACCGTAGCTGTGGATTAGCACTTGGCATACGAAATGGTGATACTGCTATGATTTTTGTCCCTTTAGGATGCGTAATTTTGAGAATATTCACACAGCAATTGACCTCTGTGGGTCTCAGTTAAAATAGCTTTAATAGGAAGAGCAGAATAGATCCAGTGGATCCTCTCACTTTTGTTTTTCCCCAGCCTTTTCTGACAGTGCTTCTTTTGAACAAGTTTTTCTTGTACCAGTGCAGTCACGGTGGCTGGTAGTCGCCTGGCTGTCTGAAAAACAACTCAAGGTGTTTTTATTTTTTTAGTTTTTAAAATACCGCTCAATAGGTGGCAGCAAGAGACAGCAGGTGATTTGCTGTAGTCGTTGTGCAAGTGTGTGGGGCAGGTTGCTTTGAAATTAAATATCAGGCAGTTCAGGGTGACGGAAACTTATGAATTTTTCTGTGTGTTTTCATTTGAATTGTTAATTGCATTTCTTTTCTTCTTAATCCAGTACTAGGAGCAGCGATGCCTCCCCCCCCCACTCACCCCCTGATCCAATCAGACCATCTCACTAAATCTCCCCGTAACATTGATTATTCACGCACCTTGATACCCCAGTGTATAGTTAAAAGTAGTGTGCCTAAATCCTCTGTTATAAATGCTTCATAAGTTTTATATCTCATACAGACTGGATTGTTAAACATTCCAATCATCTTGCTACTGTCTGTCTTTATGGGTGTTTGCATTTCTGAAGTATGGCGCATATAAATTTGTCCTATTAGATATAGAATTAGCAAAGTATGAGACCGAGAGCGTGTTGAGTCTTTGACTTCTATTAGGACTTGTCCGTTGGGCATTGGTTGATTTACACGCACGCTTTTCCACTGGGAGACATGTAATTGGTAGGTGTTTTTCAGCATGTGATTGAAGAGAGCTTTCCAAAGAACGAAATAGTGTTCACTACTGAATAGTTACAATTCCCCATTTGTGTTTACGTCACCCAAAGTAGTCATAGGATCTGGGCACCCAGGAGGATGAAAGGTTGTATCTGACCTACTTCTTCTGGGTGTGAGACTAACAGCTGTCCAATACATGTACTTGTAAATGCAGGGGATTGTAATTACTAATGTGTTACAACAACTGGAAAGACCAGATTCATCAACTTTTACCGTTTTTCCCTCGTCTCCCACTCTATTCAGTTTAGTTAAAAACAGGGTAACAAACTGATGCCTTGTCCACACGTGCACGGGTATTTTTTAAAACTGTGTTTTTCCTCCTCCATTAAAAAAAAAAATAAATAATCCCCGTCCACATGAACATTGTCTTCTAAAATATTTCCGTCCACACGAAACCGCTAAAATGCGCTGTCAAGAGCATGCCAAACCAAAAGGCGGCATTATAACTCTAACCGTACTGCCATGTTAGCCAATCGGAAGCCTAATTGCCAGTCCTGTTAGCTAAAAACCATGGCGCACATTCTGATGCCTGTGTTGATCAATATAATGCGAGAGTGACCCAACATTTATCTGTACACATGTAAGAAGTCCTGTTAGCAAGGTTAGCAAAAGCACTATTTTGGCTAAGTGTGCCATTGCGCAAACTTGCCTAATGTATACAGCAAACAGCACATGCTCTGACGTTAAACAAAGTCAACAAGGGCACACAATCTGACGTTCCGAGCCCAAAACTCTTTTCCCTGTCTACATGTCAACTCTGAAAACGGAGTTTCTTAAAATCTTCACCTTAGATGCAGTTTTGCAAAAGCTCCGTTTTCAGTGACCCACATCGCCGTTTATGTGTGGACAAAAGCCCCAGACGTATAGAAAAAGAGAGGTTTTGAAAAATACCCATGTACGTGTGGACAAGGCATAAGTGTTTTCCTGTTTTAGCGTATTTTTATTTGCAGTTATTTGTGCTTTGTTCTGCCCCAAAAGCCTGTGAATGTGATCTTCAGGGCTGGGAGACCCTGGCGGCTTACAGCCTGGCCTCAGCAGTGTTTCTGTCAGATTCCACCTCAGTACTCCATGCATTTTAGGCCTTGTTTTTTGTGCCTTCGTTTTCCAACTTGGTGGGATCATTGCTAACTAAGTGTTTTGCAGGAGTTTCAAGGATTTTCATCTACTGTACAAGTGCGTCAAACAAATGTGCATTTAGCTGAAAGTACGACAGTATTCCAGTGTGATTTGTGCTCACCGGTTCTGGTTCCTCTGCCCATGCCTATAGTATCGATGTCAGTAGGTGTTTTAAATTTATGGAATTATTTCTAGGGCCTAGTTGTACCTGGCAGCTGGTAGTGGATGTCAGTCCTCCCTTTCCATCCCACTTTGTCTGAATTGGTAAAATTTAATAGTGCAGAAAAATGCTTCTACCATGGTGAACAGGCTAGATCTAGATCAGGACAATAGGTACGATGTACTGTGTAGAATGGGCTGTGATGTGAAGCGACTGGGTCACCCTGGTCCTCTGATCCCTTAAGCTGGTCTTTTCTGTTGGTTCTCCTTGATAATCCTGCAGTTCCTTTATGATTATTATATCATTTATATTCCATCACCTGCTCACACTACTCCTGTGTTACATCGATTGACTTAAATTGGGCTGTTTACTTGCAAGGAATCTGAGAAATTAAAGGTTAGTGGTTGTTTCTAATCGTTATTTATTTATTTTTTAATACAGTACATCATTGATAATCCAGTGCTTACAGAGAAAAGGGCCTGCCAAATTCGTAAAAAGCTCAGAAAGAAATGCTTTTGCTGGTTTTTTTAGAATTGCATGTTAATGTTTGAGGTAGTGTCACAGTAATTATCTTGCCCATTATGTTTCCGAGTCATTTTAAAAGTGCAAAGGCATGTTGTGCATAGAGCTTTTGATCCTTGGCCAGATCGTGAGTTGTTTAGTGTAATAAAGGGCCTGTCGCATGTAATTCCTGATAATGACAGGGTTACATCCCTCAGAGCATCAGCGGCCTTGGCACCATGGTGCTCATTAGTCATTCGTAATGGATGCTGCTCCCGTAAGGGTCTAGCTACAGCATTTTGAACACACAATCTGGATTTGCTTTCTTCACAGATCCTCTGTCTATAGACCTCGGAATTTACTGCAATACATCCTGAGATATATCTGCTTGTTCCTGATGTCTGTGGCGTTTTAGGCCGTGAAGACTCGCCTCCAGCAGGACGACTTGGGAGTTTGCGGGAGTCTAATTACGTTTGCATGGGAGGCATGCTCCATATGGGGGCGTGTTCAGGGCATGATGGCTGCTGCTGGGTTGGGTGGGTGAGCCCAGGTAGAGGGCTGGAGTCAGCGGCAGCTGTCAGCGGTGACACGGTTTCTTGTATCCCCCGGGCTGCCAGGACCTGCGACCTGTGGTGCTTCATTACAGCGGTGAGCCGCTGTTTACGGCTGCCTGCCGGTCAGCTCTCTCCGGCCAAATCCCTGTAGCCCTTTGGTCAAACATAGATATTACACTCTGTAATAACATTCGCCACTGCGCTTGACCCCGTCTCACTTCATAAAGGCGCTGTGTGTGTTTGGCTGCACTCACATGCATGTGTTCCAGCGAGACAGAGCTGCTGGGGAAGCCTGTGGGCAGGTGGGTGGGAGTTTTCAGCTGGCTTGAGTGTTCCTTGTCCCTAAGTCCCCTAAACTATTTCTTTACATTTTTTTTATTGCAGTTTGAGAACTTTGAGAATCATCATATGCTTTATAATGTTCTAGATTGGAGGTCCCCAACCACCGGGCCGCGACCGGTACCGGTCCGCGGGTCATTTGGTACCGGGCCGCATAGAAAAAAAATATTTTTTTTCGTCGTATTTACCCCCCATACTTTAAAGGCCGGTCCGTGAAAATATTGTCTGACGTGTAACCGGTCCGTGGCGCAAAAAAGGTTGGGGACCGCTGTTCTAGATGTTAAATTTTGGTGGTATAAAATGGTAAACATATTTTTTTTAATCACTGCTTGATTCTTGGACTTTGCTTCCACATGACTCAAAGACTCACCTAAGGCAGATTGAGTTTTTCGGGGTCAAACATAATTGGCCTCCTTCTATAAGGTTGAAATAACTTGAGAAAGGACTCCAGAATTCTTGCGCAAGCCTGAAGTGCTGCACAGACTAGTTCGAGGGTATCATTGTTGTCCTATGCCCATGATAATAGAGGAGTCCATTATCCTATGATGTTTCCCTCTTTTTAACCTCATTCCGTAGTTTCTTGACGTGCATGGTATGGCTTGAACCCAACGTACCTGGCTCTTGTCACATGGTGTCACTCAGAACTTGCTCCCCTTGGGTTTTGGGGATGATTTGACTATGTACAGAGGAAGATTTCCACCCACAAAGGCGCATTTGCTCTGCATCAGTATCTCCACCCACAGGACTGTGCATTCTGCCGGGGTAATGCGCTAGAATCGGAGGCCATTGAGCTCTGCCGACACTCGCTTTGATCACTCTTGGCCTCCTCACATCAGATTGGCATGGCGTTTCAAACCCAGAGGCCGTGACTGCAGGCACAGCATTGAGGCGGCCCTGTGGACTGTGTATTTGCCCCGAGTGTCATTAAGTGCGGATGCTCCCTGCTTGAATGGCAGAAGGGAAATACTGTTCATTTTAGAGCGGGAGGCTGTTGTTCCTGGGAATTAAAGCTGGCATCTGCGGAATGCAAATAACAGAAGGCCGTTTCCATCATTCTACGTCCCTTTGTCTCCCTCGTCTCCTACGGGTACAGCTCACACACCCTGCTTGCATAATTCCTGCGGTCTGCCCCTGGCTCCAGTCAGAATGACGGACCTGCAAATTAGATCCCAGATGGTAGCATCATGTTTAATTGGTAGAAGCATTGTAGATGGATGGATAGATGGATGAATGGGTTGGTTGGGATCTGCTGAGGGACATCATCTTCTCTGTCTTCCTCAGGTGAAGAGGAACATCTCCGATCTGACAAACATTCCTGTCCGACACCAGCAATGGGAGGGATGGCCAGCTACCGCCACCGACGATTTGGTGAGGAGCCAAAGCCCAGTACCCATACAGTACTGCACAGTGCTCATCCATCATCACACCAAAATTCGTACAATGCTTAGGAAGTACCTATCCTATTTCTGATTGACAAACATTAGCAAATATTTTGCATTAATAATAATAATAGCAATAATAATAATAATAATAATAATAATAATAATAATAATAATAATACTTTATTGATCCTCGTGTGGAAATTCTTTTTGCCTACCCCATATTGCTCTCCATGACACATATTTAGGTGAAAGCAAGTTTGGCAGCAAAGGGCAACCACCTGTAGTAGCACCCATAGAGCTGCAGGTTAAGGACCTTACTCAAGGGTCCACAGATGTGCCAAAGCCAGGCTCGAACCGGAGTCCTTCCAGTCACAGGCACAGAGGCTTAGCCCACTGAGCCACGTGCCCAAACTAGCATTCTTGTGGGATGATTTCAGGTGTTGGAGATGTCCTACTCCCTACAAACGTTCACAGCCTACCCTACTCAGTGCTAGCTTAGAAGGTGGGAAAAACAATAGACAACAGAGTGAGTTTCCTTTGTGTTTACTTGGGGACAGGGTGACGCACCTTGGGTAAGCCTCTTTGTTACTTGATCATCGGGCCCATTACAAGGCATAAACCAAGGATATCCCCCCCCCCCCAAACAATCTCATATTCAGAAATCTGATATTCTACCCTGCATTTTTTGTGTGGAATGAGATTAATTTACATGCCTCATTTCAGTGAAGGTAAGTGTAAGGATTTTCCAGCCTTTGGCAGGGATCTGCTAGTTGCATTCTCTCAAGTGACCTGACATCGGTCTTCATCACTGAAATTCAGCATTTCCGCCTTTTGGTGGCCAAGTCCTATTCTGAAGGGAACATTGGGGCAGCCATGCATGATTCATTGGAATTTGTCACATCTATACATCCTTGATCTCAACTAAGCACTCCAGCCAAGTGTCCCATGAAAACCCTGAACAGAAGACCGTCTAGTTTTGATTTTATAGACCAGCTTAACATGTGGTACTGAATAGGTAAGAAGGGATTTCTTGGTGTATTTAATAGATGCATTAATTAAACTTGACTAGCTGCTTATGAACACTAAGAAAATGTTTTATTGAGAAATAATCATGTTGGACAGAAGAATCAGGTGGCTTGAAGGAAATGGACCCAGGACATTATTTTATAACCGTTCTCATTGCTGTTTTGCAGTGACAACAGTATTATCTACTAGGGAAGGGGCACCATCATGACAACCTTATGGCATTGTGTCCAGATTGTCTCCTTTCCTAAAGTAAGATGTCAGAAGGTGTCACCCCCCACCCCCAGTTCCCATTGAGACATTAAAGGTCACGCTGGTTACTGGTGCTGACCTCTGCCTCCCATTCACATTCGTAGCCCTGTGAGATCCCAGCACCCTCCCGCCCTCATTTTATAGCTGATTTTGTGCTTGTTCCTTAGGATTCTGTTTTTGTTCCCAGCAGCTATAACATTTTTGCATTGTGAAAAGCCCACCCCCCGCTCATATAAAGCGTTTCAGACCAAACAAAATCAGTTTGACTGTTGTCCCTATTAATACAGAAATTAATCTTTAACAGAAAAGAAAACACTTGAGTAAAAAAATTGTTATACACATGGACTAATTGTTCAGTGGGAATTTTAGGGGTGTCTTTGTCAAAAACAAGTGAAAAAGGAGTCTGGAATAATGATGTAATGGTTTAGTGGGTCAAGCAGGTCAAACCAGCCTTAATTATCCCTTTATTGGTTAAAAGCATCTTTCATTGGAGTTTATTTCTGTTTCCCAGTCAGCTGTTTGTTCAGGTGGGTACTGCTTACCTGAAAGACCTGCACACTTAATAAAAAAAACATATATACACTTCTCAGATCGTTTTATACTATGTATTTGTGTTATGTAATCTATTGTCCAATTCTTCTCTCAATTCATTTTATTTTCAAATATTTACTCTGCGTTGCGCTGAATGAGAAATAATTGCTCACCGTGATCATGTAAGTTATCTGGAGCCAGAAAACTGGTTCAGCTGCTTTCTTGCAATGCCAAAAAAAGAGGCTTGCACTTGTTCTTTGCAGGGCCGGCACAAAAGCACACTCTTTTGTTGTGTGTAATGAGTTTTGTGGTGTGTATGGATGGCAGGATGGAACAACAGATACAGAAGACGATATAAACAGTGGAGTCGTTTGGCAGGAAAAAGCAATTTTTCTTTATTTACAATACACCAGTTTGTTTAAATAGTCAGGCATAACCTTGTAAATTGATCCAGGGGAAGGTGCTTTTGATGAGCTCACTTTCTAACAGCGCTAGGTTTTTGGAATACTCTTTCGGGTTGACTAGCGCACCAATGTGTTCAGCCCCTGTCTTCATGTTTCGGTTAAGATCACACCCCCCAATTACTTGCTCTCTGGCCCTGTAGGGCCTCCTGAAGGCTGCGGTGTGCACATGCCTAGCCGGTGGACGTCGCACACCCTGGGCCCTTTTGGGGGGAATATTAAAAAGCACGGCTGCTCGTGGTATGAGGCTGCAACAGCCCAGCCTCTTATTGAAATGTCTCCCAGCATTAGAGGGAAAGCCGCTCCATCGCTGCCAAGCTGTTTCAGTGCATATCTCATTAACCTCGCCTCATCTCCAGGGATTTGTACCAATAAACATCGCAGGCAGGGCTTAAAATTACATTTTCCAGGAGTCAAAATGGATGACTGGTCCGCCCTCTGTTCATTATCTTTGTCTGTTCTTTCTCTTGCACTTTTGATACCAGTTGGAGGAGAGGGGGGTAAAAAACAAATAAGTGCCCATCCGCTGTCCTTGATTTTTAATGACCACCCGTTTATGCAGCACCCATATCCAATTCAAATAATGCATGTAAGCTTTTATTGTTCTGCCTCTTATCTGGTCTAATCAAACCGGGATGAGCTCTTGAAGCTAATGACTAAATCGGCACCCAACTCTTAAAATATGCTGGTGGATGAACCTTACAGGAGGAAGTTACACATTTTCAGTTAGAAATGACTAGAATACAGCTTTTACTTAATGGAATATAACAGTCTTTGCGGACAGTTTTTGTTTTGATTAACATATCAAGATTTCATTTGATCTGACTGATGCTAGGAGTAGCTTCCAGGTATGCTTGATATGATTGATTTTCTTCTGTTGCATAACTGGAATTGTAAGCAGATTAAAAAAAACTGTTTGGCACATGCTCCGCCATCATGTCAGGTACATGACACGTTAATAATAGCATGTTCCCACAAATGGTACAGTGACACTATCGCTCCCATTAAAATGTCATTGTGAGCTACATAACTTGCAGGCTAAGTGGCTGTCAGTTTCTAACAAGCTATTTCCGCCTGTTGTCACTGGTTAGATTGATTTGATAATTGACCTGCTGGGCAAGTTTTCTGCCCGTCTCAACAATCAGACTAGGGATGGGGAGGGGGGGCTATAACTCATTCTCATAGGGTGCGATACTTGTAAAGTCAAGCATTTATGTTGTAATACTTTGGTTGCCTTGATTTTGTTGTGTTAAGTTTCAGTAGGCTTATCCAGTTAGACTGTTCTGTACACTTTACTCAGCACCTGTGGTGGGCCCCAGTGTCATGCCCCCTCCAAGAAACAGGCTGTACTGACTCTGATAACCTCCTGCCTGTAGGCCTGGGTATGGCTCTCCATTCAGCCTGATGCAAAACCAAATCATGGGTCGGCACCCACAACCAGCCGAAGTTGCTTGGGGAAAAATAAATAAATAAATAAATAGGCAAATAAGTGTGTGTGTGTAATATGTTCTTTTTTCTGGTTAGTCACAATGGGCCTCGCGATATTGGATGCTAGCAAGTCACCCGTAAAGGCACAGTGTTGTAAAACAATTTTTTTCTCTCTGGGGGAGTAATGTTGACTGTTGTGGTGGATGATTGATTGGCTCTGTTATGAGTGGCTTATTACTTGGTGGTATTGAAGTCAAGGATGGTCGGGGAGTCAGCTACCTGTGGGAGTGATTGACAGGAACTTGAACGTCCTTATTAGACTCTTTCCCCGTAATTGCTGACATTTATCCAGTGTTTCAGGGTGTTTGCTAATGTATTAATGCAGGCGGTCTCAGAGGGAGCCGCGCATGGATTCCCGGCCGCGGATCTTATGGATCCGCCACTTAGCGGGTCCGCGCCGGCTTATTGGGCTGGCTGGTTGCCGTAGCGACAAGGCTCAGGGATAAGCCTAGACATGGCCCCCGGTTTGATTGCTCTCTTCAGGTGACATTCAGCGCAGAGCCTTAGTGAGAGTTTCATCCCCTTCTCTTGGCTCCTGGCTGCCCAGCTCTA
Source organism: Cyphomyrus plagiostoma (assembly GCA_019775915.2). Lineage (NCBI taxonomy): Eukaryota > Metazoa > Chordata > Actinopteri > Osteoglossiformes > Mormyridae > Cyphomyrus > Cyphomyrus plagiostoma. Next base: position 9,684,993 of record JABFEA020000036.1, on the reverse strand, counting down.
CCTTAGCGTCCCAATCTGGTATTGGAGTCACGTGAAAGATCTCGGCAGCGCTACGTCCTCTTCCGATTCACAGCCTTTCTCCAGGCCCAGAAGTTTGGTCTGTCAGGCCACCTCTTTAATTCCCCCGTACACTTGGGCGGGACGGCCCGTCGTGGGACACCGGGACTGACCCGGAAGGCTGAGCCCCCTTGTCACTTAGGACGAGGAAACCGGACTCAGGTTGCTGGCGAGCGGTACCCCGATACTAATCAGGAGTGACATGTCTGCAGCCCGCAAAGAGGAACCTGAATGGGACCACCAGGTGTTAAGGGTGGGGCTTCACTCCCTTTCTTCCCATCCGCCTTTCTTTTCTGTTTCTCAGGCTCTGTTGTCCGCCTCCATCAAAGGCTTGTGGAACAAGGTGGTGTTGGGGTTCTGTGTTTCGCCGGTGCAGCTGTCAGCGGTAATTATCTCACACTCACAGCCAGGAATCTAATCCAAACAGTGGCCCTGACAGGAGAGAGAGGGGGAAGAAAGAGAGAGAGTGAGGGGGGGGGGCGGGCGCCAAGGAGAGCAGGGATCTTTCTGTGCATTGCTGCCGAAGCCCAGCTCAATGCAAGTGTTAATTAAAAGAATCCAAAAAAGAAGCGACCACTCTTTGTAGAGGGGAGCGGAGGAGGGTCACGGGGAGGTGACCCCTCCCCTCACCCCCAGCCAAAGGCCTGTGGGGCCGTGCTTGTCCAGTGACATTCGTTGAGGGCCGGGGGGGGTCACGTCAGCCCCCAAGTTTAACTTTTCATTCTGGTCCTTTCCCATCAACAGCAGAAGTAAAAACTTTTATGTCCGTGCTGATTCCAACCATTGGAGGAAGTGGGGTCCTTGTGCTTGATGCTGCGGGGAGGTTCACCTTGGCTGCCTGAGAGGTGGGGGCCCTCTGTCAGGGGCCACCTTTTGCGGGACTTCAATGACACTCAGTTTCCTGTTGAGTTTTGAATGGGATTACTGCCCAGTTCCCACTAAAAAGTTAAGATGTCCGGGAAAGGCGTTGCTGTTTGTGTATGCAAGTCATAAGTGGAATAATAATAGTAACAACTAGGTGAAAAGTAATACGGGTCTTTTCATTAAAATGAATAGGCCCATAATAATAATAATAATAATAGCAATAACAGCAATAAAATGCGATTGTATTATGTGATTTAATTTTTTGTGTATATTTTTCTCATACCATCAAGGTAAATATTGCTGTTATGAATGTCTCACCCTCCTGGGATAGTCTAACCAATGTTCATATCTGTGGTCCCTGGGTTAGAAAGTTTGATATTATATTTTTAATCTGTTAGCTTCCAGTAGCTGCCTGTGATTACTGTGTTTTAAAATGCCTTAAGTTCTGGCTACAGTCTTTGTTTAGGGATCCCCTGTACTGTAGGTGGTAAGTAAAGGGCTAAACATAGTGCTAAATTGATGCTGAAGATGTTGCAGTGAGCCCTCTCTGAAGAGCAGAATAGCTCTTTCCCATCAGGAACTGCATTGTGTTCGTGGCTGGGGCAGTGTACCTGCATAAAATCTTAAAAGCCCCCCCCCCCAATCTGAAAGCAACACGGGGGCCTGACTGTTTTCCAGTGAACAGTGCGCTCAGCAGTTCTGTTAAGTGCTATCTGTAGGTGTTCCGCCGCACGTCCGCCACCTGGGTCGGGGGGCCCGGCTTTCTGCACCTCCTTTTCTGATGAGGAGCAAGTAACAAGAAACACTATCTGCCATCTGGCCACCTGTGGCGGACGCCGTGGTTCTGTCAGTGGGCTGCTGTGGCCTGCTTGATGCCCTCCTGTAATTTCACACACGTGTTTGTGATTTCAAAACTGCTGCAGCACAGTGTCGCGGGGTGGGTCATCCTCGTCAACAAACCTCCAGCAGTTTTTCTTTATGCCTTTTGCGGTTTCTGCAGCTACAGAAATCGATACGTGACGTTCTGGGGTTTAAGGATGAACAAACACAGAGCATCGTGATTTTTGGATCAGCTCTGGTTTGAAGGACATTTAAGATGAGAGAACTCCATTGATCCCCACTTATTAAGCAGGTGACTTTGATATGGCTCTAGGCTGGAGGATGAACAGTTCCTGCGTGTTTGTAGGACCTGCCTCAGCATTGTACCGTCACTGAGTCTTCTGCAGTCTGGCAGGGTTTGTCGTCATTCTTCAGGGCCGTGAGCTCCACATGGTATCTCGCTACCGGTGGCGATGTAACGCCTTTGACCAGACAGCTGTTCACACGGCTTTTGGGGCCGGGTGCCCGGCGAGGCACATAAAACAGCAGTCAATCAGCTTTTGGAGCTCAATTGCCGTTGCATGTAAGCGGCCTCTTATTCAACAATTACCAACTGGTCTTTGTTGGCGGCCTTGTATTACAATGGCAAAGATTACGGCCCCCCGCCGGTGCCTGTCAGGGAGTTTTCCTTTTATCTGGGTCTGTGTCACTGGCCCCAGAGTCCGGTGGAGTGTGCTAAAAGCCATTCTGTAGCAGACAGTGAAAGTTTGTTCTTCTGGCCTAAATATAAATAGACATGTATGTTTATGGTTTGTCATGGCTTTTTTTTTTCTTTGAGATAATGATGTCAGAGCTACGGAGTGGCCTTTGTGCCGGAGTGTGTCCTGGGCTTTTGTGGCTTTTGCTGCCTTTCTGGCGACGTGAGATGACAGTGTAGGGTTTTTCCTCCACATTGAAACCCCTTTATTTCTATATGCGACAGTGTCATTGCTTTTCTGGCCCTTGCAGGCTGGCTGTCGGCCTTCAGCGTTTCACTGTAGCTTTCAGCAGCTAACTTGAATTATTCAACAAATGACCGATTTCATGGTGTATTATCTGGCTTTACTTCACAATGCTTATAAATCACTCAGGGTGCATGTGAAGGGTTTACACTGTTTTGTAGCAACGATAAAGTCAAGTTTTACCCTGGCCTGTTTTAATTTCACTTCCCCCCCATTTCACACTTTGCCACCAGCCAGTGGACCCATTAAAATGAGCTAATGCTATATTTTATTAGGTAGTGCTGACTGTGTTTTCTGTTAATTACGTTGTTCATCCCCACCCCGATATTTTCCAGGCTTCGGGCCTAAGAGTCTTTAAAGCATCAAAATCCTGATAAGTGGTTTTATTTTGCCTGTGAGCTGCTAGCCAGGTGTAGCATCCCCGGTGTCATGTGCTGCTCTAACATTTTTGTGCCGGGGCCCTGTGCTCTGCATGGCATCCTGGGCTCCAGGTTACGCGGTACCGACTCTGGGGACTGAGCCAAGAGCGGCAGCGTTTAATGAGTCCCCTTAGCGATAATGCTGTCTGACATTTTCAGGGTCTGTTTGTGAGTTAATTAGCAGGATGGGCGCTGGCCGCTCTCCTTTCTGCTCAGCCTGTTTCTCCTCCCACGTATGCTGGGGCGAACCTCAAGCCGCTCTGGACTCTGTCCACTGGGTTGACATATCTTCAGATTTCATTGATTACCGAATGGAGGGTACGTTTCTACTATCAGCATTTAATGTACCTGACAACCGGTGACATTTAAGGTGTTTCCAGCCAAGCTTATACCAGCGTGTTTCCAAGACACTTGCCTGACAGGAGAGTTTGGACTAAGCAGTGTTGTGGGAATACTGCTTGTTTTTGTGCTTCCCAGATGACGTTGGCGGCCTCTGGGATCAGCTACCCCTGCCATCACCTGAGCGTGTGCCGGAGAGCCTCTCCCACCCAAGCCCGGGATCAGTCCGATGAGGTAAAGGCCACCAAGCCCGTCCAGAACCTCCCCATCTCAGTTTTCAAACATGGCTTGTGATATGTGATCCATTTGACGCATTTAGTGGAATAATCGCGAAACCTGCTAAATATAAATGAAATGCTAAATCTATTACTTAGATGTATGTGAATGTGAAATACATTGTACTGTGCTGAAAGTCTGCTGGGTAAACCTGAATTAATTTGTGCAAAATGAGCACAGTTGGTCCAGCTGCACCTCTGTGTGGAATGGAGGAACGGAGACACCTGCCTCTGTGAGCCCCCCTATCTAGGCAGTCAAGTTCTGCTGCCAGAGCCCTAGAAATTAGCAGGATACTGAGTCAGTGTATCCCTGTGGCCTGGTCAGCTCAGCCTGCAAGCTAGAGGTGTACCTCTCAGCCCAGGCTCTGCCTAGATCAGTATCCCTCTTGACATCAGGTATGATGTCACTGTGTCAGTAGCATAAAAGTATCTACATAAAAGTAGGTTATATGAAAAACCCAGTCCTGAATTAAACCTCAGGCCATGTGGAGCTGCCAGCAAAATGGCTCAGAACATTCCTTCCAGAATATTGCAAAGGAGAACATACTGCTGCATTCTGCTGTAAATGCAGAACATTTGCCTTGGTGCAGGTCCAGAGCAGCTCATGACCAAGTCAGAGCATCATGCTATTTGGCGTTTCTCTTCAGCAGGCACTGGGTAGTGGCTTGGGGTTGAACATACCATAATGTAACCCTAAGAGACATTTTAATGTCTGCCTGACCAACAAAAACACTTTAAAGGGAAAACCAGATCAACAAAAGATGGGTGTTGTTGAGATAAAAGGCTTTTGCCATGAGTGTAGAGAGAGCACTACAACCTATTTGTGTTAGTGGTGTCACCCCAGAGTCACTTTTGGCTGTAATTCCAGCCAAGTTCACAGCTTGGAAAATATATTCAATTAATGCTTTGTTTACATTTCCTGCGTGTTTATTCATTAAATTAATTCCATTAATCTTCAGATTGTGCTTTCAGCTTTGAATGAAATATTAGAGTGAAATATACAGACAAAGTTTTGTTCTTTTGCAAGCCAGGCCACTGTAGGAAGGTTCTGAATACTTCTCAAAGCACTATATTACTGATGCCAAAATCCGCATGAAGGTCATACATTATGCATTGGAATGTGAATTTCTAGCAGTCATTTATAAAGATGGGGTCAGCCAGGTATGTTGGGAAATGTGCACATTCAAGGGGAATATTTCTGTACCTAAGCAGGTAATTTGAAAAATGTCACTGATGTGGTTGATAGAGATGTCACAGCCTCAAGAATCCGCCCGATTGACTTTTCATGATATGGCTACTGTTCTACCACCTTGCCCATTATCTACTAGATAAGAGTGTGAAGTTTGGAGAATGAATTCAAAAAGTCGCTGTGCTGTGTGCACTTTTGATTTCTTATGCAGAACATGGAATCTGTCATTCAAATGGTGCCCCCCCCCCCCCCTTCAGACATGGGCATTGCTGCACTGCCTGAGCTGTAGTTAAAAGCATCTTCCATTCTTCAACGTGAATTGCTGGCTAATTCATAATACTTTAATAAAATTGATGAAAATGCTGCGTCAGGTCAGACCTCACTGACCTTGCCTGTGTGTTTGTTCCTGGCATGTGTGTAGTGTACAGATGTGCACATGGTGAGCGACAGTGAGGGCGATGACTTCGAGGATCCTTCTGAATTTGGAGTGGACGAAGCAGAAATATTCGGAATGGGTACCTCAGGATGTCGGAAGTCTCCCATGAGTAAGTTGATGGGATTTGACAGTGAGCCTGGGAAGTGTCCCAATTTTGATTCTGTTTATCGTTTTTGTTTCGGGCCCAATGTGATACTGTTCCCTTGTGTTCCAGTTCCTGAGAACACGGAGAATGAAGGGGACGCCCTGCTGCACTTTACGGCTGAGTTCTCAGCACGGTAAGTTTACGGCGTGGTTAGAGCTGCCTGGCACCTGCTGCTGAGTACTCACGTCCTTTTCGTTGCCCCCTCCCCCGGCAGGTACGGGGACTCCCATCCGGTTTTCTTCATTGGGTCTATGGAGGCAGCATGTCATGAGGCATTCTACGGCAAAGCCAGAGATGTAAGTGATTTGAGGGCGCCTGCAGCCGTGCGGGTTCTGCGGGTGCGTGACATTTGGACTCGTTTTCAGCTCTTCTTTGCATTTGCAACCTTCTTTTTTCACTTTCACCATGATGCGTGCTTGTGAAAAATTTCTAACAGCATCTTCCATGTGATCTCTACCTTCTAGTACCCTGTTTTCATGCTGAAAAACCAAATACAGTTTGTCCTTTTATTTGTATAGATGCATACTCGGCCAGGAGGAAAATTATAAGCATCTGCATCTGTGCCGCCATTGTACGAAGAATCTTTAATTATTTTTTTTCCCAACCAAAGACAAATTCCCGTTTCCTGTCTGTCTTATGTTACCATAACCCAGCTGAATTTTAATGTCCCTCCCCAACATCTGACGCTTTATTTTTAGCCTGGTTCCTTGAGTTTCTTCCCCTCCTTTCTCCTCCCTGCTTTGTCCTCATAAGGAAGCTTGTATCAACTGACAGCTTGTGTGGATTACAGTCTTATTAGAATGGGAAGATGCAGCAAGATGTTTGGGGGGTTTTAGACTGCAATGCAAAGGCTCCGCTGGCCCCTTGCCGGTTACCGGCTCATTTCTCTCCCCCCCTAAGCCGGCTCAATATGGCCTATCCCCCCAACCCCTCCCCCGATGTCATGTGTCATTGAGGAGTTTATAGATTGTGTCAAAGAAAATAAAATTCCTAGCTTGGACAGACTTACAGCTAGCCCCGTCATCCGAGTTACAGAATCTGATGACCAAACTGGAAAAGTTTTTGACACATGCTGTCACCAAGTTATATTAATTAAAGTCAACCAACCCCCTCCCCAGGCTAAAGCTCCAACCCCCTCTCAGAGAAATGGATGTAAATCTCTGCCCTTGTCAGCTCAACGGGCTGCACATTAAGCAGTTATTGGAGCACTCCAGGTTTATGGGAGGGATTTTGTGGAGGGCTCTCTCTCGCTTTCAAAGGCTCTGGGGCTAATCACTAAGTAAAACACTACATTTGATGAGGTGTTTCTGAGGAGAGAGATGCGCTCAATCCGCCCTTAATGAAAATGCTGGGGGCCCTTGAGCCCCTTGGAGGGGTGGGGGGGGATCAACCCGAAGGCTTCCCTGGCTGACCACCCATCCTTGCCGAGGCCTCCTCAAATCCCTCTAACACTGTGGTTAATCGGAGTAACCCCTCACTCTCTCAAGGAGACGCATCAAAATTCATAGCTCCGCTGGGGGATGTATTTCAACCCTCCACTCCCCCGCAGCCCCAGAGCCTTGTCTTGCGAAGGGAAGGGTAGACTGAGGACAGGGAGCTCTGGCTTGGGCCACGAGCAGCTTCTACAGCTGCCCATCTCTTATTCATGACTGGTTTGTGTCTCTAGGTGAGCTTGTACGAGAGTCTGAGACATTTTTCATTGTTACAATGTGTTCATTCAAGGGTGATGTGCTGCACAGTGCATAGGGATCTGTGCTCATGTTTATGGGTTTGAAACCCGTGGCTCACTGGGTAATTGTAGGGGCTCTGAACGCTGCTTGACCTTGCGCTCTGACCCCATGACCACGTCAGCAAGATAGGCTTCACAGAAAACCAAAGAATTCCTATGTACCTTGTACAAACACCAAATGAACTGTATCTTTCTATGTTGTAACTGCCATATAGTCTGACCATATAGTCATGATTTACAAATGGTGTATATCCAGTTGTGGATCATCTATTGGTCCTGAAATGGCTCCAGAGTCTTCACCGGAACTGTGAATCTGTGCTTTTATGTTAATCACTCATTAATCAATACTTGTAATATTTTAAGTTATGCTCCTTTCACTAATTAGAAGTGACTAATTATAAATCAAGTGCATTTAATCCTTGGCTTTAGTGAAATGTTGTCATTCTAGGTTTGAGAATTCAAATTTGTTTGCCTTTAAGTAATTTCTATTGTTTTGATTTGATATCATTATCCACATATATACCCGGAAGTGCTTCTTGTACATTCTTGTATTTATGGTTACGAATTGCTTTTGAAAACTTGATTTATAGTATTTTCTGTAAGTGATTTAATAATGGATAAGTACTGTGTATTTGGATAAGTATTATATATTTGTCCATACTTTTAACGTGTTGGATTCATGGACGCGTAATGACTCACCCCCTGACTCAGACAGTGTGGTATTGATTCAGCGCCTGCGTTCTGGTGTGCCGGTTTAAGTCTGCCATCTGGTAAACCGTTGATCAGGACTCTCTATTGCGTGTCGCCGGGGTCACGAGACAGTAATCTGAGCTTTTTATTGAGCAGTGTTTGCTTTTCCGGCGGCTGGAGCTCGTCGCTTTCACGGCGTTCCTTTTGTTTCTCCACCTTCGCAATAATTAAAAACGTCTTCCAGCGATTTCTCTTGCGTAAACAAATGCGACCCTAATTAAGGCACGTTCCCTCTCAGGGATGGTATATGGAAGTGTTTGTTGTGCTTGTGTTATCAGCCAGGTGGAAGTTCGCCGGCCGTAGGCTCCCAGAAAGACCCGTTTGTCGGGCAAAATAAATAAACCTGGGAAGGGGGTTCACGTCCAGCGCAAACACATAGTGAGCAGCTTCTCCGCGGGTGTGATTTCACCCGATACGCCAGGGTTTTGGGGCTGCAGCTGTCCGCTAGACGGGTTAATTCTGCTTCTGACGCTCGGAGAGCACCTGTGCCGGAGAATTCCTTCTCATTTTGAATATGATCGCATGTCCCACACCCTGGCTGCAGAACAGGCAGTTCGGCTCGCCTGCACAGCTCCCCCCCAGGCATGGAGGTGCCTGAGCGGGAACCACCAACACATTAGCCAGCCAGAAGAGGAACCTGCACGCTCTGATGGCACCTCGAGTGGCATATGTAGCTCTCCTCATCATCTCCTACACCTGCTGTCACAATGCCTTGAACAGGTGGCGACTTCATCGCAAAGAAGACTCATTGGTCAGCCTGGCCCACGGAACTGACATGACCATTGGCTCACGGCATCCAGAACCAGCGGGAATATGAGAGGGAAGGCATGTCGCGGGCTGCCATACTCCCTAAGCGAAGGAGTGAAGCTGCATGACGCAGACCGTCGTTTTTGCGAAGATGTGGTATTTTCGGAGCACGGCGGCGGTGTTGAGAGTGGCCTCTCTGTGCAGACTAAATCCGCCCCACTTTCACCATTTTGTGGCCCCCAAAGAATGATACCCTCTTTGTGTGTGTGTCTGTGTGTGTGTTTTATTTTAAATAAAATTCTCCTCTCTCCAGGCTGCATTTGCTTGTCTTCTCAGCATGAGTGTTTAATCTTTTCAGGGTGTTCAATTGGGCCACTGAATGAGGCCCGTCTCCCTCTCGCTCGGAGCCCTGCAGCTTATTCTAAACCTCTAATCGCTGAGCAAACACCGCCGCCGCACCGCCGCTCCTTTTCTACACCGGCCACAATATCGCACCGCCCCCCCGCTTCCTCTCCTCTCCTCTCACCCGCATTTTGCTCTCGGGTCCGAGGTTCTGCAGAAGCCGAGGTGTTCCACCTTTGCCCTGTTCCGGCCAATGTTTCGCGCTCCTGCCTTTATTTTTCACATTGGTTTAATTAGTTGTTAGTCCTAAAATCTTGATTTTTTTTTTTTTTTTTTTTTAAATTTCTTTTTTTGGGGTGGGGGTGGTTTTCTGAGTCTGTCCCTCAAAATTGTCAACTCCAGCTTCCCCAGCATGTGACGCTACATGAGTAGCGTGATTTGTTCCTGGTATGTTTATAATTGCCTGGCTCTTTTTTTTTTTTTTGCCTGGCTGGCTGGCTGCTCTTTCACACAGTTTCTCTTCATACTGTACGTCAGTGCTGAAACACGAAGGCTTTAGCAGAGTCTGTCCTCCTATTGATTAGGTAACCATGCAGTTAATTGAGGGGCTGCTCTGTCCGTCGCATCTGCCCACCCAGCCCCTCAGTCCCCTTGGAAACCTGAGCAGTATCAGGTTCAGGGTAATCTTTGTGTAGGTGGCTGCCCCTTTTAGCTCTTGTGAATTGTCCCGATGCCTTTAACCTCAGCCTAGCTGAAATATGCCCCCTTCCAAATGTTTTAATGAAGTTTCTGCCCCACAGAGGAAGCTGCTGGCCATCTACCTCCACAGTGACACCAGTGTGCTGGCCAACGTCTTCTGCTCTCAGATGCTGTGTGCCGAGTCCATCGTCTCATATCTCAGCCAGAACTTCATCACCTGGGCCTGGGATGTCACTAAAGAAGCTAACAAAGCCAGGTACTCTCTGCCCAGTACACAAAGAGCCTAGGAAATGTGCTCTCTATCCTCAGCTGTCCAGGTCTGTGGGATGTGGTATAGTTTAGCTGTTATTGGTGGATGATACCTGCATAGAGAGGCTCCCAGCCTCTACTGCTACCCTTTAAGTCATACTGCTCCATCCTGAAAAGGGGTTAACACCAGTGCATGACAAAGGAAGTCGTGTTTGCAGAATAAGACCTCTGTTGACCAGTCCTTTCTAATCTGCCTGAATGGATGGGCCAATTATACGTGCAGGAATGAAGATTTTGTCCTGGGTAATATCTCTATTTCAGCCTGGTACAGGCGCCCTAATCAGCTGCCCAGTGCTGTGTTTGCCCCAGGTGCCCGTCCCTCTGCCAGGAGCACATGTCCACTGGGGGGGGGGGGGGGGGATTTGGGGAGACCCGGTCAGCAGTCATTAATTGACCAGATGTCCCCTCCCAGTAAGTTTTGCGTCTGCCCTCCTCCCCTTAGCCGGTCGTTAATTTTGTGCTTAAGTCGTACCTAACTAACTTTCTCAAGCCCTCATCTGTTGACCCGAAAGCGAAGCAGGTCGCCCCCCCCCTTTGCGCTGTGCCCCAGGTGTGCGGGCGGCGGCGGCGGCGCAGAGCGGGCGCGGCCGGCGTCCAGATGGAGGCTTGATTGAGCCCAGCGGCCGCGGTGGCTCCAGGGCAGGCTAAAGCTTTTCCTTTCAGCAGACTGCCCTGCTAAACCCACCCCCTGGAAGGAGGCGTTTAAGAGAGATTTGGTGGAGGTGGTGAGGGGGGAGGCTGGACTTTCAGACTCTGACCCCACATTTTAATTTTTTTTAATTTCCTTTTAGGATACTCCTTGCCTCATTCTGCTGCCTTTCTCCTACTTTTTGCCCCAGCTGAGTCATTTTATCGCAGATTAAAGGCGGGCAACATCTGGAGCTTTTCATAATGCATAGCACAAGACATGCACGCACACACACACACACAAACGCGGGCTCACATTCTCACGCTCCTGGGTTGGAACTGACTGACTGTGATTGGCATTAGTGCCGAAGAGGTCCTGGCTGCTTCAGCCTCTTTTCATCCAGGAATCTGCTGGGTTTCTTCGCTTCGCTTAACGATATTCAGGACGAGAGTCATTGTACGCAGGAGCGGTTCTCCGGGGCCGCCGTCATTTTCGCTACCGGCCCATGGGGATGTTGTGCCTTTCTGAATGCTAATGTGTAAGATATTAAAAAGTGAAACTCAGATCTGATAAATGCACGATATTAAATAGTTTCCAGTAGTTTGTAATGTTTTGTACAGTGTGCATGGTTTGAAATATGCAGAGGTCATTTTTATTTTATACTTCCTGTGGAAGACACTGAAAACAGATGGGAGCTGATTTAAAGAACTACCCTGTTATACCCCTGAGCTGATTTAAAGAATGAGGGCTACCCTGTTAAATACGTTTTAAAATGTTTTATCACCCTCTCCTGCGCATTTTAGCATATCACATTTTTTTGTGTCTGAAAACCCTGACGATTTTAGAACCTGACACATCTAACATGTTCCCGCAAAGATGGGGAGAACGCTGTTTACAGTAAAGTAATGTTTTTATGGCATAAAACTGTCAGCGTGACCTGAATCACAGCAGACTGCTCTGAGGCATCAGCAAGGTGGATACAGAGTGAAACAGGAATTTGGGAGACCACGTCTCAACTTTTAACTCATTAAATAGATCAAGAATTGAGAGGGCTAAATTCTGCACAGGTCAGGTTTCTTAGGTTTCATCCAACGTCTTCTGCAGCATTCGCTATGGGTGTTGCATCTTACAATCCTTTTTTTTTCTGCATGTCTGTGCATGCTTGGGTTCATAATTACTTTGTTAATTAGAGAGGTCACTCATGATAGCAAAGAATTATTTTGTTCAACCAGTGGAAATATCTAGAGAATAAGTGCTTGGAAAAATGAGTGTTATAAGACCTTGATTAAAGGCAATTACCAGTGCATTAAATTACAATTTCATTATCAGGCAGGTTTGATAATATTCAGGTTTCTTTGTACATTAGTTACAAATGATTTGTCATAATTTAAACCTTTTAAAATGAAATGGACATGGTTAAACATGTGAGGCATATTTAAGTAGTTTAGAAGATCTAATATTCAAATTAGCATCAAATGTGAAGTGTGATCTAATTACTTTTGTTGGGAGTGTAATAAAAAAGATGGAAGTTCTGTACGAATTTCTGAATTTTCTTTATTGCCATCTCACCCAAGTACAGTGTAACAGATGAGATGAAATTGCATATCTTCAGGACCATGGTGCAAACATACAACATGTAGTGCAACAGAAGAGTGTACAACATATTGTGTAAATACAGAATATAGTGCAAAAAGACAGGACTGTGCTGTGAATTGACTTGACAATGGTAGGACACAGTACAGGAGATCAGTTATGTCAGAGAGTCCAGTCTGTGTAATGGGGATAGTAGCCTCTGGTTTCTCCTTCTGCATCCAACACCTTATTAGGGTTACCTTGTTCCTAATCAGCACTGGCCAGGCCAGAGTGTGGGTATCGACCTCAGCCCATCGGGGAACAGGGCGGTGTCCTCTGAGCCCAGCTGCTTACTGTTAGCACCCTCCATTTCACCTCTGACAAACAGGAACAACACACCAAAAGCCAAAGTCCTGGCTGGTTTTTGGAATACTGTTAGACACCTGTATCCCTGGTACAAAATGTTTTCTGAAAGCCATTAGGTAGGCTTTTTTGCCAGTCGACTGTGACTGAACCGATGGCCAAATAATGAATGTCATTCAATCTGCTCTTGTAGATTTTTCTGGAGTAAATCCATTCAATATGTTTGACGAAGCAGCACGTGAAGTTCTGTCAGACCAAGCCACCGCCCTGGGTCATTTCAACCCCACCATTCCGCATGTCAGGCGGAATGGCTGTTCCATCGTCTCCCTCTGTAAACGACACCATGCTGCCGATTCTGAAGGAGCTCCACTCTGCTCTCCATTTTTAACTTCTGATTAGTGGAGACTTATCGTCCTGCACTCCTCCTTCCTTCATTTCCATGACCTGTGCTACTCCACGTATGCCAATACTACAATTTTTTTTATCATGCAGTTATTAAAACACATCTTATTAAAATGAGAGGAAAAGAGCTAATCTATATTTGCATTCAGTCAATGGCAATTCATTAATATTATGACATTTACAGTGAGCTCTCAGGGTCTGCCTGCTACCCTTTTCCTTTAGTGAAATGTTAATTTAAAGTTCTGTCTTTGTAATGGAATAAAAAATCCTTTCTGCTCTATCAAGTCGGCAAGGCTGGTTAGGAATACTAATTCATCTCCTACTCCTCAGATGGATTGAGTTGGCTTTAAAGTCTTTTGTGCAGCAAGACTAATTTTCCAATTTCTGGAGACTGGAATTTTTATTGGATCCATTTTCTTTTCTGGTCCCAGGTTACTAACCATGTGTACGAGGCACTTTGGAAGTGTGGTTGCGCAAACCATCCGGACATACAAGACCGATGAGTTTCCTCTCCTTCTCATTGTCATGGGCAAACGGGCGTCCAATGAAGTTTTAAATGTCATTCAAGGTAAGGAATGGAATGTCACTAACGCTAAAGACCATCCACACATGACTGTCCACCTGGGGTGTTCCGATCGATTGACCGGCCTGTCCTGTCTCCAGGGAACACAACGGTGGATGAGCTGATGATGCGACTAATGGCGGCTATTGAGATCTTCACTGCCCAGCAGCAAGAAGACATCAGAGATGAGGTGAGAGTGCTGGAGAGCCGCTCAAAGACAACATGAGAAGAAAGCATGCTGGTACATGTGAATGGAGATGTTTGTCATGGCCTGGAACTTCATGGCGAGTCATCTTGCATTCTTTCGGCGTATAGTAACCTTCCCTCATTCTCTCTGCCTACGTTCTACCAGGGATGTACAGACACCTTTATTTGCACTGTAGCCTATCAGGTGTTGGGCAGACAAACTGAACTGGAAGCAAATGGCTAGTGAGCCTTGAGGTATTTGCGGTAGCTGTTGGAGCAGATCTGCTGAGCCTTGAGGTGAATGAGTCTCCTGACACCTCAGGGGTGAGGGATGTATTCAAAATGAGATGGTGAGTCGGGAAGGGTTGCAATGTCTAGCATATATTGTGGCTGGCATTGCTTTGTGCTCTCAGACTGCTTAGACCCCACAGCAATCGCAGACTCCAAGTTGTTGTGGGGCCTTCCCCTCCTGTCTGGAAGCTCACCAGTGAGGACAATGTGTCTTCTGTGTAAATCCTGGGGCTCCAGAGATGATCCCAGAAAGTAGATGGGAGGCTTAATATGACCCGAGAGACACTCATCCAAACTTCCTGAACTTTACACTTTGTTTTTCATTTTAAATGTTCTGGTAAAATGAATATTTTTGTTTCATATTTGTATATCTGGCTCCTTTTTTAGGAACTGAAGCATATTCATCTTTAAAAGTGATGGAATGCAACCAAAATCTTCAAACAATGCTTTGAAGGAATATTTTTCTAAATGTATACTGCTAGTAGGTCTAGGCTTCGAACTAAGATATTATCTTCAAAATATTTTTCTTTAACGTGATTTTGTAGATGTTCTAAAAAAACGAATGGACTAGTAAGCACAATTAAACAACGGTCACATGGAAAAGCAAGAATGTTATGACAGGCATGGGGAGAATGCTGTTTTAGGTTTTGACAACTTTCTACAGATTCCTGATTTGTTCTTGTGTTGAGAGAGCACCCAATAGCACTGTCAGGGTGGATCCATCTGTTATCAGCCACTTGACATTCTGCTCACTCCATCAGACGTAAGATCACTGGCTCTGATTGTCGGACTATCACGGATTTGTTTAAATACTTTAGTGACCTTTCAGGGCACAAACTATCGCCATTATTAAATGTTTTTCCTGTGCATTGACTGCAGAATAAGAGTGGAATATTGACTCCTGGGAAGTAATTATTACCTGCGTTATCCTTCAGAAAGTAGAAAACAAGATTAATTAGTACATTGTATATTTTAAAAATATTGAACCCAAATTCACTGCAAATAGGAATATTGAACAGATGCCAAGATTCCAAGCTTCCATTCATGGGAGTTTTAGTGAAATTCTGTGTATTCCCATCAATCTAAATTGATTTGTTTAGCTATTCAGCTACCTATCCTTCTGTCTGGCTGCCTTCTGCTGTATGAATTTCAATGTCTGTAGTGTCCTATATAAGTAATGTCAAATTGACATACAGTGTTACCTCTGTTCTCGAACTTAATCCGTTCCTGACTCCGGATCGAATCCTAAAAAGTTCGAGTTCTGATCGAATTTTTCCCATAAG
>JABFEA020000036.1:9638893-9669486 GCA_019775915.2 Cyphomyrus plagiostoma | reverse complement strand
ATGTGTAAATGTACCATACCGTAGATTGTTGTACGTGGAAACAATGTCAGCGTAGTAACAAGAAATTGGATCCACAGCTTGTCTGGTTGTGCTGGTTTGTGATGACAAATACCGGGCCAACTAAATTAAATTTTTTATATATATATAAAATATATATATATCGGATATCGGATTTTAAAACCAACAAATATTTGTATCGGTATCGGCCTTCAAAATACTTTATCGGTCGGGCTCTAATTGCGACTTCTCACCCGGCTGCACAAACTGGAACCGCCTCCGTGACAACACACCTTTGCCTTTATTGGCTGAAAAGTTTAGTTACACGCATGACGTTTGTATCCCAGGCAGTTCCATAATCTGCTATTTCTCCCAAATAATACGTAAAACAGTGAGAAGTGGTTCTCAGTTAATTTACCTGGTAAAATAAAGTTTAAATAAATGACAAATGCTCTAATAGTACACGTAAGCTAGTGGTTTATTTATTATTAGTTACTGTAATGTTGCGCTGCTTTATTTGGTTAATCATCCAGTCTGTGAAGAAGGCATTCAAGTAAGAATTGCATTGTAGTATGACTCATTTCCTGGCACGTACAATTTATATTAGGTCAGTGTTCACGGTTCGACTTATGATATTCGGATCGAGTACTAGGTCAAACTGGTTTGTTCAACTTTCAAGAAATTCGAGTTCTAGTGAGTTTAAGAACCGAGGTACCACTATGTTTTTTTTTTTTATATATGCTTTAGTATGCTTTAGTAAGTTTAGACTTGAGATACCAAGAATGGAGTGTGAAACACAGTACAGAATATTACCATTATTTTTGTGTTTTTCTGTACTTTCCTATGTATATTCTGTTCAGTTTGCAGTAGGTTTCCATATGATTTTTTTCTGATTTAATCTTAAATTGGATATTTTATGGGTTTTTCAAGTTTGGTGCACAGTGAATATCAACATACATCTCCCCCTGCCAACTGTCTCCCAACTTGGTGTGATAAATGACGTTTTATATCTTGTCAACCACATTTTCAGTCATCTGTGCCTTTTGGACGGCAAGTGATCATAGCTGCAAATCGAATTTTCATGAGTGTAATAAATCAGCATGAGTCTATCTGAAAGGGGACCTGGGGGTTGTGTGTTTCTTATGAGTTAGAATGCTTGTAAGTAGTGTTTTGCTGTTGGGGTGTTTTTGGTCTTGCGTATGCATTACAAGGGGTGGAAAAAGATGAAAATGTTGAAAGTGCATCAATATCATAAAGAGCTGGACAAACCTTTGGCTTCAGAAGAATTGAAGTCCTTCCTGGAGTGCTGTCATACTGCATATGGGGGTGTTGAAAAGCCATCATTTCATTGAGGAATGAAGGAAGTGAACATTCCCAAACTTCCCGTAAATGTTCAGGATTGGATCTGGTGAATCGGGAAGCCTTGGTAAGTGTTAACTTCATCTGGGTGATCATGAAGCCAGGGTCCAAGTTTGTGCTCTTGACACCACATGTCGTTGCACAATGACCTTGAATATATGTTGGTTCTGAATGGCAGCGCTGCTATATATTCTAGCCTTATGAAGCTCACAATGTACATCTTTTGTGGAAAATGGGTCACAGACTTGGTGATTCAGTGCTGATGTAATTTCGAGGCTGTACTTTGTGTATTTCTCTGTCCTTGTCTGTGTTGTGTGTAGTGTACATTTTTGGGGGGTTTTATAGTGGGCAGGGCTCAGACTTTGAATTCCAAGAAAGCAGAGATTCCCAGGAATCAGATGTTTCTTAGAAATATAACTTGAGCCTTTTGTTTAAGCAGAAGTGCAGAGATGCTTCCATTCTGGTCTGAATGGGCTTGACTGACAGTTAAGGCAGAAATTCTGTCAAGACACTCACACACAAGATGGACAACGAACTGGCAGAGATACCTGGAAGCAACAGCACTTTTCATTCCTGCTTACATGGGCGTGACACAGTGTTTCAAAGTGAGCACGATGCATGGCACGGTTCCTGAGACAGCACCCTAATCCATAATCCCCAGGAATGTGAGCCACTCTGCATCCCGTCCTGCATGTGAAGTCTGCTTCACGGCTCTGTATGGTCTCGCCCTGAATTGCTTTGTTCACTCTCTTATCCTCTATGATTGCATTTTACGATGTCCCTCATTTTATCATTGTTTTTTATGCTTTTTACTTTTTTACTTCCTGCATAGTTTGATTTTGGAGGCCCCTGTTTGGATAAGAGCCCCATCAGCTCAGCCCCGTCCCCTACCCCGCTCTCGCCTGCTCCCCCCCTGTGTGAGCAGCTGATGTGTCAGATTATTGCAGTGGGCTGAATTTCAGTCACCCAGGGCTGGTGCCGTGTACTTACAACACCCACAGGGGGTGCTGGGTAAGCGGGGCAGGGTGCGAGGTGCTCATGGGAGGACAGGTCTGGGTCCAGCTCCTCTGTAAAATCTCCCAAGTTCGGCGTCCCCTGTCTGGCGGACAGCTGCCCTGACCTCGTGCTCATTGGATGAAGCTGGGTTCTGCAGACATGCGTTGGCATTCTGATGACATTCCTTTGTAACTGAGAAGTCCCCCAGGGGCTGAGGGACCTCAGCGTCACACTCTTCCCTGAAGGGTGTCTCTCTCTGTCCCAGACTACGCTCTGCTTCCCATGTGGGAATTTTCCCAAGCAGCCAATCAGCCCCACTCTCCCTTTCAACATTCTGCCAACAGTTGCCATGAGAAGATACTCCCCCCCCACCCCTTCCACCATCTCATTTTAGCTCGTTAGAAAGTCTCACGTGGCCAGTAGGTAGGCAATCCTCTGTGGCCGCTCCCATATTGGGGCCACCGCACTGGGACTGGCCAGTCTGGAGCCAATCCAGCTCTGGATCCCACCGCGATCAGGGGACCCACCGCGCTGGGGGCCACTGTTCCCTGCAGCGTGACTCCACAGGAGCAGCGATGCTCCCTGTACTCGCCGTGCCATTGATAACACAGCGACCCTCTGCAGGTTTCCTCTAACGAGCTTCATCTTCCTCGGTTGCTGCTGCAGGATGAGCGTGAAGCCAGGGAGATGGTGAAGAGGGAGCAGGATGAAGCGTACCGCCTGTCATTGGAGGCTGACCGCAGGAAGGTGGGACATGTTTGTGTATGTTACTATTTGTTTGTTAAATGTTGTTTCTTTTCTATGAATATTTTGTTCATATTTTGGCTCCTTAGTAGAAGTGAAAAGAAGCCAGGAGAAAATTATCCCTGTATGGAGCTTGGGTCCCTGGATAGCTGGAGAGCACATCAGATATCAGTTGTCTTGTAACGGACCCTACTAATGACAGACTCCACCTGCTAAGGGTCTTATTTGGCCCCTCAAAGCCATCTCTGGTGCCGGGGCCTTGGCTGGCTGAGACCTTAATGAGCTGCTGTTTGGCACTGCAGAGGGAGGCCCAGGAGCGGGAGGAGGCGGAGCAGGTCCGGCAGGAGCAGATCCGGAGAGAGCAGGAGGAGGAGCGCGAGGTGAGCTCTTTAAAGCGTGGCGGCGGGTAAGCTGGCGTGGCGGCGGGAAAGCCGGCGTGTCGGCGGGTGTGCCGGCGTGCCGGCGTGTCGGCGGGGGTGCCGGCGTGTCGGCGGGCGTGCCGGCGTGTCGGCGGGCAAGCGGACTCAGGTCTCCAGTAAACATACATTTCATATCACCTGAATGATGGTTTAACATCAGGCCCCTTAATGCAGCCTCATGAAAGGTAGGGGCCCATTAGGAGCCAGGCTACATGCTGTGTGTATCAGTCCCTTTGTCAGATCCAACAGTGAATAAAGTGGTTAAATGGCCACAGAAAGCTGTGTGTTTACTAAGCGGGGGACAGAGGGCTCCTTGGGCGGGCTGTCACATTAGTCAAACATCCGTTATCAAAGAAGAACTTTTAATTGTGTTACATCGCTTCGCTGAGGTGGGGTCCCTCACTTCCGGAACACCCCCACCCGGTCACGTGTGAGGGGGGTCGGTCCCACAGATACACATGCACACAACTGTGCACGTGGTTGGGGTGATGGGTCGTCCACACCTGTCATGCCAGGTTGGCCTCCCCCATGAGCACCAATCGTACCGCTGTTTGCCGTGTGCAGAGAGCCGTTCACGTGTCACACTGGACAAAGCCACCATACCTCCCCGATCATCCATAACATCGCTCAACCGAGGTAATGATCCTCCCACCCCCCTGGTGGCACCAGCAAACAGCATGACTGAGAACTTCTCCGGTTTCACCTGTGGCCAATTATCCGCGCATTGTACAGCGTTCAGGCCCGGGTCTGAGTGTTATTTTAGGGCGAGCGCTAGGAGGACACATAGGGACGTTTCGGGCATGATGGGCAGCCTCCGTGTGGAGATGCTCACCCCGGGAACACTGACCTGTGGAGAGCTGTGACTCGCTGATCATGGGGCTTTAATTGGCATGTCGTCACTAACAGAGGGCCAGAGCGAAAAGCGTAAGGTCTCCAATCACAGATCCATGCGGCTCCATCGTCCCTTGCTAAGCTCACGGTGCTCGCTACACGCCGCCCAGCAGGGAGAGCTCGTTAAACCCAAGGAACGCTGGCGGTGGGAGCTGCTGGGAATGTTATGAAGCGCTTATATTGTCAGGGGTGCATAGAAATGTTTACGTGAAGCAGGTGGTAGGATTCAGAGATCTCTGCCAGACTGCAAAATAAAAGTCTGATGAAACCTGGTGTGTTTGTACTAGTGTCAGGCAGAGGCTGTGTGACACAGAGGCTGTCTCAGGGCCCGTGCCAAGGTGGCCGCACTTAAAATGAGCTCTGCTGACAAACAAATAATACATCTTTTAATTGTCTGATAAAATTACTGTAACATTTATAACTCGTGAACATTTATAATCTGTTGTATAATCCAAAAACGTCCATCAGTTTTTTGTTAGATGGGTGGTAGATCTGTTGTTCTGTTCCTCTGTTTCACCTTGAGCATGATTCTATATGTCCAGTTGTCCATCTGTCCTATGTCCTCCTCATTAACACCTGGTCCGCAGGCCTCTTCTCCTTCGGCAAGGGGACAGACCTCATGGTGAGACAGTTAGGAACTTTTGAGAGCTCCATCTTTCCCGACTGAAGGCATAACTGATTGATCACTTAAACAGACAAAAGAGCCCAAACAAATCCTGGTCTACATGACAACGATGATGATGATGATGATGATGATGATGATGATGAGGGCAATAGCTGGGAAGCGGCAGATGGAGGTGGGGTGTGTTTCGGGGGAGCAGGTCTCATTATTCTTGGGTATCAGGTCCGGCCCCTTCAGGTGCTCGCTCCTCCTTTCCTCTGTGACGTTCTCTCCTCTGGTGAGTACTTAGGAGTGCTCTTTGTGTCAGTCGGCCCACGTCCGCAACGGTCCCTAGTGGGGCTCTGGCTCTGCTCCTGTCCCCTGAGGCCCTTTACGTGGCCCCGCCCGAGGACCCCTTGCACACGTGCTCACCAAGATGGGAGCTGCTAATGAGCTACTGTTGGACACTTTTATGAAATATAATTCCATTAGGGTTGGTAAATAAAGCCGGCATGTGTTGCCACAGCATATGCTGCCAACTGTCAAAACAGGTGAAAACCACAGAGGTGCTGCTCTGCGACATCAGCGGCTCAACTCATTCCCGCCCTGTAGGGGGCACCCCCTCCTCATTCCCATCATTATAAATAAATGCATCATAACACCTGCAATGTGGCTGCCTTCTTTGTCATGGCCTGCTGTGTTATTGTTTTATTTTAGCCTTGCCTTAGTGAGTATCAGCTGCTCTGTCGAAGTCGGCACCCGGCGTGTATAATTACAGCATTTGCCTGTCGGGGTGTTGCCATAGGGTTCAAAGGACAGCCTATATGCTTGGCTTGGTACACTGGTGCTTTCTGGCTTGGAAAATGGAGCGGGTCTTCATTGGCTCAGCATTAGTCCTTTATCTGTCTGACTACTGCTGCTTTTCCAGGCCATCCGGCTGTCACTGGAGCAAGCGTTACCCCCGGAGCCCGAGGACGAGAGCGGCGTGCCCGTCAGCAAGCTGCGTATCCGCACGCCCAGCGGCGAGTTCCTGGAGCGCCGCTTCCTGGGGAGCTGCAAGCTGCAGGTGCTCTTTGACTTCCTGGCCTCCAAGGGATTCCCCTGGGACGACTTTAAGATCCTCACCACCTTCCCCCGCAGAAACGTGAGTAGGCCAGCGCCCCGCCCTTCGTTAGGCGCCACCTCGGCCGCCTCCGCTATCTGCCAGCGCTGATGGCAATCGTTAACCCCCCCACCCCCCCTCCCGCATTAACAAATAACTTTTCTTTCGCGATCGAGCCATGAGACAGACGGCTCCTTGGAATCGGATTGTAACATCTCTGCAGGAAAATGTTCCTTGTAATAATTGGGTTTTTAATCCCACCAGCTGACTGGAGTTTGTTGCTCATCGGCGTCCCCTGTGTGTGGAGAGTGAGACTGCGGGGATGGTTGGACGCTTGCAGTTTAATTAAAAGCCAAGGCGAGCTAATGAGCACTTTCTGTGTGTGTGTGTGTGTGTATGTGTGTGCGTGTGTGTGTGCCGGCGAGTGTTTTATTTCTATCCACAAGTGCATTTATAATTTGGTGAATATTAATTAGGAGCCCTGTATGCACAAAAGAGCACTGGTTACTTAAGATACAGTCAGCAGTATTCACCTCCGTCCCCCTACACCCTCACAGCACTGCTGCTGCCTTGGTAATTAGAGGCAGGGCTGGTACACTCGCTGGCATGTAGCTAATGAGCATCGCTTTAACTACCTGGTTAATTAGACTTGTTGGAAATAATATGGGCCTTCCATTAATCAGGAGAAGTGTGCAGGCCTGCCCAGACAGCCTGCTACTGTGGTCCATGGGGAGTGAGCATGTGTGTGTGCATCAATGTGCTTGGAAACATACACGCACGCTCAGGAAAAGGCAGTACAGGGTTTCCACACGGATGCAGCATGCCGGACGTCCACTGAATGAGAGTGAAAGATTCGCTTTATTCCGGCAGATCATTCCGAAGTACCGGCAGCAGTTGGCGTCCTAATTTCATTAAAACCGGCCTGCAGATCGCCGGCACAGTGTCCCCAGGCTCGCAGTGTAACGAAGGATTAGCGGTTGTATGACCGATTCCTCGCATTGCTATGAAGGACGGCTTTTGGCAGGCCGGGGCCCGTTGCCTGCCAACGATAAGGAAGTAGCTAAGCGAGGCGGCCGGGGACAGGCTGATCGGGCTGTTTGTGATTCCCTTCCCTGAGCTGGGGTTCCTCTTCGTCTCAGTCCTGCCTGTCCGCCTGCTTCTTCTAGTGTGGCTTTGTGTGGTGAGGGCTGTGGAGGGGAGGGGGGCAGTGCAGACCTACTGGGTTCTTGGCCAGGCCTCCGGTATTTTCTGGGGCTCCCAGGGACAGGCACCACACTGGACAGCTGTGTAGGACAGGCACCACACTGGACAGCTGTCTAGCTGCTGAAGACCCATCATATGATGGGTGAAGGTTTGTGCCAAGACAGGGTTTAGCCTTTCAGGACAAACGGAATCTTGAAGAAAAGGTCGGCTCCAGTGAAAGCAGGTTATATTCTGATCCTGAAGCAGATTTCTGAAATCTTCTGCAAGCAAAAACACGACGCAGACTAGCTCCGTCCTTAACTGTAGCGGCTGTTCTTATTTTTTCGATCCAGCTGTCAGCCCTTATGGAAGTATTTGGCGGCTCTCATGCTGAGTCGAAGCAACCAGGATTTGATTTTTTTCCCCTCATCTCTCCACTAGGCAGAGACAAGTTGTGCTTCCTCCACTCACTTTGATGGCCGGCGTGTGCCGTACCCACTGCTTTCTCCTGACTGCTGCAGCATATGAAACAACGCTTACAGTGAAAAATGAGGAACCTGTGTCCCTAATCAGCCTGACAGATTACCCGCCATGGAGCCAATATGCCGTTTCCCTATTCTCACATATACAGCACTCATCACACTGCCCGTACCGAACCACCAGCTCCACACTGTTACTCCCTGTTGTCACTTCT
This sequence comes from Cyphomyrus plagiostoma, assembly GCA_019775915.2. Classification (NCBI taxonomy): domain Eukaryota; kingdom Metazoa; phylum Chordata; class Actinopteri; order Osteoglossiformes; family Mormyridae; genus Cyphomyrus; species Cyphomyrus plagiostoma. The sequence continues at coordinate 9,661,501 of JABFEA020000036.1, read as the reverse complement.
CTCTGTTACTCTGCACCGTTACTCCACACCTCACACTGATTGGGGGGTGAGCGGGGGGGGTTTGCTTTTGTGTTGGTGTGGAATAGCTCTGTGACCAGATTGCTTTTCTGCTTAAGAGGAGCTAAAAGCCCAGCCCTGCTCCCCTGGGAGCACAGCCCCATTCAGCCCCCAGCTCTGTTTTACGCCCCTGCGCTACGTGTTGTCGTCATTCCTGGAAGCAGATAATGAACTCCCACTGTTTCAGTAATTGGCCGAATAAACACTTGACAACAAGATTTTAAAACAGACGAGCTATTTGGTTTTAATTAACATGGAAACTAAATGGCTTCATCAAAGAAAATCATTATTGCAGCTGCGCGTTGGGGAATGTTTGAAATCTGCCTCTTTGCTTTTATTGTCCTTTTCGGTATATGAGTCACTTTTTTTTTTTAAAAAAAAAAAAAAAACATGTTGATTTTCCTGCTTTAATCATGGTTGAATCCCATGAACTTACTTTTCTGACCGTATCTTAACTCTCACTATTTCCAGCCTTTCTTCTCTTCAGATTTCACCTCTGACTGTACAGTCGCCTACATTTATCATAAAAATGGAATCTTCTCTCAGAATCAGCCTGTCTGCAGGGATGCAGGTTTGTTTGCTGTAACACCGAAGCACCCATCCAGCTTGAGGAGGCCCCACAGGAGTCAATGGAGGGGAGGGCAGGGCAGGGGAGAGGAGAGGAGAGGAGGTAGGCTGGTGGGTGGACGAGGCGGGTGGACAGGTCTTCTTCGCTGAGGTGGCACGCAGGCCTGGTCATGGCGCAGAGGGCAGCAGTCAGCTGCCAGGTGGAGAGAGGATCTGTTCACCAGGCACCTGCACACTGCGGGCAAGGATGGGGGTGCCAGCCCATGCGGCCAGGGAAGCCGGAGCACCTAGACGGGGGGGGGGCAGAAGGAATCCACTGAAAAGAACAGCTTTGTTTATTGACAGGTGCTGCCGTTGTCGCAGCTTCTTAATTGGACAACAGTGTAAACAATCGCCAACGGCAACCGGCTCTGGTGTCAGCATGGCATGTCGGTTTTGATCCCCCCCCCCCGTCCCGCCGTGTCTCTTTCAGAGCCCTCACCACACACAGATACTGGTGCCCCCCCACCCCAATCATACGTTCCTCCGCCAGGTCCTGCCGGTGTCGCTGGGCTCATTAGCGCGCCCGCCTGTGCCAAACGCCGGTGTGACAATGGCGGAGAGGCGCTCTTCCTCTCTGCTTGTTTGCAAAACACCGTAATGTCATCTGTTAGCGCCCAGACCCCCCCGCCCCCCCCCGGCCTCCGTGTCACCCTCTCCTCGCGCTGCTAAGTCACGCTGAGGCCAGCCGCCCTAATTGCATGTTAATCTAAGTGTGGCACAGACGATCATGGGGTGAAAGGGTGCCGCCCCCACTTTTAAATATCGTTTATCGTTATAATACATGTGTGGGGTTTTCTCGATAACGGCAAGTGCAGTGAAATAATTGAAATAGGGTCCTGGTGTGTTTTGTGGCATACAGTTAGTAACTGAATGTTGTCAGTCTGAGTATTCTGGGATGTTTGGACAGTTAGGGCTTTGATAGTGACAGCGCATGCATCGTTTGCGTCATAACGCCCGTGCCGTGGAGTGAGTGGGGGGCTTCATCAAGCCCTTTTTGTGTGGCACGGAGCGGCCTGCACTGGGGGGGAACTCAGCGAGGGGTGCGGTCACAGAGGGGAGCTGGTGGTGGGTGATGAGTTTGCCTGATCCTCTGTTCAAACAGTTCTGGAAGCAGTGGAGAACAGCAGCTTAGAGTGGCGATTAATATGTTTTGACATACGATACATGAAATAAGAATACTATGAAACTTTAATTATGGCTTTTGATTTAAAGTAAGGAATATGCTTTAGACATTTAATAATAGTGTGCTTGGCATACCTGCGAACACTGGGATTCTGTTATCAGGAGCTATCAGTGTTAAATGACGAGTGTTAAACTGGGGCTTTCCTCATATAGAGGGTAGCCATGTTGGGCAGACTCCAGCAAGCTCAGCTCCGGGTCGCTTCTGATATTCTGATCCTGCAAAGACTATTTCTGGCTCCCTCGTAGTCAGTAATTTCTTGAATGTTTGTTTCCTTTTGCCATGCATGATGTCTGTTTCTGGTTTGGCCAACCCATTGGCATGGTGAGTTTTGGGTGTCTGAGTCAGGCTTTGATTCCAGACCTTTTCATGGGTGCGTTTCCTGAACGACGACGGAAGTTAGCATTAACGATGCATCGTACTATGGTAGTTCAAACTAACCAACATCCGAGCAACAACTGTTTCCCAAAGACAAAGTCCGCAGTATCATTACCTCAGTAGTTCCAACTATGGTTTCGGGAAACACCTACGTCGTACTTACATAGTACGAACGATGGAAGTTGCTAACGTAGTTAGAAACGATGGTTTCGGGAAACGCACCCCAGGTTTGTGGTGCTGTGACCTCATCACTCACCACAATAAAAGTCCCTTCTTGTTCCTCAGCCCCCCATCTGGCAGGTAAGGCGCGTGTCATGCTGCAGGCAGGAGCGTGCGCTGCCCTCAAAGGCGCCGGGGTCTCCGGCCTCTTGGGTGTATGTCCTCGGCGTCGTGACAGGCCGCGTCCTGCTTGTTAATTAGCGCTGCGGTGGCCATAATGGGGGCTAATCTGTGGGTGTGACCCGCCAGAGGCAGATAAGCCAGCGGGGGTGAGAGCACAGGTGCTGGGCAGCAGCCTATGTAAGGCGAGACACCCTGGCGATTATCGGGCTTTACCTGGGTATCCGGAGCTCGTGTAGAACAACACCAATGGTGAGCTTGTTAGTGGAGATAGCTAGATGATTGTGCACGTGGGTGGCAGCGGGGGGACCGAGTCGCTTTAGTCAGTCATGCTACATACCAGACCAAACATAGTGTTTCATCGCCTGACGCGTTGCAGGTTTTCCTGAATTAAAATAGCATTTCTTGGTGCCCGTGATCCATTTTGATACGTTTGCACCTGTGGCCCCTGGTTCCTATGGCTGGGCGATTCCAGCGTTAGGGATGTGACATTTAGACTCATGCTGGCAAACAAAATGCCTCAGAGTGTGGACAAACGTAGCATCAGTGAGTCAATTTGCATATCTGATATATTGACAAATTCTCAAAATTCAGATATTAATTTACATTAATAATGTTTTTTCAGCATTATGGGTGTGATCAAATGGACAGACTTTTATGGGACACGATTTTATGCAAACTGAATTTTAAAGACAATAAGCATTATATGTGTAACACGAAAGGCTTGAACACAAGTGTAGATTTATAGTGTATCTGATGCAAAAAGGGTGCAATTTTCTTTAACATTTGAGCTGAGCAGTTAGATACAGTCAAATATAGACATAAGTGAACATTTTAAAAATATATCTCTTCCTGTGCTCGTGACTTTCTCCCTGGAAAGGTTGACCTTTGCATGGAATTGCCAAGTTACTTCTGACGGTTAGCACTTGACCAGCACAAACATGGCCCGAAGAAGGTGTTTGAGCGGCCAGCCAGTCTGCTGGGGTTTCTCCGGGTGAGAGTGACCCTTAGGAAAGCAAATATGAGGAACCTCTGAAAGAATCAATGTCCCGGAAAGCCCAGAGCTCTGCTGGCGATTGGCAACTCAGCCTGTCAGGCCAGCACAGTGACCGCAGACACGCATTTCATGACACTGCAGACAGTGTAAACTTGCACTGTGTGTTTTACCAATCTGTCGGGCTGTTATCACAGTAAATGGCTGTTTTATTGACCTTATTGGGTCATTTATCCAGTAGCTTATCCTGGGGAGTTTGTTAAAGTACTTTGTACGTGAATTGACAAAGCAATTTTTTGTTGTAACACTACAACAATTTTCTGCTCTGGTCAGTAAATTGCAGCTATTTTATGTGAAAGTGAAGTTGTATAAATTTGACCATATATATTTTTAAAATGTTTCTAAACATTTCTCTTATAATTTTGTGTTATCATTATGCCATGTAATACTTAAAGAACAGATGGTTTTTCCTTATAGAACTGCTCTGTTTTTGAGCCTTGCGCTTAGCAGTCAGTCAACCTCCCTGCTGACCCCATGCTGTCCGAAGCTCCATATGGGCCAGTTGCTGTCTCCAACATCAGCATTCACACTTGACTTGTTTTCTTATCTCTGCCCTCTCAGATCACCCAGCTGGATCCAGCGTGGACTTTCATGGAGGCCAAACTTTTCCCTCAGGAGACACTTTTTTTGGAAGCCAAGGAGTAGAGCCCTTTTACCGAAGGAGGAACAGGCTGGCGGACCAGCCAAAAAAAGAAACCCTGTCTCTGTCTCTCTCTCTCTCTTTCTCACACACAGACACATGGACACGCACACCCACAACAGCGCCCCCAACAGGTGCGGCTCTACACAGCACCTCACATGCAGTATGTATGTGCATACAGACATGCAGACGCAAGCCATGCGTGTACACAGGCCACCAGGCATGCAGTTGACCACACACTCCTCACTTACCTGCCGTGTCTCTTTTCTCTGTCCGCACTCATTAAAAAGACTTTCCCACAAAAAGCTTTTTAGATGTTTTGTGTGTAAAGGGGGGGGGGGGAAATAGAAAACAAAAAACAAAACAGACCTTTGGAGGATGCTGGACTCCTGCCACTGACTTTAGGCTCCATGATTTTTGACCAAAGGACAGGCTCACCCATTGCCCCCTGCCGTCACCCCTCTCGCTCCCCCCAGCATCAGCTACCCTGGTTTTGTTGTTAATGCTATGTCCACCTTGATTTTTTTCCCTGTTTTGAGTTTAGTTTGGTATCCATTATATAAAATTTGACTATGTACCTGCGTGAGCCATTCTCTCTCAAAACACACATGCATGCACCTGTTATTTTGACCTAGTTTTAAGCTTTGTATTATGGAAATTATTTTCTAATTTATGTGTAAATGTCAATTCAGATTAGCAGAGCTGTTCCCAGCCTTCATTGTTTTAGGTGGACTTTTCAGGGTAGTTTCTCAGTATCTTTTTGCCTTCAAGGACTATGTTAATATTTTACACTGAATGAAATCCAATAGTTATTGCATATTTATTTTTTAATTGTACTGCCCATTTAAAACTTGTCCTCCCTTTTTATAGAGTGTTCATAAGCTGTTTTTTTATTTAATTTTTTTTGCCAATGCTGTGATTGTTAATACCATTATTGGATTCTTATAATTGCCAGCTCTGAGTGTAAACATTAAAATCTACTCAGGATTCTTCAGTTGGCCTTTGGGATTCTTCACGGTTCCAGCCTTGCTCTCTGAACCATGGAGAGGTGCGACGGCTAAACTGCCATACGAGACTTTTCACCTGTCGGTATTCAGACTGGGCAAGTAGCTCTGAAGACAACATATGGCTTCTAACTGCTGCTTTTTCAGTTCTGGGTCTGCATGCCGAGATTTTCATAACTGCAGCAAGAAGCACCTGGAACATGCACTGTGGGGACAGTTTCAGGCAAATAGCATTTGGTCTGGAACGTCTTTCAGTAATTACACTAACATGGTTAATTGTTAATATATTAACAAACCTACACTTAATATTTTACTTGCAGTTTAAAATTTGAATTTAACTTGTCATTTTAATTAAATGCATTTAAGGATTAATATAAAAAGATTAATATACTAATATATCAGACATGTCAACAGAATAAAACTCCAACATTTTCTGGCCATTTTAACTTTTCAAATACAGTGGAAGCCACTTGCAGTGACCAACCGCTTATATGGATCAAGAAGCTTGGGACAGAATCATTCTTGTACAAATAGTTTAAATAATTAGTCATAGTAATCAAGTAGTCCTCTTAAAGTGTTAATTTTTGGTCTTTTTATACATGACAACGTTTTTTTGTTGTTTTTTTTTTTTACTTGCCTACTTTGCCTTGCGGTAATCCGTCTGCCTCTAGCTAGCTACCTGCTGCACGCACAGAAAACTTGACGGGAAAAAAAAAAAAAAGTCATTTTCTCTCAATGACGAATATACATTCATCAAATCCTATGCCAAAAATGAGCTACCAAGATGCAGCAGCAAAATTACAATAAGGTGTATTTTATGAGCAGTACTGTACTGCATTATAGAGTATTTGAATTATACATAATTCAGTAATTTAATTTGTACGGTACTGTAATTTGAAACTCGTTTGAAACAGCTGTACTGTATTTTGAAACAGTCAATAAAATTTAGTAAATAGCGTTGCTGTCTGTTTTAATACTTCATGTTCATGTAACCTAATAAATATACAGATATCAATTAGTTGATAATCAGCCAGAGACATAAGCGAAAAATTTGGTTACAATGATCGTCCAGTTATAGTGATCATTTTCACCCAGGCAGACGTGATCACTAAGTGGTTTCCACTGTAATTGCCTTGGTGGATAGAATTATTCACTGTTTTTGAACTAAATTTCGGTTATAATCAACACTGTATAAAATGTTCTACTGAGGGCCTGTCTTCTCCAGATTTGTAGATTCCTTCCTACAGTGATCAAGCCATTGGTTATCCCTTCTTAGAGTGGCACCCTTTTGTATTAATTTCTCTTCTTTTTGCTTGAATGTGAGTGTCCAGACACTTCAGTATGAGCTAAAATGCTACTACATCAGATATAACTGAAATACTCAACTGTCAGCCAGGGGTTATGTAGTTATATGTAGTGAATTTGTTTCCAGATAATTTGACATTTCTGTAAAGGACACCACTGTGAATCAGAGTACTGCTGGCTGAGATACTAAGCACCACATGACCATATGACGCAAAAAGAATTTAATCTGAACGGCTGCATAATTTTATAGGTAATCTTCTGTTCACATTTCTTATATTTCTGAGAAGATGAAATTGAATGACATTGAAGGTAGGAGGACAGTGATAGATGGAAGTGTTATTTAGATCAGTATAATACTGCATAATTATATATTACTATTCATGTATTCCACAGTATTATAATGGCAGGACCTATCTTTAACCACTTTTATTAGACAATTTTATTTTGGGTTTGTTTTCTGGAATGGTGCTATAGTCCAATTGTACGGGAAAAAAAAATCCTTTCCAATTCAGTCATTTATTTTGTGAAAAATTACATTGCCAATTTCCTAGATTTAATCATTCCACCACAGTGGGGAAGGTTTGAGTCCAACAGAATGCCTTCCACTGGCATGTAAGTAGCCTGCATACTGTTGGTGGCCTGCCGTGGATAGTGTGGAGCTCCTTTAAGTGCTGGCTTCTTGCATCGTGTCCCTGGATCCAGGCATTCAAGATGATTCTTCACTCGCCGGGGTGGTAGAAGATGAAGTGCCTTACATTTCACTTATAATATAGACTAATAATGTCCAATTCAAGATGGTTTTAGCTGTTAGCTTATCTTAAATAAGATTACCTCTTTTTTATATATGCCAAGGATGCCTTAGAAACTGGTCTTGTTTGTCAGTTATTTGATTTTAAATAGATTTCTGTGTATTTCTTCAAAGTATCAAGCTCATCTGTGTAATTAAAAGTAAAACACGGGTTATGTCAGCCTTGACACCAGATCTTTCTTTCCTTGTGGTGCTTAGGATGTGCTTCGATCAATGGAACACTCGTTCATGAGTGAAGAGCCCATAGAAATCAGGTGTCTTGTGCCTGAAAGCCAGGCCCTAAGGTATTTCTGTTGGAAGCTCTGCAGTATTCCTATAGGACCCTATGCTCTTTAATAGCGGACACCTAAGGGGATGCCTCACGGCTCGCCAGCAGTCACAGCCTGTTTGTGTGCCCTCAGCTTGCTGAGCCACACGCTCATATTCCTCAGACCTCTCCTGTCATTATCTGTCACAAAAGCTAATTTTCCATGTTCAACAATGAGCTTTAAAAGCTTATCTCTCCATCTGCAGTGGTGTTCTAAGATAAAGACACAAGGCTGGAGGAGGCATGATGAGCGGCTGGGCGACACTCACCAAGGACCTACAAAAAAACTGCCCCCTACAGGTGTGTGGTGACTCTTGCAATGCCTAAGAAATGCGTCAAATCCACCATGAAGCTTGCAATACTGTGATTATGGTTGCCCATGTCGTAAGCGTGAAGACGAATTATTATTATATATTATTAGTTAAGTTCTCCCCAAGCGAGCTTGATGGGCCGAATGGCCTCCTCTCGTTTGTATAGTTCTTATGTTCTAATTTGGTGCTGTGGTGTGGTTTGCCTGCAGCCTGTGTTATTCGCACATGGTGATTTCACGTTCAGTGGTTTCATTCATCTGATACTCTCAATAATGATGGCAAGGGTCCCGGAATCACTGGTCATCCTATATTCTTGTCATGTCATCCTGATCCATGATCCCTTTTGTTGTGTCTGTTCTTCCTACCAAATCTCAATATTTTTTTAAATGGTATTTGTTTTTTCTGCGTTCGCAATTGCTTTTAAGGCAGAGTTTGTGTTGTGTTTCAGAGGCAGGCTATTTGCATAACCAATCAAAGAAATCGTCTCAAGTCCAACCCCAAAGAACCGAAGTACCAAAGAAGTACTACAGCTGGCTTGGCATCTTTGGTACTAGAACTTTTAGTACTGGTACTCAACTGGAAATGAATGGAAAAGCAAGTACCAACGTTTCAGAAGTACAGTATTTGGTGCAGTGGATATGTACCAGGCCTGGCTTTGGTGTATCCCGACACACCTCTCAGCATGCAGCAACAAAGTAATAATTATGCCACTTTATGCTGCTACAAGGCACCATAGTTGTGTTCTCTCAATGTGAATGAAACGCCTGTCACCCCAATACCTGACAACAACCAATAATAATAATGCTAATAATAATATCTAGCAAAGATGTTTCGGTTTTGCCCGGCTATAATATAGGTTCATCTACATATACATTTTTATACGTTTCCTCGTTGTTTATTTTAATAACTAGCTGTAAACTCTGAGGTTCTCTTTTATTCCAGCCAACTGAGCTGTTTGCTGAATAACTCAATAAAACTGACACTGAGCCCTAGTTCCTTAGATCTGCAGACTACAAATGGTTGGATTTTGCTTCTAGAGGCACCTGAAATAGACAAAGACGTGTGTGGGTGCCAATCCTGTCCGTGGGAAGAATGAGGTCATTCGCCACAGTGATGTGTGTAACTCCTGTAACAGGATGCATTTCAGTCAACAGGTGAACATATGAGCAAAGAGCAAAAAAATATCATTTGCCACATCCAGGTCATTAAGTGTAATTTGCTTTTACAAGCTAAAAACAAAGTTGTTTTTCTATGGCATGTAATTATATCTGTCAAAATAAATTCCAGGAGTTTTTCAGGCTGATAGATGTTAATTACACGTAAAGCATAATTGTCTCCCCTAAGTTAAACTTGCAAACACAGACAAAACCAAAAGCAGTGATCCTGACCCTAAAGTAACCAGGCATATTCAGTGCTGAATGCAGTGATGTTAGTACATTTTAAAAGTGCCCACTTCATTTTGAACATACTGGAAATACATGCTTTGTGTGTCGCATGCAAGTAATTTCTAAGAAACATTCTCCACTGTGTTGATACCCAAGAGTTTTACAAATTCACAATTTATTTTTAAATGAAAACCTTTACATTTCTCAGTTTAAAGTTCTCTGTGCTGCTGTAAATCCAATTAAATTTCATATACTGAAAGTTTTTAGCCAACAGAACATTAATGCAGGAATATAAAGCATTTCCAACAGTTATGTATGGAGGGTCACACATGAAATTGATTATTGGAATGAATGAGGCTTTTGGGTGAAAATTTGTGTGGGGAAAAAAACGTACATTTTTTATTTTTGTTCTTTTATTTTTTTACATGTTTGTTTTTTATTTTTATACATTTAGTACTTGAATTTCTCCCATATTAAATGTACCATCATTATGACACAGACATTTTTCCCATAATTCTTTCAGCAGTTGAAAAATCACATATCCTCAGTCTTATGGTGCAGCAACCGTCTGAAAATTAACTTGGATGCTGCGCTTCTCCGTTAAAACCTGTGCAAATTGCGAGGACCCACTTTTCTGTGTTCTGTGTATTTTTCAATTACAGACTAAATAAAAGAATTTATTTTCGTATTTCCAAGCCCAACGTAAAGCATCTTCCTCGTTATTGTCTACCTTTTTCATATTGAAAAGTAACACATTTGTTAACAAATTGTCTCGTAATGTATAAGAAGCACGTAGTTGCCTGGTAGAGCCTACCGACACCAGAACATCATCTGCGATGATAATCTGAGGTTGCCGTCAGTCTCGAATCGTGTCAAATTAAGACCGCGACTGTTAAATCGACCTTTTTGGGAATTGAGTTGTATGACAATAGACTTATTTTGCGGTTTCCTATGACACAGATTCGTAGTGGCGAGATCAGGTGGCGATTTGATTCCTTAATGACAATGAGGAAACGTTCAGTAATGTTTAACCATTCCGCTCGGGTCAAGAATGTTGGTCTCCGACTGGTGAACAGAATTCCTGCCGCAAGTGATCTCCCCTTTGAAGGAGCTTCTGATCCCACCACATCAAGCTTTTTAAATCCACTCACCCATCGATTTGAGGAATACCAGACTAAACTAACCTGGGAGGTCATTTTAAGTTTACTTTCTCAGAGGAACTCGCACTGAAAGACTCAACCAAAGAAACAGAATCTATGCGGCTTAAATACCTAGAAAAAAAGGAGGTCTGATTCTCTCCTAGATTGGGGATTGTGGGTGCCAGATTTTTTTCCCTCCCTTAGACTAAAACTAATTAAAATTGTAAGGGTGCTGTGAGGATAGCTGAATTTATTTGTGGTATGATTTGTTTTGTTGTTGTTTGAAATGGTAAGCCGGTTTGGGTTATACGAGTTTCCAGGGCTGCAGTAAAGCCTAGATTCTTACCACGAACGGACACGACCACATGCACGTGTTCCATTTTGCACTAATAACTTTAATGTTTGGCGGTGTGGCCTAATAAGATGCGTATTCACAGAACGCCGCCTTTACATCGCCCGCAATATTTAAATACTGGAACGATTTTTAAAAATAAAATGTGACATTTTCGTGTAATATTTTTGGTTTTTGAGAACGTATATTTTAGTTAGTAATCATTGTAATATAGGATAGTCTTTTTGTTTTGTTACTTTGTTTCAATTCCCACTTACTGTGATTGTATTTTAACTAAGGTTTTAAGAATTTTGTGTTAGTGTCTTCCAGGATCTGTACATCAAGTGTCTTTTTTTTTTTTTACAACAAAAGGTCCCAAGTCCCCCTATGCAAGGATTTGGATGTCATACTGTAAGGCATGTTATTAATGTCAAAGTCTCAAAAGGTTATCTAGCCTTCCAACATCCGTATACGACAGATGTAGGATTCACATGCAGAGTTATGGGGGATCGCGCGGGGTGGCAGCGGGACTGAACCGTCGTTGCAATTTGGACCGCCTTTTCTTCGGTCGTTTTAACTTCATAGAAAAATATTCTCTTTGCTTGAAAGCATTTCAACGTTTTATTTTGAAATTTCTGTTTGTTTAGTATTAGTAGACTTATAATACCTATTTACAAGCACACAGGCCTTTATACACGTATATAATTATAATTTTGATAGAAGCAAATGTCGGAGTCGATTATTCTACATGAAATTATTTACAGTGGTGTCGCTGAGTGTAGTGTAATTCATATGTAGCCCTAGGTGAATTAAGCGGCTGTACTCAACGGACAAATTACTAATTTACTGCACTCGACATCCGCAAAATGTAATATTATGCATAACCTGTTTGCTCACCTTTCTCTGTCTTCACTGTCAAAAACATAAATTAATCACTGTCAAATGAAACTGGCCAACGTATTAATAATACATGTTCTGATAATATATGTTCTTAGTCAGTTGATCTTCTCATAGGACGTCATCTACTCCGGCACAACCGTTATTCCTTTTAGAAAGTCTTTATTACCCGGTTTTTGGGTTTATTGTTATAACTCCATAATCACATTTAGGCCTATGTAAACTGCAATAAAATTGTTATAATTCACAGATGATGTCGGTTCATTGTTTAAGTTTCAAAATGTCTTCTTTCTGATTGGAAATGTTACCATTACTCAAAACATGAATTAAGGTGTTTAAATAGTTGATAAAATATCACACTGTTTTTAGAAAATGCGAAACGTCCCACAAAGTAATGAATATTTGCGGAAGTAATAATGGGGGCGGGTAACCAAGTAAATTCAATTTGAAGTCTGGATGTTTAACCGGCGGCTATTAATATTACGAAGTAGCCAAATAATGCAAAATATTTATGAAACGTTTTGTCATTAAAAATAGTCCATGTATTAGTTATACTTGCAGTCTAAGAGTAATTACACATCTTTTATCTTTATCATTGGGGCAGTAATTATACATTTTTATATGGATCATAATTTAAATTATAACCCCAAATAAAGGCTTCTAGAATTAAAGGTGTAGAATAACGTTTATTTAAAATAATAACGACAGCCTTACGATATATTATCTTATTCGCACTATACCGAGGTAAAAATAATAAAAATTTGATGGAGTAGAAACCGAAGTTACATCCATATTTCAGGTTTTCGGTTCACGATGTTGAAGTAGATGCGTAACTTCAAGTATACGGTGATATTTTTCACGTTTTCAGAATGCACAGTTTAACACCGCAAACATCGATCCGGCCTAGTGCTTAACTTCTCTCCCATTCTTTTCACAGGTACGCGCCGAGTCTGGCAAGTATGTTGAGTATGTTTTATTGATCGCTCTGACTTGTGTCATGTATGTTAAAATACTCATCAAACGCAAAAAAAAGAAAAAACATTTTTCGGCAGACCTGTAAAAAATAAAGGTAAAATGAAATATTTTTAAAAATGGGATTTCATGCATTTTGATTAGAAATATGTTAAAAGAATGTTTATTTAAATACTTTAATAGTCAATAATATTGCTTAATCTGTTACTTAAGACCTTTGCGTGTATGAAGCAAACACGTGGTGCATTAGTTAAATGGTTAATCATTCAAAGCGAACTGTTACAATATTCTCATTTCCAATAAGTTTCTTTCCAATTTTTATAACTTGTAAATAAGTCTAAATTATGAACTATGCAAATTGTTTTCTATTCTTTTTTGCATTGCGTAACGTGTAATTCTAACATGATTAAAAACAGATGATATATTAGAAAGTTTATCAAAATGTGTGAACCGTAATACAAAATTTATATATAAGCGATATTTCCTGACCAAAATCATGAAACCGAGACGTCAAAGTATTTTATATTATATGAGATATTTCGCACTAACAATATTCACATATTTATCGTGTTTATATTTTATTTTCTTTGTTGTGAATAAGACATTGTACCCCAGCTATTGCGTCAGCGATATTAATATGGACTAGGGAACATTGTTTAAATAAACGGAAATGGTAAATATCTTGAATAAATAATAGGATTGTGACCACATTGAATATTCATGTATTTACCATTACCCCGTCCAATCTCTACTTTCTTAAAAACTGCCAAGATTAAAAAAAAACTTAAACCTATGGTATTCGGATTATCATGGCCTGGAATAAAGCATTAAATGGGGCTAAGAATGTTTGAATGGGCGCAGTGGCGTGCGAACTGAAGTAGAGTAATTATTGCTTCATAATTGTGTTCTTTTTCAACACCGTCTTGCAGGAGAGCCACACTTGGAATCGAAGCGGTTTTGACATTTAGGAGACCGGTCTTTGTATAGAGCACTTCAAGTTTAAAAAACAAGGCTGATTGAAGCGGAGGAGCTCAAAGCGGAACCCATTGTAAGCCAACACATTGAGTTTTGATTTGGGACAATGGTGTTTCTCAAATTTCTAGCAAAAACCTACACTCCATCTGTGATCTCAATGTGAGCTCTTTTTTGGGATACTTTCTTTTCTGCGCAATTCGCTTCGTAAAGGAGGCAGATGCGGGGGACGGATCCTGCATTTTAATTGCCCGATGTATACCTGGGCGCACCGGGGGGTTGGTGCAGTATTAGTACGGTAGCTATTTCACAATGTAGGTTCTGATTAAACACATTCCCTTCACCAATGTAGTAGACTTAATATTGAGAAAATATATTTAGATGCTGTATTATTATGACGCATTAATCTTACTGTGCAGTTTGTCAAATTACTCGTTCACGACGTTGACTCTGGTAAATTTGGAGTAATTTTCTTTTCTGCTTTTTCCTTTGATCAGATAACATGTTTTTGTGGAGTATTATTTATATCAGTATCCCTTCACGAGTGTGATCGCGAAGCGTCTTTCTTCTCATAGAACTCTCCGTTTCACTCAATAGTATTTAACTTTCAATGAGGTGATCAACTGCCAGGAAACATAATCCATGCCTCGGGCTCCCCTGAAACTAACTGGGGCAAGAAAAGCGGGGATAGAAAGGTATTTAAAGCACCAAAAAAATCTATACAATACTTCTGAATTATGGGAGTTAAGCCACGTGTTTCTTGTCCCTCCTTGGTTATATCCCAATTAGAAATAAGGACATTATTTTTACGGCTGCAAACGAAGGGCTCTCTAGCTAAATTGTTTGTAAAAGAGCTGCAAATATCCCCCCGCCCTTCGATCTACTCGGCAGTGAACCACGCATTTAAGTTCGTCCTAATGTCTGTCTTTTCTGCGGGAAACGTCTAGGCACCTCTTTTTCAGTCTCCGCCGCACCTGTCTTTTTAAACAAGGGACCTTGTCGTTTATTGCAGGGCCCTTTTACTCTTTTATATAATCACAAAGAAACTTTTGTTAGGATACCATAAATGCTTGTATAACATAGTCTGCTATATTCTGGCGAATTCCTAATTATTTAATAACTGAAATTGCATGTAGAGCATTCTTTGATATACAGAAATGTGCAAAAGACTTGTATAACATGTCCATATAAATCGCGATCGGCGCTATGTTTTTTGTACGAAGTTAAGGAGTACAAGTGTCGCTCTTAAAAGCATGTGCAATCTTTATCTAACTCTTCGATGTATAAATGTGCAACAAGTTACCCAAAGGACACATGAGTCATTCAATTTTATTTTGTTTTAGTAAAAGTATTTTTATTTTCTGTTATTGCGAACATGACTAAACGTGAAAAGGGTATCGAATTAATTCGTTGTTCATTGCTGTTCACATAATAGGACACGTAGCCTACTGTATAAAAGTTAAGATGTGGAAGAACCATTTTGTATGCGCATGTGTATGTGGAGAAGTGCGGTGGACAAAAGCAACTTCAGAGTTACAAATAATAGCTTATTTTGTGTAGTTATTTTAAGGCTTTGTTCTCTGCCTTGAGGGGGATGCGTCCTCTCGCTAAAAAAGTCCTTCTTCACGAGAGCTTTTCATGTGAACTAGAGGTTAACAACCTAATGAGCACTTGGTGAAGAGGTGAAGCGTGTAAATAGGCGCTGGTTTTCCCAAACCATGCGCTCCTTGTGAGCCCTTCTATCTGCTACTCTAACCTCTGCGGTGCTTTAATAAGACTGCGCGATTTCAGCGGGAGTCCCCGGGAGGCTATCCGGGTCCAGCCGTGTTCAGGCTGGGTAACAGCAGCCAGAATAGCCGCTGAAATACCTCACCAGGGTGCTGAAGTGCAGAAACATGCTGTTACATATGTTGGGTCAAGCGTCTCTTTTGTGAGAATGTAAAAAGGTGTAAAAACTCAGTCATCTGTAGCATATTTTATCGGACTGAAAGCTTTGCATGTTTTCTCTTTCTCTCCCTCTCTCTCTCTTGCTCTCCCTTTCTTTTTTGCGTATGTCTAACGAACTGTTGAAAGAATGTTGAATTTTGAAAGTGCCCCTGTCGCATTTAATTGTTGACTGGAATTTAATTGGAAATACTAGAGGAGCTAATTAAAAGATACTAATTATCTGGGATTGTTAAAAAGTATTGTAACTTAAACGGGATATGTGATTTTAATATACAAAAAATAATGTTGGCCTATTATTCCTAAGGGCTAACTATATTGAAGAGGATGCTGTAGTACTGCTGTGCGATATACGCTGGAAAAAACTTTGTACCTTTTCCATAGTTGTGTACATGTAGTTTTAAATATACACTTCAAGTGTTTTTATTTACAATTATTTGGAAATGATTAAACGTAGATATCCCGGCAATTTGAAACCACGCCAATTAAACTGTCAATTACCTTGAGGCCACTTGCGGAAATATATATAGGACTGCGAGAGATAATACGGCATCACCATTCGACATTTTCAAATCTGCCATCTAATTCTAAGGTACCTGTCACAGGCCCTGTCAAAGACATCCCATTAATGGAGAAGTTTTTGTTCTATACGTTTATGTGTGGTATCATTATGAACACAGAATTACTTTTTTTCGATGGCAATTTTCATTCGTGTGAGATCGCTGCCGAGATAATTACTTTGAATGTCAAAAAGATTTAGTTTAATATCATCTCTATTAGACTGTTGGTTAGGTAATTAAAGGTGCAGATGAAAGCAGCGGGGGAAACAGATGGCATTTGCTTACTGTGATTCAGTGTGTAAACAATTGGAAGTCAGCAGTAGAGACCGCGTCGAAAAGCGAAAACGAAGGCACCGAGAGATATACAAAGGCGTCCACAAAACCGTATGTAGGCTACAATAAAAGCCACTTAAATGTGAGAAGGTGCGTAGGGTCACGAGAATGGGAAATAGGGTGGACTAGCTGTTAAGAGAAATAATTGATAAAAGAGGATACAGTCGTTGCGTCAGCAAGATGGAAACGCATTTGGTCGATAACGCCTAAAGGCTCAGCCAAATATTATTCCATTTCTCCTGTTGCTGTCATGATGTGCTTATTTTGGCTCACAGTAACACAATGACGGTGCTTTAGAATTAGTCCTCTCCTTTCGTGTATCAAGAAGAGCTTCGTTACGTAAGGAGAAAATACAAAACGGTATTACAGTAGGCTTATAATTCCTTGTGGAAATTTTGTATAACTGAAAAATTAACGCAAAAGCAAAGATTCTTTTTCTTTTTTAAAAGCACCATTTAGCTTAAACCGACTTTTGTGTATATCTGAATTATATGGAAACGAATAAATAATTATGACGATTCGTGTCATTATTATAAGTAAAACAATATGAATTTCAAAGTTCAGGGTCGGAGACAACTGTTGAATAAAATATTATTTTTTCGATCTTTGTTTGGTATATTTACACCAAAAGTTTTACCTACCGTTTCAAATTCCTTCCAGAATATTTAAAATAACTAATAATAGTAATCAGCTTACGGCCTTAAGAAGACTGTAATACGTTACTGAACATAATTAAATCCGAGACTAAATGTTTAATTTCTGTAAACCGTAAAGACGTAGTTTATAAAACAGGCTTCGTAAGATTCAGGCTGGATTATTAGACTTGAGAACTATTAACATTCCGAATGTCCAAACTAATAGCTGGTTTTATCCCGTGCATACGAATAATGTAACCGTTGGATATTCCCAAGCCAAAACATCAAATGACGCTGACACTTGAAACACTCGTTTATAAAATCACATACATAAATGTAACAAAATCAAACTGCTCTAGTGACATTTATATTAGGGTATAAGATATTTTCATTTTAACTATATGCATCAATATTTTTTCTATAGTTCCTGTCCACTTGAGGATTGCGGCCCACTTCTTTGGATGTAGGATTGAATACACGAACCAATGTTTTGAATTTAACGTAAAATTTACGTGATGCACACTGTTTTGAATAATGAAGACAAGAAATTGCGGTCATTTTCAGAAACGTTAGTGTCGCTGAGCCAGCCCCTGAAGATTAAGCATAACACTCGTACCTTTGAAAGCAGAAGGAAATACGCAAATATAATAATTTAAATCCATGCATACCGGTTTTAGCATCATGCACATTTTTAACAAGATCCTCTAGGTGTAAAACAAAATTATTGGATTCCCGAGACACACAACGAGATACTGCTTATTGTAGGCCTATCAAAAATAACAGTTTATTTAATGTCTATTGTGATGTACTCAACGTCGATATACTGGCGTAACAAAAAGCAACACACGGAGTAATTGTTAATCATCTTTAATTTACGTGTTCCTATGGAAGCAATAGTACACGTATGAGTTTGTATAAATGTATGTAAGTCTCAGCTTTTATCTACAATATCGATTTGATTGTGGAAAAGATAAGACATTTCATTTTTAGAGCATCGATTTTGCATTTGTGAACCGTAGAAAATGCTTTTGATTTTGTAAACAGAATGTTTAAATTGAAATATTAAAGTAACATTAATTCACATGATTCAAATAAATAGTCAATATAGTTCATTTCGGACAATCGGAATGCTGATATGTCAGACAGTTTTGTTTCCCCCGATTCTTAGTTGTTCCTGCAAATAAAATAAATTGAGTAAAACTGGCTATAAAGAATGTTTGAAAACAGTTTTTATTCTATAGAATCACACATGGTATGTATGAATAATCCAACTAATTTCGGATAAGAAATTAAACGTTTTCATATTTTTACCAGCATCAATTTAGGATATACGTTATGGTAACTTACCTTATTACTTTACAGACGACTTGACGGTGATGACGTCATCGAAAAATTAACCGGGCTCCCATAATTTGTGCAGTAAACTCAATTGGTCATATAAAATTACGTAATGTATTTTAATTGTGTAGTTTCTGCAACTTTTTACACTTGCTTGTGGGAATGTGCATCTGGAAAGACAAGTTCAGAAAGGAAGAAAAATAAAAATAAAAATTAAAAATTAAACAAACACTGGATACTTCTAGGTCGTTTCGTCCATATTAAAATAATAAGAAATGGGAATTAAATATTTTTTGTCCAATATTTATGTCATTGTTTATATTTACTATCGAAATTTTGATTTGTCCTTTAAATTCTAAATTCGCTATTATAAGTAATGTATTTTAGCTCTGCAGGACCTCCTTCAGATTTTGAACACTTGCTATTGAAGAAAGAATTCAGGTGGACACAGTTGAAAAAAATGACAAGCCAATCAGATCGCACCTTCCCCCTTTGACCAATGACAGGCGCCACACTGTTGTCAAATTTGTCTAATGAAAACGTAGGAGCAACAATAGAGAGAGAAGATCTGTATCTAGTGGCAATCTCTCCAGTTAGTTAGTGTCTCACGCTTGTGTCGCTAGCAACGTGAACGCCTTCCGCTGAAATAACCTAGGACCCGATTAACTTCTAATATATCAAAAGGAAACCTATGGATTTAAAACCAGATATGAAATATATTTCTTCATTGTAACTTTGAGCTTAGACATTCTGAGAACATACCCGAACATTTTGTGTGTGATTGTAATTTTTTTTCCTTGTCAGTTTTTAGCTAGACTTTTTGTACGCGTCTTTCGTATTTTGGACGTAAATGTGAGGATAGACTTTACAGGACAAACTATCCAAATCATCAGACAAGAAGTTTTGGGAAACTAAACAAAAGTTTAAAGACTCCGTAACAGACAGTATATGGATGTATTCTTAGTTTAGTACTTTAAAGTTTTACAATCGGTTTATAATATCGGGAAAGTTTTCAATATTATTGAAAGTTTAAACTAAACGCCGTTATTTCTGATCATTTGTGTCCTACCAAATGTTTCTGTTTAATACACTTAGCTAACTGGCTGCTTGCCTTGTGTGTAAATCTAAATGCACACTTTAAAATAATAGTTGTAGATGCAATAGCTTATTTAAATTAAATAACCCGGTATTAAGAAGCAAATGCGTTGATTACATTTTCTTCCAAATTTCAATAGTGTCGAATTCGGAAATACGTGAAGAAAAAGTTCCAACTGAAGTAATTGTAGTTTTTAATCAACGAGAACATGGATATGCGATCCGAAATCCCTACGGCCACCGCTGGATCCCAAGTTCATCCCGGAGCAGCTGCTGCCGCTGCCTCTATCCCTGTCTCCATGGCTAGCAGCCTGCTGCGGGGGCCCCCGCTACTGTTGCGGGCTACTGAGAAATATCCGCGCACTCCCAAGTGCGCTCGGTGCAGGAACCACGGCGTCGTGTCGGCATTGAAGGGACACAAGCGTTACTGCCGCTGGAAGGACTGCATGTGCGCCAAGTGCACGCTGATCGCCGAGAGGCAACGCGTGATGGCCGCCCAAGTGGCTTTGCGCAGGCAGCAAGCTCAAGAAGAAAACGAAGCCCGCGAACTCCAGCTGCTTTACGGTACAGCAGAGGGGTTAGCGCTGGCCGCTGCCAATGGCATCATTCCACCTCGCCAGAATTATGAAGTCTTTGGTTCTGTGAGCAACGAGACAAACTCTGGTGAGCATGAATATTTTGGCTTGTCTTTAACCTGACCAATTTATTGATTGTGTAAGGAGCCTTATTGCATACCAGATATTACACTATAGATTTCAATGCCATACTTTTCAATGAATAAATCAGATATTTTGCATAGATTCTAATACAGCCAGGGGCATTTTATAAAAATTACCGATAACTAGAAAATGAACCCTAGAGATTCATGAAGTGACGTATATACTGATGAGAATTAGATTATTTAATTAGATCTTTCTTTTCTCCACAGATGGAAATGTCCAAAAATTTGAACTGTTTCCAAAAGCCCAAATGCCAAGATCTGTCACACCACAACAACAGACTCTTGGGAAGTCCGTGTCCACCGACAGTGAGTCTGTTCCCGGGATTTCCTCCCCTGAAATCAGACATGGGTCTGGTTCTGAAAATGGAGATGGAGAGTCCTTCATCAGCTCCCCTGTTTCCAAGGCCCTGAAAGATGGAGAAGAGACCCCTGGTTCAGTCAGTCCGCTGGGCTCCGATTCTGGGTCTGAAACTGAGAAAGATGAGCAGGAGCCCTCGCCGTCCTCAGCCAGCGCCAGGCAAATGAATGCCATCGACATCTTGACGAGGGTCTTCCCCAGTCACAAGCGGAGTGTCCTTGAATTGGTTCTACAAGGCTGTGGGAAGGACGTGGTGCAAGCCATAGAGCAAATCCTCAACAACAGTGGACAGCCTAAGGTTCCTGAAGAGTCCTGGGCTGCTGAGCGGATGCTGCAAAGTATGCAACCGCCGTCAGCTTCGGCCCCCCGGCCCATGTTGCCCGGAGCCATGACTCTAAGCAACAGATCTGCGTTCTCCCCCCTGCAGCCAAACGCAGGGCACTTTGGCGCAGATCCCGGTGCCTACCCCTTAAGCACCCACCTGGGACTCAACCCCCTGAGGCTAGCTTACTCGGCCCACGGCAGAGGACTCACCTTCATGACTCCTTACTCCACTGCAGGTTTGATGCCGACTCTCGGTTTCCGGCCTCCCATGGACTACGCCTTTAGTGACTTGATAAGGGACAGATCGATTTTGCACAAAGACCAGGGGTACACCAACGGACTGTATGGGCCTTTGGTGAACAGTACCCCCGATAAGCAGTGAGTGACTGTTGGAAAGTCGTGCTTGTGACTTGGTGGGTGTACAGCTCAATTACGAGTGCAGAAGGACATGATGAGATATCCATAGCCAAAAGTGTTCTGCTCTTAGTGGGGAAATAGAAGACGTAGTTGGAGACATGTGATCCTAATGGCTCTGACCTGTACAGACTTTTCTGTTAAATACGTTAACCTGTCATGTAGAGCCTATTCTGAACGTCTGCCCAAAATCTATATAAAAAGTGGCACAAATTAAAATTATTGCTTATCCGTTAATTACCAAACAAAGCCCATAACACAAAGACCTCCTTAATTAGCGTGAGACTGCAATGTTGGTATGCTTGGATTCTGTGTGGAGATTTAGTTCATATTTTTGTCAGTAACTTGCAATTAGTGCATAGATAAACTGTTTAAATCAATTGTGGTTTTTTATCATTATTTGGTTTGGTGCTAGATTAAACCAATCCTCATTAAACCATAAATGATTACTGTTGAAACCTCATAAGCAACTGGGTGGGATGAAGATATTTTGACAGAGAAAAAAGAAAGAAATGCTATCATTATCTGTCTTGTACATTGTGGATTGCAGTTTGGTTGTTTCTATATAATATCCCATTTTACAGGGTCCACTTAAACTCAAAAGGTCACGCTATAATCATCTATTGAGAATACAGTTCCATTTTATTAATATGTTCTTTTTTTCACTCTTTGCCTGTAATTTCTATTATGAAAGCGTTTGCAGCTATAGTTACTAATATTGTCACCAATGTGGGGCTTAAATAAGTGTCAGTCCTTTAAATGTACCCATGTTTTAAAAAGCACATTCTAAGTTATTGCTATAATGTGTAGCTATTTTTCTTGTGTCGATAACATAACACACAGTTTAAACTAATTAATTTTAGGCATTTTCTTTCTCGTGCCTCCTTGTAGTTCTTCTACAAGATATTGTATATTACATTTCTAGATGATTATATTTGTAAATGTACTTTACCCAACATAATCGGCAAAAAATAGTTCTATTTGATGAAATCACCATTCTTATACGTGCTTTAAGTCTTGCTTTCCTTTTGTTGTTAACTGTACAGTCATATAATGTGTTGCATTTGCTAGAAATAAATGTTATTTTCTACAAATGAAGGCCCACATATAGTGACTTATTCAATATATATATGCATGTGTATATATATATATATGCATGTGTATATATATATATATATATGCATGTGTGTGTATATAT